>BSBM01000858.1:1605000-2350000 GCA_027924585.1 Larix kaempferi
ACTTCGCACTATCACCAACAAACTACCAACCCAAAATCCCTTACACACTAGCCCAGAAAGGTGTAACCCTTTCCAACAACACTTGCGAAGCAAGTGCAGTCTCACCCGAGATGGATAAGGGGGCTGCAAGAACCAAGTTTTCGTAGTGGATTTGAGGATATGATTTCAACACACATTACCCTTATAGTAACCAGACATTATAAGATTCACAGCATATTATCAATTCATCATTCGCACATTAATTCATTTGCATATTTCAACAGATAACAAACATTTGGAACAACATATTCAATTTACCTAGATCAACTTAAAACCATAGCATATTCACATCAAAGATACTCTAAAACATTTCACATTCATTATCACATAAAAATGGATACAGATATTGCACCATAATCGAACATCTTCATTCATTCGTTAAACCCTGCGGAATGAACCTCACAGAAACAGTCAATACACCATGTTGTGGATACAAAACAGACCCAAAAGATAGGATCGATCCTCAAAACATGGATTCCCTTAGGCTTACAATCCTACTCTATTTATATGATTCTATCTGGTTACAAAACGATCCACAAGACCAAATTAAATCATCTAAAAATTCGTGCACTTCCGCGAATGGTCCTTCTTTTGCAGAATGACCCTTTCGCACCTATCAGCTTCCACACTTCCTACGAACTTATCCTGTGCCAACAGGCCCCCAACACAAACTTGTGGCTCATCCCGAGCCACCTCATCTGGGCACTATTGTTTTGTTGAACTATTTTTGGAATTCATCATAGGTGGTTTGGATTTGTTCGACTATATCTCTTACTGATGCTCGGAGTTGCTCACTCTCTATCACCTGCTACTCCATTTGGTGGTCGCATACTTTCCATTGTACTTCCTCCAATTTCTCCTGTACCTGTTTCATCACTGGTACTACTCATGCTATGAGGGCTTCGGCCTTTGTTTGAAGCTCATCCAAATGTGCGGCTCGTCGTTGCTTTCTTTCATGGTCCTTTGTAACCCATTACTTCATACTTTTCAGTTTTGCGGCCTTTATCATTCGTATCACTGTGGGCATCGTTTTGAGCGATCTCATAAAGGTTTCTAACTGCTCTTATGCTTCGCGAAGCTTTCCCTGTAGCATGGCCACCTAGTCATCCTCGACCAACCTATCCCAAAACTCTGTGATTCTTACCGCAACTTGCTATGCTTCCTGTTCCATCTCCTGGATCTCTGCCACTGCTTCCTCTATCCCCACCTGCTGACTCTGAATTTGTGCTAGCAGTGTGTTGGGTGTCACTCGATCCTAGAGCTCTACATTTTCCTTTCTAATCTTAGTGATGGATACCCCTAACATAACATCGTGTGCCTAAGGGGAAACATCAGGATCTAGTTTCTCCATTTCACATGCCTTTGCAAGTGCTTTTTCCAATTTGGTTCGTTCCCTTATAGCCCTTTCCTTCGCAGTCAGTGTTGTAGTATGCTCCTCTATGACCTTCTATTTCGGGGTCAATGCTGTAGTCTTCTCCTCTATGATATTATCTTCCACGACCAGTGCTTTTTCCAATCCATCTCATTCCTCTATAGCTTGTACCTTCGCAGCCAATGACGGGGCTTGTTCGTCTCAAAGGTGTTATGCCACCATCTCGCTAGTTTGTAGTTTCTTCTGATATTCAATCATTTTATTGTGCATCGCAGCCTTGCGGTTGTGGATTTATGCACTTGCAGTGGCATGGACTCTATGTAGTGTTAACATGGGAAGCAAATTGAAATCGACCATCACCTAGTCGCCCTTCTAGCTCTCAAGGTCTGCATTCTTATCCCCTTTCAAAATGGCATGGGATTCGAGTTGGACTATTCGTTGTTGGGTGTCGACTTCTACCTAAACTCTGGGAGTCAAAAGATGTTGTTGGATGTCCCCATGTGGTACGCTTATGGTGATTATCGTACTTTCCATTGTGTTTAGTAGCTCCGCTATGTACTGGAATTGTTCAGCGAAATTCTGTGTGACCTTTTTGTGGTTCCTTTCCACTATTTCTATAAGGCTGTCCAAAAAATCTGTCAGCCTACTCCGGAGTGAGCCCCTTTCGTGTGCTACTGCCGGCATGGTCCATTCGTTTCTTTGTCCTCATCTCTTCCTTTTGGATCTCCAATTCTGAATCTGTCAGGGTGTTGGCTATGGAAGCCCCATCATGGTTAGATTCCTCCATTTGATCTTGTGCCTCCTCCTCTTGTTTTGCACCCTCCTTTTGGCTGGTTGAAGCTATGTCTTCCCTGGCCTAGTTTTGTCACCTGATTTCCTGCCCATTTTCTATGTCCTTTGGATCGGTGGGGACCTTCCAGTCCTCTGACCACTTGGTGATAATATCATCAAGCTTAGCATCAATGAGCTTATACTGTGTCTACAAACATTGCTTCGTCGATTCGGCTCGGGCCTGGAGGTAAATTGTGTGTGCTTCGACGGATATCTTTGTGATGGAGTGATATTTTGTTGTAGCTTGCGCTAATATCCGTGGATCATCGGTGCATCCATCCACATCCTTTCCAACCATATATAAAATTGTAGGGTGTTTTATTTCTGGCATTCCTTATCGGTGGTCGCCCACAGATTCTGGTACTGCGCACCTTTGCAGACTCATTGTCCCGTGGGATCCACCCCCTGGTAATCGTCTGGTTCCCTCCACCTTTTAAGGAAATCAGCCAGAGAATCCAAGAATATGTAAATGGCCTCCCGTACTCCTAGGCATCATATAAATCCTCAGTTAATTCTTGTAGCAGGAATTGGGACCAATTCATCTGCTCTCTTGCGGTGCACCTTTCTGCAGCAGCGATGACCCCTGAGTTGAATTGCAGGGGTCATTTCTTCCTATTTATTTTGACTGCTAGTATTGTTTCCCCTACCCTCACTACCTGGTTATTGATAGTGTGAATCAGGTACCCTTGGGAGTCTTTCTGCACGCCATACTTTGTCATCAACTATTCCACAAGTTTCTTGTCGTTGTCCTTCCCCTGGAAAATCTGGGAAGGGTCAGATACTTCTTGAGGTAATCCAGTGATACTTGCAATTAGTTCAATGGTGACCGGGATCTTCTCATGTAGCCAGAGAAATCTGTCATGGAAACATACAATAAGTTGCTTGACGCATGCATTTATTTGTGTCAATCGCCCAAACTGTGGCAGGAGGGTGATACCTAATAACCCTAAGCATTCTAGTCCCAATTCCCACTTCTTAGGTTCCTTCGTCATTGGGCTTCCTGCGCGAGGAGCATCCTCATAAGCCTCGCGTATTCTTTGAATTTCTCTAGGTCATGGTCAGTATACTGCAGCTTTTGCATCCTGAATGTAATATCCCCAACTTCAACAACCCCTGGTGGTACCGATGCGACCTCGACGGGTTATTGTTCATTCTTGTTGATCCACAGCATGGGCACCCTTGCCCTACGTGGTGAAATGTACAGTGAGATAATTGGACCATCATATCCATCTTGCACAACTTCAAGAGTTGAATGGCCTGCAGCATCGTTCGTAAACCTTGCTAATGCCTGGGTGCCTTTCATTTTCTCTCGACCCATGTCTGTGGGTCGAGTCGCACTCCTCTTCTTCTTGTGTGGATTTGTAGACATAACGTCTGGCTATTCCTGCACACTTGGTGTGGGCTACAGTCTTTCAGTACTGGTGCTGGAAACATACAATTCCATTCGGCTCTATGGATTAGTTAATGTGTTTCTACTTCTCCTCCTCCTTATTTATAGCACTCGTCACTAGTATCCAACCGATCGTGGGCCATAATTACCAAATCTATCCGGGATCTGCCGAATCTATCGCATGCGTTGGTTATTAACTATCACTGTTCTTGTTTTTCTTGTTTTTTGGTGTGGTATAACTACTGCATTTATTTTTGGATTGGACCGCCATGCCTCATGGCAGCTTCCAACTTCTTTACTTTTTTGTATTGCCTGACTACCCGATCGACACAGCGAGTTCTGCAGTATCGATACTTCATCGTATAGTAGGTTTCTCTGTTGTTGTTGATTTCTTCCAATTCCTCTGGGTCACTGTTGTTTACTTCTCAACCTCATTCGTCGCTTGTTCCACAATCATCACGCTGCCGATCACAGCTCGTGTTGGTTGCTGGTGTCTTAGATTTAGTTGATGCAGTTGCTGCCTAACTAGCTTCACATCAGTTTTCAGGGGGATCGTCATCTCCCCTAAGTATCCAGAGATTCCCTTCATCTCTAAGAGTTTCGTTGGAAACAAATCCTGAAACTCATGCAGCAAGCCAGCCATCTTCGCAATGGTTGACTCATCCCAGTAGTCGCCAATGCCTGCAAAATTTGGGTTCTCCTCCGACCCAATGTTCACCTTCATGATCTTTAATAGTTACTGAAATTTTTCTGACTATATGTCTGGTGCCACAACACTACGACTACCCTCTGATTCTGGCACATATATAGCCCTGGGATCATACTCATCGTCCAGCTGTCCGATGATGTTGTAAAAATCCATCAACATTTTCGGTGTCACAGTCCATTGAAGTGCCATTGGTTTTTTTGTCGGTACCACCGCAAATATTTTTTCGTGGATCGCCTGTAGTGCATTGTAGATCAAGGGATTTTTTGCTGAGAATGAAAACGGTTGGTTGAAGCCAATGGTAAGCTACTCCCAAGAAGTCGTCTGACGTCGCAGTTCTGCTGCGACATACCAGCTCCGTGGTACTTCATCCAACGTGTGTACGAATGCATGTACCCACTCCTGTTTTTCTCTCAATCTCCATTGGTGTTGACAAGCATTCAGATGCTCCTTCGGGTCACCTTGCCCGTCGTATATCATTTGTTCATACTCTGCAGCTTCGCCAAACCGAACCTCCATGAGGCATCGACATAGTGGCCAAGTTGTGATGTTTGATTTGTGTGTCGCCCACCATCGCACAGGAATAGCATTCAAGGATTCCTCTAGGGCCAGTAGACGCTATGGTTCTACCACGTTTTCCTCAAATTCTGTGAAAAAACTTCCCCAATTTGGGAAATCCCTCATATGTTGGTAACACGTACTCCTTTATGGCTACCCTTCGCAAGGACTATGTTACCCGTGCACATATTTTAAAGGACACTTCATGTAACCGATTCTGCCAATTCTTGAGGACCTCGTCTAAATCTGACGATGCCGAGCTAGCACTACGCCATCCTAATTCTCCATCTGCCATGGGATTAACATAATCCTCAGAAATGTTGTAAAAATTGTCCCACCCTTCCACAAACGCATCTCTAGTTGGTTTCGTATAGCGCAGCTTTTCCGCGGGATTTAGTGGTGCAATGACTCTCATCTCATTATTCTCAAATGACATTATCCTTTTCTTAAAATTGATAATCTCTTGATTCTCCATGGCCCAGTCTATCCCCAACAGTACCATATAGGGACTGGTGTTATCCACAATTTCAATGACGTCAAAATCAGCATACGTCCTGAGTCCTTCAATTTCAAATAGAAGTTGACATACCCGACCAAGCAGAGTGACCTTACTCTGATTCACCAATCGCAGCTGTACTAGTGACTAGGTCATCTGCAGCTTTCCCATTGTCTCCCATGTTTGTTTGGTCAGAATATTCACATCTGAACCCAAATCTAGAATGATGGAGTCGACATCAAACGCTCCAATTTGTGCCAACATACGCATCTCCCTGCCTGTCTTCCTTTTATGTATGCGATTAAATTTCTGTTCCTATCATGCACCTTCCTGTCGATGCAGTAGACCATCTATTTTTTCCAGTGTGTCTGGGTCCTTCTCCAAGTCTAGACGACTTTCCAAGAAGGCCCTCGGAGTGTTTTCCTTCCTTCGTGACTTCATCGAGTCGAACGTCGGTGGCATGTCATAGATTTATTTTTGAAAAGGTAGATGCCTCATATTCCTCATTGCCTCCCGTGCCTTCAAGAAGACATCCCTTGATGCTTCTACATAAAAGGTGACCTGCTTCTATTGTGTTTGTGTTGGTCTAACATTGGTGTGTGACCTGTTGCTTCCTGTCACCTCCCCTACTCATGTCACTATTCCAATCGTCTCATGGATACTTCTAGCTTCTGTCGATATCATCTACACAGCTGATAGAACGTTCTGATTATTTTGGTTCTAGTTCTGGGGTGGATTCTTAGTCTGCCATTTCGCAATGAGCTGAGGGAAGTCCTCTACACTATGATCTACAGCACTGCAGTATGTACACTATGATGTTGGGTTTGGACAATCTCTCTGATAGTGCCCCTAATGTCCACAGTTGTAACAGATGATCAGTCGTCTTCCCTATCCAGCAGCTCCTTAATGTCCCATACTAACACCTCGACCTCCATAGAATCCTCCCCTAAAACCTCTTCATGGTGGCCCATATGGTTGATACTGTGTTTGTTGATACTATTGCTTCCCATACTATGGCTGGCCATACAGTGGTGGTGGATACTGCGGGTGTCCGTACTACGGCTACCCATATTGGCCCTAGTCATATTGTTGTGGTTGGTTAAACTGTGGTTGTGGCTGGTTGTACTGCAGTCGCTACTACACCGCCGATGTCTCTTCTCCCTTCATAAAATATGTGTCAGTTGTTCAATCCTGCAGCAGTTCATAGGCCATGCAGTCCTTATCATCATGGCTAACCAATCGGTAGAATTTGCAATATAAGTTTGTCGGATTTGACACCATCTTTTGTAGATATACACATTCCTTAGGTCGATGCCCTCTGTTCTAACAGATAGGACACCATGGCATGCCTCCTTGACAAAGGGGGTTTGGTGCCCCCAACTGCAAATACTCATGGAATTCTGGGAAATTGTCTTTATGGTTCCCCTCAACTCTGCACCTGGTGCACCATATGTCTTCGCGGGTTTCCTTTCCCTTCTTGATATCCTCTAATTGAAGTGTTAAATTGGCCAACTATGCCTGGACTCTCTCCACTCCTATCCCTGCTTCCCCGATTGGTGAAGCCTCCAGCTTCATCGCAATCTCTAATGCTTCCACTTGTGTCGCGACTTTTTGTTGCATCAGTGGTCCTCGGATATGCGGTACCAATCCTGCAATGAACCATTCTTTGTGTTGTAGCTCATTTATCGGGAAGCTCACTTTTTCTATCAACGTCTTGTACCACTGATCGAATTCCCACACCGACTCATTTGGGAATTGCTTAATCTCCTTGAGCTCAGTGACATACTGTGACTCATATTTTGGTTTTTTAAATTCATCAATCATTGTCGTTCTAACCTACGCCAACGTCTTGGCTGGTGTTCTCGTTGGAACCTTTACAAACTTCATGTACCAATCTAACGCCCGACCCCTAAGGGTCATTGCTAGCTGTCCCATTTTTATATCTTCATCTTGGACCTACTTTACAGTCCAGAATACTTCACATATGAACCAATATTGTTTAGGATCCTCGGTCCCGTTCCCCTGAAAGGTAGGCATCTTCACCTCTTCAACCATCCTAACGTTGCTACTATTATTATTTATTGAAGTGCTACTCTTACTGTTGCACATAGAGAAACTCTGCGAGTAGTTTGGATTTCTTCCTATAAAATTTGGAGTAGTGGACAAGGTTGAAGGTATGTTGTAACTTACGATCTGTCATTCTTCTTTTGGGGTAGCTTGGTCTATGTCTCCTTCGCAATAAGGTCACTTCCTCCCTTGTGGTCCTGTTTCGCAGCTCTCCGTTCCGGTCCTCTCGTGAGACTCTCTCTCAGTCATCCTCTTCTTCTCAGGACATTGGAATATCGCTCCACTCCTCAAGGTACCACACTCTTCGTCAACTTCCCTAAAAACTCATCGTTGCTCATGTCCATCTAACCCCACATCTTTTTGTCAGATCTTCATTCACGTGATACCTTCAACCTCCACACACCGATTTTTCTACTCATCGGTAGACATCCTTAATATTCCTTTTTTGCAGACAAGCATCTTAATCCACAATTTTAACAATGACGAGAAACTTCCTCTCGACCCCCTGATGAATTTCCTGTTGGCATCAATATACGACTTGATAGTGTCTACCACGAACTCAGTCACGTATACCTCAAGGATACTATCCACCCAGAAATCAACAGTTCGTGATACTTTGTTATTGACTTGCTTCAGCTGTCAAACCAACTCTGGGGTCCAACAATCAGGTTCAGTCTTCTGGTAGTGATTCTTTCGGAACGTCGACTATGCTAGCCACTCATGCAGGAACATTGGGAATTCATAGAAGAATATTTCATGGATATCTGAGTAGATGTATCTTTGTATCCAACTAGTTGATGTTTGTTTAGGATCTCTCTTCTCGCTTTCTGTGAATTCTTCTGCCTTCTTGTCAAACCACTCTTGGATCTCTGGTTTCATCGGATGCCACAACATATCCTCTTCTTTTCTTCCTCAAGGTCCCGAAAACGGAACCATTTTTTGACACATCGTTGATCGATAGGGGTTCACTTTGCATTTTCGCCGACAAACTACCAACCCAAACTCCCTTACACACTGGCTCGGAAAGGTGTAACGCTTTCTAGCAATACTTGCGGAGCAAGTGCAGTCTCACTCGAGATGGATAAGGGGGCTACAGGAAACAAGTTTCTGAAGTGGAGTTGAGTATATGATTTCAACACACATTACCCTTGTAGTAACAAAATATTATAACATTTTCAGTATACTATCAATTCATCATTCCCACATTAAGTCATTCGTAGAGTTCAACAGATAACAAACATTCGGAACAACATATTCAATTTACCTATTCAGATCAACTTAAACCCATAGCATATTCACACCAAAGACACTCTAAAACATTTCACATTCATCATCACATAAAAACAGATACATAGATTGCACCATAATCAAACATCTTCATTCATTCATTAAACCCTACGGAATGAACCTCGCAGAAACAGTCAATACACCATGTTGCGAATACAAAACAGACCCAAAAGATAGGATCGATCCTCAAAACCTAGATGCCCTTAGGATTACAATCCTACTCTATTTATATGCTTCTATGTGGTTACAAAACAGTCCACATGACCAAATTAACTAATCTAGCAATTCTTGCTCTTCTGTGAACTCCGCGAATGGTCCTTCTTTTGCAGAATGACCCTTTCGCACCTGTTGGCTTCCGCACTTCTTGCAGACTTATCCCCTGCCAACAATGTCATATTGCAACACTGACTTAATGATTGCACCAGAACACCATCATGTGTCTTTCCAGCTTCATCACACATGCCACATCATCACTTGTAGGTCCATTTTGGAAACTAGGGTTTTGCTGAGTAAGGGAGTGTGCAATTTTTGCACATGGGGGTCAACTTTGCAAAATCATCGATCAGGGACTTATGGCTAGTGTTCCCAGCTGGAACCTTCCTAGACACACTTGAAAAACTCCCCAGAACACGGTTTTGTTGCACGATTGGAATTCTATGGCCTCGGTAGGTATACAACAGGTGTTCCTGAAGGCCTTTTGGATGTGAGATGGAACAAACCATAGAATGACGAACGTGGCTTGGATCGACAAACTGTCGAATCCATTGGATTCAGTACATCAGGATAGTGCTATAGGTACCCCTATCCTCTAGTCCCATGGCCCAGGTGTCATCTTGTAGGTCCATTTTGGAAACTAGGGTTTTGCTTAGTAAGGGAGTGTACAATTTTTGCACATGGGGGTTAACTTTGAAAAATCATTGACCGGGGACTTATGGCTAGCATTCCCAGCTGGAACCTTCCTAGAGACACTTGTAGGACTCTCCGAAACCTGATTTTGTTGCACGATTGGAGTTCTATGGCCCCAATAGGCATCCAACATGTGTCCCTGAAGGCCTTTTGGATGAGAGATGGAACGAGCCATAGAATGATGACCATGGATCGGATTGAAAAACTGTCAACTTCGTTGGATTTAGGACATCGGGATAGTGCTAGGGGTGCCCCTCTCCTCCGGTCCCATGGCCTAGGTGTCAATGTTTAGGTCCATTTTGGAAACTAGGGTTTTGCTTATTAAGGGAGTGTGCAGTTTTACACATTGCGGTCAACTTTACAAAAGCATCGACTGAGGAATTATGGCTAGCGTTCTCAGCTGGGACCTTCCTAGACACACTTGCAGGACTCCTCGGAACCCAATTTTGTTGCACGGTTGGAATTCTATGGCCTTAGTAGGTATCCAATAGGTGTCCCTGAAGGCCTTTTGGATTGGAGATGGAACGAGCCATATAATGATGAATGTGACTCAAATCGAAAAACTGTCAACTCGATTGGATTCACGACATCGGGATAGTGCTAGGGGTGCCCCTCTCCTTCGGTCCCATGGCCCAGGTGTCATCTTGTAGGTCCATTTTGGAAACTAGGGTTTTTCTCAGTAAGGGAGTGTGCAATTTTTGCACATGGGGGTCAAATTTAAAAATTTTGATTTTGATTCTAGAACTAGACATTCAAAAAGTGGCAATCGAACCTACCACACTGCACCCTTGGTAGATTTATATGTCCTTAGTGTGCCACGTCATTTAACAACTCCTTAGTGTTCCACTATATTTGGAATTTGAGTAATTAATGTCATTTTTAAGAATTCAAAGTTCCAAATAAAAACTGGAGGCAATGTTTCATCGATGATATCCCTCTGATCCTTGCTAGCTTTGTTAGATCAAAGTCACAATGAAACTTTGCCATCAAGCTATGGGGGAATACTTTCCAAATCACAATGAATAACCATTACATCATCGTTTATATCAATTAAGAACATTCAATTTTAAATACATTTTCATATGAGGATAATCCATCCTTTTTACAAACATAGGACCATGAACATCTTATTTTCCTTCATCAAAACAACATTATCTAGGAATATCATTAAACTAGGTATTTAATTTTCTATGGATTCTGTATGATTACTTTTGCATTATGACAAGTGGAAAATAAACATATGAAAGAGGTAAAGCACAAACCAGGGTCTTACATACTATGGTTTAGTAACGATAGGGTTTATATCTTCAACGATTTTATGAGAGTGAATTCATGACCATCTATTGGTTAGCATATTGGAACAAACTAGGGTATATTTGTTACATATATTTGACCATATGTACATGAAGGCCCAATGAATTTTATTACACTTTAGTTATGCATTGCTTGCCATTGTACTTGATACTTTGCCATTGTTTTTAGAATGCTAGAGTAGGCACACTACAACCAAATTTCATAGATGTTCATGTACGTATCGTTTGATGAAATACGGTAGCATTGATTAAATGTGTAGCATCTATTAGACTTCCTCTTAGTTTGTAAAAATGTCATAGGCTTACATTGATGATATGTGTAGCATGTTACTATTATGACATAGATTATTCAAACATATTTTGACTTATTTTGTTAACTTTTGTTTTTTCCTTGCAACCATAATCCTGATCAATGAGTATGAACCCTTGGAGTTAACAAAAAACACAATTTTAAATTAGATATCAAATTAGCATGCATATGCTAAATTCATTGAACCGTTGAAAGATATTATTAGTTTTTTCCATTAAGATAAGTTTTTCATAACACAATGGTGAAATGTTACTTGATAAATGCAATAAATGTAAGAGAATAAATTTTGTTAAAATGTAATTATATAAATTTCAATAGCATAATTTATCAAATTGTAGAAGAGATAAATCATCACAAGAACAAGTGGAAACTCAAGAGAAAATATGGAATATGTTGTATCATGCATTGCTAGCCGAATGTTTGTAATACAAAATATGGCAAAGTAGTCGGCCCTCAAATGGCCTATCAATGTACATGTATCCCTAAGTACAACAATGTGTACATGTATGTCAATGTACATATATCACTACAACGCGCGTGCATTTTGGAATCCTATACTACATGTTAATTGACATGGCAGGGTCGGAGTCCGCCCATGCCTAGTTCTAAGAAACGTGCATGCGTTTTCAATTTTCTAAATTCTAGCACATTTTGCGAATGCATGATTGCACCTAAAGGGTCCCTCAACTTCATGTGAGGGCCCAAAAGCAATGCAAGATTTCATTAGAACTTTCATCTTTTTAAGACAATAATAGATACATAAGAAATCAACTTATGGCCCATCTCTTTCATCAACATGAATGCTTGTTGTGGAATTCAAATTTAATTATATCTTCAATTCGTCTTTTAATGTTGAGCTCAAAATTCTATTTAATGAGGCTAAGTTAAAAAATCCTTGTCCCTATTCTAGTTTGGTTTGCAATCTTGGTCAGTTTCCTTGCCTTCACAAGACCAAATCTCAACAAAAATTAGATATTAGTATTACTATTTAAATTATATTTTATTTCTTATATATATATATATATGGGGATTACCCCATGCCTACCATCTTGGCAAGTTCAAATGCAAAAAAGAACCCCACGTTGTGTCACTGAGTCTACACATAGAGGGGAACTCCATAATTTCTCGACCCATATCGACTCCTTTTTCCCAACTCCACATTCATTCTAGGTTTTTCCCATAGACACTTGATAGAGACACTCCTGGTTGAAAGTGTCTCTATCAAGTGTCTATGGGAAAACCCTAGAAACCCAGAGCCTAGCCTAAAAACCCTAGTTTTGAATCCAAATAATTATACACTTATATGCAAAGTTTCTGACATGTATATTGCAAGGGTGCATAAAACTAAAAACAAATCAAGTGCAATCCACATCTGACCAAAAATACATAAACAAAGAGGCCAAATGGCCTAGAATCCAATGAGCATGATGGCGACAATGGTGACAATGAGTACAATGATGATGATGGTGATAATGGGCGTGAGGATATATATGGTGATGGTGACAATGAGACAAAGTGCATTAGGTTGATGATGGATGACAGATGATTGATGGGGACGAGGATGGTGGCACCACGAGCAAGAGGATGACGAGGCTTGATGGTGATTATGGTAGTGGGCATGGTGTTGGTGACAATGTTGTCATGATAGTGGAGTTCAACATTAAGTTGGTAACCCTAGAGATTGGAGCCTATCCTAGAAACACGAGAGCCTATCCTAAACCCTAGTTGGTAACGTAAACCCTAGATTGTATTCTAATCACAATGAAACCCTATTATGTAGCCTAATCTCTTGCCTAAATTATAATACATATAAAAAGTAAATCATTTTCAATGTACATATATATTCATGTGCATACATTTGAATCCAAATCATTATACACATATATAGAAAAAAACTATATATAAATCCATGAGATAAAACCATAGTGGAACAAAATGCAAACAAATATATAAATCTTCAGGCAAATAGTGGAACATGGCTCCCAATGTACATACGATGGCAACTCATGCCCTATACAAAATACGACAACTCGTGTCGTAGATACACAATACATGCCAACATCGTGGCTAATGTACATAGCATGGTGTGTCAAGCATTGTGACCACCCCGGTCACTCCCAAGCACATCTCCAAATTCGATCTTCCTCTTCTTGGAGCTACTGGTATCTCGGGTCTTCTTCCGTTTAGGAGTAGACTGTCTCTCCATGCTCTAAAACAAATGATATAAGATACCATCATTTCCAAGCATTTGTAACATTTACCAAATTTATAAAATGAATGTACAATTCAAATCTTAAATAACTCATTGCTGATGCGAGTGGGAGATGAGAGGCAGGTGTCCTGGATCTGTTGAGCGTCTCAACAACCACCCTACAACATTTACGACAATCATTTCATTGAAAAGTAATAATTGCTTAAATTAATTTTGGTTAATGCATCAAAAAAATTTCATAAATTAACTTGATTCTCACCGTGAACACCTCTGACAATGGACATTGATGGGATTCTAGGATAGCAAGTGGAGCAGTTGGCTGTACAACCTGCTCCGATGCAGTCATGTGGGGGGTGCAGATGTAGATGCAGCAACTATGGGTGAAACCACTGTAGATACATGGGCAGATAATGGAATAGTAGTTGCCACAATAGTGGCGATAATTGGAGATGATATGGTTGAAGAGGACATGGTGGTATGGGGTGGATGAGGAAGTCGTGGACGATGAACCCCTACCAGCTATACAATAGGGGGTATTGACCCAAAATGGATAGGGGGTAGGTTGAGGTATGGTGAATGGGAGGGCAGTCCTGGATAGAGGGAGGAGGATGGATAGAAGGGAGGTTGTGGATGAAGGGGGGAAGCTAGATGGAAGGGGGGCATGGACGAATGGGGGAGGATGGATAGATGGGGGGCGTGGATGAATGGGGGAGGATATATAGATGGGGGTACATGGACGAATGGGGGAGGATGGATGGAGGGGGGAGTATGGAAGGAGAGGGGAGGGTGGATGGAAGGGAGGGGGTGGATAGTGGGAAATGTCTAGATGGAAGCGAGGGGGGAGACTCATGGGAGAGGGTGGAAACATGGGACTAAAGTGGCCTGCAGCTGTTGGCGTCCCGTGCATACAAATTTATAATATCATAGTTTAGTAAACAAAAATCAAATTAAACCATAGTATGTCGTAACATTTCAAATTAAAAGCGTGATTTTAACTACACATTGTACCTGTGTATATGGTGATCTATCGACCCCTGTAGAAGATAGCTAATCATCATAGTCCGTGCGTACCTGTGAACACCAAAACACATGCACATTATAAACATATTAAACAAGTAATTATTCAGTCAATCAAAATATTAAAAAATATTGTACGAACTATCATCATGTATGTCATAAATATAAATACATAAAAATAGAAATGCCATAAGTAATAACAATATTGTGTGGGGTACTGAAAATACCTCTGTGTGAGGTATTGCAATTACAGTTGAAGCTGTCATTGCTGCATCCAGGTTGGGAGATGTTGCGTTCTCCCATGACGATGTCTCGGCTCTAAATAGTTTTACATTGAAATAATAGTTTAAGTCAAACATAAATACTTTAAAATTACTTTACAAATTATCAAGTGATGATTGAAAACACATTAAAAAAAGTGCTAACCTACTCCATATAGCATCCCTCGATCGGGCCAAGGAAAGTGTGCCCGCAATGGGGACAAATATGTGGCATTGTCCCCGTCGAACTAGAAGGCCCAACATGGCTACCACCGGTGATAGGTCTATCTTGACTCTGTCCTTAAGACCCTGTGCCTGCATCTCTATCAGGGTCAGCCTATCTCTCCACTGTAGTAGCTGCTACAAAGGCAATGTGTTTAAGCAATCCCCATGCAACACTCCTCATCGCACCCTCGATCAGATCAAGTTTGTGGGGTAACTGAGGTGGCTGGGGAGAGGGGTTGGTCTCGCACCTAGGATATGGTGGCCCTCTCATTGGGTTCCTCCTAGCAGCATGTCGATCTTGAGCAAAGCCACGCCCAACACCTTGGAACTCAGTTGTGTCAAAATAGTTGACATGTAAACCGGGCGCAAACTCATCCCACATTTGCTGAAGGAAGTACTGTGGAACCTCCGTATTATTGCAGGGAGGTTTATCGTAAACCATGAACCACCTATGCATCCAATTTTCCCTCCATGGTTGGAAATGACACCAATCCATGCAGACACGTGGCTTTCTAATATCCAGTGGTTGTTGTGTTCTTGGATGGGTGAACATACTATACAATTGGGACTTTGTAATACTCAAATCTTTTATTTCCTCCTTGGAAATGCCCAAGGAATAATACTCCCGCATCCTAGCTCTATATTCATTCATGTCAGTCAATTGGCGATGTGCATGGATGAGGGATTCAAATGAGCTCTCAATTGAAGTGGAAAAGGAAACTCAAGATGGTTCCCCTATGTTTTTTGGATCTCCAGTGTGCACTTTCATTTCTTTTACATAATGGTTCAAGTCATCTTGGTCAAAATTTGGTTGGGGGTTTTGATTTTCTTGGGCATTTGGATTTTGTTGAGCGTTTTCATTGGTTCCAAGATTAGTGTTTTCTTATGTTCCATCGGACTCCATGTTAACATTTTGTTCATTCATTGTGTGGGTTTACACTCTGCAATTGAAAATTTCTCTATTATTTTAATAATTTGGGAATTATTACAAATTTAATAAACAAAAAACAATAAATAAAATCACAAAACCAATGAATAAAATGACAAACAACATGGAATTTACCTATCCAATGCAATTGGTGGATGGATGAAGATGGTTTTTGAGTGGAAATGGTGAACTTGGTTGGTTGTAGCTCTGCGCACGCAGTGGTTGATTAATGCTCGGCCGGAATGGAAACAATGAAAACAAATCTGGTTTTTTATTTATTTATTACCTTAACAGGGGTGCGTGCACGCATTTGTACGGGCACGCACAGCAGCATGTGCACGCTACCTTAGGTGCATGCGCGGGTTTGTTTTTTCCCCGCTAGAACGGTCTTGTTGCAACATTTTTGGCGAGAAACTTTGTGCGCTCACCCCATAGTTCATAAGGAGTCTTGTCATTATTTAATCTGAGTTGTCCTCTGTTGAGTATATAAACAACTGTGTATGTTGCTTCTCTCCAGTATGCATCTGAAATTTTTGCATCATTAAGCATAGTTCATTCCATGGGTTTCGCAAAACTCATTGAATTCATTTGAGGTAAACTCTCCTCCATTATCTGACTTTAAACATTTTATTTTCAAAATTCTCTCATTTTCAACCATTGCTTTAAAAATTTTAAACTTCTCAAAAGCTTTTGATTTCTCTTTGAGGAATGTTACCCAAGTCATCCTTGTATAATCATCAATGAACAACAATTCTGCCTCTGGAAATTCTTCATTCTTCTGTTCTCTTCCTTTCTTGATGCTTTTACGATCTGCCCTTTAGAGACCCCTTACTTCCAAATCAAACTTTTGTTTAAATACTCTTTTTCAACAATAACAAAGATATAACATCATGTCCATTCATAATCACACCTTTTAAAAAGAAATTGCGTCCTTTCTAATGAGAATCGTGACCTTTGGATAATCCTGGCCTTTTATATTTTCTAGATTAGTTAAATTACCAGTTACTAGTTAAATTACTAATCCCCTCCTTGATATCCCCAAAATTTCCATGCAAATGCTTGTAGCTTTCATGTCCGTTGTAGATATCAATGAACTTACATGCCCGCAGTAGGATGCCTGTAGGATGCATTAGATTCCCATAGCAAGATATGCCTGTATCCTTAGGCCCCTTCCAGGCATATCCTTAGGATTCACAAGCATTTATTTATGGTCATGTTGTGGCCACAACAGATCCCATGCTTCAGCTGAACATGGGAACCCCAATTTTAAATAAATGAAAAGGTATATGGGTAAGTGCTTTGAAAAAACAGCATTCTCAGACTATGTTTCTATGATTTTCTACCTGTACCTTTGGTTAGCTTGATTGCTTTTTTTCGCTTGATTTTGTCTACGTGTTTTGGTTTGCAGAAAGCTTTAAATTCTGAGTATTTTTCCATTTGCTTTCACGAACCCGAAACCTGACAGTTGTGGGTTGCGGGAAATCCGTTTTTCCACTTTTCGGTTTTTATCAACCCGAAACCCGAAATCACCATTGCGGCTTTCGGATTTTGGAAATTCATTTTGTTTTTATTGCATGTGTGTTTTCCCAAAACTAGAAAATGTTGCATTTTGGGATTCAGGAAAGGCTTTATTTGTTTTTGCGATTGTTTGCAAATCCGAAACTCGCAACCCACTAGTTTCGGGTTGCGGATTTCGGGAATCCCTTTTTTCGCTGACTGATTTTGCAAACCCGAAACTTGTAACCCGCCAAGGTCAGGTTTTGGCTTTCAGGATTCTTGATAAAGATTGCCATTAAACCGTGCAACTTGATCCCACAATCTCAAGATTCAATCCCACCGTTGATTTGTCTTGATCCAGCGGATGAGATTACGCTGCATGATTTGAGTAAATATTTGGATTTCCATTTTCTCTAGTATTTTTTGGATTGTTTCCATCCTTAATGATCTCTAGTTTAAACTAGTTTTTATCGTTTTAGTTGGTTCCATAATATCGATGGTTAGATTAACATGTTATCTTTCACATTTTCCATCTAGATTTGGTCTTCGTTTGCATAAGCTGATTCATTTTATTGATTTTTGGAGATTTCAAAGATCTTGTCATTTGATTCTGACTATTGTGTGTAATGACTGCTTATTCTTATTTGAACTTGTTTGAGTCATTTACATGCTTCAATTTGGACTAATCAAATTCATATGATGTTTCGGTAATCCTGGTGACAAATTTGAACCTAATCGAATTAATAAGTTTGTAGAACATCTTGATGGGTTAGAATAATTTGATTAAACACTTATTTCTAATCATTTAGATTTGTAACTTGAAAGGGTTTATATCAGATAATGGAATCATACATTTAATTCTCAACTTTGGAAGGATTATTGAATTTTACTAAGCTTTATGTATTTTATAAAATTTGTCATTTTTGAATAATCTATAATTTTATGACAAAGATTTTTCAAAGCCTTGTTATGTATAATTTAATTGAATCCTGAAAAAGAAAAACATACTTTCAAATCATGGAGAGAGTCAATAATTTGTCATTAAGCAAAGTATTATGTTTTACAAAGAATAATTAGCTTTGCTTATTTACAAGATCATTATTATTGTTTAAATTATATTCGATATATTTTTTGAACAACAATATTAATAATCTTATTTATATAATTGACTTTGATATATCATGTTATTTACAATGTTTAATGCATAATATTTCACTAAACCCTAATTTGTCGTGCATATAAAATTTGAAAAACGGAATCTGTAAAAGACACGTTTTTTCAAGATGGAGTGCGGGAAAACCGTGGGGAATCAGCTCAAAAGGTCGAAAACCCACTTCCTAAATGGGTTGATTTACCCCTTCTTGCTAACAGTTTTGCGAATTTGTCAACCATTTGGGAGGAAAACGTTGCCGAACAAGGGTCAACTTTCAAAAATTTATTCTCGTTGTTTTTGCATACAGTGAATGAACTAGGCATCCAGGGAATTTGATGTTATCATTACCAGTGCTCTTCACTGCTATAAATTCGACCTACCAAGACTATGAGAGTGGGGAGAGATTTCTCTAAAGAATGGAAGAATTTTCATTCTTCTTACAATAATTTGTTGTTGACAGGGAAGAAGAAGGAGAAACGCTACTTCCAAATTGTTGGTAATTTTGGAGTTGTAAGTCAGCAGAAGACTGGACTGGAGATACTCTGTTAAGCAGACCTTTTTGTAATTTATGTACAAGACCTCTTCATACAGTAAAGTTATATTTTAATCTATCTTCTGTAATTCCTCAAATTTGTTTGAGAATTTATGAGTAGTGCTTAAAATTGTCATGTGTTATGTATCTGATCTTTTGCTAAACATTTGTTAATGCACAAATCTGTTGTATCAATTTATCTATATGACTGGTTTATGTTTCAAAGTACTTCATTGAGTTTTTTCAATACAAGTACTTTCATGTTTAACTTCTGCAAATGATTCGGTGCATATAAATTTATATAATCATTGTTAATTTTTAAATTAGTAGAGTGATTATAGACTAGATCTTGAATGAGCCTGAATACTTGAAAGATTGTCATTTAATTTTCATTAACTAATAATAATTTAAGCTAACAAGTAATAAAACTAAAAAACATTTCTGTTTAAGTTGTTCAATTACTTGTTGAATCATATCTCAAGACCAATCTGCACATAAACAAGCTTTCATTCTAGAATAGGACTAACTTAGACTAGTTTCCCTTTTTCTGGAATAGGTTAGGTTAGATTAGCATCACCATATCTGCACCTTGGTTTTCCTTGACTGGAAACTTATCTTATAGGTCAATTCACCTACTCTTCGAGTGCCAACGGAGGCCTAATATCCATGGGGGATCACCATACCAAACAGGTTGGGGATAGAACTGCCCTTGCACAAGGTCTTTCGAAGCCTTTCAACTTGGGGTTTATTCCTCTATTGAGTGTCTTGGAACATTCCATCACCTTTGCATCTAACCTGCACAACCGAGGCATCAACAAATGGTGCTAAAAGGAGGGTCATCCAATATATAAGGTCATTTGAGCTATTTACTTTAATCGGACTATTTTAAAATGGCTCTGGCCCAAAAATTTGTATATAGTTCATTTTCTTCTCATGAATCTGTATTTAGTTGTTTTCCTAAACAAATTAGTTTTCAATTTGAAACAGATTTGCTAAAGCATTGATAGAAATGAAATTCGATGGTGAAGGAGAAAGTTTAGCACAAGAACATGTTTTTCAATTTCTTCATAATTGTCTTCTTAACAAAATTTTGGATCAAGATGTTTTGTGCAGATTGTTAGCCTTCACATTCGAAGGACGAGTCAAAGAGTGGCTTGTAACCTTACATTTTTCCTCTGTCCATTCTTTTGAACATTTTTTAGATCTTTTCATATTTTTTTTTAGACATTATGACTTTGTTAGATTATGCAATGAATGGAAAAAACTCACTTCAAAAGAGGGTGAATCATTAGAGGATTTTGCAACTAGAAATTTTAATCTCTATTGTAGATTCCCTTTAATAGATCATCCTATGATATCTGAATCGTTGCAGGAAACTATTTCTATTTCACATCAATCTGAGCAATTAGTAGATGATAAATCTGAATTATACATCAATGATCATCCACATTCTGGTTTAGATTTGCATGAAGGATCTAAGGATTTAAAAATTGTAGAAATGAATTCCTTCTCTTTCTTAGATATGGATTATAATCAATATGATCAATCAGATGAATTAAATGTTGATATGCCAATGTCTATTTCACATGAAGTTCAAAGTTTAACAGATCATGAAGGAGATCATTTTTCTATAGAAGATTCTTCTAAAGCACAAAAGAATAGTTCTAATCATAATATTGAACAATCTTCTTCTAGCATGATTAAAGAGCTTCAAGATTTTGATATTCATTATCCTGTTAATCCTTTAATAGATCTTGAATCAATCGGTTGTTCTGAAATTTGTGATATGTTTTCCCAATTACCATTTTCTAATCTAAGTGATTCTTTAGGAGAGAATATTTCACAAAATGATGATACTATATTAAAAGAATAAGTAGATTCTGATTTGGAACCTTTCAGACATATCTCTTTTGAAGAGAAAATCCCTCTTAAGGAATCTCGATCCAACAATATTCTACAAAGAGATGAGTTTCATGCACTTATTTCCTCTTCATATTTTTCTGTGTATCCTGATCTACTTGATAACAATGGCACTCATTCATATATTTCAAATTTTAATTCTCCATTGTTAAGTCTTAAAGAGGAACAAGTTAATTATGAAATGCATCAAGAAGATCAAGAAGATTCTTATCTTTATCATCAATCTATGTGTTCTTGTCATTCTTCTTTGCTGGAAATGAATATTATTTCTGATTTTCAGAATTCTTCCTTTTATGATTCATCACTCAATGAAGAAACATTTTCTTCTTACAATCAATTACTTGGTGAAGATGATTATTATGATAATGTTAATGATACTAGTTCTACACTTATAACATCTGATATCTTTAATTCTTCTCAAGTAAATACCCATACACCATTTGATCTCTTTGAGAATTTCCAATTAAATCAACCAATTTATGATTAATATTATGACAATAAACTATAACAAATTGGATCTTATTTTGTTGATCTTACTCAAGAGAGTATTCCTAAGGACAAAATTGTTCAAGAAGAAGTTTTGGATTCATATAATACTAATGTTGATTTTTTTTCAAATAATCCATTTCATCACATAAATCTTTCAAACTCTTTCTGTCATTCTTTTGATCTTCATTGTACATACCATGATTGGGTTGTTGATTGGCTTGAGAAATATTTCTTAGCAAGATTTCATCATTATGGTAAGAGCCCATTCTCTTCATTTGTACATAAATCTCATTTTATTTGCTTTGATGCATTCTTTTTTATTTTTTATTTTCAAGCATTCATGTCATGCTTTCTGATTATTCACATCTTCTTTTTTGCAGGTTTCCATATGCTTCCATGGATGCATTGGAAATTTGATTATACTTAGTCTTGTTTACTTTTTAGAGTAGTGTAGGAGTAGGTGTAGAATAGGTTAATTTTGATAATTTATTCCATAATTAGATTACTGTTTTGATTTTCTTCAATAAAGTATTTGCAGTGACAAGCCAAGTCCTAGTTGGAAATGACACTTCTTCAGATGCATTCAATGAAGTACTTTTGTCTTCTTCCACTTTCTATTACTCAGAGGGACAACTAATTTCTTGCAATGATAGAGTTTCAATGGAGAAGGTAAGATCTTTGCATCTCAGCAACTTTCTGAATTTAATTTCTTTTGTGATTTTATAGATTTATCTAATGAGAATGAGAGATGAAGAATTTTTACCACTATTTTTGAAGGAAGAATTTGGAGTTGGTATGAATTTCCACCAGCTAAATCTATTCATTCATTGAAAAAATTCACAGAGTTATTTCTTAGTGCTCATGAGAATTATAGTTACATAAAACTTGGTTTTGAATTAGAAAATCTTCGTAGATACAAAGATGAATCTCTTGATGATTTCTTTTCCATATTTATGTTAATATGTTGCAGGTGTCGTGAGAGGCACCAACTTTCTGAAAATAACACAATTGATTGGTTTTTCCATCTTAATTCTCTCTAATACACTTGATTTGGAAAAGAATGATAAAACTAAAATTGGATGTGCTAATGATGATTCTATTATTGATATTACATTATCTTCTTCTCATGATCAATCAAGTTCCCTCATTCAAAATTCATTATTAGATCAGATTTTTACTAATTATGTTTCTCTCGAAACAATTAATGAAAGCTATTTTATCACTAGAGAAGCATTTAATTTTTACATTCTGAAACTTATTTCTCTTTGTATCCAGATATTTCTCTGTTCAAATATTACATTTGTATAATTTTCCAACTGATATTATGTTATGGTCAAATTTTGATGGGATACAAAGTAAGTCCGTTTAGAATGAGGGACATATTTATGTTCAATCTGGTTTATCTCTAAATTGCGATGGAGAGGACAATAATATTCTTACTACCATTACTCATGTAATATATGCATCTTCATCTACTTCATCTCATATCATTAAGGATTATGATTCAGTCTGTAATATGGAAAGGGATACAATATTTTCTCATGTTGTATTATATATTTGTCTATTTCATTGCAACATGATGACCACATATGGATCTAATGTCATTAATTCTAAGCTTCAGATTGCAGGACAAAATGAGGTAATTGATTTTAAGATAACACCAAATTGTCATTTTGTTCTCTTCCAATTTATTAATGATGATATTGTTTTGAAGAATTCATTCTCCACCTAATCCCTTTCACATTTTTTTAATCATATTCCTAATAAGATTCATTTTAGTTATGATCCTCATGAGATATCAGTTCTCTCTATGAATGCATTACAAACATCATATCACTTCCAACATGATTTTCATGATTTAATTTTTGGTTGGTTGGAAGAATCATTTATCAAAAAGTTTCCATGTCATCCTTATTTCTTTGAACATAAGAAAATTGATTTGGTTTGTCCTTTGTTTCCATTTGGAAAATTGCAATTTCCAATGTTGATACATAACTTGTTTTCTTTTGCAGGTTTCAAGTTACCTAAATGGTTACATTGGAAATGTGACTTCACTTAGTTTGGTAATATTCAGCAAGTAGGATTTAGAGATAAGTTAGTTAATTTTGGTTAAACTTTTTGTTAATAAAGCAGTTGTGATGATACATCAGTTTCCAAACTGAAATCGAGGCTTCATCGAAGGCATTTAGGGAAGTATTTTTATCTTCTTTTACTTTTCATTATTCATGCTCTTGTTTATCATTGGATTTATTTTAAGACATTCATGTTCAAGTTATATATTCATTTTCTAAACTATAATGACTTATCATGAAATGTTTTGAGACAACATTTTCATAAAAGTGCATAAATTTTCATTCTTTCCTGATATGAAATGGAATACAAGAGCCTTCTTAATTTCATAACTGCACATTTTGATTTAGTTTAATCTTTAGGTTTCTTTATTTGTTTTCAATAAAAAACCTGATTAAATCTGATGTCTCGTGACTTATTAAAAACAATAAAATGTAATCACTAATTTTTCTTTTAGTAACTTATATGGTTGTGAGATTTTGATTTACTTTTGGTTCAAGTTGTATATATATGTTTGATTTTATCATTCCCACATTTTCTTTTCTTGGTGGTTTGTTTTGAGTTTTTCGTGATTTTCATCTTTTAAAATAAAAAAAATAGCTTATCACTCTTTTACAATCTTGAAATATTATCTATAAAGGAAATCTTTATAAATGTTTTATGTTTGCTGGAAATCAAATGTTTTGATTAGTTAATCCCTGATTGTGAAAAATCAATAATAGACTATCCTGATAATTCTATTTGAATCTTTCCATCATTATCCTTAGAACTTTATCTTTAACTCAACATATAAGTTTGAATTTAGTTACTTTTAAGGGAATCAGTTTCGGAAAAGAAGTTTTAATCTATAAATATTAGTAATCTAAGATTTCTTACACCATCCTTACTCTTAAGGAGTATAGTCGCTCCCCCATCCATTAAATAATCTCTTATGAGATTAACATTAAACATAGCCCAATCCTTTTTTTTAACATCTCTAGGAGTGAGCTGGGAAACAGGAGGTCTTATCATAAGTTGACTTGGCCATGGTCATGCCTTCTTATGGAATGACTTTATCAAAATCTGGTCACCAAGCTCGGATACAGGCTTGTATCCACACAAACGGTTGCAAGACGGGGGGTCTCATCACGAGCCAACCCGCTCATTATCTATAATTTTGCGCGAATGACATTATCACAACCTGATCACCAAGTCAGGACAGTGGTTTCCAGTTTCTTTCCAAGGATGCAAATCTTTAACAAGGATTGATAAGCTTTGTATATTCAATTAGCGGATGGGATAAAAGCAACTTATTGGGTTAAAAGGCATCTCTGTCGCAGCTATAGATGTCGGCTAGCTGTAGGGTCCTACCTGTGATATTGGAGTCATTTCTTGATACTATGTTTTATATGATTAGCTTGATTTCTTGAGGTTAATTCCCGGTAAAGTTCTTGATTCTTACATCTTGTGAAAAAATTATTTTGAAAATTGAGTTTATCTTTAAAAAAAAAATTTGAATAATGATGGAATGACTTGGATGTCTTAGAAGTTTTGAAGTCTGATCGATACTATATCATTCAGTGATAATACTATTCATATTATTTGAAAATTAGTATGAGAAGGCATTTCATCTTTGTCCCTAATTTTTATGGATTTCAATACTGTAAGGAAGAGATAACTGCTTCGTCCCAGCATGTCGCTATTTGTTGTGGCCACAACAGATCCCATGCTTCAGCTGAACATGGTAACCCCAATTTTAAGTAAATACAAAGGTATATGGGTAAGTGCTTTGAAAACACAGCATTCTCAGACTTTGTTTCTCTGATTTTCTACCTGTACCTCTGGTTAGCTTGATTGCTCCTTTTCACTTGATTTTGTCGAAGTGTTTTGGTTTGCAAAAAGCTTTAAATTCTGAGTATTTTGCCATTTTCTTTTACCAACCCGAAACCCAACTCTTAGCCACCCCGAAACTGGAAACTCGATAGTTGTAGGTTGCGGGAATCCATTTTTCCACTTTTCGATTTTTATCAACCCGAAACTCGAAACCCGACAGGTGCGGGTTGCGGGTTTTCTTTTTAATAATTTTGGGAAACCCCATCCCGAAACCCGAAACCCGAAATCCGCCATTGCGGCTTTCGGCTTTCGGAAATTCATTTTGTTTTTATTGCATGTGTGTGTTCCCGAAACCCGAAAACGTCGCGTTTCGGGATTTGGGAAAAGCTTTATTTGTTTTTTTTATTGTTTGCAAACCCGCAACATGCTAGTTTCGGGTTGCAGCTTTCAGGAATCCCTTTTTTTGCTCTCTGTTTTTGCGAACCCGAAACACATAACCTGCCAGTGTTGGGTTTCGGCTTTCGGGATTCCTAATAAAGCTTGCCATTAAACCCCACAACTTGATCCTGCAAGCTCAAGATTCAATCCCAACCATTGATTTGTCTTGATTCGGTGGATGAGGTTATGCTACATGATTTGAGTAAATATTTGGATTTCCATTTTCTCTAGTATTATTTGGATTTTTTCTAGCCTTAATGATCTCTAGTTTAAACTGGTTTTTATCGTTTTAGTTGGTTCCATAATCTCGGTGGTTAGCTTAACATTTTATCTTTCACATTTTCCATCTAGATTTGGTGTTTGTTTGCATAAGCTAATTCATTTTATTGGTTTTTGGATATTTCAAAGATCTTATCATTTGATTCTGACTATTGTGTGTAATGACTGCTTATTCTTATTTGAACTTGTTTGAGTCATTTACATGCTTCAATTTGGACTAATCAAATTCATATGATGTTTCAGTAATCCTGGTGACAAATTTGAACTTAATTGAATTAATAAGTTTGTAGAACATCTTGATGGGTTAGAATAATTTGATTAAACACTTATTTCTAATCATTTTGATTTATAACTTGAAATGGTTTATATCAAATAATGGAATCATGCATTTAATTCTCAACTTTGGAAGGATTATTGAATTTTACTAAGCTTTGGGTATTTTATAAAATTTGTCATTTTTGAATAATCTATAATTTTATGACAAAGATTTTTCAAAGCCTTGTTATGTATAATTTAATTGAATCCTAAAAAAGAAAAACATACTTTCAAATCATGGAGAGTCAATAATTTGTCATTAAGCAAAGTAATATGTTTTACAACAAATAATTAACTTTGTTTATTTACAAGATCATTATTACTGTTTAAATTATATTATTCGATATATTTTTTGAAGAACAATATTAATAATCTTATTTATATAATTGACTTTGACATATCATGTTATTTACAATGTTTAATGCATCATATATTTCACTAAACCCTAATTTGCCGTGCAGATAAAATTTGAAAAACGGAATCTATAAAAGACACGTTTTTTCACGGAGGAGTGTGGGAAAACCGTGAGGAATCAACTCAAACGGTTGAAAACCCACTTCCCAAATGGGCTGATTTACCCCTAGTGATGAACAATTTTGCAAATGTGTTAACCATTTGGAAGGAAAACGTTTCCGAATAGGGGTCAACTTTCAGAAATTTATTCTGACCGTTTTTGCATACAGTGAACGAACCAGGCATCCGGGGGATTTGATGTTATCATTACCAGTGCTCTTCACTGCTATAAATTCGACCTCCCAAGACTATGAGAGGGGGGCGAGAGTTCTCTGAAGAATGGAATAATTTTCATTCTTCTCATATCTGCATTCTTCTTGCAACAATTTGTTGTTGACAGGGAAGAAGAAGGAGAAACGCTACTTCCAAATGGTTGGTAATTTTGGAGTTGTAAGTCAGCAGAAAATTGGACTGGAGATACTCTGTTAAGCAAAGATTTTTGTAATTTTTGTACAAGACCTCTTCATACAGTAAAGTTATCTTTTAATCTATATTCTGTTATTCCTCAAATTTCTTTGAGAATTTCCGATTTATGCTTAAAATTGTCATCTGTTATGTATGTGATCATTTTGTTAAACATTTGTTAATGCACAAATCTGTTGTATCAATTTCTCTATATGATTGGTTTATGTTTCAAAGTACTTCATTGAGTTTTTTCAATACAAGTACTTTCATGTTTTATTTCTACAAATGATTCGGTGCATATAAATTTATATAATCATTGTTAATTTTTAAATTAGTAGAGTGATTATAGACTAGATCTTGAATGAGCCTGAATACTTGAAAGATTGTCATTTAATTTTCATTAACTGATAATAATTTAAGTTAAAAAGTAATACAACTAAAAAAAATTTATGTTTAAGCTGTTCAATTACTTGTTTAATCATATCTCAAGACCAATCTACACATAAACAAGATTTCATTCTAGAATAGGACTAACTTATACTAGTTTCCCTTTTCTGGAATAGGTTAGCTTATCTTAGCATCACCATATCCGCACCTTGGTTTTACTTGACTGCAAAATTGATCTTATAGGTCAATTCACCTACTCTTAGAGTGCCAGTGGAGGCCTAATATCTGTGGGGGATCACCATACCAAATAGGTTGGGGATAGAACTGCCCTTGCGCAGGGTCTTTCAAAGCCTTTCAACTTGGGTTTTCTTCCTCTGTTGAGTGTCTTGGAACATTCCAGCACCTTTGCATCTAACCTGCACAACCGAGGCATAAACAATTCCATGCAGGCATATCCGTATGCCTTTATGCAAACATATGCTTATGCCTTTATGCGGGCATATTGTAATCCTGTGGTCATATTGTAAGCCTTCGAGCATGTACAAGGGCCTACGGGCACATGCAAGACCCTGCGGGCATATGTATGACCCCTGTGGGCTTATGCAAGAGCCCTGCAGACATATGCAAGAGCCTATGGGCATATGCAAGTTTCACGTGGGCATATGCTAGAGCAATTCACATGTATCCAAAATGGTCAACACAAAAAGGATTGGATGACCCTTCTTGCAATCTAGAACTAGTATGAACATAATACTGGGCAAAAGAAGGGTCAGTCACCCCTTCATTTATGAGGGAATTGCGCAAATATTCAACCTACGAAGTCTAATCCGTCAATTCATGTATATCCAAAATGGTCAAGACTGAAAAAATACTAAGCACAAGAAGAGTCGGTCGACCCTTAATTTAACAGAGAGATGTAAAAATATTTAATATACAAAGGTTGGGATGACAATTCTCAACTATCGATTTCCGCAAGAAATGGTAAGGATTGAGACATTATTTAAGTTTTAACATATAAAAAATATTTATCCGGACTTCCAACTTCCGACAAGAATGATCAGCCACCCCTTCGTTTAGTAGATAATTGTGAATGCCAATACCCAACAATTCACCTGTATCCAAAATGGTGAACATAAGAAGGATCGACCCACCCTTCTCGTAGTCTAGAACTATTATGAAAATAATACTGGGAAGAAGAAGGGTCCTCTGCCCCTTCATTCATTTATCTTTGGACTCATTAAAAAATGGGGCATCAGTTAAAGACATTCAACTTCAAATAACCATCATATTATATAGACAACAACTCATTTAGTGATTTGTATATTTTTGACAACTTCTACATTTAATTGATGTAAATTTTATTGGAGAATTCTCATATTATTTATGGACATAGTATCATGTATCTAGTGATGTGTTTCAAACATTGTTTCAAAAATTGCAGAACATGAAAGCAATATACTTAGAAACATTGAAACATAACATTTTATTGACTATGTTGTGTGTGTGTTTTTTTTGTTTCCAGATACTATAAGATTTGTTACCAGTGAACCATTGATTATTTTCGATTTCAATGGAGTTTTGTTACATGCGGTTCATAAAAAAAAAAAAAAATTGGATTGCCATGAACACTAGATATCAAATCAACCACAAAGTATTATTTTATATGTCCAGGATTAAGGGAATTTTTTGAAAAATGCTTTAGTATATTTGAAGTTGGAGTATGGACATCTGCACAACAAAAAAAGGTTGAGGAGTTTTTGCCAACATTATTACAAAGAACGGGATTGCAAAGGGAACAAATTAGAGTAATTTTAACACGAGAATATTGTTCTTGCATGGCCAAAGAGGGTTATCAAGGTGATGAAAATCCTTATGTATTTCTCAAGCCCTTAAACAAAGTTTGGGACATTTTGATTCATGATTGGGATGCTACAAATACAGTGATTGCAGATGACTTGAAAGAAAAACATGTTTGTAATGAGGAAGGGAACTGTATTAAAACAAAAATGTATACTTTCCAAGATGTCAATTACACATTCTTGTTAGATCGATTATGGCCTTGCTTGCTGCACCTGAATGGCATGAGTGATGTGAGGCCAATTGTGAATAAAATGAAAAAAAAATTGTTAAATAATACACTTGAATGTTTGTTTGTACTAGTATGTTCAATTTCACTATGATTATAATTCTTGTAAAGTGTCGAATTTCGTTTTCAAAAATGCAAAATTAGAGTTTGAAAGTGCTAAAATCTATTCTAAAATTTCAAAAATAAGTATTGGAAGTGTCAAAAGTAGCCTTCCAAAAGGGAAAAATCATGTTCTAAAAGTGCCATTATCATATTTATCATATCAGTAAAGCGCAAAAACCAATTTCAAAAGTGGCGATATCAAAAGCAAAAGTATGCTTTTGGAACCTGGATTTGGCACTTTTGGAACCGGATTTGGCACTTTTGGAACCGGTTTGGGATCTTTTAAAACCAGATCTGGCACTTTTGGAACCAGTGTTTTCACTTTTAGAACCTGGATTTGGCACTTTTGGAGTCGGTTTTGGCACTTTCGGAACTGGATTTGGAACTTTTGGAACCGGTTTTGGCACTTTTGGAACCTGGATTTGGCAGTTTTGGAACCAGATTTTGCTTGATTTTGGGGTTTAGAAAGGTTTTTTTTTACTCATCTTCAAAGTGACTTGGACTAGAATATGTCCAAGTTTAATGAAATTGGCGTTACATGTCCAAAATTCACAAACTGTGGCAGGTCTATCCTGCATTTCATCTTTTAATTTGAGCTTCCAAGACCAATTCCTTTGGTTTCCATGGGCTTCTCCTCATGGCTTTGACCTTCCATCTCCACAGCAATCCCTTCCTTTTCCTTATCTTCCAACTGATCCACAAGCCTGGAAACTTCATGGCCAAAATTCTTCATGTTTTCCTTTGTTGGGAAGTTACAGAGGCAATGACTTCCTCCACATTCCCAACATTTCAGTGGCTGTTTTTTCTTTAGCAGCTCCATTTCCCTCGAGTATTCCATTCTTGAGTGTTTCTTAATGGGTTAATTGGGTGAATACTTCTTCATTGAAATGTTGTCATTTCCACTGCTTATAGCTACCAGAATGCCCTTTACCTCACTTTGTATACAAATAGAATTAAGCAAAACCTTGTGGTTCATCTCATTTGGTTGCTTCTGTAGCTTGAGCATTTCCCCAAGATTTTCTTGGGTCTTGTCAGTTGTTTGAAGAAGATTTCCAGCCAAATCCAATAGCTTTTGTTCTGTTGCCATGGTTAATGTGAATAGCTATCCACATTTTTCTTACTATCAACACTTGTCTTGTAACAGCTGCAACCAATTGATTTAATTTTCACCTTTGAAATTCATCATTACAATTCTTGTTAGGCCAAGCATAACATAAGAATTAAGGCCAGTCAATTACTTACCCAATTGACATGGAAAGTTCATGCTTTATCCATGAGACTTTCACACATTTCATTCTTGTCCAACATGCAATGAACTCATTCATGTTCATCCTTTCACAGGGAATTAACTAATTCAACATTCACAATTTATTTCAAGCAAGATAAACATAATCAACTTTCAGCCATAACATGCATTCAACAATTTTCTATTTCTAGGATGCATCAACCAAAAGGGAATGAGAAGAGTAATAGTTTCCCCTTCTTAATCTTGTTCCAATCTGTAGTTCTGCCACAATTGTGGTTCCATGCTTCTTGGTCTCTTTCACTTCACATGTGAATGCTTAGCTTGCCTTTTCCTAGTTTTGGCGATGACGCTTGGTGTCTAAGGTCTGTCCAAGGATTCTCATCTAGGGAACCCCTTCCCACATGGTTTCCTACAGAACATTTGGCTACTAGTACCACACAAGTCCACTAGCACCACTTTCCATTGCTACTCATACCGGGCTTTCTAGGAAAGTCACATTCCCAAATGCATCCTTAGGATGCCTTCAAGGTTCTTACTTCCAGCAATACCTACACTCACACATTGAATCAATTCACATGTCAAGTTCATTTTCACAGGATTTATATCTAAACAAAAGTTTAAAACCATAGTCGAATCATACACATGTATATTCAAATGAAATAAGTAAGAAGCTACAAGGTAACCAAATACTTATCTGTATTGGACATCTTCACGTTATTCTGCAGGCTCCATCTTTGCTTTACAAGCCTTGGATCGCCTGTGGATACAGTAATGAATGTTGGGCCAGCACACAAACTTCTCCACAACACTCGAATAGGAAATGCCAAGCCAGTACACCGACTGGGTTTATTAGGCATCCCATTAATCAATATGCTAAGCCATTACACCGACTGGGTTTATCAATCATTTAAGGAATGTTTGGCCAGCACGTACACTACTCCACAACATTCAATTCCCAACCAGTGCACCGACTGGATTTACCAAGCATTTATGGTGCCAAATGAGTCCCATGCCTGGTTTTTCATCTTCATTGCCAAGCCAAAACTTCCATCTGGGTCAACAGGCCAATGGAAGGAAACTGCACCATAACCATTTCCAAGTCAAATATCTACTACAAAGCCATAGACATCTCACGCTCCATCCAGTCTCAACACCCACTTCACTTTCCTCCTTAGCATGCATCACCAATTGTATGTGCAATACTTGACAACACAAGCAAGGTAGGAAAGCTCGTCACTATTGTTGATATAAAATTGTAACATACTTCATACAAATTCACTCTCTAATATTGAAATACCAAGAATGCGTCCATTCCTTTAGGGTGTAGTCAATGTTGACAGTCATAACACAACACAACACCCAAAAGGTGTGCACCCCTTTCTGATGTGAGTCATGGAGGCCCTAATCACACTCAAGCAGTCTAAAATAAAACATGCACACTTAAGCAGACTCAAATAAAAATACACAATCACACTCGAGCAATCTTAAATAAAAATACACAATCACACGCAAGCAGTCTGAAATAAAAACATGCCCTGGACATTAATTCTACTAATCAAACATGCATATTTTTAACAAGGTTCACAAAATAATTATCTGTTTGCAGATGTATTTTCTCTTCCTGCAATGTGTCCTCCTGGCACACTTACCAAATAGCTAAACAATCAGCAATACTAATAATCAAGCTCAAATATGAATTTACAATTCTGCAGTGTTCACTACAGAATTTTGGTTGATTCAACCATGAGGAAATCCTCATATTGTTTGGCTCTTGTAAGTGGTATCACTTTTCCCATCATGGTTTAGGATTTCCCCCATAGCATAGATATCCACCTTCAACATGTCATCTTGACACAATTCTGGATTAGCCAAACAATCATTAACAAATATTAGCAAAATCTCCAATTTGAAATTCAATCAGCCAAACCCTTGGTGAGTATCCATGCACATAATCATTTCATTGTTACAACAGTCACTGAAGTGATCTCAGAATTATAGTACTCAATAATTTAAACACCATCAACTATTATTATTTAAAATGCAGTTAAATACATTTTCTTTATATGCATTTTATTCACAACTAGATTCCAAGATACAGTCAATTGTCTATGCAATTCACAAAATTTCCAATACTTATGATTACACAATCATATCCCTTCATGCAACTTTGTCCTCCCAACATGGCATCCCAGTAGCCCATCAAACACAACTACCTTCTTCATGCAATTCTTTCCCTATAGCATCTTATGAAGGGATCTTAGAATTTTCAACAATTCTACCATTTCGTCTATTATCTAATTTCAATGAAATGTACACCATAGCCATGCATTCACACAATGCATATTACCATATATGTAATCACACATATGCATGCATAATCAACAAGATTTACATACTATATTTCAATGTACATTTATTTAGTGTACCCAATGCACTACAGTAGTGATCTAAACATTCTTGTGCCTACACAAGTTTCTTACCATGGTAAGTTGGACATCCTAGCCAATGCTTCAACACAATACCCAACGATCCCCTTAATTACTTGGTTAACTATCTGGGTTCCTTCTTCTTCATCCAAACACAATACATCAGGATTTCTCTCACTTCTTGGTTGTTGGAAAAGAGATTTCATCCCAAATTAACACCAATAGGGAGTTCATGGGATACTTGTCGAGCACTGCAGGCTTCACAACCTAGCACCCTCATGGTTTTACACATATCATGCTCTTATTTATTATGGATGCATTCAAGATTTTAAACAGTCACATCGTATAATGCTCATTTCCTTACTACCACATACCTCACCATACCTGTGGGGTGTCATTCACATAAATGCATTCACTATTTCATGCATACCATTTTAAGATGATTCAAACATGGTTAAAGGTTTCTTACCCATCCTTTCTCAACACTTACACAATTAGCATAATAAACATTACCTGCATGGCTGCCATCAACATACTGTTGTTAACTAATCAATTTTGCCTCTTACCAAGGTCCACACAGTCCTTCCACCATCCTCTTGGTCATGGATTTGTGCTCCATCCTTTCTCCACAGACTGCTAGTCATATGTAATATCATCATCAACATCCTCAACCATGCTTCTATTATCTTGGTCCTTTTGTTGTGGTTTCCAACAAACTTGGATACGTTATGTTGACCATGGTATCTAGGATATCATATTAATAAAATGAAGGACCACCAGAAACAACACTTTCATCATTTCTCAAGAAAAGTGTAAGCAAGGCATCTCAAATCTTTTCTCCATAATGTTGTGCGACATTGCAAGAATCACAGGCATGCAGCATAAGCTTTTCCCGCAATCCCTTTAGTTGATGTGCATCATTGTTAGGTGTGCATTCAAATTGAATGCAATGTGCTCATTAACAAATTTTATCAATATGCAATACCATATGCAAGCACACATAAGTTTACCTACAGTATGCATTATCTCTTGATATGCCTACTATGCATACACATTTCATCTATCTAAGCTATTGCATTTTCAACATTCCTATACCATAATTTCATATATATATAACTCAGAAAATATAATTATATTAGCAAGAGAAGAGTTGAGGAATTCTCCCTTTCCAATCCTTCATCATAGCATGGAATTCCTCTTCCACATCATAGCTGACCCAATTTCATGGCTTCTCTACCAAGCACAAAAGGGGTTATTAGCTATGATCTTCTCACCAAAAGCAATTCAATACATACACATATGTATAACCTTTATACTTGCTACTTTCCTAACATGCAATTTTTATGCTATAAACATAAATAGTTTAAGGTGAGAAATTTCCCTCTTTATCAACATTGCAATTTGTTCAATTCCAACTCCATATAGAGTCCTTCAAGGCACATTGTATGCCCTTACACCTCATTTAAATCCTTGTTACCTACATGTAACTCATGCTTTGGCCCAAGCAACCCAAGTGTTGCAACCTTGGGCTTTGATACCATTCTGTCACATCCCCGATCCCCTCAGTGCCCTTTTCAGTGATGGGGGAACGAGCCTAATAATTTTTTTTCCTCCAAAACTTATCTGCAACTCTGATATGTTACACAGCCACAATTGTCTTCGGTCCGCAATTCCACAAGCAGCAATCCACAAGCCGCAAGTCGGAAGTCGAAAGTCAAAATATCAATTTCACAGCGTTGAAGAACACTTCTCAAACTTCTACAGTCCGCAATCCGCGATACGGGACTTAGAAAGTAGGAACGACAATTACATGGCGTCGACGGAACACGCCTTCGACTTTCGCAGTCCGCAATCTGCAATGCAGGAATCAGAAAGTCAGAACGCCAAATTCACAGCATCCAATACCACCTCTCTGACTTCCATAGTCTACAATATGCGATGCGGGACTCAGAAAGTCACAACGCCAATTACACAGAGTCGACAAAACATGCCTCCAACTTCCACAGTCCGCAATCCACGGTGCGGAAATCAGAAAGTCGAAACACCAAATTCACAATGCTAATGAAATACCCCTCCAACTTCTGCACTCCAAAATGCAGCTTGCGGGAGTCAGAAAGTCAGAACGCTAAAACTCCAACTTTGAATATTCCCACTTTTGACTTCCGCAATCCGCAGTCCACAATGTGAGAGTTAGAAAGTCGGAACACCAAATCTTCAACTTCGAATATTTCCATTTCCGACTTCCACACTCCATTGTCCGCGATGCGGGAGTGAGAAAATCGAAACACCAAATCTCCAACGTCGAAGATTTCCACTTCTGACTTTCGCATTCCACAGTGCGGCCTGTGGGAGTCGGAAGTCGGAACTCCTAAGCATCACACCGAGAATTCACGCCTCTGGCTTCTGCAATCCGCAGTCCGCTCTATGGGTTCGGAAGGTCTGAAGTCAGTCATTTACCACTGTTACAACCAGCTTCTCAAGCCAATATCTTCTTCATCCTAAGTCTATTTTGGGAAAATACGGTACCGTTGGAAATCTCTCGGTGAGCCCTATGCAACTACATAATCATTTGTTGCATCCATTGAATCTCATCCTATCCTTCATCCAACCTAAAAGGTGGCCCCCGGCTTCATCCATGCCTCCTTACCACTCTGTAAAGGCTCATATGTTGCTCAGTCATGGCCCTTCCCTTCATCTGATCCACAGGGGGAAGCATGAACACCACAGGAGGGTGTCTATTTCCTCCCCAAAGCCCTAACTGAACCTTCTGCACATCCAGGGCCTCAACCAAACTCATCCTTATTCATCAATGAAAAGATTTACCTATAAATAAAACACATAGAGGAAAAACACAACTGAATTAAACCACATTAAGCAAACACACAACATGCATCTACCAGCAGTTCATCATAGGTATACTAACAACATAAAGTACAAGTATATAGTTCCATCAATCAAATGTATCAATCCATAGATTCTGTCATAAACAAACACTCATTCATATATATAGAAATGGCATAATCAGAGGCAACATGAAACACTTCATCTTTAATTGAAACCACTAGGCAACTGGCTATGGACTGCAATGTTCCAACCCAACCATAGGTCTCTTCCTAGCTTGTATTTTTTCAACACTTAGAGACCACCCCCAAGCTGGGGCTATGTATCCACTAAGGAAGAATTACCCAGGTTTACTCACAGTCTTGGTTTCACACCAACAATCATGCTAAGCCAACGCATAGTTGGGTTTATCAAGCATGCCAAGAGAAAAGGGAGGAGGAATCTAAGCCAGTGAGCTCAACAACAAAGCTACAAACATCTCCAACTCAATCAAACAGTATTCATCGGGTTTATCAAGTGGTTCCAACCTCTGCTCTCTCTTTCGCACTGTCATCCACACTTGGATCTCCTCAGGGTTACGGTCGAAAGGCTCTATCTCACATCTGCGATTTCGGGCTATCAAATATGTGTTTCCCTATGGGTTCCTGGGCATCTAACTCTCTCTGAATCGCACCAAGGTTCGGGTCTATGGATCCTCCCCACAATTTTCCCTTCCCACGTAATTTATGAGCAATCTAGGCACTGCAAATCATGTCTCTCTCCCAAATCGTGATTTATGGTTCTCTCTCCTTCCCCGTCTACGTCTTCCTCCTAGATGAAGCTAGAATGAATCGCCATGGCCTGGGGATGAGTGAAAACATCCTCCCATGAGGTGGAGTGACTTATGTGGCAAGTCAGACAAATCCCATACCATGTGCCCTTACAAAATCCAGGGATGTCCATACTCCATCAACCTCATGAATCAGATTTATGAAGTACTTCCTTACAACAGAAATAAATGGCATCTAGGACAGGTCAAAGGGGTTCCCATGGTGACATATGGTAGTCTATGATTCAATCCCATAACCCCCTCACCTTTCCCTAGTGGATACATAGTTCCCCCTCATTTAGTTGCATCCATAGCCAACCCCTTGGTATTTTTATTACATGATATTTACATCATTTTCCAATTTCCATGGCTTAATAGCACATGGATCACATAATGTCAAATAATTGCCTCTTAAAGCTGAGCATTCACTAGTGGGGCCTTGGCCTTAAGCTCCATGCTAGGAATTATACATCACATATGTATAGTGTTTACATAAAAACTAATATATCCTAAGGGTCAAAATGGGGATATTACATGAGGATGCTTTGAACCCCCCCTCGTAGCAACATACAAAAACATTTTGAAATCCCCTTGTAGCCATTAATATAAATCATCATAAAAAATATTTTATTGGAAATTATCAATATTGCAATATCAATAGGCCACAAAGGAATCGAACCACCAACCTCCTGATTGTAAGGCATGTTCTCTTCCATTGAGCTAGCACCCTTTAAAAATTGGGGAGAGGAGCAAGATTAACACCTAGATTGCATCATTTTTAATTCTAAGAAAAGACAATAAGATCCAAAGACAACCATGCTTAAAATCCAATTTATATTTCCAAAGACAACCATGCTTGAAATCCAATTTATATTTCCAAAGACACCCATGATGAAACATTGTCCTAAAAGTTACAAAGGATACTACCATAAAATAACATAGTTTGTCCCTAAAATATGCGAGAGACAACTTCCTAACTTAGGTTCCTTGGTGCAAAGGAATCAACATATTTTCCTTTGAGAGTGGAGCCTAGGATGAGCATGTGGGAGGGCTTCAGATCTGGATCTAAGATTATTTCAAAATATCACCTAGAAAGTAACCAAAGAGGTACTTCTAAGTCAAAAATAACTCCTCTATTGAGTGCATTCCCATCACTCTACTACTAGAATGAATGTCTCAAAATAAACATGTAACTTGAGGGGTAACAATTTGAAACCCTGATTTTGCATCACATAAACAACAATGATGCTACCACCAAAAGTCTCTAAATGAGCTATTGAATTGGGTCCTTGAAAGAGGGTTTAAACCAATGCTACATTTATTTTGACGATGAATTTATTGTGAAGGGTCTAGAATATATCTTATCGGCAGTCATGGGGAAAATATCCGAAAATATTGGGAAACTTCAAAAATAGAAAAATAATCATTTTTTCATTTTTTTTAAATATCTAAAGCAACTACAACATCAAACAAACACATTGTTACATAAATATGAAAATAAAACTGATATATAAGATGTGTAAGATATGATGTGGTACACCACACATCGGTACTGAAATATGAAATTTGACCTGTCATAACTGTTGACAGGATGATATGAAATCACATCAAAACAAAATATGCTTGGCTGATGTCTACGAAAACAATGGATTTCTCATTGTTTGCTTAATGGAAAATAGTCACAGTGCAGAGCTCAATACCCAAAAGAACTTTTGCGAAATGAGGGTTAAAAGACAAATTGGGACAATAGAATGCTAGATATGATGCCTATAGCATATGAAGAGACTTAACTCAAGTAACTCATGTTACAATGAAACATTACTCATTTTATTCAAGTAACTCATGCTAGATACGTATCAATGAGTTATTGTGCAAAAAAACAATATGTTCTAGTTTCCAAAATCACCACCACTGCTCGAAACAATAAGTAAACTAGCAGCAATCAACTTGAACATTTTGATGAAATACTTGCTAGTATCTAATCATTACAATTTAATATTTAAACTGTTGAGATGATGGTATAAGTTTTAGTTGAGGACAAGGCCGACCTCACTTTGCAACAGCGGCCTCACTTTGCAACCAACCAACAGAAAGTCACTACAACTTAATGACAAGATATCAATTAAAAATTTACCACAATACATATTGCTATAGATACGGCATAGATCTGAGTGATAGTGGCAATCAAATATTAAACATTGTAGTATCATGTAATAAGAACATCTAGCCAACACATCCCCATTAAATTAAAAGGAAATATAGTTACTTGATTCAAAGCTGAGTGCAAGTTAAATCAACCTACAGTGTAATTCTTCATTCGTTAAAAGATTGCACTGCTGGTCAACACAGCACTAATGATAACACTCAATCGTGGTTCTGTGAGAATAATGTCAGATGCACTTCGGACTGCATCAATTGCATCTGCAACAGCGATTCCAATATCCGCCTTTCAAGTGTTGGTGCATCATTCACACCATCACCAGTCATGCCACAAAATGTGTTTTCTTGCTTGTAGTCGTTTAAGTATCTCATATTTTTATTCTACATTCAGAAGCAATACAGGGATGCAATTATTAACAATGCTATTGAAAAATAGGAAACTACAACATGATCCAATTTTCAAGGAACTGCTGATGCTAGTGATTTAACAATTTGCAGTTAGGCAAGCAAAGGTAGCAGAAATGCCTGGGTGATTTTGAAATAACATAGTAACATGTTATTTCAAAGAGTTTTGTGTTAACCGGCAACATAAACAAATAGAAACTACATGGCATGCTGGTTAACTATTTCATACTACCCATTCTCAAAATCATCTCTACTTATTGGCAATTTACAAGCATTACTAGATTTCCAAAGAATCCACTATGGTCATAAGTGCACTTCCTGATACTGGCCTAACTATTAGAACTGATCCTAGAGATAAAAATGCATTACCTTGATGACACTTTTAGAGAGACTACACTTTGCTCATGGAGTGATTTTCCTACAAATTTTCCTTTCCTGACAAAAACCAGTGTTGATAAAGCTGAAAGCCTCCAATTTCCTAGTTTCTATTTTGAGGATTGGCACGTGGGAGGTAAGCACATACCATTGTAAAACTATATTGAGTTCAACATGTGGTCTAGTTCCTAGAAGTTTCCTGGTGTTGTTCTTTGGTAGGGTTTGTACTATATTATGTTAAATGAAGTATTGACTGAGTAGCATAATGCATTTTTCTTTGCTTTTGTATATCGAGATATGAAAGTGACTTGGTTGCAAAGTGCTACTTTGTGAAACACAAACTAGTATGGGAGGTCTTGGATGGTGGCCTCAAGAGCGAGATAGAGATTCAATTGTCTGATATCACAGCTTTGAAGGAAAACTATCCGGAGCACCTTAGATACTGAGGTAAGAAAATAAATCGTGTAGGATGAAACTAGAGTCAATCTTTTTTACCCTTATATGTATTTTAGTATTGTTTACACTGGGTATCAAGACCACCACTGTTCTTCAAGGAACCTAATCCTCAGCCAAGAAAAAATACTTTACGGCAGGATACTTTTGACATGACATGAGGACAAGCCACCATAGGCAAGTTAGTATTTGTGGTAAAATCCTTGGCACTATTCGCTTGGAAAAGTTTAAAACAAAAATAATCAGTCTACGCTTTTAAGACTATCCTCACTACTTGAATTGCAATTAGCATTGTACTGTATCTGGTAAATGTCATTCGATTATTCTGGACCATGTCGTTATAGAGATATGCCTTTGGTTGGAATATATTGATTGCATCTTTCTTAAAGTAGAAGAATTTGGTGCTTTCGATTATCATATATACTGTGTTTAGACTAAGTTAGTTGGGTAAGATACTGGCAACTGGCAAGGATCCTTGGTCAAGCTCCCTGCATGTTATGTGATCATTGACCTTTCTATATTAATTATTGTTGCAATAATAACATGAGTGCCTTTCCTTACTTTCTAATTTGTATGTGCTTATATTATCCCACTAAGCATTGTAAATTGTTATCTTATTCATTCTTAATGAACTTTTGGGTGTGCTTTTTCATGTTACAAATATTAACTCTGTGTCTTTTTCATGCATGTGCACAAGTTATCGTTAGTGAAAACAATCACATGAGACACAATTGTGAAAGGATATTTCTGCAACTCCACACGTGTATTCTCTACAATCCATTACATATATGTGAGTAGAAAATTGTGAAAGGTGGAGTGTTATGTGAGATTTACAAGTGTAATTATAGGGGTAGGTGGTTTACATTTATCTCCTAGAATATGAGTTACATATATAAAATATTAAATGTGAGGTGAAATGTCATCTTTGACGAAGTCAATTATGAGTAAGTCTCCTCATTTTCTCATTGCTTATAGAAAATTATCCTCAATTTCTGGTGATGGCACACCATTTACACGGAAGAATAAAGTAGCTCATCGGCACTGTGTAGCTAGGGTCTTGATATGGATTCATCTCCTTGCATAAACTAGTGTGCTTGAACTACTGGCGGAATGCTTTGTTGAATGGAGGAGGTTCAAATAAGAAAAGCGTTGGATATCCTCCCTACATAAGAACCAAACCAGTCAAAACTCTTTGAAATTCAAGAAGGGAATTATTGATACAAATGATACAGATTCCATTGTAGAAGAAAATTGAACAAACTGATCCACACAAGTAGTGCTGTACTTCGAATATTTTAACCTACTTTTTCACTGAGGAGTTTGTGAACAAGGAGATGTGTTAGTCCTTGTCCAAAGTTGGATAAGGATCTAAAAGGTTGTGTGGTATTTGAATTTCTCTTCCCTGCTTATATGTGTGCAACTCACTGTCGAGAAGGTCTCATGAGGTATCCAAAATTTTACTATGAGAATAGAAGAATGTGTAGTGTGAAAGCACCATTGAATTGATAAAAGGAGAGAAATCAACTGAAGGTGGGAATACCTAAGGGAATGGTGCTGAGATGACTTCTGAATGAGTCTTTAACGCTATGTACTTGCCATGGGAATTGTAATTGTTTGGTTTATCTCAGCTGTTTAGGCAATTTGAAAAATTCAACAATGCAGTACCTTCTTGTAACATTGTAGGCATAGGAACAAATTGTAAGTTTTTTCTTTTTCAAATTGACTTTGCTCATGAGATTCTTCGTGTGTGCGTTTCTTGGAAAGAGCATAATCGAACAGGATATAAGATTTCAAGGCATGATGTGGAGCATGGAAAAATACAAGAGATGTGGAAATTGTTGCAAGGGGAGAGAAAGAATGTCAAGACGCCTTTAACCATTTAACCTCTGTTAGCATTCAGCACTCAAAACCCATAAAACCAAGACTTATACTACAAAGCATGAGATGACTTACATGGAAGAATCACATGGAAAAATCAACTTATGATCAAAACATGAGCAAACAAACAAAATGTTGCACAATTGTGAACTTTGCAACAAAGGCAATATCACAAAGAAAGGGCAGCATTTTCATGGAGTAATAGATGATGAGATGGAAGTCCTTTGAGTGAAAACTTTAGGATAATTTTTGGGCAATTCAAGTCAGGTTTTCACATTTAGAATATATGGTCACTTCCAGGATGACTAGGGATATACACTTTCAGGTTTCCTCTAGTGGCATATGTTTGAGTAATATTTTATCCGATTGTGATGGATACTAGGGTCATCATGACAGCTGAGAGCATCCCTGAAACATCCTGATAAACAATCATCACTTTCAATACTTCATATGGAATATTTTTAAGCATAAAGTAAAGGTTAACTATGGCATCTGAAAGGGTATGTTATAGCATTTGTGCACAAATGCTAGGCAGCCAATTATGTGAGTGTTCCAAGTAAAACAATTTATTACAGTATTTAAATGAGCTAAGGCCAATGTCAAATTCCTAAAATGCATTTAAGATGATAACATGTCACTTCTTACAACTGAATCTGGCTTTTTTAAAGCCATTGGATAATCTTTCACAAATGTAAATCTAAATCTAAATGCTAAAAAAATTAATACAACAAAGTACAGTTTCTTCGTGGACCAAAAATTCAAACTCTTCCACTGAATATTTGTATATGTAACAGTTTGTTCTAAATGCTAAAAAATTAACACAACAAAGTACAGTTTCTTCATGGACCAAAAATTCAAACTCTTCCACTGAATATTTGTATATGTAACAGTTTGTTCAGCTTTCTGCTTGTCACTAAAATGTAAATGATGTGGTTCTTGTTGCTTCTAAAACTCATGTTAAAATTTCTAACTTTGCATATTTCACTTTCCTCTACAACTTAGGTGTTTGATTGTTTTCTTGCACGCCCATGACCGAAAGGTGTGTTTCCACTTTCCACCTATTTATAACTTTGAGTTTGTAGTCTTTTCGAATCAGGATATTGCTTGGGAAGCCAAGGCTTTTACCTTGCTCAAATTTCAGTGGGTGTTTCCACCTATTTATAACTTTGAGTTTGTAGTCTTTTCGAATCAGGATATTGCTTGGGAACCCAAGGCTTTTACCTTGCTCAAATTCCAGTGGGTTTTTTGTTTTACTAAGTTGCAAGGTTCACTCAAAGATATCTTTGACACTATAATTAAAATAGTTGTACATTGATCACAAGTCTATTTACTCTGTATAAAGTTTCTAATTTTTTAGTGTCCATTTAATGTGTATTGCAGAGAAGACTAAATGCACCAGATGGTAATGATCCTATTGCATTAGTATGGGAAAAGACCAGGCATGGGTCAATGGCAAAAATATTGGATGCTATTGGATTTATTTTCATTATGTCCCAGGAAATTGCCCAGGCACATGTGATTACTGAGGACGTATAATAAACTAAGTGTGAATCAAACTGTGGAAAACATTCTTAGAGACTATAAGCATTCCAATGAGTGTTCCTTCTTGAATTACGAACATCAACTAAAAGTCTACATTTTTTTTATAAAGATAAACTTTTTCTTTCAATTGATAAGTTAACCTTTTCCCAAATGAAATATCTAAATCTTCATAGTTGATGATATTTCCTGCAGTTTGTTCAATGTTCTTTAGACGAATAAAGCATCCAAAATCGATCGGACTAACTTTGGCATACTGAATTGAACTTTTTCACATTCTTTTCAGGTCCCACATCCCTCGGTCATTATTGAATCCCACTGGCAACTCGCTGGTATTGTTTGAGGAGACAGATGCTGACCCCTCAAAAGTAGCTTAAGTGAGAAGATCTGTTAAAAGAATTTCGCACATATCTCATTGTGACAGTGCCAGAAAATACAAAGCCACGGATTCAACTTGAATGCCCTGCCAGTCAACTGATTTCCTCCATCAAATTTGCAAGCTTTGGTAATCCTCAAGGAGAGTGTGGGAATTTCATAAAAGGAACATGTCATTCAATACATTCATGGAAGACTGCAGAAAAGGTATATTGTTCTTTTGTTTCAGTTAGCTCAAGCAATTGTTGTTCCTTTGGGGAATAACAAACAGTTATTTTCTATCATTCCTTTTCCTATCTATTTTCATTTACTATACGGTTTGCCTATCGCAATTAGTATGTAAATCCCGGAGAAATTCAGATTCATGTTCAGTTTTTACTATATGTTAAATGTCGTTTACATTCGGCAGTCCTTTCACAAAAATGTTGTATGTCAACTTGTTCAATAATTTGAATTTGCTTAATTTTTCCAGGTTTACTTGGGACAGCGTGCATGTTTTATAGATGTTTCATCAGAAACTTTTGGAGAAGATCCTTGTGCTGTCGCTATGATGTCTCACTCTAGCAGTTGAAGCAACATGCAGCTGAATTTGATAATAGTTTTTTACTCAGATTTCTTGTATGATATGGAAGCTGTGATGCCACTTATGAGTGAACTGGATTTTTGTATCAGCATCCATATTTCTCCTATTAGCAGCAGATTCAATGTGTTGTCTAAAATCTAATTACAGTTATTTCTATTAATTTATAAATTACTTACAATGACATCATAAGCATATTCTCAATGTGCTTGATATCCATGGGAGGAATAACGTTGGTGTATTGCCACTCTCAAGACTACCTACTGATCAAATTTGATGACTGCTTTTGCAGGGGGCACCGGTTATTTCTTTGCTAGATTGAGGGAAGAAAACATTCCTTTAAAATGAAATTCAAGAAAACCAGTGATCCGCCTGTAAAAGTCTGCTGGCAGTAAATCTGCTTTCTTCACGGGTTACGACCGCCAGCCAGTAAGACATTAAAATATAAAGGATGAATTGTGGCTGATGGGCCATTAAGTGTTTATCACCAAAGAGTATGGGTAGATTGAAGGGAGCATAATTTAGAAAAAAAATGGGACCGGCTCATAGTAAAAGAAAGGGCTTGAAATTATCCCGTTGGCTATTATACTGCAGAGGAATTTTAGTGCCATATCCATTTCTTGTTATGATAAGCTGTTGAAAGAACCAAAAAGATCGTGGGTAAGGTGCGATATTGCCATGTTATGCCAACGAATCCCTGCCACATTTTGTCAACAGAAATGAATAAATGAAGATATTTGTCATTGTTAAAACAAATCACCGTCACCTACGAAATTTGAGGTAGATTGCGTCACCTAACACCTGAAATCACGAAGATTTTGAAAGGGAAGCCAGCTCCAGAGATATACTAATGGGTTGTCATTAAAAGGAGGATAACATCACTGAATGAAATTGCAACGAATTTACAATGCCATATTTTAGTGTGATAATGCAAGCAAGGAATCTTCTACGTAGAGATAGAGAATGCTTTACAAAGATAGATGATAATTGTTCAAATTAGAGTCTAGACATTGATTCAACCAGTTGATTCCATAAGAATATTACACGTCTTGCAGCCAAGGAGTTCCATAATTTAGTAAAGGAATAGAGTTTTTTTTGGCTGTCAAAATGAACCACGATTTTGGTTAAGAATAAAAAAGAAAATCACGTTTTTCAGTGAAGAACGTTGCAGTCATTTTATATTTTGAGTCCGCTCAAAAGAGAGATCGCAACAAGTGGGCTACTTTTCTATCATTCCATCGAGAAACTTCCACGTCGAACCATTTTGTCAACAGATTGTTAACACACCTCTTTATTTCATCATCAGATTTCCATGAAGGAAGGAACCGTATCTAGTTTGTTAAAGATGTTATTATATGCTGAGATCGCATGGATTTCAATGTAATACCACATTGCGGTCCTAAATCACAAAGAATCTGGGGAAGTATAATTTCACTCGGTTGCTTTGTCGCTGTTTTATTGAGTCATTTGCTTGACAGTTTATTAGGATACCTCAGCTAGAAGAATCGAATCTCCACTCTACTAGATCTCGATGAAGTTGAAAGGGAGAATTTCTATATTTCCCCCTTCGAATAATTTTCATTTTAATCTTTGTGCTTAATTCTCACATTTTATGTTATATTATTTAATATGAGTGTTGATCCGCAGGTCTGTACCAGTGATGGTTGCATATGAAGATCACTGGATTCAACAAAGGTTGTTACCGCCAGATTATACTCAATAATGCTACGACTCAGTTGGAGAAGCTACCACGATTAATAATTAAATCTTGATGCCTGGTTGCAGCGCAGAGATAGGGAAAAGGAGAATAAAAACATGAAGTCTAGAATTTTATTTGCCAATTTTGGTTTTTTGTTTTAAATCTACCAGCAGATGCAAGAAAATAAAAATACTTACCAGTCTAGTGGATGTGTAGGAAGTGAAACTAAACTTCTGATAGAAATTGTAATCCCTGTTAAAAAGATCTGAGAAAACAACATTGAACTCAACAAAAAATAAATGTATATTAAACCCTATTAACAAAATCAAACTGAAAATCCAACCTCTGGTCTTCTTTCCAATGTCACCAGGACCCTTTCCCATGGCTAAATTCTTCGATTTCTTCCAGAGAATAAAACACCTCCAGAATAAAGAAACATCCCTAGAGTAAGCTCAAATATTCCAGAAATTCAACAAAAACAGTTAGAAGGGTTTCATAGAGAACAGGGATTCCACCGAGAGATCCCTATAACGAGAGATAGATAGGAATCCATACCTGAAGATGGGACAAGCTCTGGCCCGATTAGAAATGACAGAAGCCCTCTCTCCACACCAACTAATATCGCTCAAAACCCTAGCAGGCACAACTTTTAATCAATTCAAAGCGATCACCACCGTCCTATCCTGGATTGGTCTACAGGTCAGATCACCACCGTCCTATCCTGGGTTGGTCTACAGGTCAGGGTCACGCAACAGTTGATTCATACAGAGACAAAGCGACCACCACCGTCCGATCCTGGATTTCAAGGTATTTGCCACCCATTAAATAGTTTACAAAATCGAGTGGCATGTTACCACTTTTTCCAGAGAGCTTTATAAGATTTATGATGTATTTTTGTTCAATTTTTTTGTTTGAAAGTTTTATAAGGTCGTTATTGATCTCAGGGTTGACATTATTTTCCCACTAAGATTAATTCTTTCGAGATCTTAGGGGTGATGATATTCTCCCACTAAGATTAACTCTTTCCAGATTTTATATGCTTAATTATTTTTTAAATTATTAAAGTTCTTTCAGGTTTTTTATTTGTATTAACGAGCAAAGTTCCTAGTAATAGTGTCAACGAAGTTCGTGTTCTACTTTGTTATTGAAAAGGAGGATTTAGGTGGTTTGAAATTCTCTGTAAGTATTGGATTAAACATAAGTTTAGAGTATCTTAAGTTTAGAGATCTCATAAATGTAAGTGAAATTCTTTGTTATTAGAAAGGAGGATTTAGGTGGTTTGAAATTTTTTGTAAGGATTGGATTAAATATAAGTTTAGAGTATCTTAAGGAGATCTCATAGATGTGAGTGAAATTCATGGGCATCATGGAATTTGTAAAGAAAGATGTTTATAGAATAGTTTTAAGGGAGACTTAGAGAGCATCATTGACCACATAAATGGGAAGAGTGGCAATCTATCTTGAGAAATTGTAAGTGAATTGATTTGGATTAAGGATGAAATTTAAAATCTAAAAGCATTGATTTGTCCAAGTACCAATTGACTTAGTGGTTGTTAGAGATGGCCACATCACTCAAGAACAAAGTTATCAAATTGACAAATGCACCCCCCTTCCCCTGTCTCCCACCCATGTCAAAGGAGGAGGATTGGGAAAATGACCTAGAGTTTTTTCCTTGGACATCATAAACAGTGCCTCTAAATCATCACATTACCTTTGATTTGGTGCAACCCTTGAATTATTCTCACAACATGGACATGGATTGTGATGAACAATATCCAAAAGTGTTGAGAGTTTAGAAAATGGGTTAGCAAGCTAAGTAGGATTGACTATGGAGAACAACTCCATTGTCTATAAAAATGAAAAAGAAAAGCATTCTTGTGTGTGTATGTGTGTGTGTTAACTTTGGATATATTAAGCACCGAGAGGGATCAAAAGAAATCAAAACACAAACTTAGAGATATTTAATTTAACCGAGGTTAAGATGAAACTGTGTTGGTTTTTTTTTTTTTAAGAATAAAGCTTCGTTTAAACTATATTAATAGGTCATATGTACCAGCCTTAATACAAATAAGTGGGTTGTCCATGCAACCTCCATAAGCAAAATAAAAACTCAAAAGAAATGTTGGAATAAGCCAAAATACCCCATCTTGGAGACAATGTGTTGTGAGTAAGTGCAAAAAATTCCATCCTTAACACAATTATGTGTTTGGGTCATCGGATGGGCCAATAGAAAATTCAACTATTGCCTTTGTTGTTAGCCCCTTCTATGATCTAAACACATAATTGGTTAGGGTCAAGGTGAAAAGGGGGGTTGGATCATGCCAAAACACCCCAACAAATGGTGCCAAAATAAAACTACAAGCACCTACATCCTAAGCATAATTAAACTAAATGGTAAACATGCGAGCTGTAGGAGGAGATGGGTCATGGTCATCAAGGGTCTTCCCCTAGCCAGTGATTGGAGAATCAACATCAATGGGGTCAGCATCAGTGGGTGATCCAGGGGGTTTGATCCCTTTGAAAATCACTAATGCAAGTGTAGGGAGCAATTTTGACAATAAAATTTTGATAATCCAATGAAATCCGACAATGGATAATTGCAATTTTGACAATAAAATTTTACAATTTAATAAATTTAAACATTGCGGATGGATTCAGAGACCTCCTTAGAAGGGGTCTTTGAATCCATCTACAGCATTAAAATTTACAAAATTGTATTTTTTTTTACAATTTTGTAAATTTTAATGTTGTAGATGGATTCATGGACCCCCTTAATTAGCTATTGCAATTAGCAGTGAGAAATAACCCATTAAAACTTTTAGAAAAATGGATTCTTCTTTAGAAAACAACAACTATTTTCATTCCAAGGACAATTTCTAAGTTCCTATGACCAGTTTGCTATTGGATTTAAGACTTCAAGGAGAAAACAAGTTTTATAAATTAATCCAAATTGATCATGTTCAACTTCATCACTATCCCATGAATCCAAATGATAGTTATGTCTCTTGGATTCTTGTTACTTCCTCCTAATATTATAAGTCATTTGCAAGAATCCTTGGGTAGTGGATTCTGATGACTTACCTTCCAATTAAGAAGTGTGTAGGCATTGTTAATTACTTTTGTCCAAAGCAATCCCCTATTTCGAATCTCTAGATCCATGCTAGCTTTACTGATTATTTTATGTCAAGACTCAGGATATAGCAAAAGTATTGGTTGTCCTGATATTAACCATATCACTAGAAAGGAAAGACTATTCATGGCACACCTTTTCATGAATTATATATTGTACAACCCAAAATTGTATTATCTGATATCCCCTTTAATGTAAACATTACTGATTTTGTTTTTGCATACTATAGAAATAAGTCTCTCCTACACTTCCTCATGCATGGAGAGAGGTCTAGACTATTTGCATACTAAGAAAACATCTTCAACATACACAAGAATAGACTTTCCCTAACCTCAAAGTTGATATTCAAGATATAGTCACAAAAGAAAACTAGCTTAATGTAATGTCCAATAGTAGATCTGAGTTGATTTTTTAGTGTAAAGCTTATGTATTTTAACTGTGAACTTTCGTCAAACACTTGGGTGACCATTGGTCTTAACTTCCTGTGCTAATTTGATTGATCGGGTTTGTATGGAATTTGGATTTAAGTTTTAGATCTTATTACAAATAACAATACCAAGATAATATCCAACAGAGCTAGAATGTTGACACTTAAAAACCACTAAAATTTTCACAAATATGTTAAGCAACAATGAGCAATCAAAGGAAATGCCTAGACTTATATGGATGATGTAGATGACATTAAAAATTGGATACTATAATAGCAATTTATTTGGCCCCATTACATGGAAAATCTAGCATAAATCTAACTTGATCTCAGTCCTGTAGGTTGGCATCCTGCTTGTATGAGTTAGAACCTTCTTCTCAGGCACACAAATGAGTATGAAGATGGTACATCCAACCTATACCTAGCGAGATTCATACAAAAATGAATCGGTCTTTCCTTTCACAAAGGAGTGCGCTCAACAAACTAATAATCACTGGTAAATCATGAATCAATCATAAGCAACTTGAATTTGTGGTGATGTACATCTCTTAAGGACCACGACTTAGAGTAAGTTTGGAAATATCAATTGGAATAGACATAAGTATAATTCACAACAATTACCAACACCTTCAAACAGTCTCTAATGGAAAGTATTTATCCAAGATATTAGCCCCAAATATTATCTTAACTTCCCCATAGTGGATGCGCCCCCTTCAAGATGATGAGTTCGCCCCTCTTATGCATAGAATGGAAAAGAATGTAGTGTATGGAATTGGATTGTTCCTTGTTCTCCTCCATAGTGATACACATCCTCCTCAAAAGATCAAAAACACCCTTCCTCTAACAGCTCCTACTCAAATTTGGCATTTTCCACTGAAATCATAGTTAATATGAGTGAGTCTCCCCCTAACAACAATAAGAACACATTCATACAGTGACAAAGATAACTATATCTTGGTTTCCCCCCACAACTGATGTTCCCTTATGCTCAAGTGCACCTTCCTCGGGATAAATCACTGGAACTCATCTTGAATCCCATAGATCCAAAAGCAACTGGTGTCTCAATCATGACAATGAAGCACAAACAAGATATCAAATGAGGGTTGACCTCTTCTCAACAGTATGCATGTAATATCCCGATTTTTACCCCATTGTATTCAAATGTGAACGATGTAATATTGTTATAAAATCATGGTGAGGAGCTCAAGGCCAAGGCCCCGCCATTTATTTATTGATGCATATGGTTTGCGTGCTAGCGAGGCACATTGGAATTTCAACATCATGTAAATATGCATTTTTATAAAATACCCACAACTAGCTATGCAATGCAACAAAGAGATGGGGGCATGATTTTACAAGGAATTGGGAGGGAAAAAATTCAAACCCTTGGAGCCAATCAAGTCAAGCCAAGTGTCAATGAGAGAACCCATCAAACCCTCAACTAACCATGTTGACTTTTGTACCCAATCATTGATTTCTCCCAAGAGTTGGTTGAGGTAGTTAATGCCTTGGGGAATGAGAGGTATGGCTGTCCAAATTCGGGTATGGGAAAGCCACCCTGCATGGAAAATCGCATTTTGCTTCTTGGGAAAGAAAAGAGACACAAATTGCTCCCCAAGCCATTATCCATCAGGCAGTCTTCCTCCCTCACGAGTTGGGAGCTACCTGGGTGTTTTTTCCCCATCGAAATTGGGTGTTTTCCTTCATTCTCAGCGGGGAGAAGGGCGTTTTTGTGTTGTATACTAGTGGGGAAGAAGGGGAGTCGAATTTGGGTTCCATAGAGACCATTTGATTGTTGAATGCTTCGTTAGTTGGGAGATAATTCATTTTCCACCTTGTGAATGTTTTTCCCCATCCCATAATCCATTTTTGGCTAGAAATGAATTAGGGAAAACCCATGACCATCCTGTTGTATATCCCATTGTTAAATGTGTATCCCTGCCCAATGATTGAGCTTGATGTGTGAGAAAAGAGTATGTTTGGGTATGGGTTATGGGTCTCCATTGTTTTGGCTTGAGCTTGAGTGAAAGCATCCAGGGTCTCGATGTAGCCTGATAAACCCAACTATGGACTGGCTTGGCTCAGATGAAATGCTTAATTGGTTGTGTATGAGCTGAATGTCCCCTTTTCCTTGTAAGAATCATGACCAGATCGGGGGTGGCCTTCAGACAGACTGAGTATATGCTGTCGAAGAGCCTACGATTGGGTGGAACGTTGCAGCAACATAGCTAGTTGTTTGGGAAAATTGCACAACGAAGATAAGTGTTTTCTATCTATGTATTTACTTCTGCAATATTTAAATTGATGATTGTTTTGATATGTTGGATGAGCATGAATTGTGTGTGTATGATGTTTTTACATTCTGTTGTGCATACTGGCTTGATTTGCATCTGCACACATTTTTTTTTAATGATATGAATCCAATGAATGGGCTGAGTATGATGTCAAAGCCCCACAGATTGGCATCATGTTCCCTCCCTTGCCTTGGATGGATGGGTGGGTACGTTACAATGCAACAATATATATTGTTATATGAATCTTGGATTTGAATTACAATGGGATCTCCCATTTGTTTACAACTACCTATTGACACTGTTGTGAGTTATTCTTCGACCAAGTGGAAATTTATTCTCTTCCTTTTCTTCCTCATTGTAGGTTGGGGTTTCTCCATTGTTATACCTCAAAGGTACACTCCAAGCCCTAGTGTCGCATCTTTGTACCATGTGACCTAGCGACATTTCTCCCTTATGACTGTCACGCATTATTGGCTCCCTCCTTGGTCTCATCTAGACACCTAGGAGCAAAATCCATTGATTGAATGCCGAAGACATCACCTTATTTGCCATGTGTCACATTAGTGGACCCTATCTATATAGATTTTCATGCCTTGCACATCTGCTAGGTAGCAAAAATTAGGGTTTTCACGCTATGCTCACACCCTAGGGCATGATAATCTAGATTATTATCGCGTTATGCTCAGACCTGGGGGCGCGGAAATCCCTTTTTAGCCTTTTTCCATGGATCATGGATCTCATCCTTCGAGATATTTTCTTGGGATTATCAGTCCTGATTCGATCCCAACCCCCTCTCCCTGTTTAGTTTTCCTGATCCACTAAACACTCATTAGATCCATCTTACTCTCCTTATGGTTACCCCTTCCAAGCACTATAAAGAAGAGGCCTTCCATGAGCCAAGACGAGGACTTTTGGGGCATCCAACCTATGATCTTGAGACTTTTGCAGAGATAGCTAGAGGAGGAACTTGGAGCTGAAAGTTGGCTTGGACATCAAGCAACCATTGTAAGCATTATCAAGTTTCCAATAAAGATAACTTTTCTTGTTTCCCAATTTGTGTATGTTGATTATGATTCAATTAGATGATTTGTATCTAGCTAGATTTAGATTCTAACTTGTAATTCAAGGTACTCAGAGAATTGTATATGCTTGTATTCTATCTGATCTTAACAGGTTCATAGCGAGGACTTCGAGATCTGGACTACAAGCGGGAAAAAACATCAGAGTGAAAGGTCAGTTATTTTCTCTCATATTCTTCAATACTGAAATATTGAAATGCTTGTTTGATCTAGGATTCAAGGTAGCATTTGTTTCACTTTTGTCTTAGATTAGAGTCAGTTTATCCTGGTTTAACCTAAGAGGGCTTATTTCTATCCATAGGAAGAAATCTCTACAAAAAAATGGGCGACTCCGCTGGTTTGAACTCTTTTGTTTTGAGTTTCTTACTTTCATTCATTTTTTTATTGTGAATTTGCTCTCCTTTAAAACCAATTGTGAAAGTTGGTCTTTTAGACCCTCATTCACCCCCCTCCCCCTTGCATTAGACCCCTGTCATTGCTCAGTGAGTCCTCTGGGTTGGAAAACCATGGAAAAGTTAAAATATTTTTCTTAAACACCCGCCTTCATCCTCTTTATGAACATTTTCGCGCCCCTTACACTGCTTACAGAGCAAAAATTACCAGATTTTCACTACCCATCCATTTCCCAGAAGGAGAAAATTCCAGTTATCACTCCTGGGTTGCTGTCAGCCACGCGAAAATTTCTGTAAAAAGGAATTTTTCTTAAGTTTGCTTAATTACCTTCAGTAAATTTTGGTTTCTCTGTTTTTGATTATTGTTTTGATATTCACCAGACATTTGTAACCTACCCAGCTGCAATACATCACTTGCTTTTCATTTCTATTTGAATTTTTTAATCTTTGCTTAGTCTCAAAATATTTTTGATAGACACATTGGACATTTTTTGTTTTAGGTCACTATCATAGTCATACCTACTTACTCATTACTCCCTACATCTTGTCTACACTTTTCTCTTGCCACCTCTTAGAAAAGTTGTAAGTGTTTTGTGCTTTGTTTTGTTCATTTTCGAGCTTAGATTTTTGAATTTTGTGGAATTGTACCCATTTTGATCACCTCCTTACCATTTTGCAATTGATTGGTCCTTTCAAGCCCATCAAGTTTAGTTGTTGTTTGTCAAATTCCTTGATTATATTATTATAGAGACTATATTGTTCTTATAGAAGTAGCTTTCCATTCTTGTTATCAAAAATCAATATTGGAAGACTTTTTGGAACATGTCTATTCTTTGTTGAAAAGATCAAGTTTGTAATCTTGCACTTAGGAAGTGAATCGGTTCTCATTACTTGTCACATAATTTTTACTCATTAGAAGTACCATCAGTTGTAGATCAGTTGCATCTTGAGAGTAGTTACATTAGTTTGGCTTATTCAAAAAAGAAAACAAATTTTTTGGAGTGTTTTTTTCATTTCCTTGAGAAAGTTTATGCTTGCATTGTGATTGAAGAACTCTCTCTTTACTTTAGCTAGCATTCATCGAATAGAAAGGCTCATTTTGATTCATATTCATTTGCATGGTTTGAGTTGTCATAACACCACAAGTTGCACTTCCATCACCCGATTGAGTAATACAACCTTTAAAATTTACACTCCCTAACTCAACACATATTAACCTCACTTGAGGAGAAAAGAATTCGGTAGTTAGGTAGGAGACTGGGGATAGGAATCCAAATAATTCCCCCTTGTCATTTTCATTTGAGACATAGTTGTTGTCCTCTAGGGTGCTAAAATCCTCTTGTACTTGTTGACACGGTCATCAACCAGTTTGTGGAGGGGCCTCCCGTTTTTTTGGAGGTTAAGCCGCGAGGATTGATTCCGGATGGAATTTGTGGAATGTTGCACTCCACTTAGCGCCTAAGGTATATTGATCGATTGTCTTCCTTTTACTCTACAATATTGGTGATACAGGGGCGATAAGACAGAAGTGTCGAATAGCCTTATTCGACGTGTCATCAATGAGGTAGCCTAGTAACCTTTCTTCTAGGGCTATTTTATCCAGGATCCCTTTTGGTAGAGGGATATCCTTCCATTATTGGTCTCCCATTTCATATTGTTTGACTTGGATTTCATCACTTTGCGAAGGATACGATTTGTCGAGGTCTCCAGCTCTTAGTTAGGAGATTTCTTTCTATTTCATGTTCTAAGAGGGTATTTTTCTTTTTTAGTGTTGCTTGTTGGCATTCTGGCCACCTTTGTTTCAGCTCTCTTACTGTGACATCGGTCCCAATTTAGTTTTTTTATCTTTCTTTTTTTGGCATGCGAGCCTTGTCTTTTCTAGCTCCCCTTTTGCACACTCGGATACCTTAGGGTTTTTGAGTTATTTTTTCACAAGACTGTCCCTGAAACTTGTTATCCCACCATCATGGCTGATCAAAGGTGATCATGGAGACAACAGGGGAGAAGCCTTGATCCATCACCACATACTTTTGGTCCACCTACATCATGCATTCCTTCCCCTTCCGGCTGCAAAGCTGGTCGGGGGACCATTCCACCTCCTATTACTACTACATCTCTAGTTGCTTCTGTACCCATAGATCATGGTGTTCCTCATAACCTCTTACAATCACTAAAATTGGTAGTACATCTGAGATTCATGCCATACCACAACCCACTGTACTACATCTCCAGTTGCTTCTCTAGTGGACACTACATTAGCTGTTGAAGTTAGTACTTCACATGATGTTATACCGGAGGACCTCACCCTCTCGGAGACTAGCACTATACCACAAATCGACACTTTCTATGATGTCCCTGAAGGGAACATTGAAACTATTGAAGGATCTGATGAAGACACCACTAACTTGATTGCAGTCCCTGGAGGGTACGTTGAAATCGTTGAAGAGTCTCAACTTCATTTATATGATTCTGATTTTTAATACCCTACCACACGGGCAGAACCTCCACTTGTCACCACTACATCATCAGGTATCCATACTTATGAACGGGCTCTTCTAGTAACGTACCGTTCACTGTGTCCTTCCCTAATCTCCCTTCAGGACATGAGATCATGGCATCAATACAATCTAATATGGTTAGTCTAGCTAACTCTCCCTTAGCATCAGAACAATTCAGACATGATACAGTTGAAATGCTTACATCAGCTTCTCAATATCCCCTTGCATGTACCTCTCAAATGACAAATCCTCCTGGTCACCGAGCTCCCCTACCTCCATCTAGCGCCGAATACCATCATACATTCGTGGATCGACCCGGACCCACAGGCTGGACCATACCAAAACTTGTTCAGGACAGCTTAGATCTTTGATCTTGCTTATACTTTATGGGATACCCCTTCGGGAAAGCCCTCGATGATATTCACACCATTCCTATGGACATGACGCCTGACAGTCCTTCATTATTCTCCCCACACCTATTGTCGAGTAATATGTTCGACTCAACTATGGGGGACGGACCTCATATGGGGGATAACCCAATCTTTTCACTGTCACCATCTGGAAATGGCGAAAGATCTCCTTCACAAGTTGACACCTTTGGTGTTGTTGGCCAATCGTCACTACCCCACCTTTCTAGTGTTCGTATTGGAAGAAAATCTATCCATACTATTGGATCACCTATTATGACCGTAGGTTCATCTTCGGCCACTATATATACCATTTTTGGAGGGGGACAACCGTCTACTGGAACCATTGATCCCAATAACCAACCTCCTCTGGGCAGACGATCAAACCTGCCCATCGGAGGACAACCATCTGTTAGAACCATTGGTCCCAGTAATCAACCTCCTCCAACCGGGCCATCCAATCCATTTGCTGGAGGGAAACCGCTCGATGCCATCCAAAGCGGGCCACTAAAAAAACACCTCCATTCTTTCCATCGGCTTAGCAGGGCCCACATATTACATCGTTTGGAGGAATATTGTTTGTTAACACCTCAACTGGAACCATTCAACACCCTCCTCCATCAGCATCATATGCTCAATGGGGCACATAACATACACCTGGAGGTGGACAATCTCATGTTGGTATCCCAATTGGAACGAATTTTCAAAATCACTCACCAGGCACAATTCCTTCTTGGGGACCCCAAATACCATAGAGTGAGGGGTATTCTCTATTCGGGAAATTTGAATCAAACTGGGGGGAAACCTAACCAACATCAACCTTTTGTTCCCCCTAACTTGAACGCCAGAATCCCTTATCCCACTACCACGAATACTCCATGGAACCCACCTCTTCAGCCTCCACCTCTCCATCAAGGTGGAACAAACGTTCCATGGAATCCATTATCCCAGGAACCCCCTAACACTAGTATGGGAAATCCTCCACCCAATAAATGTGTTGGAAACATTCATGGGACACAACTATCTGTAATGACCCTTTTTCAAAATTTTATTAAAATGCCCAATTTTCCACTTTTTTTCCCAATTTCGACCTTTGACTAGTTTTACTGTTTTGACCTCCAAATCAACCAAAATTCTCCCACATCTTCTGAGAAGGTATATGAATGATATTAGAACATAAATATGTGTTTCAGGGATGCCTTTGAACCTTTAAAATACTTCTGCAAATCCTCTTTCAATTCTGATCAATGTAGGTAACTTTACTAGTGATTTTCCTTTGACTAGTATTGGTCTCTAGGTCTCAAATTGACTCCAAATGCCTTCAAATATTCAAGGAAGGTGTATGAATGATATTAGAACTTGAATATGAATTTTATGTATGACATATGTCCACAAAAATACCTCGGCAAACTCTCTTAAGATTCTGGACCAATTATGCAATTTTACTAGTAATTTGGGGTTCAAATCCCCCTGGGGTAAGTACTGAAAATGGCTTCCCAAATGCCTCCAAACACACTCAAATTTATGAACAGAGGTATGTAATGTGTTAATTATTTTATTAAAGTCTCATATGCACCATTAATGGATTATTACAATTGTTCTCACCCTCTCCCATTCAACTACAAAAATCCCCAATTCGACCCTTGGGGAAATGGCACTATTTCACCTCCCAATACAACTAAATTGAGTAAAAATGCTTCAAATACTCAAGTACAGTACATGAAACTTGTAGAAGACATCCATGGCAGTATATTTATCACAAATATATCAGAGAATCATCCATTCATTCGAAATCATCATCAACACATTGGCTCACAACAAGGTAGTGGGGAAATGGCATTGTTCTTCCATTAAAAATGCGATTTATACATTTCTACTTGGAATTTAGACCTGAAAATTTTTGTAGATGAATAAAATAGTATTTAATTCATATTAAAAAAGAAATGGGGCATTAAAAGCTTCCCCAAAGAGTACAATAGCTCACCCAAAACGCCCTCCCTCAAGGATCAAGAATATGCCATCAAAACTGGAAATGGTTGAAGGAGTGAGCTGCAATAGAAGAAACCATGAGCTTCCCTGTAGCTTACACCTGCAAATAAAGACTCCATTAAAGCTCCAAATGAAAGGTCTGAATGGCCTTTCCAATTACCAACTTGGATGGGAATCTTTCACCCTCGAAATTGGCTAAGGCAAGAAACTAGTCATCCACTAGCTCTCCCTCTTCACAAATGCAATTGCAAATTCTAAAAATGATCAAAATCCATTATCATACTTCATTTCTACATTTTATAACCAACATTATCCTTATAAGGGTCGAAATCCTCTCAATAGATTCAATAGATTTCCATTTAGGAAATATTCCACATTTGCCACTTGTCTCCTAGTTCCAACCTTCCATCTTCTCCCAAATTCGATTTTGAGTCTCTTTGGCTTCTCCAACTCCCATGAGCGCCTTCCTTGAGCCTATTTTGGGGCTGACATGTCATAGTGGTCATATGTCAGAGGTCAGGTCTGCAATTTGTCATATTTGTCATAGATGCTCCATTATTGGTGTCATAGGGGCTAGGGAATCTAGCCCAAGTGTCCACAAACTTCCAATTTGACTCTTTATCTTCCATGGAGGTTACCAATCCTTCTCAATTCGACCTAAGATGCTCAATGACATGTTTTATGACTTACCAAGTCACCCAAGAGTGTTCACCTTCCCATAATTCGAATTTACAAGAGAGAGATACCATGTATTATGAAAAATCAAGCTAGTGTGGGTCCCACATCCTCCATATGTCTCCAAAATCATTTGCCATCTAGGATTTCTCTTGAATTTCTTTATTCACTATATTTATTAAATAATTGAACCCTTCTAATTTCTAAACATCATTTATTAGCTTCCTTATTATTATACCACATGTTCCCATCCAACCTAGGAAACTAGTAGGATTGATGGGATTGTCTTACTATGAAATTATTTGAATGGGGACATTACAGTCCTCCCCACCCAAGATTGCTTGCCCTCAATAAATCTCAATTTACCATGCTGCAAACTTGTCCCTCCTCTATCAGGTGTCCTTCCATGAGTAATGTCTCCCAAAATCTTTCTATTCCGGTGCTTCATGCTATGGGAAGAAACTACCTGATTCGGATAGGTGTGTTGCCCTCTCACAATCCTTAGTACTCCTTTTGAATCTTGAAATTTCATTTCAGGAATTTTATAATTTAATGTATGCTCTCCTATTGAATACAACCATTGCACTCCCAAGACAACATTAGTATCAGCAATATCAACCACATAAAAACTATCGACAAAAGTATACTTACCTACGGTGACTTGCAGCTGTGGAATCCATGTTTTGCATTCCATTGTGTTGTGACCGGGAATGACAACTGTAAAGCCATCAAATGGTTCAATAGGTATCTTTCTTTTCTCCACCATCTCTGCATCAATGAAGTTATGGGTGGCTCCTCCATCTACCAAAACTGAAGTTCTTTGTCCTTGTACCACGCCCCTGCATCGGATAGTATGGTAACGAGGTACTGCTGAAAGTACTGCCATTGTTACTTTGGTGGGTGAGGGATGCTTCACCTCTGGTTTTCCTTCTTCTTCTGTAGTATATCCTTCTTCTTGGGATGAATTATGTCCTTCTTCTTCCATGCCCCCTTCATATCCCTCATCACAAAATACTTCAATGAATTGGGCCTTTCCTTTAGCACATTTATGTCCAGGTACCCATGGTTGGAAGCATGAGTAACATAATTTCTTCCTTTTGAGTTCTTCCCTGCTTAGTTCCTCTTTATTATCCTTTCCATATTCCTCTTCTTGCCATGGCTTCTTATCAGGTGCATCTCTTTGCCAACGTTTCTTTTCAATTCTGAAGTCAGGCTTGGGAGGAAATCTCGTTCTAGGAAGCACATTTTGGAGATCCCTAGTCAATCTCATTGCATCTTTTAATGTAGTTGGCTTGTGGGATTTGACCAAACCTTTTAAGGGTTCAACCAAACCTTCAGTGAACAGAAATACCAACCTTCCCATAGATACATCAGCCACCTTGACTGATAATTTTTGAAAGTCCAACATATATTCAGTAGGGGTCCCAGTTTGCTTCAATTGCGCTAATTCCTTGAAAGGCAATTATAGATCTTTTTGTTCAAATCTCTCTAGTACCCTGTCAACAAATTCTCCATATGTTTTAACCTGATCATGACCCAAGGTTTTCATCCCATGAAACCACCATTCATTGGCATCTCCTTCCAAATGCAAAATGGCCATTTTTAATGCATCCTCTTCCAACATAGGATTTGGCTGAAAATATACATCCAATTTTTGCACCCAAGTGTTTGCATAATTTTGAGAAGAACCATCAAAAGTAGGAATTGACATTTTTCCAATAGCACTATTTAATTCTTTGTTTTGGAATGGACTCCTATTGTCTCCCTTCCTATTAATCTTTTTCATAGCATCAATGTAGTCACTGAGTGGTACACCTCTTTTACACTCTTCATTCAAATCATTCCAATCATTTACTAGTTTTTTGTAATCCAATTCAAGATTGGGCTCTTCTTTGGGTGTGATAAATTTAGGTGCAGTAGGCCTTTGTGTGCTTTGAAATTCATCAGGTCTATTATGAGGTCCTGTACTTGAGAAAATATGCTCATTCCCTTTCATCTTTTCCCCTGAGTGTGAACCACTATTATCTCCTATTATCCCTTTGCTTTGAAGCTGGCTAATCAACAATTCGAATCCTTGCAACAATTTATCACCTATCCTATCCATGTTTGCTGAAAGTTTAGAGAAACATGGATCTAAGGTTGCAATAAGTTCCTCCTTATGTTTTAATTTGTCATCCTCCTCTCTACCCATGGTTCCAGCGAAAGACTCCTCTTTTTCTACTACCTCTTCTTCAACAAAACCTCTTCAACTACTGGTTCAAAGGGTGGTGGATTATTCTTTTGACTTCTTGTTAAGACCATAAGGTGCCAAGAACATGCTTTGATACCACTGTAATGTCCCTTATTATGAATTTTATTAAAATTGCAATTTTCCACTTTTTTCCCCTAGTTTGACCTTTGACTAGTTTTGATCTCTAGGTCCCAAATTTGCCCCAAATGATCCCAAATATTCTGAGAAGGTATATGAATGATATTAGAAAATAAATATGTGTTTCAGGGATGCCTTTGAACCTTTAAAATACTTCTGCAAATCCTATTTCAATTCTGATCAATGTAGGTAACGTTACTAGTGATTTTCCTTTGACTAGTATTGGTCTCTAGGTCTCAAATTGACTCCAAATGCCTTCAAATATTCAAGGAAGGTGTATGAATGATATTAGAACTTGAATATAATTTTTATGGATGACATATGTCCACAAAAATACCTCTACAAACTCTCTTAATATTCTGGACCAATTATGCAATTTTACTAGTAATTTGGGGTTCAAATCCCCCTGGGGTAAGTACTGAAAATGGCTTCCCAAATGCCTCCAAACCAACTCAAATTTATGAACAGAGGTATGTAATGTGTTAATTATTTTATTAAAGTCTCATATGCACCATTAATGGATTGTTACAACTGTTCTCACCCTCTCCCATTCAACTACAAAAATCCCCAATTCGACCCTTGGGGAAATGGCACTATTTCACCTCCCAATACAACTAAATTGAGTAAAAATGCTTCAAATGCTCAAGTACAGTAGATGAAACTTGTAGAAGACATCCATGGCCGTATATTTATCACAAATATATCAGATAATCATCCATTCATTCGAAATCATCATCAACACATTGGCTCACAACAAGGTAGTGGGGAAATGGCATTTTTCTTCCATTAAAAATGAGATTTATACATTTCTACTTGGAATTTCGAACTGAAAATTTTTGGAGATGAAGAAAAGAGTATTTAATTCATATTAAAAAATAAATGGGGCATTAAAATCTTACCCAAAGAGTACAATAGTTCACCAAAAACGCCCTCCCTCAAGGATCAGGAATATGCCATCAAAACTGGAAATGGTTGAAGGAGTGAGCTGCAATAGAAGAAACTATGAGCTGCCCTGTAGCTTACACCTGCAAATAAATACTCCATTAAAGCTCCAAATGAAAGGTCTGAATGGCCTTTCCAATTACCAACTTGGATGGGAATCTTTCACCCTCGAAATTGGCTAAAGCAAGAAACTAGTCATCCACTAGCGCTCCCTCTTCACAAATGCAATTGCAAATTCTACAAATGATCAAAAGCCATTCTCATACTTCATTTCTACATTTTATAACCAACATTAGCCTTACAAGGGTCGAAATCCTCTCAATAGATTCAATAGATTTCCATTTAGGAAATATTCCACATTTGTCACTTGTCTCCTAGTTCCAACCTTCCATCTTCTCCCAAATTCGATTTTGAGTCTCTTTGGCTTCTCCAACTCCCATGAGCGCCTTCCTTGAGCCTATTTTTGGGGCTGACATGTCATAGTGGTCAGATGTCAGAGGTCAGGTCTGCAATTTGTCATATTTGTCATAGATGCTCCATCATTGGTGTCATAGGGGCTAGGGAATCTAGCCCAAGTGTCCACAAACTTCCAATTTAACTCTTTATCTTCCATGGAGGTTACCTATCCTTCCCAATTCGACCTAAGATGCTCAATGACATGTTTTATGACTTACCAACTCACCCAAGAGTGTTCACCTTCCCATTAATTCGAATTTGCAAGAGAGAGATACCATGTATTATGAAAAATCAAGCTAGTGTGGGTCCCACATCCTCCATATGTCTCCAAAATCATTTGCCATCTAGGATTTCTCTTGAATTTCTTTATTCACTATATTTATTAAATAATTGAACCCTTCTAATTTCTAAACATCATTTATTAGCTTCCTTATTATTATACCACATGTGCCCATCCAACCTAGGAAACTAGTAGGATTGATGGGATTGTCTTACTATGAAATTATTTGAATGGGGACATTACACTATCCTAGGGAACAATACCCCAACAGGAAATACCCCAACAAGGAGTTGGAACCATCCCTGGGACACAACAACCCTAGGGGACAATACCCATTATCCCCACTCAGCAGAAAGTTCAACAACCGACCACTACTGTGGTTCTGAATCAGACGGTAAATCCTATGATTTCGAACACACAACCGGTTAACCAGATGGTCTACTATCCTCATAATTTTCAGCAGTATCCTACGGGAAATATGTATGGGTACAATACACAACACAACAATATGTTGTGAAGGGTCCCACCGGTATCCCTACACCATACAATTATTACTCATACCCGCATCCCAATCGCAAAATTCCTTTCTTTGCCACACTAGACTTGCCAGATTTGTCTAGGCTTATTAATGATCTAATATGGCATGAACCACATTGGCCACCCATCCCGACCAAACTACCATCGGACATTCCAAAGTTCGATGGAAAGCCCGGGGAAGACCCCAAGAACCACGTTATGACCTTCCATCTTTGGTGTTCTTCAAACTCATTGATGGATGAATCCATTCGGTTACGGCTCTTCCAGTGCACGCTTACCGGCATGGAAACAAAATGGTATATCAAGCTGCCACAACACTACTTTCATGACTTCAATACCTTGGCCACACAGTTTTTGACACATTTCTAGCTCCCCATCTGGTACGAGACTGGAACAAACCTGTTGACCTCACTACGTCAAACCACTTCCATGCATATATCTGATCATTTTCATGAGTGGCGTCGACGCTATAGGTTAATAAAGGAATCCATCCCATACCAATTATTGGCTGATTGGTTCACTAAGTCATTTCTTCCTCCCATCGCGAAGAATATTTGCCATGGGTGGACCATTCACGGAGGAACAAGCTATTTCTCAAGCTTAGTATATGGATTTGGTATATACCCAATCCAGAACTTTATACGAGCTTATTCCTCACACCTCCCTCACCATTACTGATCCAACCAAGCCCGCCTCTGAACCCCCCATTGACGGTATCGTTAGTTCAGTTAAGGCCCAACCTACAACCAAACCAAGTGGGCCACAAACTACTGTTGCCCCATCTCCAACTCAGGCTACACCCAAGGCTTCTACTCCTCCTGCTCCTTCCTCTGAGGTGAATGTTGTTCAGTCCACGTCACAACAATCTGGAGGAAAGAAGAAGAATAACAAAGGAAAATCCAAGAAAACTTCTAACCAGTAGGAGAACCCCAAGAAGCAACCAACCAACAATGATCCTAAGCCATGTCGGAAAGCGAAGTTTCCTTGCCTCATTCGTTAGGAAGATCATTATACACGAGATTGTCCTTACAAGGACGAAGTGAATAAATTTGTTAAAGGATCTTCCTTCCTGGCAGTGCTAACCAATCCTTTCCCCCACTAGCAGCAACAAATAGTTACTCACGATCCGCCGCAAAGAAGCAATCCCAACAACCCACCCCATGGAGAAACTTCTACAAACCGCGATATTTTGATGATGAGTAACGAGGAGATCCATATATCCAGTCGAGCAAGGACATATGATACCCCTCCAAGTTCAAAAAAAATGGAGACAACCCATGGAAAGACTCCTTCTGAAGAGCCTCCTATCACGCCTCCCCCCACTGGTCATCTCCATATTGAGAGACCTAACACTGACATGGTGCTACGCCCACCCAAGGGCACCATTCGAAAGGCGACATTTAATCCTAATGCACAAGCGGCCCAAAATTACAATATTGTTGACGACTTAGCTCAAGCACCATGTGCGATTTTAGCTCTAGAGGTTCTACAACACTATCCCACACAGCACAGAACCTTACTTTTATCACTCGGGGTGGTGGACCCAGATACTTCTAACATGATCATGTTTAACTTACAATATTTTAAACCTAGGCTTTCCCACCAATTAGGATTCCAAATTGAGATGAAGATCTGTGGGAACAACATTCATTGCACCGTTCTAGATGAGGGTGCTTCCACATCGATCATGTTCTTGACTTGTTGGAGAGCCATAGGCTCACCTGAGGTTACACCTTCTCCTACTACTCCTAAAGCGTTTGACGTACATGGTTTTCAACCATACGGACTCATCCCTTCAATTGGCGTTGATCTGGGGGGAAAGACAGTATCTATACATGTCGAAGTTGTAGATTCACTATTAGACTATAATATTCTACTCGATCGGAACTGGTTCTATTCCATGACTACAGTCGCATCCTCCGTCGACTAGTAGAATTTCCTCATTAAGGGAAAATTGTTACTATCGATCAGCTAGACTTCTGTACTCTGGACATTCATTCAAACTCCACCCACAATGTCTCATTGCTGGCTCAATCCTAGAACCATTTTGAAGATGTCGACATTGGTCTTATGAAGGACTCCTCCCTCATCGGAATATTTCCAGAACTTAGAACCCCTATCTTTTCCATAAACATGATATCGTCAAGTGTCACTCCATCCAACGAACCTACTGATTCTTGGATGATTTCGAGTCCTACCAAGCATGAAACCTATGGAAGTTCCATGCCATTGAATAGGAACCTCGCAACTTACCAGGTGATCCAATCAGCCATAGATTGGGTTGATTCTACTATGGATCACGCAGTGGCACAACTCTCTTCTAAAGCCAGCCCATCGTCGCCATCCATTGATCCTCTCACACTAATTTTTCCTTCCGATCAGTCGATTATGGAGGTCATGTGCTTCGATGAACCACCTTGGGAAGACTACCATCATTGGTCTTCTTTCCCAACTATTCATATGATCGATCAAGATACCAAATCCAACAGTTCACTTGAAATTGTCAAACCCAAGTTCCCTACTTCATTCGATGATATATTCTCTGAAGGAAACTTGGCCAACATCATGGAAACCACTCCTATTAAAATTTTGGTGAAACCTGGTGTCGTGGAAAATATTCACACAGAAAATACATGCACTCCCATTGAGGTGGAGTTCTATATTTCCTTATTCAAAGAATTCCACGACATTTTTGCTTCGAGTTATGAAGATATGCCAGGAATAGACCCATCCATCATTGTCCACGAAATCCAAACTTTTCTTGGTGCCCGACCAGTTCGGTAGAAACTCCAGCCCATTCATCCCCACATAGCAGCGGCTATCAAAGCAAAAATTGAAAAGCTTCTGCATGTTGGTTTTATCTATCCCATCCCATTGATAGACTAGGTGTCTAACATCGTTCCCGTGGCCAAGAAACAGGGTACGATTAGAGTCTGCATTGATTACCGATATTTGAACAAAGCTTGTCCAAAAGACAACTATCCAACTTCGTTTATCGACCAGATTATCGATAACTGTCCTAGAAGTGTCATCTTCTCATTTATGGATGGCTTCTCTGGCTATAATCAGGTAGAGATACTCCCTACATACCAGCATAAGACAACCTTCATTTGTCCACGAGGGACCTTTGCATATCACAAGCTACCCTTTGGCCTTAAGAATGTCGGGGAAACTTTCCAATGAGCGATGTCATACATATTTCATGACATTAAACATATTGTGGAACCATATCTCGATGACCTTCCCGCCCATTCTCAAGCTCGGGATGATCATCCAGACCATTTGAGTGCCATCTTTCCAATATTCTGCCACTACAATATTCATTTAAATCCACACAAATCCGTCCTTTTTGTTGAAGCCGTAAAATTGTTGGGATTCATTATCTCCAAGGATGGCATATGCCTAGACCCAGTGAAAGTAGAGGCCACTGTAGCTCTGCCTTCACCCACTGACATACTAGCACTTCAAAGTTTTCAAGGGAATGCAAAATTTCTACGTCGTTTCGTTTGCAATTTTGCCGAGATCACAAAAGGCTACATGAGGATTACGAAAAAAGACATCCTTTTCATCTAGGATGACGAATCCCAATGATCCTTTGACAATCTGAAGGCATCCCTCACTAAGGATCCTGTAATCCAACCCCCCAACTACACACGGGATTACATATTGTATCTCACAGCTTCCACTTCCACCATTGGCATGGTGTTAGTCCAGTAAGATACCAACAACATAGAACATGTAGTTTATTATCTTAGTAAGAGTCTTCTCAACTCCATAACCTGCTAATCGCATGTTGAAAAGTTGGATCTGGCCACATTTTTTGTTGTCCAGAGGTTCATCCATTACATTTTGCTTCACCAGACCACTGTCATAGCTAAATTCAATCCAATGTACTACATCCTCACACGCCAAGTGCTTGGGGGCAAATATTCTCGTTGGATTGTTGTCCTTCAAGAGTTTGACTTGGAATTTTCCAATGCAAAATCCAAGAAATCGTTGGTCTTCGTAGAGATGATTTGTACTTTGCCATGTGTCACTGAGCAACCGGAGCCCATCGATTCTCTACCTAACGAATCATTTTTCCTCATTGGCACATCTGATCCGTGGTATGGGGATATCATACTATATCTCCAAACCCAACGCTTTCGGCCCGAACTCAACCAAGATGAGCGTCGACACATTTGACATCATGCTAAGTATTATCTTATCATTAGCGATACTCTTTATCGCTGTGGTGTTGATTCTATTCTATAACGTTGTCTAACTTTAGACGAGGCCGAACATGTGCTCAATGATTGCCACTCTGGAGCATGTGGTGGTCACCTCTCTGGGATGGCTACAACTGAGAATATTTTACGCACGAGATATTTTTGGCCCTCGATTTTCAAGGATTGCATTGAAACGGTCAAGAAGTGTCCACCCTGACAATTCTTCCATAGCAAAAAGAGCGTGCATCCTGCTCCAGTTCATCTTGTTGTTTCCATCGGCCCCTTTTCCAAATGGGGCATCGATTTCATGCATTGTAAGCCCACCTCAGTCGGGGGGCATGGCTATGTCATAGTAGCCGTAGATTATTTCACAAAATGGCCTGAAGCGATGCCCAATTTTGCAGAAGATGGAAAAACAGTAGCACAGTTCATATTCAACCATATTATAACTAGGTTTGGAGTTCCACAATCTATTGTGATCGATCATGGTTCCCATTTCAGGAACCATATGATCGAAGAATTGAGTGCCAAGTTGTGTTTTCGTCATGAAAACTCAACCCCCTACTACCCACAAGCGAATGGCCAAGTAGAGGCCATCAACAAGTTCTTGAAATGCATGATTCAACGTAGTGTAGGTACCCAAAAGACAAACTGGCACTTGGCTCTCTTTTCGGCTTTGTGGGCCTATCGGACCTTAGTGAAAAATGCAATCGGGTTCACACCATTTCAACTGGTGTATGGCCTAGACGCTATTTTTCCGATTGAATGTGAATTTACATCACTGAAGATAGCCGTTGAGATACTTCCCAATACAACCTCTGAGGAAGAACGATTTCTATATCTAGCCAAGCTAGATGAGACACGCCACGACGCCGCTCTAGCTAATGAATCTCACATGAAATGCATCAAAGCACAATATGAAAAATCCGTTCAACCTCGGATCTTTAACGAGGGAGACCTTGTCCTTACATATGACCAAATGCAAGACAAGTTAGGAAAAGGAAAGCTAGAGTCGATTTGGTACGGTCCCTTCAATGTAAAACATGTATTGGAAAAAGGAGCTTACGAGCTCGTCGACTGTGATGGTACACCTTTGGCGCAACCCCACAACAGGTTGTACCTAAAATAGTTCTACGCATAGGTTTACCCTGCATGAGACACCTTGTATATGGTGTATTTAGCTTGTTTTCAATTTTATTTCTTTTTATGTGTGTCTGCATGCATCTTGTTTCATGCACCTTTACTTTCCTTGACTTGTGCTTTTATGTGCAGATGTCAGCTTACTACGGATTCACAGATGGCGCTAGTCGACATACCCAGAACCTTGCTTCCGTAGCATGGGTCATCTATTCTCCTGTTGGTGAGTTGTTATCCTCAGGGGGCACTTGCTTGGGCCCCGCAACCAACAATATTGCATAGTACCATGCAGTCATCAGGCTCTTAACTCAAGTTGCTTCCCTTGGAATCCACACCTTTTCGATCTACTTGGATTCCCAACTCGTGGTATCCCATCTGAACCATGTCTACAATGTTTGCGATCCTATGTTACTTCATTTATTTAGAAGGGTATGCCTCTTGGAACGAATATTTGATTATATTTCATATCAAAATGTACCAAGAGAATTCAATATTGCAGCTGACTCATTGGCTAAATACATATTGGATTGGCATCTAGCTCATATATAACATACATCATAAACAAACACACAAACCACTATAAATAATCAAGTCATAGAAATAGCTCCACATGTAAATAAATATAAAATGTTTTTTGTTGAATACATATAATAAGATGCATCCAAAGACAAAATTTGGGATCTCGTCCCATACAAAAATGGGCTCTCTGGCCTACATATTGTGTACATGCTGCTAAAAGTAAATACTGCTATCTAAAATACTAATCATCATCTTCGTGCTGCTCACGGTAGCATACTACTGCTCTGGCTACTCGACGGAGCAGTTGTCACACCTATAGTATGCCTCTAGATATGAAGAGGGCTATCATCCATCCTCATAGCAGGAACCCCCATGGTCAAACCTTGAAGGTTCTGCTCTACGTCGCGGATCCCTCCTTCTTCTTCTTCCTCTTCCTCCTCCACGTCCATGGCACGTTGTTGAGTGCCTTTTCGGTGTAGCGGCGAGCATCCCGCTGGTATCCTCGGCCTGCGATTTGTGACATGCACATGTACATACGTTAGATATCTATACACATTAAAAAATCACTAAAAATGATATATTAAAAATATTAAAAAACACATTTGTGAAGGTCATACCTGAATTGTCCCAATCCTCATCCTCAGGAAGGGATAAGTCAATGTCCTCACGAAATTCCACCCCTTCATTGGGATAATCCTCAATCATAATGATATGCTCCTCGATCCATGAGAATAAATCTTCACCAAATGCCAAGACTTGTGGCCCTCTGAGCCGTCCTGCGTAATCACTCTATCGCCCCATCCGAAGCTTGGTCACAGGATGAATAGGCATGGATACTTGAGGACACAACAATGGAACCCTCCCTAGGAAGAAGGTGACCAGGATACTCCCATACCCAAACTAGCGAGTGTCCCCATTTCTACACTTCGTAACTTGTTCCTTGAGGTTGGCTAGGACCCCTTCACACCAGTTGAATAGTGTAGATGCCATGCACTCTATAGCAAGAGTCATTTTCCCTTGTGTTTCATGGTGAGGACCCACACTACCCATTTCTCATTTTATGGAAAACAATACGGTTCTCATCGGAAGCTCTATCACGTCTTTGATGGGCTCTTTCCCACTTTTCTTCAAAGAACCCTATCTACAGTAACGAACAATTAAGTCACTTGTACTCTCTTCCGAGGCCCTGTGCCCAGACAGTTTAACCCTTGCCCCTCTCTTAGAGAGGCAAATGAGAAAGTAAATGTCCTCGAGCTCAATCTCGAGGGTGTGTTCCCCAATGCAGAAATCCTGAATGTCACTATCCCATAGTTGTATAGTGTGATTCAGAATCCTTCCTTGCTTCTGAATACCCCTTGTCTTGAAAAATTGGAGTAACCCACATTCTTGTAGCGCGGTGAGTGTCATTTGGTCATTTGCATCTAATCGATCATCCTCTTCATGCTCCCTCTCTTTCCAATCAACCATCTTTTCTTAGGCAAGTTGTAAAACCATGAGAAAATCCAAACAAAACATTCATTAGAAGATGGCAACTTGATTTCACCTTCAACAACTGAAAAACACTCGGGCATTTTCCTTTTCTGCCAATTTTCGCGCCGTACAGGCTTGGCGATGCACGATAACTGGTAATCACCGCGCTTCAGCATGACCCTTGCCGCACGATAATCTGGATTTTATCGCACTTCCCGACACGGGGTGGTCCGAATTTTAGGGGGAATATGGTCTAAATTTGGATGTATAAGCCATAAAATTATTAAATGGAGAGGCCACCCTCTCCATCCATGGTATTTGGTAGCACATAGTTTTGGCCCATGGTATGGCCTCAAGACACATTGTAATAATTCTATATAAAGGCCTAGCAAGCCTTCTCATAATAACAAGTTACTCATTTGGTTTCTATCCTACATTTCTCTTATTTTATTGAGTTATTATTGGGGTATTGGTTTTGAGTGTCTTTCTTAGTATAGTTTGAGAGGTAAGGCTCAAAGAACCCTCTTTGAGCCTCACCCCTCCATGTTACATATTTATTCTATGTTTGTCCATCTATGTTATTCATAGCCCATATCTCACTAGTTTGTCTTTCTCACAGTTGGTTCATTCTTCGCTTCAATTTTGAAACTATATCTTCTCCTCCTCTCTCGGCATTCAAGTCTTCCGAGTCTCATCCCCCAAGATATGGATCAGTGATATCAGAGCAAGTATGCTCTCCATCGAAACAAGGGTTTCAAGCATTCTACGAGTTTTAAATATTTGCAGCAATCACCAACTTCCTTTTGGTACGATCGGAATCCATTTGTTGGGCCATAAATGGATCTGGATCTACTACATCCATACATGGATCTGGATTCACTACATCCATAGATGGATCTAGATCTTCTACATCCATACATGGATTCACTACATCCATACATGGATCTAGATCTGCTACATCCATACATGGATCTGAATTCACTACATCCATACATGGATCCACTACATCCATTGGTTTGCAACATTTTCAACAAACTTTAAAGATAATTTTTGGACTCTATGGGATGTTTCAGAGGGTCTATCATATCTCATTTCAACGAAGTTTCCTTCATCTCAAATGGGTGTTTTACGGATTTTCATTTCGTTTCTTAGTTTGTGAGATATGCTTGTTTGAAACTGCACATGTTTTTACACATTACGGACGCACGTACAGTCAACTTTGAACAAGTGCCACAGACTCTATAGGATGTTTCAAAAGGTCTACCATAGTTCAATGGAAATCTCTTTCCATCAGATAAAATGGGTATTTCGTGGAATCTCATTTCGCTTTCTGTTTTATGAGATATCGTTGTTTGAAGAAGCACATGTCTGTAACCAGCGTAGAGGCACATCCTTCAAATTCCGCCTACTTTTTCTCACTCTATGAACCACCTTAAAACATGTACCATATACTGACGGAAAGATATATTCAGAAGCTCAAATGGGTCTTCAACGGAATTGGATTTCATCACCTATAGCATAAGTTATGAATAAATTTGTAGAAGGATGTTCAAAACCCCCAAAGTCATGATTATTCCATTTTTTTTTTTTTTTGGCTTTTCTTAAAAAAGTAAAATAAAAAAATTAATGTAAATAGTTAGGGGTCAACCACAAACCCACGGTTATGGGTCAACCACACAAAACCTTTCTCTTCATTGGCAACTAGCACATTATAATCATGAGTCTCTTTTTAGCATGAAATGATGGGGACCATCATTTTCTAAGGGGGGAGGAATGATCCGAATTTTAGGGGGTATATGGTCTAAATTTGGGTGTATAAGCCATAAAAGCATTAAATGGAGAGGCCACCCTCTCCATTCATGGTATTTGGTAGCACATAGTTTTGGCCCATGGTATGGCCTCAAGACACATTGTAATAATACTATATAAAGGCCTAGCAAGCCTTCTCATAATAACAAGTTACTCATTTGGTTTCTATCCTACATTTCTCATATTTTATTGAGTTATTATTGGGGTATTGGTTTTGAGTGTCTTTCTTTGTATAGTTTGAGAGGTGAGGCTCAAAGTGTTAAATTTTCAGAATTTACTTCAATCTGATCTAGGATCTTAACTGAGAGAACAACATGTACAGCATATCTACAGCATATCAATCATGGAGACAATAATGCAAGCACACAAGAGACACAAAGATTTACTTGGGGAAAACGATAAAGGTGAAAAACCCCAATAATTTCCTCAGAGATAGATAGAGCAATGATACAACCATGAGAGATAGACATAACCTAGCAGCAGATCCTCCTCCTCCATAAGTGCGCCACTCCTCCTTGAGTGCATAAGTGAGAAGTGAGTGAGCAAATAGAGTGCCTCCCGCACTCTATTTATACTTGACTTGACTTGCCTTTTAACCTAACTCATGTAGGCTCGAACTTAACCACATAACACAATGCTGACTGGGCTGACCCCCAATAGGGTGGTCTAATAACCCTTTGACCCACATGGCCGACCCCCAATAGGGTGGTCTAATAACCCTTCAATCCACATGACTTATACAGGGCCGACCCCAACAAGGTGGTCTAATAACCCATCATGTATAAGTTACGACACTTACAATATAAATGACGACACTTCCGTATAGAGGAATAATACCATCTCTATAGGAGTACATATAACATATATGAAATACATTCCGAAGTTACATATACATCAACACTCCCTCTTAACTAGGAAGGTATTTCTCAGCACAGTTCTTCTAGTACAAGTCATTTTCTCTGGATCATCGTCACTGGATAATCGTCATCGAGTCATCATCATTGTCACTGCTGCTGCTATCTCAATCAATCTCTGAATCTACTCGTCATAGGAAGTTCTACAGAGCCAGTCCTTTTTCATACTGGATGTAGGCCCACCACCTGCAGGTCTTCATCATCACTGGCCATACTGTGGAATCCTCAGGACTTATTACGTGTGTCACAAAACCTCGAAAGAGCATCCCAGGATGTTACGAGCACGCAGCTCTACCTATAGGATCTCCCAGGGCACCAAATTACATGTGACCTCACCACAAAACCTCGCAAGAGCATCCCAGGTTGTTACGAGCACACAGCTCTACCTATAGGATCTCCCAGGGCAACGAATTACATGTGGTCATGGAAAAACCTCGCAAGAGCATCCCAGGACTGATTACAGGCACATAGCCCAACCTATCGGATCTCCCAGGGAACCGAATTACATGCCATAGAACAAAACCTCGAAAGAGCATCTGCCAGATATCCCAGGGAACCGAATTACATGCCATAGGAAAAACCTCGAAAGACTATCTGTAGATCTCCCAGGGCACCGAATTACATGTCCTCCTATAGCAAAACCTCGAAAGAGCATTTGCCAGATGTCCCAGGGCACTGAATTACATGCCATAGGCAAAACCTCGAAAGACCATCTGCAAATCTCCCAGGGCATCGGATTACATCCTCATCTGCACAAACTGATCCACGGCCACAGAGTATCAACCTGATACTCACCATACATCATCCTGATGTATCCATGATCATCCTGATCATCACTGCAACATCCTGCTGCATGTCATCTGGAGCAACATCCTGAAGCTCGTCATCTATGATCATCCTAATCATCACTGCAACATCCTGCTACATGTCATCTAGAGCAACATCCTGAAGCTCGTCATCTATGATCATCCTGATCATCACTGCAACATCCTGCTGCATGTCATCTGGAGCAACATCCTGAAGCTCATCATCTATGATCATCCTGATCATCACTGCAACATCCTGCTGCATGTCATTTGGAGCAACATCCTGAAGCTCGTCATCTATGATCATCCTGATCATCACTGCAACATCCTGCTGCATGTCATCATACCTGATCCACCTGATCATCAATGCATCTACCTGATGCATACCAAGTATCTACCTTATACATATCATCATACATGATCCTCCTGATCATCAATGTATCCACCTGATACAAATACAAATACATGATACATATCACCATACATGATCCACCTGATCATACAATGTATCCTCGAAGTGTCCTCGATCTGAAGAACGCCAAGCCTCTCTCTGAAGTACTCGAACTTCACCCTGGCTAGTGGCTTCGTCAGCACATCTGCAATCTGCTCGTTCGTCGCAACATACAGGAGCTTCATAGCTCCTCTCTGCACCATATCCCTGATATAGTGATATTTGATCTCTATGTGTTTCGACTTGTCATGAAACACTGGGTTCTCGGACAGCTTCACACAACTCTGGTTATCACAGAAGATACCAGTAGCCTCCAACGGGAGATCAAATAACTCAGACAGTAGCTTCCATAGCCATACTGCCTCACAACTTAGCTGAACAGGCTGCAACATACTCTGCCTCAGCTGTACTCAGTGCTACACAGGACTGCTTCCTGCTAAACCAAGAGATCACACCTGATCCCATACTGAAGCAACACCCAGATGTGCTCTTCCTATCTGCAGCACTGCCAGCCCAATCTGAATCAACATAACCCTGCAGGTTAAACTTTTGATTCGCCTCATACCTGAGCCCATAATCCACTATACCCTTCAGGTACCTCAGAACATGCTTTACAGCAACCAGGTGAACACTCCTCGGATCCGTCAGGAACTGGCTCAATGTGTTCATAGCAAAGCAAATGTCTGGTCTCGTGTTCTTCAGGTACATGAAGGACCCAATCATCTGACGATACATAGAGACATCAACTGGCTCAGATGAAGCATCACATAGAAGCTTCAAATTTGATGCCATAGGTGTGGCCATGGCCTTGTAGTCCATCATCCCGAACCTCTTCAGGATCTCTACTGCATACTTCCCTTGTCCAAGGAAGATTCCATCTACACTCTGCCACACCTCCATGCCTAGGAAATAGTGCATCATTCCCAAGTCTTTCATATAAAATTCAGCAGCAAGCTTCCTCTTAGTATCTGCAATCAGTCTGTCATCTCTTGTTACAAATAAGTCATCCACATATAGGAGTAGAATCACAGGATTCCCTTCCTCAACCTTGTAGAAAAGGTTGGAATCCGCTTTATTCTTGGTAAATCCCAAACTGGATAGAAAGTTGTCTATCCTACCATACCAAGTTCTGCACACATATCTGACTACACCATGCTGTCTTGAAATCCATCTGGTGCATCTTCTATTTCATCACTTTTATATTTCTCAATGCTGCCATCTGCAATATGCTTGATCTGATAGTTCCATTTGGAAGTCATAACAAACTTCCCTTCACGTCTTGGGACTACAACCCAAACATCATTCTTCATGATCGACGGATCATGGCATTCCATTTCTTCATCCCAGATCATGGGAACTTCAATATCTTCAATAGATATCTTTGTTGCTGGAACAAATGTTGTAGTTCTTTTGTAGGTGAAGATATACGGTCTTTCCTACAAAATAGGTTAAATTGCATGATTAGAAACATCTCATAATTTTCAGAACAAATTCTTACACATAAAGAAATATGTCATACAGTCATGCAATTATCTTAGCCAATGCTTCAATACAACATTTATCCATATTCCGTAACTTTCTAGATGCCTTCCAATCTCTACCAGAACATTGTTAAGAGTGTGCACAACTCCCAACATGTCAGCAAAGAGGTTTCATTCTAGATAAGTAGCAATGGAATGTTGTACAGTGCCATAGGCCACTTACCCATGTATATTAGTAGTATATTGTTCATCAATGCAACTATTCTAATATGCACAATACATATCCTAAGTCTAGAAACATGAGCATATACATTATTGAACAATTTTATTTAAACAAACAAATATGCAAGAAATTAAAATACTTATCTTTGTTTGTTCGTTGGGTGGACTTCCTCTGAGTCTTTGATTCCTTACAGGAGTTGCTAGAGTCCTAATCTGAAGTAGCTTCTTCTACACCTTTCTGTTGTGGAAAGATGGTCAACTCCCTCTGAATATCTGCATCCTTGCAGAAACTACTGAAGTGTGTTCCTTTGCTTTCTTGCAGGAACAACTGGAGTGTGCTCCCTCTTGATCTTTGCTTCCTGGATTACCTGTCCTTGAACTTACATTCATCCTTGGTCCCTATGCATGCTTATTAGTATCATGATTGTGTTATCCTTGTGAACTCATATAAAATCATACATTCATTAGTATACTATTAAAACACAATAATCTCAAGCATGTATAGTCATGATCATTTTAAACAAAAAAATAATAAGCATTAGCATTCAAGGTTTATGTAGGATTCTTATGGTTAGTCAAATCATAAGAAACATAACATGTCTAAACCTGTAATTACTCAAACCTATGACTCTTCAGGTTTAGTTGAATCATCAATCAAGATAAGAGATATAATATGCATAAAACCTGTGATTATTCAAACCTATAACTTCATGAATAATCATTATCAACAACACAACAGTATAAGATCCTAAACCAAGGTAGGATTCTAGCTCGATATAGGAAAAACATACCTGGATTAGCATGCTAGCTAGTTTATGTCTAACATACCCGCATAATGTCTTCTAGTTCTCTTCAGTGACTTGTGCTAGTAACCTACATGTCTCATATGCTAACCATTACAAAACAAAGTTATACATACCTCGTAAATGGATCTTCTATGAGATCCATGACAATGGATGAATCTTTGTCCTCATGTTATCGTGACATATGTTCTTGGACCAGAACATGATTTGTCTTTCTTGGTGTACCTTTCATGTTAGTAGACAACATAAACCTCATACAACACCATAATGCATTATTACAATCATAAGTGTCAACACCCTAATCAATGAATATTTTCTATCGTGCATTCATAGTTTTATTAAGGTGATATGACAAGTCTAAAATCAAGATTGTACTAACCGTAATAACATGAAGACAAACATACCATAAACTTAATCATGAACAAATACCGAAACATACCTCGATGAGTCATACCTGTCGAGATCGCTTGAAATCTTCTTAAATAAGGCCTTAGCCTCATCTCCCTCTGAAACAAGAACTTCTTCACTTATGCAGGTGACCAATCCATCTTCTTCTAGGATTAACCCAATCCACTTGATTTAAAGAACTGGAACTGGAGCTAGATATGGGTTTGTCAGCAAAACCCCAAAAGTTCAAACTTTGAATTTCAAACTTCCCAAAGGACAGAAATATGCGCCTTGATGAGCTGATCAAGCTGGTATCTTTAGAATTTGAAAACTGCAAAGTTTCACTCCTCAATTTTTCCTTTGAAACTTCCAGATTCACTGGACGTGACCCTGAACTGGGGTTTGATGAAGCCCACTCTTTTTCCCCATCAAAAGGTTTGATCCAAAGCTCTAAGATTCTATTTTTCTGAGGAGCTTCCAGCCGTGGTCACAGATTTCAAAAATTTCCACTTTCTTCAAAGCCCTAAATTCCGGAAGCCATGAATGAAGGTACTCAAAAATAATTCTGTTTTGACAGAAATATGTACCTGATTGTTTCTGGTGTAACTCCCAAATTTTCGATCCATAGGGTCTGAAAAAGTTTTATGAGATATCCTGACCTGTTATCTTTCCATCCTGATAGGTCTGACCTCAATTGGATTCTCTGAGAGAGAGTTATGCCAAATGTCGCAACGTGACCTGTTTTGGTATAATACAGGAGTGCGAACTTGTACGACATGCCACGTGTCACTGTTTCAACTTCGGCCTCTGAAAACTTTTCCTGAGATAGCTCGGCCTGTTATATTTCCATCCTGATAGGTCTGACCTCAATTGGATTCTCTGAGAGAGAGTTCTGTCAAGTGTCACAACGTGACCTGTTTATGGGATAATATAGGAGAGCGAACTTGTACGGCGTGCCACGTGTCACTGGTTCAACTTCGGCCTCTACAAAATTTCTTTGAGACAGTATAGTCTGTGTACTACCTGTCACTTTTTACGAAATTTCATTTGGAGCTTCCTAGCCCAAGTTATGACCTTTTTCCCAAGGTCACCTGATTTTGACTCAGATCTGGAAGAGGCAGAAACCCTATATTGCACAGATCATAAATCACAAAGTACAATGAATTAGAGGTTTTCCTTTGGAAACAAGGTACCTGGAGATTTAATCTTCGTCCTCTAACAATTTCAGATCCGAAAACTTTGCCAAAACGGATTTATAGCGAAAGTTCTACGATGACTGGTTTTTTCTATATCAAGCCCTAGCATCGTAAGTGCAACAAGTGTCATACATGCCATATCATGACTTATTTCAGGCTAGCTCTTATACCATGTTAAATTTTCAGAATTTACTTCAATATGATCTAGGATCTTAACTGAGAGAACAACATGTACAACATATCTACAGCATATCAATCATGGAGACAATAATGCAAGCACACAAGAGACACAAAGATTTACTTGGGGAAAACCATAAAGGTGAAAAACCCCAATAACTTCCCCATAGATAGATAGAGCAATGATACAACCATGAGAGATAGACATAACCTAGCAGCAGATCCTCCTCCTCCATAAGTGCGCCACTCCTCCTTGAGTGCATAAGTGAGAAGTGAGTGAGCAAATAGAGTGCCTCTCGCACTCTATTTATACTTGACTTGACTTGCCTTTTTACCTAACTCATGTAGGCTCGAACTTAACCACATAACATAATGTTGACTGGGCCGACCCCCAATAGGGTGGTCTAATAACCCTTTGACCCACATGGCCGACCCCCAATAGGGTGGTCTAATAACCCTTCGACCCACATGACTTATACATGGCCGACCCTAACAAGGTGGTCTAATAACCCATCAAGTATAAGTTACGACACTTACAATATAAATGACGACACTTCCGTATAGAGGAATAATACCATCTCTATAGGAGTACATATAACATATATGAAATACATTCCGAAGTTACATATACATCAACACAAAGAACCCTCTTTGAGCCTCATCCCTCCATGTGACATATTTATTCTATGTTTGTCCATATACGTTATTCATAGCCCATATCTCACTATTTTGTCTTTCTCACAGTTGGTTCATTGTGCGCTTCAGTTTTGAAACTATCTCTTCTCCTCCTCTCTCGGCATTCAAGTATTTCAGGTCTCAGCCCCCAAGATCCGGATCACGGGGATAGCACAAAAATTCCAGAGGGAGAAAATAATGCCCTAGGCTGTTACCCTAAAAAGGAAAAACACCATGAAATTGATAAATGCTGATATGGAATGAAAGAGAAGAGCGAGAGCAGTTACCTGGTTCCGACGGTGGTCGAAACGGTGCCCTGGATCTCCACATATCTCTACTCGAAGATTTTCTTTCTCCAAGGTAATTTTCCACTTTGGGTGAAATAGCCAAGGTAAAATGAGTAATTTCCTCTTTTACCCTTCTTCTATACATCTAAAGAATCATTCTTTATTATTATTTTATTATAAAAAACCCTTGTTGAGTCAAATTTTCCATATTACTAATGTTTTGTTTTCCAAGAAAATTGACCAATTATTTTGTGGGATCTTTTAAGTTGTTCACACCGGTGTTGAGACATTTTTTGCCTTCATTTTGAGCTTACTTTTTCCTTTTTCGTGCTCAAGATTCAAACATGAAAAAGATTCCAAGTTGTTTTCACACCTTAGTCATGCTTGTTAAAACCTAGAATAACGTTGTTGAGCTTAGTTGACTTTACTCGTGGTCGTAAAACGATGAGGAAAGTATCATTTTGGTTCTATTTTATTCTTTTTTTGGGCCAAAGTGATTAAAAATTACGAAAAAGACCGTTGGAGTTCTCTTTAAGCTCTTTTCAGCCTCCCTCATTGTGAAAAAATTGCCAAGTGCACTTGTCTCTTTCACACTTGTAAATAGTATTTGAAATGACGTCTATTCGGTGATAGGTTACCCCTTTTTCGGCCCATCTAGACTATTTATGAGAAAGAAATATCTCAATCAACCTTTGACTAGGAGAGTTCTCTCAGTATATGTTTTACACCTTTTTGGGACTGCTGGACTAGACATACGAAAAAGTACATTTTGGAACCTTCTTTAAGTTTTTCAGACTCTCTAAATATGAAACATTGCCAAGTTTTCCTTTCTTGGACTCATTAAAATTTAACATCGAAGGGCCCACTTTGGGACGAACCCCTCCTTTCTTAGGTTTGTAAAACATGTGAGATCGGACTCATCTGTCAGATGACCTATACCGAGCATCTGTTATCCTCCTCAAGCTCATAAAACAACAAATAGGTACTCGTCCATCATGTCGGGGGAAAAATTGGGAATGAGTCAAGTTTACCTTGTTGGCAGCTTGTCAGTCGTCACCTTTGAACATGGCATGCATCCTCACCTTGTTCATTTTGGGTAGTCAGTCTTGCTGATAGAGTCATCATCATGGTTATATGTCCTCATCTTCGCTATGAGTTCACGCCTCCACTAGTTCTGTCTATTCAAGTAGTCCCTGCTTCCAAGTTTTCACTTCATGCCGTTATATTTTCAAAGGGTTATTGCTATCGAGTCAACCTCTGCTTTGTGTCAAAATTTCCATTGTGTCAGTACACGTCCTTTTATTTCATTGCTACACACCTCTCTCATGCTGATTTCATGTCGATGATGTGGGATTCATCATGGACCACCTTCGATGAGTCTATTCCTGTCGACACCAAATCATTATGCAGGAATTAGGCTTAGGAATCAACCATCAGTACCTTGGTACCTGCATGCCTCAATGGCAGGTTTCCTTGTGTTCGACAGTAGGTTTTTCATCATTGACCTCTGATCGAATGATCTCACGAATGCTCGACATCAACTCATCTATTTGCATTTCATTGAGACATACTAGGGATACCATGGGGATCATTGTCATCATTGGTGATTTCCCTAGCACTTGTTAACGGTTCACATCATTGACTGGTAATCAAGTGGTTTCTACCATGTTCAACTTCGACACCTTGTAATCGCATGGCTAGATTTGTATCGTTTTGGGATTGGGTAGAAGACCCTAGACACATTTTCCCATTGTTTACCTCCAGGCTGCGATGACGATTTTTTAGCAGGTTTACACATAGTCATTACGTGGATGACCTCACTATTGTATTGTCACACAGATCCACTTATGTATTGGTCGTGACTGTGTCATTATTGTCTCATGGATCTACGATTGTTCATAGTAGCCATGATTTGTCTACAGTCTATATCATCTCAGTACTCATGGATCTGCAATGTATTGGTCGGCATCCATGCTTTGAGTCAGTTATTCTGAGCATGGGTATGCCTGCCTCGATGGTATTTTTGACATATTGTTTATGTTTCAACTCCTCATTGCTTCCCTCGACGCTATCTCTGCAGAATTTATTTGTAAATTCTTTCAGCCATCAGTCTCTTCTGACCTCACACTTTAGGGGGCATCTTTTATACCTCAAAATTACACTCCAAGCCCTAGTGTCGCATCTTTGTACCATGTGGCCTAGAGACATTTCTCCCTAATGACTATCACGCATTATTGGCTCCCTCCTTGGTATCATCTAGAAACCTAGGATCAAAATCCATTGATTGAATGTGTAATGTCCCCTTCCATCATTGAATGCAGGGAAGGAAAACATTAACAACACACTAGGCTTTTGGCAGACTTAGCCCCAATATTTATACTCATAAATTCATAATAATTAAAAAAAATTGTGTGCAGATTCAACTCAATATAAACACAACGGAATTAAACATAATAATACACAGAAGCATAGATTCGCATCGGCATATTTATCTCAAGCAATCAACAGGCAGAGAATTCAATCCCCTTCTTATGCTACTTCATATCGATTTCATTAACATGCAGAATAATCATTCAAATACTACATTGCAGAACACAGATTGTATATAATTTAATCCACAAAGAATACTTATCTTGCAACGCAAATGTCCAACGACTGGCTACGTGAGAGCAACGTTCCACCCAACCATAGATCTCTTTCCAGCTTGTATTCTTTCAACTGAGAGATCACCCCCGAGCTGGGCTGTGTATCCACTAAAGAGGAACTAGATGGCTCACTCACAGTCAAGGTTTCACTCAAACAACCATGCTAAGCCAACACACAGTTGGGTTTTTCAAGCATGCAATAGGAAATGGAGAAGGATGCTAGTCCACTGAGCTCAATCCCTGAGCTAGGTACACATCAAGCTAGACTCAAACGATCCCAGCCTCCATTCGAACATCCACACTTGGATTTCTCACAGCTCTGTTCAGCAAATAACCCAAATCCATCACTGGTTTTCGTGCTATAAAACTGGGTTTCCCCATGGATTTCAGGGTAGCTAATGCTCCCAAATTCGCCCCAAGGCTCATACCAATGGATCTCCCACTGGATTTCACTGTCCGAAACCAAATTTGGACGTTTTTGGCCTTCCAAAATCTAGGTTCTCTCAAAGTCGAGATTTCTGGTTTTCTCACTCATGGGAGCTCGTTTTTGGATGGATCCTGATGCTGGGTTTTTCCACCCCTGGAATGGGGATGAGAAAGAAGCAACTTCCAAGAGGTAGAGTGACTTCTTGCACAAGAAAACAGAGCTCATTACTGCCCATACGAATTTCTGGGCTGCCCATGCTCCATCAAGGCCATTGACTTAATTCCTCAACCACTTTCTTACAATGGGAATAAATGTCATCTAGAAAAGTCAAATGGGTTCCCATAATGACATATGGCAACCTATGGTTCACTCCCTTAGCCCCCTCACCACTCCCTAGTGGATGCACGTGGCCCCTTCTCGTTTGTTGCCTCCGTAGCTAGTTTTGGTATTTTATATTGCATGATGTTTAATTACACCCTTTTACAATGTTCCATGGCTTCAGAGCACATGGTATCAAAATATCAAATACTTTCCCTTTAAATAAAATTTGAGCTTTCACTAGCGGGGCCTTGGCCTTGAGCTCCATGCTAGGAAAACATACATCACATGTACACATTATTTACATTAAAGGCTAATATATCCTAAGGGTCGAATTGGGGGTATTACAGAATGCCAAAGACATCGCCTTATTTGCCACGTGTTACATTAGCTAACCCTATCTGGATAGATTTTCATGCCTTGCACATATTTCGGGTAGCGAAAATTAGGGTTTTTGCGCTATGCTCAGACCATATGGCACGATAATCTAGATTATTATTGCATTATGCTCAGACCTGGGGGCATGAAAATCCCTTTTTATCCTTTTTCCATGGATTATGGATCTCATCCTTCGAGAGATTTTCTTGGGATTATCAGTCCCGATTCGATCCCAACCCCCTCTCCCTGTTTAGTTTGCCTAATCCACTAAACACTCATTAGATCCATCTTAATCTCCTTATGGTTACCCCTTCCAAGCACTATAAAGGGGAGGCCTTCCATGAGCCAAGAGGAGGACTTTTGGGGCATCCAACTTATGATCTTGAGACTTTTGTAGAGATAGCTAAAGGAGAAACTTGGAGCTGAAAGTTGGCTTGGACATCAAGCAACCATTGTAAGCATTATCAAGTTTCCAATAAAGATAACTTGTTTTGTTTCCCAATTTGTGTATGTTGATTATGATTCAATTACATGATTTGTATCTAGCTAGATTTAGATTCTAACTTGTAATTCAAGGTACTCGGAGAATTGTATATGCATGTATGTTGTCTGATCTTAATAGGTTCATAGCGAGGACTTCGAGATCTGGACTACAAGCGGGACAAACATCAGAGTGAAAGGTCATTTATTTTCTCTCATATTCTTCAATACTGAAATCTTGAAATGCTTGTTTGATCTAGGATTCAAGGTAGCATTTGTTTCACTTTTGTCTTAGATTAGAATTAGTTTATCCTGCTTCAACTTAAGAGGGATTCTTTCTATCTGTAGGAAGAAATCTCTACAACATCCATAATTGCAATTTCAGAATGTACAGTGGGATTTTTTATTTGTTCAACGGTGGTTTTGACATCATACAATTGTGGTAAAATATAACTTGAAACCTTCCCCACCATATCACTCTCTTTCGAGTTTGTCTAGATTCTTGTATTGAAATGGTCTTAACAAACAAATTTCTTTGAAGGAACACCTCATAGGTATATTCTCTCTCGGTCACGTGGTTTTTTTTCCAATTGTCCACATGGATGCCTAGTGTGAAATCACCTCCATTCTCCCTCTCCTCTGCCATCTCTACATATAAGTGCAAGTGGCTTCTCCTATGGCTTGAGTGCATTAGGGTTTTCATTGTGTCTTTTGATTTTATGATGAGAGTGCATATGGTTATGGGTATCAAAGGGGCCTTTAAATGTTACGTTGAATTGGGAAAAGGGTATTGCGATAAGGAGGGAAAAAAATTAACAATAATAAAAATATTTTTTTAATTATTATTTTGATGTTGAGGGGGATACAAAAAGGAAATTGTTGTTTTTTAATAAAATGGCTAACGGATTAATAGGGAAGAAAAGGGAATGGGAATGTTTTAAGGAGGGAATAATAAAATTTATTCAAAAGGATTGTGGTATAGGGAAAAGTGTATGGGATAAAAGAGAACATTTTTTTTTTAATATGATTATGGAAAGGAAGGATAAAAGAGGTTTTCAAATAGCTTTAGTTTATGAATTCCAATGTTAATTTTTTTTAGTAAAATAAAGGAGGGAGGGAGTTTTGTTTTTTTTAATGGAGGACATTAGCATTTTATTACAAAGGGAGCACCAGGGGGGTTGCTTATAATTTTCCAGAGATAAACGCAAGGATAAAAATGACCAACGTATGTATTTGGTGAATTAATGGAGGACGCGAACTTGAGAATTTTTATAGCTATCATGATGCAAAAACAATGCATTTGCTAAAAATTTGACAAACTGTCGAAAGGGCCAAACTGAGTCAAAAAGAAAATGAAATATGAGCATGATCTAGAAGATGATTTAAACACAATTATGTTGCTTCACACGACGATGCCCAGGGGGAAAATAGACAAATATCCAATACATGGCACCAATATCGTGACACTTAAGACACTTTATCAATTCAAGCTTCGAAGGTGTACTATGCCAATTATGTGCAATTAATAGATTAATGGAGCAAGAAAATGGTTAGACAAGAAATTGAACAATGAAAATACCTATGATACTATCACTGAGAATTATATAATATTCAACCATGACACACATAATGCAAGTTGTTAGAAGTCGCTCATAACCGTGTTATATACCTTAAAATTACCATATTTTGATTTCCTTTAAAGAAAATAGCAAAATGGAGGAGACTGGAAAACTATTACTTCAACATATAGGTAGTTCCAAATATAAAGAATAGGACACAAGAAACACTTCAGTGGAAAAATTAGGAATTCTAGAACACAACACCAGTGATGATTGGAATAATGAATGTTTACATGATTTGTCTTCCTGCATTTTATTAACATCATTGTAGTCACCAGTCCAATTGACCTACTTTTTGGTCATTTTTTTTACATTAATAAAATTATCTTGTCTTATCTTATCTTGTCTTCCTAGAATATGGTCCCCAGGACTATACATCTTGTTAAATATAATTAGTATATCTAACAATATTTGATTGTTTTATTTATTACTTGACAATTACAGTTTTTTCCATGGTTGCATTCAGTTATATTTATCTCATACAAACAAAATTGTTGATGCACATAGTACAAGACCATTTCAAATGGGAAATCACTATCAATACTTTTACCATCTTTTAAAACTAAAATATCCATCCATATAAGCTTATGATTTGTTGGTACCTACTCTGCCATGAACTATGCTAGTTGTTAACAAAAATACATAGAAACAGTGGGTGGAGGGGGGATGAAGGTGTACATTAATGCTCACGAAGAAGTACACTAAAGATTTCATTCAAACCCCCTTGAAAACATAAAGGGGAGCAAATTCATACACCTAGATAAATATGTTCTCAACTATTTATCAGGACTTGCTTTTTAGAAATGACTATGAAATGTGTTATGTAAAAGGATGTACACAGTACACTGCAAAATGAATGCACACACACACGAGCGATAGAAGGGGGTAGAGGGATAGTTGACTAAAGTGGTGTGTTTGTACATTAAAAGAAAAACCATAGTGCATTGTTGTTTGGCCATAACATGTGTCCTTGAGGCTCATGGGCCATGGCTGGGGCCTCAAGACAGCATACTTTTCCATGTGAGAGGGATATGGTGCTCATTTAAAGCTTTGGGATGTTAAGTGTGGCTCTCATTTTCCATTCAGTGGTCCAAATCCAAAAGACAAATCCTTACACCAATATTTTCCTCTATGGTTCATGGGCAATGTGTAGGGCCTTAGCTATCACATAAGCCCTACACAGGAAATTTTTAACTTGCAAGAGGAATATGGTTCCCATATCAAGATTTGTAACACTAGGGATGTTTTTTATGAAGAAATATTTAAATTGAGGTTCTAAGTCTTTACCATTTCCATATAGGGCTCATGGTCCATGCACAGTCTTCTATGACACCACATAGAGCTTCTGTAAGAAATCTTTAGCATACATGTGATATATGGTCATCATTTTGAGGATTAACAAACTAGGGATGGTTCTAAAGGACCATTCATTGGTATATATCCATATATATAATATCACATTAAACATTTGCATAAGGAGCTCATGGTCCATGTATGGGGCCCCAAACTAACATGCATGCCCTCCATAAGGAATTTTGGCTTTTGAGTGTGATATTGTTATAAGTGTTTTGAGGTTTGAACTACTAGGTATGGTCCTCGATACATGTCCCATGGTTTGATGTGAAAATCAATGGTCTTAGACCATAACATTTTTTTGGCGGTTCATAATCCATCTATCGGGCAATAGGACACTATTGGGGATAAATATTTGTCAAGGTGGTGCCTTTGCATGTTATAAAATTGACAAGTTTAGTGTGTGCAAGCAAATTATGAGAATCATAGAGTATGGTTCTTGGTGCAAAGGTTGTGGATCCCAATCATTGTTATTTTCAAACTATTTATAGTCTTTTGTCTTAATTTTACGATGTGTTACCTTGTGGATTCGTTGTCTCTCCCCCATTGGTCACTTTGGTCACCATATTACCTTTATTCTTGGTCTTTACCTTGCTATAGGTATGCTTGAAGGGTCACGTAAGGATGGAATAGTTGAACCTAACATAGGAGGAATATGTATCACAAATCTTTAAATGGACACCATATCCTTCTTGTAGGCCAACAACTCCATATACAAAGGCTTATATTACGGCTTGGGGCCCACACATAGCCCATGTGTCCTAGAATAAAATGTTATGGCTTCAAACTCTATATATTGGCCTTGGACTATCTCTAAAGTCATGATAACGTCCAATATATTCCTCAGTATGCCAAAATCAAAATTTCCATCATATAATGATCACTGACAAAGATTCCCTTTGCAGGACCTCTACTGTGTCTAAGGGACACAAGGATGTCTCACGAGCCGTATAGATAAATATTATGATAAAATACTCTAGATGTTGGCATTGAACCACATCACAGGAACCAAGATTCAAGAACCATGTCTAATGTTCTAAACTTCAAAATGAGCACCATATCCCACTTCTAGGAAAAATATTCCCTATGCAAGGGCAATATGGTGGTTTGGGACCACACACAATGGAACTGGGAAAATGGTTGGGTTGAGTTCCTACTACACCCAATGGTCCCAACACTAACCCACTACAACAATTGTGATCGAGATTAGTGGGTCCTGCTACACCTCCTGGAAACTCCAATTTTTTGCACAATAATCTATCAACTCATTGTTTCATGACATATGGTTTGAGTTTCTAGGCTTGAATTAGGTTTTTACCCTAATCTTTATACATGAAGAATATGGATGATTATTTTTGGACTTATTGATGATAGTATGGAAGTATGATGATGGTATGCAAATGATAGTGTGATAGTGTGACAGTGATAGTGTGTTACAGTGGCAGTGATAAGCAATGACAAGGATAGTGATAGGAAGTGACAAGGACAACGACATGTAGTGATTGTGGCAATTTTATATTCTCTCATATATATTTATATCCAAGGAGTTGGATCCTTAGATTCCATTTGGAGATGGATTAAAATCTAAGGAGTTGTATCTCCCTTCAGGTTGGAGCCTAAAATTCAGGGGGTAGGTCTTTCCTTCAAGCTTAGCTTATAAACATTGAAATGTTGAAGATAAGTTTCCATGGTTTTTGTCCCTATTGGGTTTCCACGTAAAATCCTTGTGTTATGTGCATTGTTTACTTTTTGTTTATGGTATGTTTATATATGAATGATAAGTAATGATGAATATTTCTAACATAATTTAAAGTGAAGGATAAATTGGTTAAAAAGTGCCCAATATTGATTCATCCCCCGTTTAAGTATTGGTGATATTTCCAACATAAACCAATATATATATATATATATATATATATATATATATATATATATATATATATATATATATATATTAGTGCCCCCTATAACCCCAAACACATGATGCAACTGCCACAATAAAAACTGACATATATAAACCGTCTCTAAAATAGGGCTTTTGCCATATGGTTTTTTATAACACTATCAACTCCAAAAGTTTAATACTCATTACTTTTAAGGGGGTTTTCAAAACACCACCTTGAAAATAGCTAGGAGTAGTCTTTCTAAACCCCCCCTAAAGTTAATGAGAATTTGAATTATGGTGGCAGTTTTTAACAAATCGCCTCCAAAAGTTAAATTCTCATGAATTGTAGGGCGGTTGTCAAAAAATTTCCTTTAAAAATATATTTAGGGGCAGTTGTTTTACCCCCCAGCCAAAAAAAAGTTATGAGAATTGAACTTTTCGAGGCGGTTGTAAAACACAGCCTCCAAAAGTTAAATTTTCATGACTTTTAGTGGGGGTTTGAAAAAAACGCCTCCAAAAGTTAAATTCTCATGACATTTAGGGAGGGGGTTTTTGAAACACCGCCTTCAAAAATATATTTAGGGGTGGTCTTTTTAAACATCCCCCAAAAGGAATGAGAATTGAACTTTTCAAGGAGGTTGTTAAAAAGCCACCTCCAAAAGTTAATTTCTCATGGATTTTAGGCATGGGTTTCCAAAAGACTGCATTAAAAACCACATTTTGGGGCGGTCGTTTTAAACCCCCCCAAAAAAGTCATAAAAATCAAACTTTTAGAGGTGGTTGTTAAAAAAACGCCTCCAAAAATTCCATTTCACGACTTTTAGGGGGGGTTGTAAACAAACCACCTTAAAAAGCACATTTAGGCGCGGTTGTTTTAAAACCTCCCCTAAAAGTCACAAGAATCGAATTTTTAGAGGTGGATGTTAAAAAACCACTGCCAAAAGTTCAATTTTCACGAATTTTGGGGGGGGGGTTTCAAAAAACGCCTCGAAAGCTCTAAAAAATAGTTTAGAGGCAGTTTTGGCAAGATCCTCACAAGCCTAAACCCCTGCTAAAGGGGTAAATTGTTGTAGTTTACGGTTGGGTGGAAACTAGTTGGTACAATTGACACTCAATTGTTAATGCAAAAATAAAACTTATCTATTTGTTATTTTGAAACATGCACAAATGGAGGCTCTTCTTTTTTAGTTCTAGTTCACCACTTGGTTCAAGACCTCACAATTATGTTGCACTACTAATTGCAAGTTCCCACACAACACTCTTGAATCTACTTTATCCAAAGGTGCAAAACTCAACACTTATTCAACACATCCTTTGCGCACACACACACACACAGATATCAAACTAAACAAATGTATCCACAAATATCCAATAAAATTGACATGTATCCAATCCTTTGCCTATTCATAGAATTAAGAACAAAGGCTAGCAAACCATTCTGGTTACAATTTATTAGTGTTTCATATAGCTAGGAGATGAATGGTTTGTGTTCTTAGTGAACAATTCCCACATGTGCCACCACAAATTAACACCAATTATAATTGAAAGTATATATTTAGTTGGGATTAGTGTGGTAAGCTCCCACATTCATAATCTTGAGGACAACATATCAGTGTTATGAGAAATATGTAGGGTTCAAGGCAAATAGGCCAAATCATTACAAGATTCATAAACACATACTAATGAATACACCAAAGCTAGGTAGCCCAAAAATACTCAGTGAATACTCCATAAATGAACCAACAATCATGAATTGGAGATATATGCCAAAAAAAGTAATGAATCATTTGAACATATTGTTGTAGAGTGTTCAACACCAATGCTATCCAATGATGAGCTATTAATTTAGTGATTGAAGCAGTATTTAATGATGAATACCAGGCCACTATGCATCTATATTGAAAGGAGTATACACAGGTATATCAAAAACTAAAGTAAACATCAGGAATAAAACACTTCCACACAATAGATTTAATATAATCAAATCATATATGAGAATATTAATTCAATCACAACCATTTTTAACTCGAAATTTTCAAGATAAAACTAGTCAACAACTAGTTACAAGAAAACTAGTTTCTAGCTAAGGTAGATTCCCATTAGGATTGGGAACTTGAGGAATTTAGGATCTGAAAAATGTGTAGAAACAAATATATCATAGCCAAGGCCATCTTCATAGTCTTATGCACAAGGTACTAGGGACATTTACGTTTCAACAACCGCTCCGTGGAAGTCTACTCTAAGGATTCCTGGGCACACCATCATAGACATACTAGACCATCCACTTACTATTGATAGTAACCAAAGGATGCATGTCAGTTATTAACTCCCAATATTGATTATAGAAAAGTGTTTCTGAGATTTAGGGAATATATGGCAGAATTTGGGAGCAAAGAGGAAAAAAGCCTCTATGATGGACAACTCAACTAGTCGACTTCCAGGCTCTCCCAAACAGGTTGAGAGGCATAAAAATTATTAGGTAAAGGAGTGGAGGTTATTCAGTAGTGTCTTAACAATTCCATACAACCATCAAAACAAAAAATTGATCCACAAGTAACTTTAAATATAAAAAACTGTAAAACTAGTCAAGAAATTGTGCTCAAAGAGCTAGTCTTGACAAAATGCAAATCAAACAGCCTCTAAGGATTTTGAATTCCTATTCTGAACTATAATATGAATCATAACTGAAAATATGAACAGAAAAGAAACTGAAATTAAATTTTTTGAGCAGCAACTGAATGGATTTTACTCTCAGACTTCCCAGGGAGTCTCAAATACATGAATTTCTTACAATATGGAGTGTAGAAGACTGTAAGGAGTGAAGAAGAGTAGATTTCATCACTAGACATGCGATATGATGAATAAAGGGAAGATGGATGATCATGTAAGGTGCACCATATCTCAGTGACTACTCATATGGGGCACATTCATCAATTGAAACTTCACTCGTGCACTCCTCAACACTGAAACCTTGGCTCTAGTAAGAATGCTTGTATCTTGGGAATCTGGACACCTTTTTCAAGAAAAAAGGCATTTCTTACTAGAAAAAACCCTCCGAATGCAATGAAGTAGGTCTCACAACTCAGAAATTATCAATAATGTTGAAACCAGAACCTCCATTTCGACCCTTCAACATTATTCGCACTGAATGAAGGGAATGAATAGAGATTTCGAATTGGATGCTTGATATTCGTTCTTCTCACTCTCAAATCAGCTTAATGGACTTCAGGACCTATAAATAAGACTTCCATGTCTGCAATAGAACATAATACTGGATCAGTGTTAACCTTGGCCCACATCAACCAATATTGGTTGAGGCACAACACTCAGCCTGAGAAACAAAGCTCTCTTAGACAAAATACAAATGAGCCAAAAAAATGTGAATGGTGTGCCCTAGAATGATTTTATAGACTTGGATAACTTCCGAGGAAAGTAACTGGCACATGTGAGAGGTGAGGTCACCTTCTTTACGAGAATTATCAACTTTTCTTACTTTGTGCAGCTTGCTTTCTTTGTGTTTTCTTCTACTTTTAGCAACCACTCCCTCCTTAGGTTTTCCGGATGTTTCCTTCTTTTAAACTAGATGCTATTACGCACTTTATTTTTTTCTCACTTTCCTACTTTGTGCTTATTCCTGTTTTTTTCTTGCTTTTATCAGTTTCCATCTTTTTCTGATGTGACCTTGCTTTTAGCTGACTCCTTGTTGTTTCTATATTTTTCAATTGAGTGGGTGAGGTCCTCCTTGTCCTCATGTGCCCTTGTCATCACCCAACTCATCATAATATGTAATTAATAATTAATTACAAAAATAATAATTACATCTCCTTCAATTTAATTAATTAAAACAACTATATGCTAAAGTATTCCTAGTTAATAATTTAATTGCCTAAGTAATTTCACCCCTTTATTAATTAATTAATGGACTTTCACTAGGATCCATGGGGTTTTGATGTTACATTGGCTGCTACTTGGTGCTAGCAAAATGGGAACATGACAGTCCTCCCCTCCCAAGCTTACTTGTCGTCAAGCAAGAAACCAACTACAAATCCAACCAAAAGTCCACCATGTTTGTGCTGCACCACTCTGATTATAGTCATTCTCCCAACAACTAACTATTTTCCAACAAAATTTTCAACCCAACTATGACAGCTGGGAAGAATGCTCAGATCCCACTGTTTGTGTTGCATGTCTCCTAGTGGCATTGTTACTTGTGGAAAAATGCCATTCCAAATAATTCCAGGGTTCCATTGTCTCGGTTGCATCCTTCCAAACATCAGGATCAACATGAAGAATATATTATCATGGAGGATATATAGATCACTCCACCATACTGGAAGTTCATCACTTCCAATGAAAATCGAACCTCTGTGAGTCTCTCCAACCAAGTATGAAACTACTTATGTGCCATGTGAAAACTAGCATTGCGGTTGGCATCACTGCTATCCATAAGCCATAGGTGACAATCCCATTTCCATCTAGGTATACTAAAGACATCACATAGTAACCATAGATTCACATGCAACTTCTCACAAAAGATGAATGATGTGTCAATAAAATATCCACTGATGCAAACAACAAAATTACCCCTTGGAGTAATAAAATCCCTCATGTATCTATCCACCCAATCATTGGATGAATAAGAATTCCATCGTAATGATCCAAATGGAAATCTTGTAGCTTCCCCATGTTCCATCTTCGCTCTGGTGCAACAACTCATCAAATTTCTACTTGTTCCACCTAACTGGATCAAGTGGAACTCCCATGCACTACTATGCATGATGGAGACATCAGATATATTCCTCTGTTGTTTCTCATAGAAATGGTAAGGGACTGGTGCACTTGTTAATCCCCAAGGTCTAACCATCAAGTAATCAATAAAAAGTGATGGAGCTTCCTTCTCCTCATGTGGCTCCAAAAGAAAGAATCCCTTTACCCAATCTTCATCCCTATGTATGTTGGCTTCCATATGTGTGAGGGATGGAGAATAGTGAACCAAAACTCTACAACAGTCATCCATCAGAATTGAGGTTGGCTCAACTGTAGTGAGATCATGTGCCTCCTCCAAAATTGTGTAACAATCTCATAGAGAAAACTCATAATCTCTTCGCAAAAGAACAAGTGCCTGGCCTTCATCTTGCTTAACTTCAAACTCCCCAATCACATGCAAATAAAAATGTACTTCATGTTCCATCATCACATGAAGTTCCTCCTCTACACCATGAATATGATCAACCATATGGGAATGAATTTCTACAATGTAAGAGGTGAAAGGTGATCCTTGCAACTCCTCATCAAGCTGCTCAATCTGATGCTCATATTATTGAAGTGCACAAAGAGCACTCCTCAAAGAATCATGGGTGGTATTCAACATGTGAGTGAGGTTGTTAACATGTTCTTCATGTTCCAATGAAGCACTATGATACATCTCCACAAGCTCTAGTAAATGATCTCTATCAGAAAGAAAATGCATAAAATTACTTCTGATATCTGTCATTGTCGTCCGAATGGTCTCCAATCCTTCAATGGATGATGGCTCCTCCATCGATGCATCTCTCCAAAATGATTTTTGACACCCATGCAGCAGAGTCATGTAGAATGTTCAAGGCCTCATGGGTCTTCACTTCACTCATATTCAAATACCTTGTAACAAAATGTGGTTCTTGAGGAAAAACATCCTCTTCTTCCTTCTTTCGATCAACTTCACGATGAAGCTCAGGTGGTGAATGAGAATTTGACCCTTGTTCATCTTTCCCAACTGCAAGATCTTCATATTCCTGTGAACTATCTCTTGCAACAACCTCTTCTACACATCTTACCGAAGGACTCAACTATGCCAGCATTATCACTGTAAGTGGCTGCCTTCTCAGAATGAAACAAAGGGATACAAAAATCAGAAAGGTGGCAATACATTTGTATAATTTATTTCCCTTCATGTGGTGGAGCTATGGTGGCTTGTCCCTCCACCAAATCTTCTGGTTCACATCCAAATGATGTGTGCTTGTATTTTGTTTCATTATGAAGCTCAAGTGGTGATTGTGAATCTGATTTATGTTCTTCTTTTGGATATGATCCAAAAGATGTCTCACCACCATCAACAAAACTAGCTTGCTCAGCAGTGATCTTGAAATCACCAACAAAGAAGCTCGAAGATACCAGAATGGAATTGCTTTCCACATTGTTAACAACTTCAACACTTTTTTCTTGGTCTTGTGGTGCACATGGTTCTTATGCCTTCTAGGAAGCTTGCACAGTGCTAGGTCCATCATGCTCATTTGATGGCTGCCTTTTGACATAGGGATTCTCTCTTTTTGAATCAAGAGGCGCTCTAGATTCACCCTTAGTTTTTGGCTCATTGGGTGTAAAGCATGGTGATGCTTCACTTTGTCGCAACATATGCTTCACTTCTTTGCACACATTATTGACAATATGAATTATTCTTATTTGATAAGTGCTGCCACTAAGATACTCATTCAGAAACAAAATTTTAACTTTGAAAGTGCAGAAGTCCCAAAATTTCAATACCTCCTGGATCTCCTTCCTCAATGTTTGGTATTCTATGAGGTACTTCGAAGGATTAACTACTAGAATTTTTTCCCCATAGCACACTCTTCCATCTACAATACTAAAATTTGGTGGATTAGGCCTTTTGTTCTCTGTGCAAATAGTGTCACACAAAGAATCATCATCCTCATTTCTTGTTAAGCCTCCATTAACATAGAAGACTTCCACATCATCCCATTCAAAATTATCACTAGTTAGTGCTAGTCTCATGGATGCAATTTATTCAACTTGAGAGCTTATTTTCCACAGGATGGGCCAAGGAAAGAGATATCATACCACTATAATATCCTAAAATCACATTTGAGAATCTTAATTCAATCACAACAATTTTTAACTCGGAATTTTCATGATAAAACTAGTCAACAACTAGTTACAAGAAAACTAGTTTTTAGCTAAGTTAGATTCCCACCAGGATTGGTAACTTGAGGACTTTAGGATTTGAAAAATGTATAGGTGAATGTGAAGCATAAATATATCATATCCAAGGCTATCTTCATAGTGCTATGCACAAGGTACTGGGGCCATTTACGTTTCAACAACCGCTCCGTGGAAGTCTACTCCAAGGCTTTCTGGGCACACCAGAATATACATACTAGACCATCCACTTACTCTTGACAGGAACCAAAGGTTGGATACCAGTTATTAATTCCCAATATTGATGATAGACAAGCGTTTCTGAGATTTAGGGAAGATATGGCAGAATTTGGGAGCAAAGAGGAAAAAAAGTCGCTATGATGGACAACTCAACTAGTCGACTTCCAGGATCTCCAAAACAAAATGTGAGGCCTACGAATTCTCAGGGAAAAGAATGGAGGTTCTTCCATTGTGTCTTAATAATTCCGTACAACCATAATAACAAAAAATTCATCCACAGGTAACTTTAAATACAAAAAACTGTAAAACTAGTCAAGAAATTGTGCTCAAAGAGCTATTCTTGACAAAATGCAAATCAAACATCCTCTAAGGCTATCGAATTTTTCTTCTGAACTATAATATGACTCAGAACTAAAAATATGAACAGAAGCAAACCGAAATTAAAATTTATGAGCAGCAATTGAATGTATTTTACTCTCAGACTTCTCAGGGAGTTTCAAATACATGAATTTCTTACAATATGGAGTGTAGAAGACTGTAAGGAGTGAAGAAGAGAATATTTCTTCACTAGATCTTCAATATGATGAATATAGGTAAGATGGATGATCATGGAAGGTGCACTATATCTCAGTGACTTCTCATAGGGGGCACATTCATCAATTGAAACTTCACATGTGCGCTCCTCAACACTGAAACCTTGGCTTTGGTGAGAATGGTTGTATCTTGGTCATCCATACACCTTTTTCAACAAGAAAAAATTTGTTTCTTACTGGAAACAACCCTACAGATGCAATGGTGCAGGTATCACAACCCATAAATGATTGGAAATGATGAAACAAGAACCTTTATTTTGGCACTTCAACATTGTTCCCACTGAATGAAGGTAATGAATAGAGATTTCGAATTGGATGTTTGATATTCGTTCTTCTGACTCTCAAATCAGATTGAATGGAATTCAGGACCTGCACATCATACTTCCATGTTTGCAATAGAACATCATATTGGATCAATTTTAACCTTGGGGTACATCACCCAAGCTTGGTTGAGGCACAACACTCAACCTGAGAAGCAAAGATCTCTTAGACAAAATACAAACTAGCCAAAAACATGTGAATGGTGTGCACTAGCATGATTTTATATACTTGGATAACTTATTGGGCAAGTAACTGGCACATGTGAGAGGTGAGGGCGCCTCCTTTAAGAGAATTAGCAACTTTTATTTCTTTGTGCAACTTGCTTGCTTTGTGTTTTCTTCTTCTTTTAGCAATTGCGCCCTCCTTAGCTTTTCTGGATGTTGCCTTCTTTTCAAATGGATGCTTTTCTGCACTTAATTTTTTTCTCACTTTCCTGCTTTGTGCTTTTTCCTGTTTTTTATGGCTTTTGTCAGTTTCCATCTTTTTCTGTTGTCACCTTGCTTTTAGCTAACTCCTTGTCATTTCTATCTTTTTCAATTGAGTGGGTGAGGTCCACCTTGTCCTCATGCTCCCTTGTCATCATCCAAATCATCATCATATGTAATTAATAATTAATTGCAAAAATAATAATTACATCTCCCTCAATTTAATTAATTAAAACAACTATAGGATAAATTATTCCTAGTTAATAATTTAATTGATTAAGTAATGCCACCCCCTTATTAATTAATTAATGGACTTTCACTAGGATCTATGGGGTTTTGATGTGACATTGGCTGCTACTTGGTGCTGGCAAAATGGGAACATGACAATAGAGTAATTCAAGCTTAAATGGAAGGGTACTTACTGATTTGGGATCTATTGCTTTCTCTATGGCTATTCTTTGTGTTACACACTAAATGTTGATACATTAAACTATATATTGCGGCTCATTACATATTATTGATGTTGGATTGGGTATATTAGTGATAATTTTCATTAGTATTATTATATTATTTATGTCGGCTCAGGTCCATTAGTTCTAATTGTACCTCTTTATCTCCTATATATAGGAAGGAGACCCTTTCATTTGAATCATCTCAACTTGTCTTGTCTTGTGTACTTAGTACATTGTATAAAGACGTTGGGGCCTTGAAGAGCTTGATATTCATCTATTTTCTTCATTATTAAGGCATGGATTACTCTTTCTGGTCTATTTATGTTCTTTTCATGCTCTTTTATGGAATTTATTTCTTAACATTTGGTATCAGAGCTTGGACGCTTCCAAAACAAGTCATCTTGGAATGTTCACTATAACTTTTTTTATACAAGTTTTCAGATAGTGAAATTTAGAATCCATCTAGAAAATAGGACTATCTATCTATGGCAAAATGTCCAGATCCTGAATCTTTGAGTTTGGAGCTATACCCTCGGGAAGTTAGGGTTTATGACTAACCCAAAAGCTAGTCTCAATCAGGTGTTCTAGGGAAAATTATTGTATTTGGAGCATGCAAGATATAAAATGAGTGAGACTAGTTGCATCAGAAAGAAGACATACCATAGTATATGTGCTAGAAATTTCAAAATCATATTAAAAAATTTGGACATGTGGCAAGCCGTACACTCTCGCTCTTCCGAAAAAGGCCAAAAATAACAAGTGTTGGGAAAATTGTCCCAACGTTTTTTTGGCAAATCCAAATTCAACGAGACCTACAAAATTGGAAAGAGGAAATATCACGATACCACAAGATGAGTTTTCAGACTTAGAGGGGCCAAAAGTTTAGCACTTCCTTAGTTGGAAATCAATCTTCAAATCAGGGTTGGAAAAAGATACGCCATTTTAAATTTTGAAATAACTTTTAGTAGAAGGATCTATTTGAGGTAAACATAAGGTGTGATATATATTTATATTGTTCAAAATTACTAAAGGTAGTGGAAAAAATCATACTCCACTGAATTCACCTTAGGATTCATCCCTGACCTATGATGAAAGTGAAGACCTATCTTTCCGAGTATCCAAGTTGGAAGATATGATTAAAGGGTCATGAAAACAATTGATTTACATAATTTAGAGGAGAATACTATGGGACATATTGATAATAATATGGATGAGAATATGAAAATGATTGATAATCTCCTACAAAATTCAAAGGAAAATATCTCTACAGGTGATCATAAAGATAGTGTCCATGTTGAACAACCTTCCATTAATAAGAATATTCCAAGAGGAATTGGTTCTAATAATGGAAGTAACCTGGGATGGTCCCCAAGGAGTATCCAAATCCCCAATATTGACTTGAGGAAGTCCGATAGCAATGACCCCATAACATGGATATTCCATATGGAGTAATTCTTTGATATACACCAGGTGCCAAATCTCCAAAAGGTACTGTTGATGGTTGGAAAATTCCTTGCATCGACAGTAGGGGTTCTCCCTAATGAAAAGTCCCAATTAGACTCTCCACTGTTTGGATTAGGGAACCCATCCGGTTTATGGTTCGGATACCATATAAGATGAGCTTGTGAATGATTTATCGGATACAACCCGATCCACCATTAAGATTTTTAAATTGTAAATGTAATGCAAGCTATTAATTCTACATGCACATGCTTCTACCTACGCTTGTTTGACGAATAGGAAGAGGCCTCACTAAGTAATGTGCAAGTTCTTACCTCTTGTATTATCACCTCTTTACTATCAGTCAACCAAGAATATGTCCTAATTAAATGCAACATTCTACCTATTATAATCTATCCTTGCAAGGAGAAATATTTAATAAGGATCAATAACAGTAAACCACATCATACAATTTCAAAAGTTAACTACTGAAAATAATGTATTTAACAACCACATAATAAAGTCAACACATAGATAGCTTGAGCATTAACATTTATTGCATTCATTGCTCACAAATAACACAAAAAATTGCATTTTGCATTCACATACAACAATATGATTTAAAACTATTAGAATAGTCTAACAGAATAGGAAATATCTTACTTCATATACATAATCAAAATGAAGAAATTAGTTTTTGTGAATATTTAATTAATATTGTTATTTATAAATTAATAGATTATTAGGTTACTAGTGAAAGGGCGTAACCCTTCACTATGCTCGCTCAAGCCCTATAAAGGCGATCTTATTGTAATTTTATCAGCATCATCTAGTATATTATTCTTATTTATCATTAAATATGAAAGTCGGATACGACTATTAAGAGTCCAATTGGATACTGTTGTTGCATTTGGTATCAGAGCTTTCGCTCCTCCCCTCAGAGCTTGGATTCAGATCCTCTTCCACCACCCTTTTCATCTTCCATCTCTCCCATTCACAATACTCTCATTCATTCACACATCCCTTCCGCTGCTCATCCCATGTCCATCATTCTCCCTCCTTAAATCCATCCTAGCTCCTCCTCATGCTTCCCTTCCCACGCATTTCTGCACAACCTCTCCTCCCTACTAGCCCCACGCTTTCTCTCATCACCCATCTTGCCCCAGCTCGCCCCACACTGCTGCTAATCCTTCTGCGTACTCTCCCTTCATGCCCTTCACCCCATCTCACTGCACCACGCCGCCCACCACCACCACGCCTCCTTCCTAGAGCTCCCACCCATGCTACCATCTGCTCACACGTCCCCCTCATCTCCCACAACCTTCTGCTACGTCCCATGCACCCCCACTCCTGATCATGCATTTCCACCTTCCAACTCCACTATCCAATACCAAACCACCCACGTTCCACCGCCGCACCACCACCTACGACCCCCTCATCCCCACCCTCCGTTGCTACGGCTGATCCATCTCCCCACTTCCTCCCTTCCGCCACACCGTCTACTGCCATCATTTCTCCCTCTTCCTGCATCCTCCCTTCTCCCACACCCTCCGCTGCTCCATATCCCCTCCTTCCACCCCCTCCTTCGCTTGCCGTCCTCTGCTCCTCACGCATCATCGTTCCCACCTCCACGACCTGCAAAAAGAACAAAAACACAAAAAATATTATAATATATTATAATACAATATAATATAATATATTAATTCAATATATTATAATATAATATATTTGTAATATTTCATTTTTGTTTTATTATATTAAAACAAACTAATTAAATAAAGGTTTTATTATATAATAATTAATTATTATTCCTTAAAATCTCACCATCCTTAGTAAAAAGATTTTTTCACCCTCACAAGCCAAAATAGCGTCGAAGTACACACCTCCGCATACAAGGTCCAAAACCATGGCGGAACTAAAAGAGCAAATCGAAAAAATGGAGAAGGACATCAAATCCCTCATCGCTAACCAAAAAAACTTGAAGGAAGAGACGAAAATTAACAATACAGTGCTTAAAAAAGAAATCAAAGACAAAGTTGTTTTGGTACTAGAAAGAAGGTTGGATGAAAAATTTGACATCTTGAACAAAAAAAAAAAGACTTGGATGAAAAAATGAGTACTATGACTCAAAACATAAACACCATAACCCAGAACTTGAGCACCATGACGCAGAACCATAATACATTAATGGAGGTGTTACAAAGACTAATGCCTACAGACCAAGTCAACAGTCCAGGCGTGCTAGATGCCTCATTTTGTATTTTCACACAAGAAGCACCAAGAATCAAGAAGAATTGCAAAAATAAATAAAGATTAACAATGCGACGCTTAAGAAAGAGATAGAAACAAAAGTATTGCCAGATATGGAGGCACGATTAAACAACAAAATAGAAGCTACCAGTAAGATAGTAAAGAATAAAAAAGATAAAGCAAATATGTCACTTACATCATCCAGGAGTTTCGATCCACCATCAAACCATAAAGCAAAAGGCAATCAATATCACCCTTACGTAGTGTACCCACCTAAGGAAAAAATAGAGTTGTCAAAATACAATGGAAGTGAAGACCAATGTGTTGCTTGGCTAAACAAAGTGGAAGAATACTTCGACATTTACAATATTCAATCTGACGAGGAGAAGGTGAAATATGCGTCAATGCATATGGTGGGGTATTCCTATAATTGGTACTTATGGTGGAAGAGAGACAATTTTTCCTACACCTGGAACTTGTTCAAAAATGATTTTTTTAATAGGTTTCAAGGAATCAAAGAAGATGAATTTTTTAGTAAACCTACTAAATTACAATAGGCTAGAAGCATGGAGGAATTCACACATCAGTGGGAATCCTTATCGACACAAGTATTTGGGTTGTCTGACAAGCAAAGAATCGAAACCTATTTAGGAGGTCTTAAACCATACATCAAAAAAGAGTTAAAGTTACATGGCATACCTAACATAGAAGTAGCAAGACATAAATAAAAAGCCGCAGAACGCAAATTGGAAGGAATAAAAACAAGATGCGATAACCATTATCAACAAGAAAAAGAGACACAATGTAGGTACTGTGCAGATACTTGGTCACCCAGCCATCAATGCCACAAACCTCAATCATATGCCTATGAAATGGAAAATAGATCAAAGTCATCTAACAGTTACTCTGATAATAGAAAAAAGAAGAAAAACATATGTCGTTGATGCGATGATGACTGGACCCTAGGCCATAAATGTAGGAACAATCAGACAATACAGTACAGAATCACCAATGGAGAGGAAGTGCAAGTCTCTACACAAGAAATCTCGACTAATTCTAATACCGACTCCAAATTTGAATGAAGGACGACATTAGGAAAATACTCAAGCTTTGAGGACAAAGCTTTCCTAAGGGGAAGGCAATGTTGTGAATATTTAATTAATATTATTATTTATAAAGTAATAGATTATTAGGTTACTAGTGAAATGGCATAACCCTTCACTATGCTTGCTCAAGCCCTATAAAGGTGATCTTATGGTAATTTTATCAGCATCATCTAATATATTATTCTTATTTATCATTCAATATGAGAGTTGGATACGACTATTAAGAGTTCAACCAGATACAGTTGCTGCATTAGTTATGCACATTTGTCCACATGCTTCAATACAATAGCCCATGTATGCTTCCACCCAGAAAATTGTCTTTGTCATTAGCAGAAAATAGTTCTCACATATGAGTCTAAGTGCAAACTTTCACAAGCAAAATCCCCTTTCTCATCTCATTTATCCTATTTATATTTACAATCCCAACCTTTAGGTGACTTATCATTTCACCTTCTTTAGACCTTTTGTCTTCCAAAACTTTTGTCTTATCTTAATTACAAAATAAGTGAGCAAAGATATTAAAATACAATAAAATATTATATCAAGAGGGTGGATCACTCTCTTGAGTTTGGATATATTCATCCCAAAGGCTACTTGCATAATATATAGCATTTAGTTGTTGGGGTTCTAATAGCCTAAGGCTACATCATGAAATGATAAATATTTGACCATAGCAGTTAATCTATTGGTTGATGCATGATGACCATTGGCCAATAATGTGTCTTCATAGTGGCTTGTCCAATGTGCTACTATAGATATTTTGGAGTAATGGAGTCTATGCTTGTAACGGACACAATGTCCTCATCTTTGATGATCCTTAATTCTGCTAGTCACTCTTCTTTTGGTATTGGATCTTCAAAATTACCAGAAGACGACAAATGGAACCTTTCGAAAGCTCTGGAAATGCTTTGGTGAATGTCCTCACATTTGGAAATGGAATGTTTTACTTCATTTTGCAATTTCTTTTCACCTTTTTGACATCTATCCAAGATGGAAAAATCCAACTTGAGTTCAGCCGTGGATCTTATGGGAAAATGTGGAGGGGTTTCTTTGGTTTTTGTTTCTTCAAGTAGTCAGCTTGTTCATTCTATTGTAAATATCTACAATCCTTTTCCTAATAGAAGTGGCTTCCTTGGATATCTTCCTGAGTTGAGTTACCATTCCTTGTACTTCATAAGTCTATTCAGTGAACAATTCTTGAGAATCGAATAGTTGTTCCTAAAGGGAAGCACCACGATCATAAAATGGTGTCAAGTCCTACTTATGTTCTTGTGTTGTATTTAATTTAATTTCTAGTTATTCCTTTTCTCTGTTAAGCTCTGTTATTTGTGCTTGTAGAGCTCCTTTTTCTATAGTCAGAGATTCCACCTGTTGATTCCATTGGTTTTATTTCTCTTGTAGTCCTATTAGTTGAGATTAGAGATCTTCTTTTTCACCTTCTAATATCACTATCTGTACATTAAGTGAGTCCCTCTCATCTTCTATACTTTGAATAGTTTGCATGGCATGTTCTTTCTTCAACTCCACTGCATCTCACTGGCTCACTTCAATTCCTTCGCTCCTATCCTACACTAGATTATCTTTCAATTTGTCCACTTTGGCCTTGTTGTTCTCTACCTTCTCTATTAGCTTGTGTATGTTACCCTCATTAGCTAATTCCAAAGCAACATTAATAGATACCATTAATTTTGGATCTTTATTTGTGCCCTCAACTACTGGGACTTACTGTATAGTAACAATATCGGGTTGTGAAGCAACTTTAAGTCTCTTTTATGTTCTCTTCATAATATTCTTTATGTTTGGTTCATAGAATATTATTTCCAATTTAGCAACTGCGTGTTGCTTGGATGGTGTAAATGGCGTAAGTCCCAATTCAACTATGCCAGATGTCCTCCAGTTAGAGGGACTTCTATCTTTCTATATTGTATTATCAATGTCCATATCTTAATTGACATTACCTTCTTGTAGATCTTGGGATTCCACAACTTTCTTGAGAAACTCTTCTTCTTCATTCTTCTTCTTTATTTATTCTTCTTGTAGTCTTTTCTCTTCTTGCTTGGAAGCCATCTTTTCAATTTTATCTTGTTCATCCTTTTTCTATGATTCTTCAGCTTTTTGTTTCTCTATCCTCTCTTCTTCCACCTTCTTTTTCATTTCTTCTTCTTGTAGTTTCTTATAATTTTCATCCAAAAGAGATTCTTCTATTGCCTTTCTTCTTGTATCTTCTTATATGTCTACTTGTGCTGATGTATTAGATGGCTTGCTGGAACTTGCCCCTTTCCTTTTTCCGAGCCTTTTTCTTAAGTTTACAATATTATTTACCCATTTGTACACTCCCTCCTCTTGTAAGAACTAATATGCATATTCATAACTAATTCTAACTGATTGCCAATGTAAAGCCACTTTCTGATGGCTATCATTTATGAAAAAAATATTTTCGCCAAAATGATAAGAATCCAACTCTTTCACAAATTCTTCAGCCTCATCGATGTTATTAAATTTATATCCTCCAACTATGAGTGGGAGTGGGGGCCAAGAAGCTTTCTTATTGTCATGAAAGAAATTCCCAATACCTTTTATAAATACGTGTCCCACTATCTCCATTAAAATGATGTAATTAGTGACATATTTCGGTATCAATAGTGGACCTTTTGAACCTCCGTACACACGTAGATAAGTACCTTCAGCAGTAAATAAATAATACCCTAATTGTGTGGCTATAGTAAGAGATTCATCGGATATACAATTTGGTTATTTCTCAAAAATCAACTTGTATAATGGAACCGGGAAGTCTTCACAAATTTGTTTGTAAAAAATTGCATGTTTCTGAATCCATAGAATCTGATATGCCATGTACAAGTTTTGCTAGGATTCCATCTTCACCCAATACCTAGAAAAGGATTCAGAGTCACAATACAATCTATAAGGTAGGATGACATATGAAATTTAGGCTTCTTCTATTTAAGTCCTTTATGTGCATTGTCGATGTCGTGCATCATGTCCTCAGAGATAATATCAGCCCAGTTGAACACTGTACCATGCATTGTGATATGATATAACAGAGGTATCAAGGTGAGTTTGTAGTTGGTTGAGCTGGATATTCCATACAACCTACATTGGAGTGTGGTAGAAATATTGAAATGCGTCTTCAAGAATTTAGTCTCATACTCTCCACTAGTTCTTTGACGCAACAACTTTCGAGGCAGTAACATCTTCTTTGCATACTATGAATAATCTATCTTAAAGCTTTTAATCCAATCTTCTTTCAAGAAGAATTTTGGTGCTAGGAGTTTGTAAGCATTTTCTATGTGGGTAGGATGGAATGAAGCAAATCCTTTTCCCGCATCACTTGCAATGATCCGAGCTTTATTATCAACATGGGGGAGAATCCACCCTATCACTTTGGCACATGGGAACAATTCTGGCCAAGCAGTAGCTTTGTGAATACTCGAATTATTAATATTCTGGTAGATCAAATCTTCTTCAAAGGTCGATTATGGTATATTTTGGTCTCTGATCAAATGGTATAGTTCACCCCATTTGAACCCAGGGGCCACTCCTGTAATTTAATGAGTATCATCAAATTGGATTTCTAGGGCCACTTCTGGGGAAGCTTCATCATCTAAATCCAATACTACCTTAGCGGTATGATTTGGAGCCCTATTTGGCATATCTAGATCCTATGAAGCAAGATACACATCATAATGTTGCATAAACTCCATAAAAACTTTAAACTAGATGCAATGCAAGCCAACAAGAAATGACTATAAAAAATAATTCAATGAACAATGCTCCTAAATCCGGAATATGTGATATCCTGTTAGTGTAAATGATGTTAAATCCCTCCTCAAGATAATCGTGAATATCATAGCCCCAAAAAAATGTAAATAGTTTGTGTGCTACAAAAATAGGGTTTGAGACTCTTTTGAACAAAACGCATCTGCGGAACGGATATGAAGACTAGGGTTTAAATGAGGCTTTTATCATAGTATTTAAGTGACAATGGGTAAGCGTTAGAGATTTTAAAACCTATGTACAAATGGAAAAACAAATCCCTAGGTTTCTAATGAATTTTAACCAACCAATGAAAGAGAAGAAACAAAAAAGGTCTATACTAATGGTCGATTGTATGCTCTCATTCTGTGACTCAAATCCTTGAACACCAAGTGGGAAAGAATGACTCATATGAGTACAAAATTGCTTACCTAATCAGACGACATATGTATGAATTATTCTGTAGTCGAGCTATCCATGATTCCTCTTCCAGGTGGTGTGGAGGATGCAACAGTGTTGAAGAAAATGGGGCCTGAGCTTGCTAATGGGGTTTAACTCTTAGTTCCATGAGCCCTAACTAGCTTATAAGTGCATCCAAAGTAGTTGATTTGTGTTTAAAAAGTTCTTGTAAAACACTATGAAGGACATCCTTTAACCACATATCGGGACCATTGATTACTTTTTGCTATGGTAATGTCGGCGATGAATTTGTATGTCTTCTGAAACAAGCCGACACTAAATTTAATTTTCTATCGATGTGCTTCGACACAGATTCTCATTAAGCTCTAGAAGTCAAGTATGATGGTGTTTCAAAGGAGAATTCAAAATTGATGCAACATAGTTAGGGAAGAAAATGATTCTACGCCGAATAATTTCAGAGAAATAAAAACAAAGGATGTCGATATGCTTTAGAGAAAAAACCATAAATCCCGTGAACTAGGTCCTTTCCTCGATTACCTTTACAAAACTCAACAAGACTTGGTCCTTGCCAAAAATTTCTAAGTCAAAAGTTTGACAATAATTAGGAAAAGAGATGACACATCAGAGGATATTAGAAAATTCTACCGGCATTTCAAATTTATTCCACAAAATTTCGATGTTTCGGAGTAATTTGAACAAGCTCTTTAACATTTCCGAACAAAAATCAAAACGTTTCTGACTTGTTTCGGGGAAATTTTCGAAAGTCTCCGATGTTTCGGCGTAAAATATAAAATTCCACTGGTGTTTCACCACAAAATTTAGAACTTTTCCAACCTGTTTCGAAGAGTTTTACACAATTCGCCCGATGTTTTGGCGGAAAACTGAAATCTCCTCTGATATTTAGGAGAGTTTTGTGAAAGTCATCAAAACATTAAAAAAGGAGAAGTTTCAAAATGTAAAATTTCCTAAGTACCCATTTTTCCACGAAACAACTAACTTCAAGCAATACTAGACTTAGTTTATAGAAAAACTAAAAGAGTAGATCAAGCAAAAGGTTGATTTTAAGAAGGAGGGGCCCCAGAATTTAAAGAAAATATTGGGGAGGGTGGTTGTAGCTACAACAATTGGCGACTAACTGGGTGAAATTTGATCTCTAAAAACAGAAAGTATTCTTTAGTGAATGATTATTTGAGGTGGGGTGAGAACTTACCCTACTTGTCTGTAGCTTCTAATTACAAGAGTCATGATATCATTGATATGTCTTTTGTTAAGAAAAATTCTAGTTTTGAATTGGGATAAATATCACATTGATCAAACATTATTATTAGTAATTTAAGGGATAGGGAAGCTTAGTTAGGACTTCATAACCACTATCCGGAGGCCAATTTATGAGGTTCATTTATCAAACATGTTTTTCTGCTGCAACTAGGTAAGACACCACAAGATAAGTAACAAAACCTAGCATATGTAAATGTTTGTTCATCATTCCTATATCAGATGCATTTCTTTGATGCATTAGCATTCTTTGATGCTTTACCAGCTTTGATATATAGTTCCCTTTTATCTTCAAAGGCAAGATTCCAGGATCTTCCATCCATAGTGTCCTTTTTTGTGGGTGATGAGTATTTTATTGGGCTTATCATACCCATAGACGGATAAGAGCTTCCTTTGAATTTTATTGGAAGGATCCTCTTGGTCTACTTTGAACATCTAATTTTGTATGTTCATGTCTTTGTTTGATTCTTCAAGTATCCATCTTTAATCTTTGTGGATGTTGCACTGGGGAACAACTAATTTTATTTGGGCCCTTTTGAGGCATTAATATTTTGGTATATGATCATTTTTATTTTCCATACATCTGCAAGATTTTTCTTACTTTCCATGGGTCGGCCATAGTCTAAATCTTCAAAACAAGGTCATTTATATGTTTAGGTGAGCAGAGCCTCAAGATAGTAACTTAGAAGTATTTATCCCAACAAAATATACATGATTTAGTTCATTTTAATTTGAATGTGATCATGTGATAAGTTTCATGATTAACAAAATAATAAGATAAATACATACAGGTTTAAATCCTTAGAATGATAGTGCTTGAAACTACACCATTGACTCTTTTCAATAAGAAGAAACCTTAAATCTTCGAAATACTTTTCACGCCACCTAAAATCCCAAGGGATCAATCAGCTAAATAGATATTTCATAAATAATAAGATTACAACTTCCCATTCAACACTGTAATTGATGGAATGACTTTTATTTAGGGGTTCAAAAATCAAAGAAATAAATAACAGCTATGTTAAAACTAAGTAACAAAAAAGAAAGGGAAAACTTTATTTATGTACAAAAGTGGTTTTTTCTAAAACTAAGAAACGTAATACTTTAAAGCTTGGTTGTTTACAGGAAGAGTTTCCACTTTCCCTTCTAAAATTTGTAATCTATAAGTTATAGGGCCAAGTTTTTCAACAATAGTGTAAGGTCCAAGCCATAAATGTTGGAATTTGGTATGCTTACCCTTTTCTTCATGGGGTTGAGCCCACTTTAGGATTAGGTCACCTACTGTTGGTGCACTTTTACTTCGAACAAGGTTCAAATATTCAGCATAATACCAAAAAACACCACTACCACAGATACCAGCCCAAAAGGGAGTTTAATCCCTTTAAGCAACACCCGTAGAGTAGATGAAGTCTCACCCAAAGTACCTATGGGAACTACAGGAATTAGGTTTCCACAGCACAGAAGGGGAATGGCCCGATATACAACTCGTTCATCATACAACCCATAAAATTAACTATTTCATAACATTGACAAGATTAGAGCTTTGACACATCAATTACTTCGAGAAGACCCATAACATCGCCAGACTAATGTAACTTAGGTTATATTTCACATTTATGTCATTCACAATTATCTTAACTAGAAATTCATCCAAATATTCAATCAAATGAAAGAAACACATAACACATATCACATCACACATCACAACACATAAAGACACCATGTTTAAAATGGAAACCCATCCTGGGAAAAACATGGAAGTGCTTGTATTTCATTATGAGTCATAGCCAAATAAGCACTTCAGTTAGGACTTACAGATTTCTTCACGACATACAAGCTATCTGTGCACAAAACTTGCAGGAACAGTGACTCGACTTCTCCAAAATAACTCTGACAGACATAACATAATAATCCATTACAGAATCAATATGTGTTCTTACAACATTGAATGACAATAGAAACATAATAGTAACCAACAATAACCCCTAAAAATTCTCCCTTATTACATTTTTAAAGGGCGCACTTAGATTTCCCTGCTCCCACTAACCCACTAACCTACTAACCGAATCATTAATACAATGTGGACCATTTCTAACTAACTGACTCAACTACGGCCATTTGAATTGATCAACATTACCATTTTTCCCTATTTCTTGGACGCTTCATCGGATTTGACTGCTTTGTTGAACCATTTTCATCTTACCTTTGTCCACACCAAAACTATTTCCTCAAACATGGTACCTCCAAAAATATAGGCCCAACGGGCCCCTAACACTCACATGTGGCTTCTCTTGAGCCACTTCAGGGTTGTGAGAAATATTCCTGTTGCTTCAATAGAAACTCCTAATATACACTCCTGCTCATTTCGACCAACTGTTGGGCTTCATCTTTTCCTTAGATGTCATCTCTTCAATAATTTCAGCCTCAGGTACTACATGGCATGCAAATTCAACAACCTTCTGGACTTTGTCCTTTTCATGTCGTGGTAGGTCCTTCTCCTGTTGAAGCTCAACATTCAAGTCCTTCAGTGCATCCACCTTATTCTTATATCCCTTTATTAAATACAAGAGGGAACTCATCCTCGACTTGACTTCCTTTGCAATACTTTCTTGTAACCGATGCAACATATAAAGAGGTAGTACATCTAGCTTGAGGTATGCATACCCTATCTTCGGAACTTGCACACTTGTGTCTGGTTCATCAAAACGTAATGCCTATGACAAGATTTTAACAACCCCTTTTGTCGAAGGAGTACAACTGTCTGTTCTTGGCCTTCATCTTCTTGCGTCGCTTCAGCATACGGTGGTGTGACTTGCGACAGAGCCGAAATGCATATCTTTTTAACTTCCTAACACAACGTATCCAAGATTTCGGTGACGCTACTGAATAGCTGCAATGTTCTATCCTCTACTATATTCCAATTTTCTCATGCAACTTATGTCATCTTGTCGAACAAGATGTTGATTTCATCATCTATTAATGCTCAGACATTTTCATTCCTCAATTCTTTCTTATTTTTCCTTCTTCCATTTGCAAATGTTCCATCTTTTCATTTATCTCCCAGACCCGGATCAGTAGGGGTATGACTTGAATCTTCAACCTCTTTCTCATCACCTCCACCTATAGTGTGCTGCATATTTTGACTTGCTTGTTGCTGTTGACCCGAGGTTCCCTCTTGTCGTTGTTCTTGTTGTGACAGATCTGGTGATATGTTCTCTGGCTCAATGGGTACTTTCCATTCTGCTAGCCATTCTCGGACCATAGTATCCACTTATTCCATAGTCAACTTGAACCCAATGATTAACCATTGCTGGTGCAAGTCTCTTATTGCTTGCACATAGATTTGGTGGGGTACCACCTTGAACCTCACCACGCCATGATACTTTACTACTACAACTTCATCGATGCATGGTATTTGAACCACATAATACCACAAGGCTTCCAACTGCTTATATAAGGAGACATTGCTTTCCTGTTTCCTGCTCCTGATGTCATAATATGACAAGTTCATGTACCTTGATCCTTGGCATGGTCCAATTGGCTGCATGCCATGATAGTTTGTGGGTTCTTCCCACCCCACAAAAGAGATTAACAACAATAGCCATGAATATGAGAACGACGAACCATTATCCTATGTGTCCATGCATTACACAAGAAACTCATTAATTAAAAAGGTGGCCCAATTCATTTGCACTCCTTGGGCACATTGCTCTGTCGCAACAATGACAAAAGAAGTAACCTGGTTCAGTTGAACCTTACATATAATTTTAGTAGATAACAACTTCGCAGCAAACTGGACAACTCGGTCACTAATAGAGGCCACGTCGAACCCCCTGTTTCTCTTCAACAAGTTGTATTTTCCTTCATTCTAGTTGCTGATTCACAGTCTTGCTCATTTCCCATAATATACTGTGACGAGTCCAAACCAGCCTTAAGTAGGCCCATGATATTGGAAATTAAATATATATCTATCGACACCTTGGTCTCCAACCATAGGAACCCTCCGTGCAGATAGAGTAACAACTGCTTCATGCATGCATTTGCTTCCATAGTGCGACCAAAGTGTGGAAGATGTAGTAATGGTAAGAGGCCAACTCTCGCCACACCAGGGGCCCACTATTGCGGTTCTAGTTCCACCGGATGACCTTCAGCTGAAACAAAAGCCCTCATGTAGTGTGTGTAGCTGAATTCAACAAACTTGGCAACGTCATGGTCTACATATAACAACTTTTGAATGTTTCACAAAATATCACCTTAAACTATAACTCCCTTTGGCACTGGCACGGTCTCCAACTAGTACTGCGCATTCTTTGGCAGCTTCACGAGTTTCGCACTCGAGTTCCACAGTGGCATATACTTTGGGAACATAGATGCAGAGCCCAATGTGGATGCTCCTGCATCATGCCATGCCTTTCTCCTCGGCTCTAGATTTGGTCTATTTGTTTGGCATGATTTCTGCAACACATTGACAAGAATCTATGGAGAAATTACTTCTAGGTGCTCAGGAATCATAGAAACATAACCTCGCATCAGAAATTCCTCGACAGAACGTTGGACCTCACTTCCGGCTGATAAATCGACTTGTATTGTATCACTTTTGCACTTCTACTCTTCACTCAAAATACTAAGCTTGACTCTAGTTTGCTCACTATGCTGGAATTGCTCAAGTCACAATGAATAATGACCGAGGGAGGGGCATATTTTTAATTTTATTCCCCACGTGTGATCCGTCTATCATTCTTGAGGTCAATTGAATTTACTCAATCTTCCAATGTTGATGGTGGTAGCGACGGAACTATTCACAAACTTCATTCTTTTTGTTAATTAATACAAAAATACCACTAGTTCTTCCACTAAACGCATCATAAAAGCAACAATAAATGCTCAATAACTACAAATTCGACTGATTGACCACTCTAGAACTTCAACAAATCAAACTGTGAAAGACAACCAACTTCCCTAAGAAAACATAATTACTACACAAAAAGAAGTTGGGGTTTCCAGAAGACAAATATATAAATTTGACACAATGATCTTGACACAAAAACTTAGACACACTAATAATTTGGGGTTTCCATGAAGCTCTGACATAACTATACATCAACATAGAGACTTCGACACAACTAACTATGACAGGAAATAAACTTGGGGTTTCCAAATGATTTTTTTTTCTATGTACAATCATGGAATTAGGCATGTTCACTTCGACAGGCCACAACTATCCCTATAGGGCTTCAACCGGATTCCATTCACCAATCCCTGGAGGAGTTCACCATCCAAAATATGTAATTGTACTACGCCTCCCTCTGTGACAAAATTAATAACATATGGCCCTAGCTAATGCATCTGTAACTCACTAGGATGTTTGAAAAAATTGTTGTCATAGAGAAGAACTAGATCTCCTCGTTGAAATTGATTCTTAGTAATGTGGTGATCATGCCACACTTTTTATCGATCTTTCTGTACCTTCTGATGAAAACCTAGGACAAATCTACCCTCTTCCAACTAGAGTAACTGCGCTAATATCTCTTCAATAGCATTAGTATCAAACATTCCTGTAAAAGCAACAATTCTCAAACAGGGTATAATATCCTCCATAGGTATCACAACCTGTTGTCCATACACCAACTTGAAAGGTGTATGAGTTGTTAACCTTTTACATGTTGTTTTATAGGCCCACAATATTCCAAGGGTCCTCAAGTCCCAGTCATCACGATTCACATTACAAAATTGTATTAGTGCATGTTCAATATCTTATTGAACGCTTCAACAATTCCATTTGCTTGTGGGTGATACAAAGTACTCTTCTGATGATAGACCTAAAATTATTTAGTAAGATCTTCTATAGTTTTATTGATAAATTGTGCACCCTGATTGCTTAAAAGGACATGAGAACAACCAAACCTGGTGATCACATTCTCAAACAGAAATCTTGCATCGGTTATAACAGTGAAATATTGTACTGTTGCAGCTTTAGACCATCGTGTAAGATAACCTATTGCAGTAATAATATACCTTGCACATATCCTTCTCCCTAGTGGGTTAATGGGTCCCACAAATTCAATAGCCCACTTGTCGAAGGCATGCAACGTAACCTGAGGCACCAATGGCATTTCATCTCTCCTCAATAGCTTCACAATTATTTGACATGAGTCACAATTATGACAGTATTCTTTAACATCCTTATGAAGGGTCGAACACCATAACCCTGCTCTCAAAATCTTCTGCGCTGTGGATTTTCCTACATAATGGCCACCTGCCACTCCATCATGGGATTTATCTAAGATAATTGGTCATTTGTGATACAAAACACAGTGACACAACAATTCATTTGGTCCTAACTTATACAAGTGATCGGGTATCAACTAGTAGTATGCATATTTAACGACCAACTACTTCTTTTGGGAAGTCGTGTATCCCTCCGATGCTGCTCCTATGGAAAAAATGTCACAATGTCTTGAAAGTAGTCATCGACCATTATTATGGAAAATATATGTGTATCTGGGATATTATTTTCTAAACTATTCGATTCTTCACCTGTTTCCAACCTCAATAGATGGTCAGGACTTGCATTCAACCACCTGGGATTGACAATGATCTCAAAGTCTTATTCTTGAAACAACAATAACCATCAACAGATACTCACCCCCATCACTAGCTTGTTGACTAGGTACTTCAAAGAAGAGTTGTCTATAAACATCTTAAAATGGCCCCCTAGAAAATAGTGACTAAACTTTTGTAATGGATACACCATGGAAAGTCCTTCTCTTTCCATCGTAGTATAATTTATTTATGTAGTGGACCGTTTCCTGCTAGCAAATGCAATAGGATGGTTTATGTAACCCTCACCTCGCTGAGCAAGCACCGCACCCAAAGCGACAGATGAGGCATCGACATGAACATGGAGTTCTTTTTCCAGTCAAGAAATACCAGAATAGGTGTTGTAACCATTTTCTCCTTCAACATGTCGAGACTCTATTGGCAGTCTTGATTCCAATGAAACTTCACATCCTTCTTGAGTATTTTTTCCATTGGCACTGTAATATGGGCATGGCCTTTGATAAATTTCATGTAATATCATGTGTGTCCCAGAGTTGTCCTCAGTTGTCGAACTGAAGTAGGTGGAGGCAGATGAACTATAATAACAATCTTTGTGGGATCCACTAACAAACCTTGCTTGCAAACTACATCTCCCAATAATATGCCAAATGGAGCACAAAATATGCATTTCTTTAGATTCAAAGAGATTTGATACTATCTACAGTGCTCTAACATCAACCTCAAATTTTCAATATGGTTCTTGAGCAACTTGTATATTGTCCAATCATCAAAATATACTTCTAGAAACCTATGAATGAATTCCTTAAGTGCAGGGACAACTACCCATGAGAAAATTGCAAGGGAATTCTTTGGGCAAAAATCCATTGCCATGTATTGGAAGTAGCCCCATTTTGTCGCAAATGTCATCTTATGTCGATCCCCCTTAGCAATCTTGATTTGATGATACCTAGAAAATCCATTTGTGAAAGAACAGGCTTCGTAACCTTCGACACTTTCAAGCACTTCATCCATGAATGAAGTTGCAAAAGGATCATGTAGACAATAATCGTTCAACTTCCGCAATTCGACACATATCCTAAGCTCACCAGTCTTCTTGTCTTCGAATACCATAGGATTGATCCATTTTGATTCTTCGACATGCTCAATGATACCTATATCGAGCATTTTGTAGAGCTCTTCTCTTACATTTTCCTTGTACCGTGGATTCAATCTATATAGTCTTTGCTTAATTGACTTGGTGCCAGGTTTTAGTGGGATTTTCATTTCACCCAAGTCGCTAGTAATACCCTTCATTTCTTAAAACTTAATGGGAAACAAATCTTGAAATTCATGCAACAGTAATTTTTCCCACTGTTTCATCATCCCATTAATCTCCTATATTTGCAAACTTTGGATTTTTACAAGAGCCTATATTTACCTTTTTTATCTTCAACGGCTTCAGAATTTTGTCACATGTAATCTAAGGTCCCTTCAGATCATGAAATCCCTTAGTTTCTGGAATATGTATATCCCTCGGATCATCATCATATGGCCCTCCACTGATGTTGTAACATGTCACATACCCACCCTTGGACCCAATGTAAGGAAGGGAACATGATTCCATTATATGGGGATTTTCATAAAACTCAACCAATTCATTAGATTCATATCCATAAAACAGATGTGTGTAGATGTAAATCAAACAAATATGCATAGCGTAAATAAGCTCATCCACACACATGTTTTCATATGCACTCAATATATCAATAACAATCATTAATTTAAACATTGCAGAGGTAAAACACATAGATAGAAAACACTTATATTTCTTGTGCAATTGTCCCAAACGACTAGCTATGTCATTGCAACGTCCTCCCAACCATAGGTCTCTGCCCAGCTTGTATTTTTTCAGCACTCAGAGACCACCCCTAAGCTGGGCATGATATCTGCAAGGAAAAGGGAACTCTCAAGCTCAGCTCAGCCAAAGCAATGGGTACCCAACTCAAACCCAGCATTCTCTTGCACATCAAACTCAGATATGGGCTCTGGAACACACTTTCAGCAGTGGGACTTAGGAACTAGATGGACAAGGGTTTTCCCAAAACGTAGGCACACCAAAAACATATTGTGGAAAGGGGAATCCAACCCCAAGGAAGAAAACCAATTTCTCCCACAGATGTATGAGCATACAATGGGCCAAAATGGCCTCTAAAAACCCCAAAATTGTTTTTACTCTTTTCTCCACTGTTAGGCACAACAAAAACACCCTTCCCAGTTAGGAAAATGAAGGTAACACAATAAAACTAGTGAGGAAAATGCCTAGGTAGCTCCAAACTCGTGAGAGGGCAAAGTGGGTTGATGGGTAATGGCTTGGGGAGCAATTCATGGCTCTTTCCTTTCCCAAGAAGCAAAACACGAATTTCCATGCAGGGTGGCTTTCCCATACTCAAATTTGGACAGCCATACCTCCCATTCCCCAAGGCATTAACTACCTCAAACAACTCTTGGGAGAAATCAATGATTGGGTACAAAAGTCAACATGGGTAGTTGAGGGTTTGATTGGTTCTCTCATTGATACTTGGATTGGCTTGATTGGATCCAAGGGTTTGAATGTTCCCCTCCCAATTTCCTTGTAACATCATGCCCCTATCTCTTGTTGCATTGCATAGCTAGTTGTGGGATTTTATATTAAAATGCATATTTACAATTCCCATGGTTCACTACCACATGGGTAGCATAATTTCAAATACTTGCCTCTTCTAGATCAAGCGTTCACTAGCGGGGCCTTGGCCTTGGTCTCCACGCTAGGAATAATACATAATATGCATACATTATTTACATTATAGCCCAAAATATTATAAGGGTCAAAATGGGGGACGTGACATAACACTCCATCATTTTCTCCACTGTTGTAGTCCACTGCGACAGATTAGACACTAGTTCCAAAATTTCTTTAAAACAAATTTCCTTGATAATCTGCAGAGCTACATCTATTGTAGGAATTTCATCCTCATAGTTGAATTTTTGTTTGAAGCTCATTGTCATAGTGTCCCACTCTACAGTTCCTTGTCGCAGTTCTAGCAACGTACACCAATTCCTGGATATAATGTCAAGTATATGAATAAACATATGTACCCACTCTTGCTTGGGTATATTCTTCCAAATCGTAGTACATGTAGCTAAATGATCAACAGGGTTAGTTATCCTATTATACTTTGCACCAACATAGGGAATCCCTTCACCAAAGCGAATTTCTAAATATCTTCAACACTATGACCAATCGGTTACAGAGTGCTTATGTGCAACCCAACACCTCGCCGCAGTGGATTTCAGAGCAACATCCAAGGCTAATAAGCGTTGTTGTTCAAGTACCTTGTCTTCAAATTCATCAATAAATTTCTCCACATTAGGTAAAACTTAATAAGTGGGAAGATTACATACCTCTACTCCAACCCAACGTAGTGATTTTGTCACATGGGCACATCTTCACATTGATACTTCATGTAACATGTCTTTCCAGTTCTCTAGAGCTTCGCCAAAATTAGATGAAATGGAAATAACACTTCACCAACTAAGCATGCCAAATATTATAGGATTGATATAATCATTTATCCTGGAGGATATATTATAGATGTTATCCAAGTCTTGAGCATCATAATCTCCATTGACTGGTTCAACATACCTCTATCCTTCCAATGGATCTAGAGGTGCGACAACTCTAATCTCTTCATTTTGGAATGTTAGGATTCTCTTTTGGTCTGATTATGAATTTCCTAATCTATCCCCAATAGTGTAGAATACAGATCAGTGTCATCAATAATTTCTATCACTTTGAAGTCTGCAAAAGTTCGCAATCCCTCCACTTCGACAGGGACCCCAAGCATCCTACCAAATGGTACAAATTTCTTTTCATTGGCCAGCTGTAAGCGAATAGGAGACCATACTAACTTAGACTTACCCATATTTTCCCATGTATGTTTGGTCATGATATTTACATATGAGCCCAAATATAAAATAACAAAATCCATATCGAACTCACCAATCTGTGCATTATGTCGCAACTCCTGACCAATCTTGAGCATTTTCTCAACATGATTGACAACCCTTTCAGATCTCACTTCTTCCTTAGACTCCCCAATTAAATTTTGCAATTCCATTAATGCATTATCATCTTTGACCAAAGCTAAACAACGTTTTAGGAAAGAATGGAGACTGAGAGCACTTACCTTTCCTAGATTATTATTTGGTGCAGATTTATCGAAGTGAGGTGGCATGTCATATAAGGGTCCTTCTTCAACAATGGGTAGGAGAGAGGAGATGGGTGTACCTTTCATAAATTCTTTACGACTTAAAAAAAAATGCCTTTCTCCTTCTGAACATCAAACTATGGTGGCTTTTGGGATACTAGCCTCACTCTCAAATCTCTCTGATTATTAGAACTATTATTATCTCCACTCGTAGTATCTACACCTCATGTTACTACAGCCACAACAAGATGATTCGGTCATGGTTTTGCTGAAATTTTCTGTACATTTCGATTCTGATTTTGATTTTGCTTTTCCTGCCATTTCACTATAAGATATGGACAGTCTCAATGGTATGATCTAGTCCCTACAATACGTGCAAGTTGTAGCAGGGTGCGGACACTCTTGAGCATAAAGTCTAGCGGTACCACAATTAAAACATATGACTTGTCCTCTACCTCGACCAAATCCTCCTTGTCCACGGCCTTTGAATCCACCTCACGGTTGATTGAATTACACGTCACTTCTCTCATCCTGACCTTCTCCCTTCATAATAAATATATCTGTAGTGCACTTAGTGAGCAATTAATATGCTCGACAATTTTTCTCGTCATGTCCAACAGATTGACAAAATTTTCACCATAAATTCCGAGGATTACTTACCATCTTTTGTAACAAGTAGAATTCCTCCAGTCAGTGTCCTTTAGTCTAAAAAATTCGGCACCATACAACAGGATTTAATGGACTTGGATTACCAGCATTAAGATAATCATGAAACATCGTACATTGATCTTTAGAATGTCCATCTTGTTTGCATCTAGTGCACCAAACATCTTCTCGCTTTTCTTTACCTTTCTTGATATCTTGAATATGATTAGACAATTTTTCTAACTGCAACTAGATTTGAGCCATACCAGCTCTAGTCTCTTTGACATGTGATGCTTCTAACTTCGTGGCCAATTCCAAGGCTTCTGTCTGCCTTGGGATATTCTGGTGCATGAGCGGGACTCTAATATGGGGTAGTAAGGAAACTATAAACCATTCCTTATGATGTAAATCATTCATCGTAAATATTGCACAAGCCACTAAAGTCTTAAATCATTGGTCGAAGTCCCAAAAAGACTCATTCAATGCTTGCTTGATCTCCTTCAATTCGGTAATGCATTGATATTCATACTTCGGCTTCCTGAATTTAGTATTCAATCCCTCCTTGACCTCTACTAAGGTCTTCGCAGATTGAGCTCCAGTGAATTCAAAAAATTTCATAAGATAATATAAGGCACGACCTCTAAAGGTCGTGATGAACTTTACTAACATGAAATTTTCATCTTGTACTTGTTTTAAAGTCCATATTGCACTGCATAAAAACTAGTGTTGTTCTAGATCTTCGAATCCATTCCCATTAAAAATAGGAAACTTCATGTCATCCCCAACCATTTTGGGCCTCTGGGTCTTGGATAATTCGCTACTAATGGACCACTACTTTGATCCTTCCCACTCATCGAAGTATTATTCTGACTATTTCCATGACTTGGACTAGTTTGAAAGAAGTGCGAAGAAATATTAGGTCTTACCTCAGTCTCCAGAGATGTATGTGGGGTCGTGGGTATGTTGCAGCCTCGGGTTTGGAATGGTTTTGCATATCCTTCTTCTTCCTTGGAAATGAGTTGGTACTCGTCTTCCTCACCACTAGAATCCTCGTCAAGAGGTGGTACTTGTTTGTAGTATAATCTTTCAGTGGCACTGCAACCATTCTTTCCTGTCATAGTTCTCCTCCTCTTGTTCAACCAAAACTGTCTCCCACTTCGCATAAATCCACACTCTTCGTCTAGTTCAATTTCTTCTCCCCTTATAATTTAATATCATCCCATTTATCCATCCAAACCTTCCTCCATATAAAAATACCCATTCCCACTATGCACAATTGATCTATTTGTCAAATTCCATTTGCATCACACCCTTTTCACAAAGTAGCTTCTTGATCGACGAGTTCAACGAATTACCACGTGGACCTTCAAAGAACTCACGTCTACTGCACTATATGAATTAATAATGTCAATAGAAAAATCGGTAATATACCCCTCCAGTATATTGTCCATGAAGTAGTCTACTGCACATGAAATTTTATTATTCACACCTTTCAGTCGATGTATCAACATTGGCATCCAACGTCAAGGATCGCCTCCTTCTTCATCGAACTGGGGATTCTTGTTTTGTACTTCTACAAATTATTTCAGATACTAATATACCCAATCCTGGATCTCCAGTTTAGTCAGATGCCACAACATTCCCCTTCACACAAATCCCAGTCCCAACATTGGAACCATTTGCTTTCGCACTTTTGATTTGACTGGGGTTCAAACATTCAACATCATACCCAAAAACACCACTACCACAAATATTATCTTGAAAGGGAGTTTAATGCATTTCGAAAACACCTGTAGAGCAAATGAAGTCTCACCCGAAGTACTTATGGGAACTGCAGGAACTAGGTTTTTGCAGCACGGAAGGGGAATGGCTCGAAAGAAAACTCATTCATCATACAACCCATAACATTAACTATTTCAGAACATCGACAGGATAAGATCTTCAACACATCAGTCACTTTGGAAAGACCCATAACATCGCCAAACTAATGTAACTTAGGTTATATTTCACATTCATGTCATTCACAATTATCTTAACTAGGCATTCATCCAAATATTCAATGAAAGGAAAGAAACACATAACACATATCACAACACTTAAAGACACCATGTTTAATGTGGAAACCCATCCCAAGAAAAACCACAGAAGCACTTGTATTTTATTATGAGCCACAGCCAAATAAGCACTTCAGTTAGGACTTACATATTTCTTCATGCCATACCAGGGATCTGCACACACAGCCTACATATCAACAACTTTACTTCTCCAAAATAAATATGATATACATAACATAATAATCCATTACAGACTCAAGATGTGTTCTTACAACATTGAATGAAAATAACAACATAATAGTAACCAATAGTAACCCACCAAACTTCTCCCTTATTACATACTTATAGGGTGCACTTAGATTTCCCTGCTCCCACTAACCCACTAACTTACTAACCGACTCATTAATACAACGTGGACCATTTCTAAGTAACTGAATCAACTTTGACCATTGGACTTGATCAACATAACCGTTTTTCCCAATTTCTTGGCCATTTCATCGTAGGTGACTACTTCGCCGAACCACTTCCGTCTCGCCTTTGTGCACACCAAAACTATTTCCTAAAAAATGGTACCTCCAAAAATCTAGGCACAACACTTACCTAAAACTCTTTCCTTCTTTCCTTCCAGTTGTCAAACCATATCTTGATATTGCATTGATGTGAGGTAAACTTGTTTCTAGCTTTTTCTATTTCCTCTTCAAGTTTAAGGAGGGTATTATTTCTTGCTTGCATAATATGATTGTTGGATCCTCTAGAGGTTTGGGCTAGCTAGAGTGAAAGCAAAAGAATGTTAGGTGGAAGAATGGATTATTTTCCATAAACTAGAGTGTAAGGGGAAACCCCTAAAGTGTTCTTTGGAGTGAACCTATCAGCCCATAAAGAATTTGGAAGAGCAACATGCCAATTTAATTCCTTTTTCTATAGCAAATTCACTTAATTTTACGGAAGATAAATATGAAGCATTATAAAAAACTAGATAAATTAGAACCCCAGACCTGGTTATGATGTTTTCTTGTAGAAATTTGATGACTACATCTTCATTGAATTTTCACAGAGGAACAAATTTAGGCTAGTGCATGAAATAATTTGTAGTTGTGAGAATATATCGATGTTGCAATGAGGAGTTTGGATTAATTTCTCCAATAAAATCCAAGTCTTATTGCTCGAATGGTTCTGAAATTATTACTGGTTGCAATGGCGTTGCTCGTTTCACTAGTATGTTGGCACTCTTTTGACATACAACACACTTCCGATAATAGGCATGAGTGTCTTTGAAAACAATGGGACAATAATACCTTGCTCTGAGGAAGTTATGAGTAGTGGTGTCTCCATATTAATGGACTCCAATAGGACCGACATGCAATTCTTTGAGTACCTTCTCCGCATCTTCTTTTTCCAAGCATCTGAGAGATAATCCATCATAATTTTTTCAGAACAACACTCCATTGCCTTTTTGATATGATGCTAATTTCAATTGGAGAGCTCTTCTTTTCTTTGAATTCCAATGCTTTGGATCATACCCATGATATAAATAATGTACTGAATCATGGTACAAAGAATCAAAAGCAGTGTAAATGGAACAAACTTCAAGTAAATTCATTTCCACTTCGTTATCCCATCCATCAGTTTCTTCTATTTCATTTTCAGTAATCAATTTGCATAACCCGCGGCCCTTGATGATAGTAGCAGGATTGAATTCCAAGTCATATTCTTATAGTGTAGTGACCCAATTCTCATGTCTTTCTCCCAATTATTTCTATACGAATAGTGATCTAATGGTCGGGTGCAATATTATGACCTTGGTCCTATTTTTCATAATATAGGGTCTAAATTGTTTTACATCTTTAAATACATCATAAGATTGCTTGTCTACATCCGGATAATTTAATTCATCCCCTTGTAATACAATGCTCATTAACGCTATTGTATATTCATCCCCTTGCTCTCCTTTTTGAGTGAGCAATGCTGCAAGGGAATGATCAGACACAAACGTATAAATAATAAATTCCTTTTCAAAATTTGGACTACTTAAGGATGGTTCATGGGTAATTGTAGTTTTAATATATTTGAAGGCATTCCTTTCTACCCCAGTCCACTTAAATTGCACATCTTGTTTAACCATTTGTTGCAAAGGTTTTACAATTTGCATGAATTTGATACAAACCTTCGAACAAAGTTTATTTTTCCCATGAATGATTTCATAGCTTTCTTATTGTGGGGAATGGGAATTTGCAATATAACTTGTATTCTTTCAGGGTCAACTGAGATCCTCTTTTTTGAAATGATGTGTCCTAGTAACCTCCCTTCCAAAACAGTAAACACACTCTTCTTAGGGTTAAGGGAAATACCATATTTTCTACATCGATAAAAAAAATAATTTAAATAATAAACATGATCGTCCCTCTTTTTTGATAAAACCGTGACATCATCTAGGTGAACAACTACACTATGGCCAATCAATCCTCAAAAAGCGATGTCCATGTCCCTTTGGAATTTGGATCCAACATTCATAAGGACAAAAGGTATTATTCTATAAGCAAATGTTCCCCATTTTATGGGGAATGTGGTCTTGAGATGATCTTCTTCAGCCACCAGTACTTGATTATATCAAGAAAATCCATCTAATAGGGAGAACATTTTTGAACTAGAGACGAGTTGTAATATTTGTTCCATGGGTGGAACATGATAATTTTCTTTGTCATATGATCTATTCATGTTCCGGAAATCCACACATAGCCTTATTTCTCTAGATTTATTACGTACTAGCACTAAATTTTCTACCCATTCTGAATGTCTGACTTTGAAAATGATTCTAGCATCCGATAGTTTCTTTAATTCCTTCTAAATGAGGGGTTTCAATGTGGGGTGCACTTTTCATAGTTTTTGTTGAAATGGTTTATCCCCTTGTTTGATAGGAATAACATCTTGTATAATTCTAGTATCATATGTTTTAAAGTCATCATAAATGCAAGCAAATACGTCCTTATATTGTTGAAATAATTTGATGAACTTGTGCCTTTCACTAGGTGAACAACAGGTTCCAAGATTGACATACTTTGGTTTCTTTTCAGTGCCTAAATTCACCAAATCATATTGCATTGAAGAGATGTTGGTTTTAACATTTTTTGGCTTTCTAAACTTATGCTGCAAATCAAATAGCTTCTCAAGAGTACGTACCCCTTTTGGCATAAAATTTCCTTTAAACTAATTTTCATCCACATTTTTCATATTTGACTAATGTTATGTTTCATCAATAATTGACCCTTTGAATGTATCTTCATCCGTTAAGAAGTCAATAATATGTCTATCATCATCAAATACTCTCCAATTTGTCACATTGTCTGGGACATATGGTCTGAAAAGAATTTCAATAAAGAATTTGTCTTTAAGAGTATCTAGACGAGAATCAAAAGTGGCTAATAAATAAACAACAACATTTTTAGATCTAGGAATAGAATTAATATTTAAGGCATCAAAATTTGAAATTAAATTCCATACCTATACCTGGTATCCTTTTAAGTGTGTAGATAAACAATGAATAGTATCTCTAACTTGCCTAACAATTATTTCCGAGTCACCAAAAACCTTGAAATTTTTAACATTCAATTCAATAGATTTTTTGAGTCGTTGAATTAAAGCCTCATACTTAGCAGTATTATTGGTGCAATCAAATTCTAATCTACAGGAGAGAAAACATATTTTCCCATGAGGATCGACAAGGACACAAACTTCCCCTGCTCCCTCCTGTGTCTTGGAGCCATCAAAATACAAAGTCCAAAAATTAAATCCTAACCTATCAGAGTTAGTATCTACAACTACATTAGTAACTAGTTCTACTATGTTACATTCATTATCACTAGTCTATGAGAATTGAAGGAGATCAGACTGTGTATCTGATTCATGACAGGTAGTTTCAATGTGATAACATCTAGGTTCGGTTTCCAAAAAATAATTTCCCAATACAGAATGTGTAAAATTAACTAGTTTGTTTCTTCCTTCCAACTTAGTAACATTGAAATTCATATGTGGTTCCCTAAATACCTTAATTTGGTTTTGCTTGTTTTGGTATGGCAACCACAAGTGAGACTAGTCAATAGCAAATTATTCATTTAGTTTACTCCACCAATATCTACATAGCAACAAACCATAAGCTTATGGTAAATCCAACACAACAATATCAATAAATTGACAAACTATTTGATTATCATCCGACCTGATTAGGACATTCTTCATTTCTCCCACTACTCCGACATCCGATCTATCAAGTTGAATAATCCTATAGGGAGAAATGATGGGTTATCCATTAATATTTTTTCAAATCGACAATGGCATAATATTAGATGAAGCTCCAGAATCCACCAAACAATTGTGCACATTATAATTAAAATTTTCGAAAGTAATCATAAAAGGCAGAGCCTGGGATTTAGATTTACCACCAATATTGGCCTCATTAATATCAGTGTCTAGGTTGATGATAACTTGTTGTTTGTCTTTACTAGCAGAGTGATTTATCGACGTAACACACCCAATGTCACATTAACTTAACATAACTACTAAAAAAAAGTATAGCTTGCATAATGTTCATATGCATTATTTAAGCTAATGTGCAACAAGGCATAGCAAAAACATATTAAATGAATCTTTTAGCGGAAGCTTAATTTAATTATATGTTGAAAATTTATCAATTCTAATATTAATTCATCATTAATTCACATAATAAATATTTTTCAATAAAAATACCTTATAATGGACCCATAATAAATTAAAACTTGGACCAATTTTTCTAGTAAATCCTTTACTAAAACTGCACAATAAAATTGTACGGTAAACCGTGCAATAAAACATTATTATGAATTGTGCACTAATGAGCATCTAGGTTTACAATCATATTCATAAGATAAGTGATAAATAAACTTTGCACTAAGATCTATGCAGTAAAAACTACCTGCGCAGTAAAAATTGGGCAGTAAGAAGTGTATACACAGTAAATACCGAGTTAAGGACTGCGCAGTAAAAACATTATATTAAGAACCGTGCATTAAAAACTATCTAGGAACCACGCACTATGGTGCCAATATTCCAAATTAAGGAAATCATCAATCCAACATATTTCATTAAAAATACTACACAGTAACAATATTTCAATAAAAATAACTGCACAGTAAGATTAATATACCTAAGGTTACATACATAATTAAATAGGATATCGATTGCCAAATTATCCAAAATATAGAGTGCAATATTCCAACATATTACTGCCCAATAAAGTTAATAATCACACTAAAGTTACATGCATAAAAATAAGTAGAATAGCAATTACCAATTTATCCAAAGTATAGAATGTAGTACCCTAACATACTAACTACGTAGTAAAGTTAATATTCCAACATAATAACTACGTAGTAAAGTTAATATTCCAACATAATAACTGCGTAGTAGGTTTACCTACATAAATTAAGTAGGATAGAAAATACCAATTTATCCAAAGTATAGATTACAATATTCCAACATATTAACTACACAGTAAAATTAATAGTCCAGCGAAATAACTGTGCATTAGGTTTACATACATAAATTAGGTAGGATAACAAATACCAATTTATCAATTTGCAATATTTCCTATGCGATGTGATTTATATATTAAGCAAGAAAGGTCCATACGCATCTTCTACAAAATAATTAAATTTCATGAAGAGATTAATACAAACAATTTGTGCGCTAAACTTGGAAATGCATTTCCATCCATACATAACCCATTCCCAAATAAATTAGAACAGGGAATCATTTAGGTCAATTAATGTAGAAATTTAATTTTTCATATTTCAACTTTATTAAAGAATGAGCATTCATAAAATTTTGGTTCTATTTATGTAATTTATACATTAGTATCAAGCATATCGCAAAGTTAATCTTACACTCATTCCATAATTAGGAATTCAACCAAGCCCTGCATAAATTCGTTCATTTATTCAAACCCAGAAACTTAACCAGAAAGAAAATAATTGCATAAATAAACTTGTGTCAATTCCATGCACAAGAATTCAAACAAACAACTAACGAATTTAAAATGTGTAATTTTCTTTGACATTCAATAATTAAACTAAATTGAGGAATTAAAACATTATTTCCATAAATTAAAACTTATCTGCAAAATACTGGAAATTGGAAGCTGGTTGTGTGTGAGGCATGCTCCACTCAACCATAGGTAATTATTTTCATTCATCTCCCAACAGAAAACCACCCTTGAGATGGGACTTGCGAATTCACTAGGAGACTCTTCCCTTAACCCGAATTTCATTTCATAATAGGAATTATCACTTGGCAATCCTCCCAATTCACAGGGATTTAACACAAGTTTACAAGAATCCAGGAAATAAGTTACAGTCAATTCCATGCCAAACCACACAATTCCCATTATGGATTATTTCCAATCGTACCACAGTGAAAACCCATCACTGCTTAACCAGTACACAGGAATTCCACCAAAATGGTTCATGCACAATTCATCATTTCATTGACCACAACCCAACAGTCAATCATGGGCTTCTTAATGATTCAGGGAGAAAATGCGTTTAGTTAGTACCGTTTAGAAATTTGTTCAGAGGTTCTAGTTCGCCTCAACCCAATATCAGAAAATCATTTCTCCTTCTTTGTTATCTCGGACCTTCCCTACACACACCATTCTTCTTCCAAGATGAAGGAATAATGCATAATAATGAAATTTCCATTTGCATGTATTATTTTTATGCATGGCAATATGGAAACACGTGGGTTATCCAAGAGAGCCATGTTTCCCCTTTTTTAAAAATATATATTTTTATTTTCAAATAGAAACATATAAGCTTCCCCCCTAATCCCATTTAAACTGATTTAAATCATAATCATGATTTAAAGCAAGTTTTAATTTAAATAAATGGAATTAAGGCTTAATCATGACTTATGATATTTTTCAAGGGTCAAGGGATATAAAAGGGTCATGTATTATTTTTCCCCTTGGACATTCTAACCCCCTTACTATCTCCAGTGAATACACGAGTCCCCGATCTCTTTAGTGTGCTTCCTTAGCACAAGCAGCTGTGGATTTTTAATATTAATAATGTCAAAATATACATTTCTTCTGCCATACAGGCATTTGAATATCAATATTTACATCATACATATGATCAGTTCAGGGGTATTACATTCGATGTGCTGAGGTCAAATGATTCAATTAATCTTTTCTCTGCTGAGGGAGATTACAAATTTCAAATAAAGATATGTTAGCTTTAGTATTTTTAATATCTTCAATGACATCATACCCCATATTATTATTTCCCCCAACATTTCTATTAGCACTTAGATTTTATCCTGGTTGTAAAAGAATAACACCTAAGGTAACTTATTTCAAACCAAACTTTAGGTAGAAAACTTAGCCATTTTTTCCACCAAAGAGAGCTCTCTCACAAGATATATGTAAAGGCTAAAAATATATAGAAATACGCTCAAAATTTCTCAAAAGGATTTACTTGGTTGAAAAGGAAACAAGAAACATTGGGTATGGACTCAAATTTCAAATATTTAACATGCCAGCAAGAGATTTATACCAAACAGATTTCCACAGAGGCAAGATAGCAACCATATCACTGTCAATTTGATTTTATAGGTGGTATAGAAAGAAATAATGACAATCCATAAACAACAGGCATCTAACTAGGATGAATCCAATGTTAACTTTGGAAAAATAATGGATACTTAAATGCGATAAAACGAGGCATAACCAGTATGAATCCTGATTTATTTCAAACGTTCATTTAAGTATAGAAGAAGAACATAATGGAAGATATAACAAAGAAAGTAAACATGCACATATAGAGATAAAGGAAAGAACAGACTGTAAAAATGATTAACACATGAATCTATGGTCTCAAAAAGATAGGTATTTCCATTGTATGGTCTTTTATTTATCAAAAAAATTGACTTCAAAACATATCGTCTCTCAAAGAGTTTCCAACCCTTTCAAAAATGACTCTCATTGTCTTTTATACAGAATTCAAAAGAAGCTTGACATAACTGCTTCTAGTAACTAAAAATGTCTTAACTCGAAAGATAACTGTCTTCAATCAATATTACAAATTTTTAAAAATAAAAGCATCATTTTTGCCACTTGGAAATTTTTTTGAATGTATCTATGAATGGACAAAATATCTTGTCCTTCCATATTTATCCACATAGTTCCATTAGTCGGCCATGGGTAAATCATAACTGGTCATTTCCTTCACCAAGACTCAGATTTCAAGGAGACCTGCATAAGAAACAAGAGGAAGATTCTCACTGGTTGAGATCAACATATTTAAAATTTCAAAGTCCTTCACAATTTTCTCCATTAAAATCTTTCCTGTAAGCATATGATCCAAATGCTGAAACTTTTTGTGATCCATTCTTATGTCAAACAATAACCTCTTATATTCATTGGGAGGAATCAATTCATTCTTTTCATCCCAAAAAGTAGGGAATCCTTTGTTTATTAATTTTTCAAATCACTTCTGCAATGCCCCTCTATCCGGGAGGGAACCGAAGTTCTAGATTTTGAAATTAAGTTTTGTAACCTGCTCCTACGGAGTCGTTTTTCTTTCTTATTTATTTCAATAATAAATAAGTATCATTATGCTTTCGTTATTCTAATTTCCTGCATAATTTTAGTGATTAGAAATTGTCTAGTAGCATACAGTGCACCTGCATATAGTAATTTTAACAACATTCATATAATTGTAATTTCTTGCATAATACTCAGTATATTGAAATATAAATCATTTTTCTAACTACCAGTAGAATACCTGGACCGATGTGGGTTGTAGATTGTCCCCTTGCTCCTGTAGTCTTTCCCGTCCAAGATTTTGCTCCCGTAGACTTTCCGTTCCAAGCCTTTATACCAAAAATGGATGAACCACCCTGCCAACCAACTATTATCGTGCTGGCCCTAGGAAACCAATGGGTTTCCTAGCCCCCGAGCCCACAAACCAATAATCCCGACAACAGCTTTCCTTAGTACCTTTCCATAGTTCAATAGTAATTTTTCCTTGAGTTAACCCCACCTCATTCTTTGAGTTTCCCACCTCCTCAAAGCTTCGAGTTATCCCCCTCCTCGACATTCCTCCTTTTCATCAAAATACTAAGTGTACTTCTCCCAAAAGAAAACCAACCTCCCCCCTCTCATCTTCGTGAAACCATTGCTTTATAGATCCATTTTTCTCCTTCACTTGCCTTCCTGTTTACTCCACCGCCCTCCAAAAAACCCTCGAGTCCCCAAAACATTAAATTGATTGCTTGTTTTACAATCCAATTCATAAATAAGTATTATTTTATAGTACTTCTTTTCTCAAGCATTTCAATGGTATTAAGACTAGTTAGGTTGGATTTGATGGGTTGAATGTACATTATTTAATGATTCTTGAAATATTCAATTTATGACACTCATGAGGCGGTGGATTCAATATTAGTCTTATCCTCCATTTAATATGTTGAATAAATAATAATTAAATACTATCATGTTGACCCTTTCAAATTTGAAGTGGTAGTTTGTTTTAATTATAAATATATATATATAAATCCAATCTCTGATCGGTTGTCTGACATGACAGTAATTTATGAATATAAATTTAATTGAGTTTTATCTTAACCTTCCTCATTTAATAATTTAATAATACTCCTTTCTCGTTTCATAACAATAAATTAATTAATTTAATAATTCAAACATGTTCACTTACCCACTTATGATTTCTTTCATTCCAATAAGGACACATTATCGTTATTAACATTAGTTAAATTATAATAATAATAATAATAAATAATCACAATCATAATAATAATAATAATAAATATTAATGGTGATTTAAGTACCTTAGCACTAATCTACCATACTTAATTAATAATAAGTACCTTAGCACTAATCTAACTTACTTTCATTGATAAACGAAGTACTCTTAAGGGTTTAATTAATCAATATTAACAATTAGATAGTACACGCTTCCAGCATTAATGTTTACATATAAGACTAATTAACTTAGTTTACATATAAAACTAATTAACTTATTTTATACATAAGCAAGTCGATCAGCTATTACTCATGTCGTTTACCCAAACCTTAATTGAGTTATCTATGACAACTTATAACATTGTTAAATATTGATAAGTATGTCGTAAACTGATACTATCGCACATGTACAAAATGTGCATGCATGGCCAGGGTATGCAAAAGTCTGGCAGGTACTATAGACATACATCATGTTTCCTATGCTTAACAGCTAACTAATACTAATAATACTTCATGCAAATAGAACAAGTATATTACATTTATCATAACATTACTAAAACATCATTGGTTATCTTATGAGTTTTTAACATTTCATTTCATTATTTTTATGATTACATCAGTTCAATCAATCAAATAAAAGGAAATGTACCTACTACCACTAACTCAAGATCAAGGAATACCCAACCCTCAACAGTACTAACTAAAATATCCTCCCATCCTAACCTACGTCCGCATCCTCCCTATCCTTCTTTTGCTAGTACAAAAGTGGATGTCAGCTATACTGACCTATCCACATAGAACGTGAGAGTGGTAGCGTCGGCTAACTAGCGGACCTAACCTCTCCTAGTAGGCATCCGACCATCATCATCACAAAAACTTGGGGAGCGTGTCTCAGCACGGCCCTCCCACGATCTCGGGTATCATAGAAACATAGGGTGGGCAATACATCCATCCCTCTCAACATACTGGGTCTACGCCCTTATCAACTCATACTTTGTTTCTCTCGAGATTATTGGTTTGTGTCATCGTATCATCATCTTTGGTAAACAAGGCTCTTTGCAAAATAGGTACTATACCAGACTTCATTTCAAGTATCCCGCTATTACATTGGCCCGGTGTCCTGCGGATTAGTACTTTGCAGCCATACATTTTTAACAATATTTCCATTCTATCATCGTCTGATCCATATTGTCAACATCATTTATTTCCTCACATAAAATCATTAAATCAATCACAGCATAAATACCACATCATATATATCACATTTCATCCAGGATGATTATTAAACATACACTGTCATTATGAAAATAAAAGAATCTCATGATAACTTCAACATAGTGACCACATAAACCAAACAACATCATGAGGATGGTAACATCATAACATCATAACCGTAGTATCACCATGGGCATAGTAACATCCTAAACATAGTAGAAACATATCATCATGTCTAACATGCCGAGAATATAGTTCACTCTGTCTAGCTGAGTCGAACATATAATAAGCAATTAAAGTGAAAGGTGTCTAACTCTTAAACATGCCTAGTCAAAATATGGGGCGTTACATACATCCACCCTTCAGGAAACTTTGTCCCGAAGTTATGGTCATAATAATGCAGGGAAAATCTTGACGCATGGTCTCTGCGTCCTCCCAGGTAGCAGACCCTGGGCTATAATTGTCCTACTAGACCTTAACTTGGTCCATGCTGCTATAGTTTTCACATTTGCTTCTAGTTCAATGTTAATATTTATCTCAATGATGCAAATTTCTAATAAATTTATATTGTTTTATGTTTCTTTGTTTTCCTTGGGTCTGTTATAGGTTAGTAATTGATGCTATCTTTCTCTTTCTTCCAACCAAGTTTAGTGCAATATTGAAATAGACACAATCTTCACATTAATTTGGTAGCTACATGTTTTCATTCATTGTGATTATCACTACATATATTTAGTATATCTTCTTACTACATTTAGAACATATATGAACTCCACGCAACAACTTATGTATACTAACATGTACCCCTCATTATATATATATATATATACTATTTTCTCAATTTCTACCCCTTATATATATAGGTATCCATGTTCCACATCATCATATATATATCATATTTCATCAAGGACGACAATTAAACATACACTATGAGCATGAAAAAAAATGAATCTCATGATAACAACAACATCATAACTGCCTATCATAATAACATTATGAGAATAGTAACATATTAACATCATAATCATAGTACCAATGTAGCGTAGTAACATTATCACCATAGCATCAACACATAATCAAGTCTAATGTACCAAAAATATAGTTTACTTAGTCTAGCTGATTCCAACATAAACTAAGCGAATAAAGTACAGTAGGTCTAACTAAAAAGCATGACTAGTCAAAATATAGGGTGTTACATACACCTAACCTTCGGGAAACTTCATCATTGCATCAAATTTATCTAATATGGTTATGATTTCTATAGAATTACTTTATCATGCTTATACGGTATTTTGTTAATTATTTTTACATTGCTCTCATTTGCACCCAAGGTCATTACGATATAAAATAGGAGTCACTACCAAATTGGAGACATCCTCCCCTATCCATATGTCTTTTATTAGTTATAGTTAATACATTTTCTATTAATATTTACTCTTCCTAAGTGTTATGATGAATTTACCATTTAATACAAGGTTCTCATCTAACCATTTGCCAAATTCTTATATTCTCGATTAGCACCTATATTGATTTAAGTTATTTCTTCAATTTGATTATCACTCTAGCTCCTTCAAGGCCTCCCTCTTAACTAAGCCTTCATGGAAGTCCAACACCAAAGTGAACCACCACATGTTGACCATGTGTATTTTTCAACTATTTTAATTTACGACCATTAATTGTTTCTGGTTTAACATATAGAAAATGTCCCCTTGGGTGAGCATAAAAATGATATATGACTATCTTCTCGAGGTTAATATTCAACCTAACCACAAGTTTATATTCTCGTAAGGTTGTGGACACTATTATTTAATTTATGAACTATCCACAATCATATCTTAACAAATTAAACAAATTAAAGTTCACGTATTTCTTAGCAATTTAAAATTAAATAGCATTGAGAAACTAAGATGTTTACTATCCCAAAATCCTCACTTCTATTTTATTAAGCATAGTTCACTATTATACAATTATACAATAACTACACTCATTCAAACAATTCTATGTGTTAGTCACTTTGATAGTTCGATCATTATTTCATAATATTATAACCATCAATTTTGTTCTTAGGTCTAATAACATATAAATCCCTTTCACAATGGTTCGTCATGTAAAAGTTTAGTATGCAATACAATAGAGATCACGCCTTTTAAAAGTTATGTGCAAAACTATTTAATTTATTTACCATTTGCAACCTCAATCTTTAATTATAACTTAATCATCATTTGGTAGAATCCTCTCAAGTAATTTTAAAGTATAGTACAAAATATTCATGTATATAGTGATCAATTATATAGTTTATCTTCTATTTACTGTGAAATAATCGAGCTTAAGAGACAAGGTTACTCCAAGGTTACCGTGAGCTAGTCTCGCTAGAGCCATACTTCATTCTATTAATTAAAATTTCCATTTAATAATAGGATATTTACTTTTAACGATAAAGGGTCTTGACGGGTTTTAATTAAATCTTTATAACTCAAGTGGATTCCAAATAGAGTAACCTAGTCCTTACTAAGGTGAAGGTAATTTTAATTTTAACATATCAATCCCCAACCATAGGATTGTATCTTTTCAAAACCAAGATATTCTTTCTACTATTCACCTAGTTTAGTATTAATTCTATAAATGCATACTATCGTAAAACCAATATCTTGATCAACTATCATTATAATGCACCATATTAAAGCTACATTTTAAAATTTTCCAATATTATTATTTGAAATATATTTATTTAAAATTTTAAAATTAGGGTTTAAAATTAATGTTTTTATTTAAAATTTACATGATATTGACCTAACCTACTCTAACCCTAGTCAATGCACCATCCTTCAGCCACGCGCCAGCCTTTCCTTAACCTCTCCTCCTTCTCGCTACTCCCTCCTAGCTCCACCTCCACCGAGCACCAACCCTAGCCTGCTCCACCAAGCTGCAGGCCTCGAGGCCACCCACTCGACCTTCTCTCTCCACGCGGCACGCAGCCCTTATTTCCCACGCATCACTGACTTGCCGCTGGATCCCCATCCCTTCACCTCCAGGGCAGCATATGGTTCAAGGGTGCCCACGTGAGGGTCTCCTACATGCTTTCCACGTGCCGGTGTGCATGCTACCAGGCGAACTCCGGTGGGGTGCCCCAGCTGAAGGCGATCTTCTTTATATCAAATCTCCACCTACCTCGCGCGCCCGTGAACTCTCATTTCTTTTCCTGTTGGCTCTGCAACTCATTGACGCCCTTCCTGGATCTGCGACTCTGCCTGGAGAGTGTTGATGCCATGGAACCCACTTCTGTATTCTCATGTTGTTGTTGCTCAAAATGCGTTGAATCCCTCTCAGTGGTACCATTCTACTTGTTTCTGTTGATGGATATCTACTGGAAGTATGATTCAAAACTCAGGTGTGAAGGGTACATGCTTATTTCCTAGGCTCTCCTGCTTTACTGGGTTCTGTTCTGCTTTACAAGCATGGTCATGAGGATCGAACGCATGAACGAGCAAATCGAAAAGCTCCAGTGCTGGGATTAAGATATCAGTTGGGCGGAAGGCAACAAGGAAGGCAGGCTCTTGCGCGAGCTTGGTGTTCGGCTGTAGTGGTATGCGTGGTTTTCTATCCATAGGTATTTTTTATTGGATCCATGGAACAGTTTTCCATATCCACCTCCTGTTTATATATAAACAGCCAAAATGCAAAACATTCCTCACTTTTAAAAGCAGTAAAATAGGTCAAATATTCATGCAAAGATGGTTTTTGCTACAAAAATCGTAACAATGGATACACAACAAAAGCATGGACACAAATCTACTCAAATGATGCAGTTCTACAAATTATTCGATAATAAAATATACATGCTAGGCATTACCCATACCATGGGCTCTTGTTAATTAAGTAGTAGTTAAACTTGACTTTATCGAGCTCAGAATCTTCTGAACATTGTTCCAGCCAGTTCTTCAATTCTGGGTTACTAGACCGCACCTACTCATAGAAATGGAATCCAAAATTTTGGCAGCTTTGACAGTAAGAATTAAGGCCTCTCTGTCTCCAGGGCTAAGTCCACTTAACTCTGCCATGAGAGTCACAGGGACATATCGGTCAAGATTTTTGTAAATGTTCAATCATCTTGCTTCCCTGGTTTCCTTGTATCTGTCATCCAATATTGTAAAAAGTTGGCCATACTGCCCATCTACGTCATATGGGACATAGGCTGCATCTTCCTTCTGCAAAATCTCCCTATATTGTTTCCATGAAATGTATTTAACCGCTGAAAATTCTTCCTTCTGAAGTGTAAAGGCTTCCAAAGGAATTGGATCCAATGTTGTCACCAAATAAACATCACTAAACTCGTTGTTAACATAAGTCCCATTGTTTACAACACAATCTTGAAGAAACACAAAAATCAATTCAAATGCTTCCTCTGGAAGTGTTATCCCTAACTCTTCTTATAGCTCTCTCCTGGCACTTATAAGGGATGTATCACCAGCAGAGATATTCCCTGCACTGGAGATATCCCATTTTCATGGCCACGAGTCTTTACAATCTTCCCGACGCTGCAGTAGTAAGTCCCCAATGCTTTCCACATAAATCCAAATGTGAACTGCTCGATGGTAATCACCATCCTTGTGAATTAAACTCCTCGGCTTGGAGATGCCTGTATGCTGACCGGTATTGGTGACCACGTCCAACAATTCCTCCACATGAGCTTCGGACATGGTTACAATGTTCCTGCAAGGAGTAAGAATCGAACTCCAACAAACTTTTGCAGAAACAAAGGCTCGATAGATGTCGATGGCAGTATGAATATAACTTGTAAGAACGTATTTGTAAATTAGCTGGTTGGAAGATTATGCGAACTGGTGCGAATTCATGGCGTCCTCAATTCATAGCTGTTGGAGGTTCCCCCAGCTAATGGTATTGTCATTATGTAGTATAATATTATAAAATATATCTCTCGAGAAACCCTTCTAAGTATGATACCTTATAATCATCTCAAAAATCAAGTTGCGGATCTTTTGTGCATATTTATGATAAGAGGTAAGTTTCAGAAGTTTAGGGTTTGGATTTTAAGGGATTCTTAGCATAGCCATTGTTCAGTAGAAGGGCTATTAATATTATACGCAAAGTATTTATTTTTCTCTCAATCATATAGTCGAGTCTCTTTACTATACGAACATTTACACATCTAAAAACAACAACAGGGAAAGTGTATTAACCATAGTAGGCCAAGCACCTTAAACTCTGTTGTAATCTGTAGTGTTTGCTATTTTTATTTTTTTGTTTTACATATTTGGTAAGCACAATAATGACCTGAACATTGCCCATCCACTTGTGGATGCATTCGAGCAGAGGGCTGAGTTTGCATTTCTGGTTATTTAGAATGTAAGGCCATGTTTAATTATGTTTAAGATTTGGTCGGTTGTTTGAAATCCCCGCCATATGTGGCCTTCCCTCCAATTGAAACGCCAACTTTGGGCTTTGTAAATTGTGTTTAAGATTTGGAGAGTAATACGATCCTCCCCAAAGGAGATAATACCTAGACATAATACTTTTAATAGCTGATATTTCCTATAGGTCTATTTGAGTGAGCTAACAATGTATGGTGTAATCGCAATGGTCATAGTGAATAGCAAAAGTAATATACGGCTTGGCTCCCAGTAGGGCACTAGAATGCTTGGGTTGTGTTGGCTTTTCGCTCACATCATCTCTGCTGAGCAGGAGAGATGAATAGTCTAGGTGCTACGTTCAGGAACGGCATCATCGGAATCATCATCGAAACGAAAAGATATATATGGGAAATGATGAAAACCCTAGCGGGAGTGTCAAGGATACAGGACGAGTTAAATTTAATTGCACAAGAAGCTTATTGGGATGTTAGGAATCAAAGACTGTATGATTGAATTTGAAGTCTCTCATTTAGAATTTATTTTGCTCAGTTGAGAGTTAGAGGGACAGTTTTTGAAGATTGATTTGCTTATCAAGAAAGTTTTTGGTTTTTGTTTTTGTTTGTTTTGTTTTTGTTTGTTTTGTTTTTATTTTATTATTATTATTATTATTTTTTAATACAAGCACGACTAAGCACAGTGCAGCAAACACTAACCCCAGGCAGCTGTGACATTAAAGTTTAGGGGTTGGTGCTGAAGCCACCAGCAATAGAAATGATTTAGAAGACTCACATAAATAATTCTAAAGGTTAAGAATAATTCGGTTCTCATAGGGGAGAGGAGCCTTAAGCTGTAATGAAAAAAAAATCAAATATAGATAGAGGTGAGAATATAGATGAGCGATTGGGATATATTTAAGACAAGATTCTAAATGCCAATATGTGTGTAAACTAGAAATTATATTGAACTTGTGCCAGTAGTTGAAAGACTAAAATATATTGAATCCCTGTGCGGTCATAAATCCAATGACTCTAAGATGTATGCTTCTCTCTTTAGCACAAATTATTGTTATAAATAATGTTAAAATAGTAAGTCTATAAGCATACATGCACATTGATAGGCATATATATATCAACATTGGTTGGAGGTTATAGAATTTTAATTTCTTTATTTTAAGTATAACAGATAGGAATAAATAAATTTGAAACATTCTTCATCCTGTCCAGCAAAATAAATTTGAAACATTCTTCATCCTGTCCAACAATGAAGGGGTGAGAATTTATGGCTTAATATTTTTGCAATTTTCATTACATTGCAGTCGTTTTAATTCCATATTGATACATGGAATCTAAGTAGCTAGACGCATTACTCCCACTATTTATTTGTCTGTTTAACTAATCCACGGTTGTTTAATCAAATCTATGAATGTTGAATCTACTATTTCTAATCCTTCCCCAAAAGTAGTGTAAATATTTTATTCTTGGCTCCTGGAAATATTGCATTCTGGTTCTTGCCAATACTGCAATCTGAAGATGTTGCATTTCAAAGGAGCAAAAAGGGTAATTATGTGCACAGTTGAAGAGCATAGACATCGATTTTTATTTATTTTCCTTTGCTTACAAATCACTGTCACAGGATGGATAGAATAACACTTCACTAATCACTCACTTTCAGGTTTGGTGTACCTAGCATAAAATTTTAGTTGAATTCCAAGTTTCCACATGCTAGGGTGGAAATATATGAAAATATATAAGAAAATGTAATGATCGACACATTAAGATAGTTTGGAACCAAAAGTATGGTATTCTTAAGAGCTACAGAAATCATGCAAGAATAGGGTAGCACATATATATAAACAAATGAAAATTCTGAAGAAAAAAAAAATGTTACAGAAAATAAATAAAAAAAATCTTGATGAAACTCAAAGTTTGAGGATAAATTTTGACTCCTCAGAGCTTTACTCGTAGTTTTAATATGCTATATTACTATGGGTGAAAAATCAATTACAGAAAAATATTGCTGCTTTTTTTTTCATTCATTCATTCAAGATTATGATTATATATATAATGGTTTAATCTCCAGTTTCATGTTTAAAATTTATGGGATCTTCCTCTACTTCCCTTGCATAATTTTTGTTTTATCTTTGTTCTGCTAAGTTTAAAGCTAAATCATGTAGAATGAAATATACTAGTATACTTCTATATCATTGACTCTTCTAATCAGAGTTGTATTTTGTTCTCATTACAGGTAAAGAAAACTAGTTTACACACAAAAGAAAAAAAATGGGTATGCTGCTAATTCTTCTGTAAGGGCTACTACCTTCTAGTTGGATGCCTTTTAGCAGCCTTTTGAGAAGTGTTTCTCAAGCTGTCTGCTCATTTACGAGTTGTAATAATTTTTTTTTTTTTGTATTCAAGATAGCCATTAGCCTCTTTACAGGCTTGTATTTCCCAAGTTTTATTTTCAAGAAAATTGTAATCTAGAACTATTTTCTAATTGACTTGAATAAAACAAGTTTGTGTTTAAACTCTATTATGCTTTATTTAATTTGTCTTTTATAGTTAGCAGTGATTGGCCATTAAGGTCCTAGTTTTCGATCCTAAGGCTCTGATGCCAAATGCAGTGCCCCTCTATCCGAGAGGGCACCGAAGTTCTAGATTTTGAAATTAAGTTTTGTAACCTGCTCCTACGGAGTCGTTTTTCTTTCTTATTTATTTCAATAATAAATAAGTATCATTATGCTTTTGTTATGCTAATTTCCTACATAATTTTAGTGATTAGAAATTGTCTAGTAGCATACAGTGCTCCTGCATATAGTAATTTTAACAACATTCATATAATTGTAATTTCTTGCATAATACTCAATATATTGAAATATAAATCATTTTTCTAACTACCAGTAGAATACCTGGACCGATGTAGGTTGTAGATTGTCCCCTTGCTCCTGTAGTCTTTCCCATCCAAGCTTTTGCTCCCGTAGACTTTTCGTTCCAAGCCTTTATACCAAAAATGGATGAACCACCCTGCCAACCAGCTATTATCGTGCTGGCCCTAGGAAACCAACGGGTTTCCTAGCCCTCGAGCCCACAAACCAATAATCCCGACAATAGCTTTCCTTAGTACCTTTCCATAGTTCAATAGTAATTTTTCCTTGAGTTAACCCCACCTCATTCTTTGAGTTTCCCACCTCCTCAAAGCTACGAGTTATCCCCCTCCTTGGCATTCCACATTTTCATCAAAATACTAAGTGTACTTCTCCCAAACGAAACCCCCCCCCCCCCCCTCTCATCTTCGTGAAACCATTGCTTTATAGATCCATTTTCCTCCTCCACTTGCCTTCCTGTTTACTCCACCACCCTCCAAAAACCCTCGAGTCCCCAAAACATTAAATTGATTGCTTGTTTTACAATCCAATTCATAAATAAATATTATTTTATAGTACTTCTTTTCTCGAACATTTCAATGGTATTAATACTAGTTAGGTTGGATTTGATGGGTTGAATGTACATTATTTAATGATTCTCGAAATATTCAATTTACGACATTCATGAGGCGGTGGATTCAATATTAGTCTTATCCTCCATTTAATATGTTGAATAAATAATAATTAAATACTATCATGTTGACCCTTTCAAATTTGAAGTGGTAGTTTGTTTTAATTATAAATATATATATAAAAATCCAATCTCTGATCAGTTGTCTGACATGACAGTAATTTATGAATATAAATTTAATTGAGTTTTATCTTAACCTTCCTCATTTAATAATTTAATAATACTCCTTTCTCGTTTCATAACAATAAATTAATTAATTTAATAATTCAAACATGTTCACTTACCCACTTATGATTTCTTTCATTCCAATAAGGACACATTATCGTTATTAACATTAGTTAAATAATAATAATAATAATAAATAATCATAATCATAATAATAATAATAGTAAATATTAATGGTGATTTAAGTACCTTAGCACTAATCTAACATACTTAATTAATAATAAGTACCTTAGCACTAATCTAACTTACTTTCATTGATAAACGAAGTACTCTTAAGGGTTTAATTAATCAATATTAACAATTAGATAGTACACGCTTCCAGCATTAATGTTTACATATAAGACTAATTAACTTAGTTTACATATAAGACTAATTAACTTATTTTATACATAAGCAAGTTGATCATCTATTACTCATGTCGTTTACCCAAACCTTAACTGAGTTATCTATGACAACTTATAACATTGTTAAATATTGATAAGTATGTCGTAAACTGATACTATCGCACATGTACAAAATGTGCATGCGTGGCTAGTGTATGCACAAGTTTGGCAGGTACTATAGACATACATCATGTTTCCTATGCTTAACAGCTAACTAATACTAATAATACTTCATGCAAATAGAACAAGTATATTACATTTATCATAACATTACTAAAACATCATTGGTTATCTTATGAGTTTTTAAGATTTCATTTCATTATTTTTATGATTACATTAGTTCAATCAATCAAGTACAAGGAAATGTACCTACTACCACTAACTCAAGATCAAGGAATACCCAACCCTCAACAGTACTAACTAAAATATCCTCCCATCCTAACCTACGTCCGCATCCTCGCTATCCTTCCTCTGCTAGTACAAAAGTGGATGTCAGCTATACTGACCTAGCCACATAGAACGTGAGAGTGGTAGCGTCGGCTAACTAGCAGACCTAACCTCTCCTAGCAGGCATCTGACCATCGTCATCACAACAACTTGGGGAGCGTGTCTCAGCACGACCCTCCCACGATCTCGGGTATCATAGAAACAGAGGGTGCGCAATACATCCATCCCTCTCAACATACTGGGTCTACGCCCTTATCAACTCATTATTTGTTGCTCTCGAGATTATTGGTTTGTGTCATCGTATCATCATCTTTGGTAAACAAGGCTCTCTGCAAAATAGGTACTATACCATACTTCATTTCAAGTATCCCGCTATTACACTGGCCCGGTGTCCTGCGGATTAGTACTTTGCAGCCATACATTTATAACAATATTTCCATTCTATCATCGTCTGATCCATATTGTCAACATCATTTATTTCCTCACATAAAATCATTAAATCGATCACAGCATAAATACCACATCATATATATCACATTTCATCCAGGATGATTATTAAACATACACTGTCATTATGAAAATAAAAGAATCTCGTGATAACTTCAACATAGTAACCACATAAACCAAATAACATCATGAGGATGGTAACATCATAACATAATAACCGTAGTATCAGCATGGGCATATTAACATCCTAAACATAGTAGCAACATATCATCATGTCTAACATGCCGAGAATATAGTTCACTCTATCTAGCTGAGTCGAACAGATAATAAGCAATTAAAGTGAAAGGTGTCTAACTCTTAAACACGCCTAGTCAAAATATGGGGCGTTACAACTTCTTAATGTAATGTCCCCTTCTCCTTATTACATGCAGGGAAGGAAACATTAACAATGCACCGGGCTTTTAGCAGACTTAGCCCCAATATTTAGACCCATAAATATGTAACAATTAAAAACTTCTCTATACAGATGCAAACTTCAATAAAACGCAGCGGAATTTAAACATGACATATGCACACAGTTCATCGTGCGTTCACTCATATGAACAACAGTCATTAATTAAAATATTTGCAGAGCATAGAATTAACATAACTCAACCGCAAGAATACTTATCTTGAATCGTAATGGCCCAAACAACTGGCTACGTGAGAGAAATGTTCCACCCAACCATAGATCTATGTCCAGCCTGTATTCTTTCAGCTGAGAGATCACCCCCGAGCTGGGCTATGTATGCACTAAGGAGGAACTAGATGGCTCACTCACAGTCAGGGTTTCACTCAAACAGCCATGCTAAGCCAACACACAGTTGGGTTTCTCAAGCATGCAATAGGAGATGGAGGAGGATGCTAGTCCAGTGAGCTCAATTCCAGAGCCACATACACTTCAATATGGACTCAACAATCCCATCCTCTGTTCATACATCCACTCTTGGATTTCTCACAACTCTGTCACAAATAACTCCAAAACCGTCACTGATTTTCTGGGCAGTTAAAATTGGGTTTCCCCATGGATTTTGGAGTAGCTATTGCTCCCAAATTCTCCCCAAGGCTCATACCAACGGATCCCCCATTGGATTTCACTATCTAATACCCATTCTGGACGTTTTTGGCTTCCCAAAACGTGGGTTCATTCCAAGTCGCGATTTCTGGTTTTCTCACTCATGGGAGCTCGTTTTTGGATGGAGAATGAAGCTAGGTCCTTTCACCATGGAATGAGGGTGATAATGAAGAAACCCAAGAGGTAGAGTGACTTGTGGGACAAGTAAATAGAGCCCTTACCTACCCATACGAATTTCAGGGCTGCCCATGCTCCATTGAAGCCATGGGCTGGCATCTCAGCCACTTCCTTACAACAGGCATAAATGTCATCTAGAAAAGTCAAGTGGGTTCTCATAATGACATATGGCAACCTATGGTTCACTCCCATAGCCCCCTCACCACTCCCTAGTGGATACACGTGGCCCCTTATCATTCGTTGACTCCATAGCCAGTCTTGGAATTTTATATTGCATGATGTTTATTTACATCCTATTACAATTTTCATGGCTTCAGAGCGCATGGTATCAAAATATCAAATAATTTACCTTTAAATAAAATTTGGATTTTCACTAGCGGGGCCTTGGCCTTGAGCTCCACGCTAGGAAAACATACATCACATGTACACATTATTTACATTAAAGGCTAATATATCCTAAGGGTCAAATTGGGGGTATTACACTTAAACTTTATTACTTCCTCTCGTATATCTCCAGCTTTAGCTTCAATATTTTCAACATGTGAATATTTTTCTAAGATTCTTCTGGCCCATGTCATATGGCCCATTGTCATATTTTCCAGCTTTTTGTTTAAATTCTCTCTGACTGCTCTGCAACTCTCAAAGGCATCTTTGACTACTTTTTCTTTGATTCTCATATAATCAAGATAAGGTCTTAATTTTTCAACTTCCTCTATAATTTGATCCCATACCATATGTTTGCAACCTTGCATTGCAGCCTGTCCTGTTACATGAGCTGCCAAACCTTTATTATTATCAGTTAATTCCTGATTCCTTGTTTGCAAAGTTTTAATTTCCTTATCTTTTGTCTCATTTTCTTCTTTTAGCTTCTGTACTCCCATTTTTAATTCTTTAATTTCGACATCTTTCAAACTTACCTGGGACATGGCTTGTAAGAGACTGTCCAATCCAGTTTTATCTTCATCTGTATCTGCAAGTACCTGTTGCTGACCTAATTCTGCTAACTTTTTCTTTATTTCTTCCAATTGCTCTTCCAAACCAATTTTCTCTTTTTCCCAATGAAATTTTTCCTCGGTGAGCTTCAACATTTTTGCAGTAATATCTTTTACTTCATTTGAAAGCTCTTCTTTTTCTTTTTCCAGTACTGTTAGTTCGAATCCTTGGATAAGCAAAGTGTCTGGGATTTTCAGGTTTTGCCTTAACATTAGAATTGTATCATCCTTTTCTTTGAGTAAATTTGTTACTGCATCCCCCTCTTTGTTTATCAAATCTGTTTGTAATCTTTTTATTTGTTGTTGTTGAGACTTATTTTTTGCTTTCTCTTGTCTCAACTGGTTATTTAATTTATCCACTAAAATTTTCAACTTGTCTGCCTTCAATATTGCTCCCAAATAATCTGAATATATAACCTCTCCTGTTTGTCGGTGCAATAAAATTTTATCCGGGGCATTGATTTTTGTCAGATCCACCTTCATCTCTCAGATCTTATCTTTAGTAACAACTTAAAATTTTAAAGAATTTTCTTTGATATTTCTGCTAGTAAACAAATTGACTTCAGTGTTGGATATATTTCTAACCCTTGGAAATAACTGACTAGTTTGCCGAGAGGATTCCTGTTTATTTTGATTGTGTTCATTAAATACATCCATCAGACTATGTGGTTTATTTACATCATCTTCCACTGGGGATTCTTTAATACTTTACTTCTTTACCATGACCTCTAGTATTTTGACTTCGGTTGTTCCTTCCTCTTCTGAAACTACCATTAATTCTTGTTGCTCATCCATTTTCAATTTTTTCCCTTTTTCTGCTTCTTCACTTTCAATGTTCACTACATCTTGTATGGGCCTTTCAAACCCTACCATTGTTGTATTCATCGTTCTTTCTGCCTCTGCTGTTGCATCTGTCAATATCATTTCTTTATCATGAGAATCTGGAATGATTTCTTCCTTATAATCCAACCAATTTGCTCCGTCAGACATTCCCTCAATCATCTGATGATTCAAAACTTTGATGCGATGATCCATTCTCCGTTTTGATATTATGTTTAACGGATCATATTCAATAGCCATGTCTGTCTCAAAACCCATATCTTTCAATAATTTTTCTATATAAATAGCAGCGTTTTTATTCTTCACTGTGAATGGGCCAAGTGTGAATGGATACTTGATATCTATTGCTTGTTTGAAAAGCAAGAAATTATTATCCTCAACAATTAACTTCTGTCTAAGGAACTCCAAAGCGAAAACCCTTAAGGTAAGAAATGATGGTAAAACATAGAATTTATGTTTGCAACCATATAACCTGATCACTGTGTTGTCCTTTGACAAGAACCAATCTCCTACAACGTATTTTGCACTTAATTGCATACATTCTTGCATTTCTGGTAATAGTCTAGATAATCTTTCACCAAAAATCATTCTGTAAATCTCAGAGAGCATATAATTTATGTAATTAAACATGTTATTTTCTAATAACTTTGTGAAAATGATCTCAGGGAATTGTAATTCTTCGCGACTGGCCACCATGATCATTTTCATCAAAAAAAACTGAAATCTGAAATGCCTCAGAGTAGGGAAATTGACCATCTAGTCATGAATCTTATTAGTCAAGAAATATTCAAAGTTAAGTTGGGGAATTTGATTTTCATCAATTCCTGACTGAATTGTACTCATTTTATACAAAAGTCTTAACTAAAACTCACTTACATACATGTCTATATCGAACCCTAGGATTAAAGCTAACAATGTCAAAACTAGCTGGGTATTTTTATTAAATAAAGTGATATCTATAGGGTAAGGGATATCTGAAATGTTTGTTTCTTGTTTAAGACACGTAGACAAAAACTTTTCTCTATCATCTTGAAGGGTTTGATGATAATATTCAATAACAGAAGTTTTTGAAAAAATTTCAGACTCGAGGGTTTGGGAAAATTTTATTTCTAGGGCTTTAATAATGACGGCAGGCTCTATTTTGCAGATGACTCTCATTTTTGGACTGTCTAAAACAATTCTTTCTTCTCTGGAATAATTCTCAGCACACCATGACAAAAAATCTGGAAAAGATGGAATTTGGTCCGGGTAGAAGGCTAACAAGGATGACTGGTGGACTCTGTGTATGTCTATACCTTCTTCTAATAACTTAGACAACCTAAGCTTAACTTCAGCGACTGGTAACCTGATTAGGGTATCATAAATGTCCCTATCTTTATCTTCTAGGGCTTATTTGCTTTAAAAACATCTATATCATGCACAGTTTCCATTTAAATCATTTCTACAAACAAATTTCCGTTAAAAATGTGGGCTAGGTCACCAGAACCTACCTGTATAGACACGTCTTTATCCTTCTATCACAATTTCTTATCTCCACCAGTCTTCAAAGCTTCCAGAAACAACGACACATAGACAAAATGTCGTTATTTGAAAACCCTTTTGTTTTATATAAGCCCTTTTTCTTAACTTTCTAGTAGGTTTCCGAATGTACTTTATATCCAACCGTTGATCACAGGCCTTTTGATTTGAGCCGTTAGATCTTGTGACCCTTTATTTCCCATGGTGGTATTTGCGATCCCAATAATGGTTTTCTTCTCTGGTTTTTACTGTGTGCGGATCAACCATTTTTTGACACTTGTTAGAGTCGTTTAATTACCGCAACCACTCTTTCCTCTATTAAGTGCACACTTCCCATGATGCGGATGAATCTTGGCCTTAGATCTTGTGCCAATGTATATCGTCCCTCTGATTTATGTCAAGATGTGGCGTATTCCCTTGTGCCTTCTGCATCTGCCACGTGCTATGGCCCACGTTTATCCCGTATTGTTCTTTGGTGGTTCCGCACGGTGCTGTAGTGGTTTGTGATAGCACTATCATGTTGATGCGGAACAATAAGAATACGAAATGTACTCTGGCGGTATTATGTCCGCAACCACTCTCCAACGTTTGCAAACGATCTTTTGGGTGGTGCGGGAAACCATAATAACCATTGATCTTTATGTTTGTCATGTCCGCCATTGAAACTTAACTAAGATTTAACCTCTTCAATAATTACTTTCGGACTATTGCACATGTAGGTTTTTTCTTTGTTGATTTTGTATTACAACCCTTCTTTTCAACCCATCTGGAGTAAATTTACTTCTTTTGGATAATTTTGACAAATCTTTTATGGTTTGAGTATTTCAAATATAGTGTCAATAATTGGCTCCAACTAGGGATGCTGTCCTCCTGTGAGGTAGCAAAGAACATCGTAGGCCAAGTGCCTGATCCATTGGGCTGCATTCAAACTTTTTTGTAAATCAAGGTTCATATCATCATTTATTTTTTAACTGCATGATAAAGAAAAATATTTACACTGTACAAAATTCTCTTTCACCTTTGTCCTTTTAAGAGAGATAATGTTTGAGGTGTCTACCATTTATTGGTCCTCTGGGAAAGAATTCTCCATTGCAATTTTTTAGGGTAAATGCATTTTCTCCTTGGTATCCTGCAACAATATATGGACCTTTCCACAAATGCTCAAACTTCCCATGGTGATCTTCATTTCTAGAGTCCCACTTCAAAACTAAATCATTTATCTGAAAATTCTTTTCTTTAACCCTTCTTTCAAAAGTTTTTTTCATTTTCTCCTGATGCATTTGGGTTTTGTTGTATGCCTTTTCTCTAAATTCATGTAAATCTATCATTTGATTTATTCTCCTCTGCATATGATTTGGTTCTTCTTCGACTTCTAGTAACAATTTCATAACTGGAAAACCCAAAGAAACATGAAAAATTACCTCTGTGCCATACACCAATTGGAAAGGTGAAGTGCAGATCTCTCTTTTTGTATTGATTCTATCTGCCCACAAAGCATATTTTAATTTAGTGTGCCAAGCCCTCTTGTTATCTTCTAGCAACTTCTTTATGATCCTCACTAAACTTTTATTTGAAGATTCAACCAACCCATTTCCTTGTGGATAATAAGCAGTGGAATGATTTAAATGTATGTGATATTTGTGACAAAAAATTATCATCTTTTTTTATTTGAATGCTGGAGCATTATCTATCACTATCCTTTTAAAACAACCAAACCTGGATAAGATGTTTTCTTCTAAAAATTTCATTATCATTGTTTCTGTGGTGTTTCTTGTCGGAATGGCCTCAATCCATTTCGTGAAGTAATCTGTAGCTGTCAGAATCCACTTATGCTACCCTGAGGAATTTGGGTTAATTTCTCCAATGAAATCCAACCCCCACTATTGAAAAGGTGCTTCAACTCAAATAAGTTTAAAAGGAAATGGTAATAATTCTCTTTTCCCATCAAAAATTTGACATTCATGACATTTGGTCACTTCTTTATATACATCTGAATACATACTGGGCCAATAAAAACCAGCTCTAAGAATCTTGTTCACTGTAGCCTTCCATGAATGATGTCCTCCACACATGCCTTTATGAAATTCCCCCATAATATGTTGCGCTTCATTCTCTAATAGACAATTCAACATAATACCTCCTGGATCTTTCCATAATAAATTCCCATCTAATATGCAGAACTTGGCTTCTTTCAACTTCACTGATCTTGCTCTGGTTTTTTCCATATTTGTAGGTGCTTGGAGATTTTGCAAAACATACACAATGTCCACGTACCAGGGAGATAAAGAGAAATCTTCAATTACTTGGAAATTTGGAATAGCTTCTTTTGAAATTTCAGAAAGAAAATTCATACCTAGAGAATCCCAATTTGTTTCCGTCATCATTTTAGCCAGACCTTGGCCTTTTATCAGCTTTGTAGGTTTAATGTTGAGATCATATTCCAGTAATACTGCTATCCACTTTGCTCTTTTTCCTTCAGGATTTGGCTGGGTAAGAATATCTTTCATTGCTACTGATGGAACATGTGCTATTATATGGGAGTGTAATATGTATATCCTGAAATCCTTCAATGCTTTCACTAAAGCATAAGCTTGTTTCTCCATAATGTTATATTTTAATTCTGCATCCCTCAAAATATTACTGAAAAATGCAATTGGCTGTTCCACACCTTCTTGGTTCTTTTGTAACAATACTCCAGCTACCATGTGTTCTGATGCATAAGTAAACATAATGAAATCCTTTGAATAATCTAGACTAATTAACACTGGTGCTTCAGTCAATGCCTTTTTAATGTCATCAAAAGATTGTCTTACTTCTTCAGTTCATTTAATTTCCTTGTATTTTCTTAACATTTCAAATATGTTTCTTAAAATCTCAGCAAAACTAGGAATGAACCTTCTTAACCAATTTACCCTTCCAATAAATGACTGAATTTCCTTCTTACTTCTAGGGATCTCAACCTTCTGTATGGAAGATACTCTCTCTGGGTCAATCTTGATGCCTTCCTTCGATATAATGTGTCCTAACAATCTTCCTTCTTCCATGCAAAAATGATATTTCTTTGGATTTAAGGAGATCCCAAATCTTCTACATTTCAAAAAAACGCTTTCCAAATGTTTCCAGTGATCAGCAACATTCTTTGAATATACAGTGATATCATCCATGTATACTACCACAAATTTGTCTCTTCCATCTGCAAATGCAATGTCCATGGCTCTCTGAGAGGTTGCCCCTGCATTCATCAAACCAAATGGCATTTTGGCATACATAAACGTTCCCCAAGGAGTAGAAAAAGTAGTTTTCTCCTGATCTTCTGGATGAACTTTAATTTGATTGTAACCTGAGAAACCATCTAACATAGAAATTCTTTCAGCTCCTACAACTTTCTACAAAATATGATCCATTTTCGGGAGTGGATAATTATCTTTCAAAGAGACTTTGTTAAAATTTCTAAAGTCTACGCACAACCTTATTTCGCCATTCTTTTTCCTTATCGGTACTAGGTTAGCCAACCACTTAGAAAATCTCAAGGACACAGTTATCTTAGCATCAAACAACTTTCTCACTTCTTTTTCTATTACTGGAAGCAACTTGGGATTTATTCTTCTTAACTTCTGTTTAAAAGGCTTTTCATCAAGTTTGATAGGAATTGTATGTTGTATAATAGAAACATCATATTCTTTTAGGTCTTCATAACTCCAAGTGAAAACATCTGAAAATATTTTCATCACTTCCACACTTTTATTCTCTTCATTTCTTGGTAGTTTCTTTGAAAGCTTTACCAATTTGGGATCTTCTTCAGAACCTAAATTGTAATCTTTTACATCCTCAGGTTTAGGTTCTACTTCTAGATTTTTCACCACATCATTTTTATCAAACAGTTTTTCTAAAGGAATCAAGCCTCTAGGGATAACGTTATTTTTCAGCGGAATTATATCTTTACCTCCAATCCTTTGCTTGAACTTTTCTGTTTCTTCAAGGGAATCTTTTTCATCTGGACAAAATTTAGCATCGTCTGCATCAATAGACCTATAATTGAATTCATCTGTCATCTCTAAAAAGCGTTTAATCTGTTGATCATCTTCAAAAACCTGCCAGTGTTTGATATTGTCTGGGATAGATGGTCTGTGTATGACCTCAATATCATATTTCTTTTTAGAAAAGATAGGATTTTTGAACGCAGCTCCCACAGTGGCCAAAGAATCTGCTACAGTGTTATTAACTCTGGGAATTGAAACAACATCATGTTCATCGAAAATTTTTGCCAATAAATACCACACTTCATTCCTATATGACGTCATTTTAGGATGTTTGGTCTGATAAATAGCTTTTACCTTATTTATAACCAATTCAGAATCTCCAAACACTTCAATTCTTTTTGCTTTTAAATCTCTCAATACATTCAACCCCAGAATCAAAGCTTCATATTTTGCAACATTGTTTGTACATTCAAAATTCAATTGATAAGAAAACATCAAGAATTCTCGATCAGGTGTGATTATCCATACTCCTGCACCAGCTCCTTCTCTGCTCCTAGCTCCATCAAAGTGCATTGTCCAAGTTCCTTCCTTTCTAATTTTTTCTCTTAACAGTCTTTCTTTTTCATTTTCTTTAGGTTCAATTAAATCCATCTTTTCTTTGGATTCAACATCATTGTACAGAATACATGACCCCAAATATGTGTCTATTACGTATATAGCATGCTTTTCAGGTTCTTTTAAGTCACTTACTGTTAGGAACCCATGTCTTTACTTTGTTAGCATGTTGTTGTTGGACGCATATGATTTTTAAGTCATCCTGTAGTATTTGTTGATCAATAGTTTGTGTTATTGTTGTTGGCGCATATGCTTTGTAAGTCGCCCGTAGTATTGTTGATCCATAGTTTGTTGTGGCCCATAGTTTTGACCCATAGTATTGGTGCCTAGACTTAGTATATAAGTGTGTGTTGAGACCTATGAAGGCACCGTGAAGTCATTTGTATTAAGCTTGCTCATAGGAGGTTTCCCCCTCGAAGTGGCCTGTGATCAATATAAAAGTGATTCTAAGTTATGTCATTTCTGCTATTTTGTATATTCGTATTAATTAATTGTTGCAGGTGCATCACATCTGGTATCAGAGCACTTTCTTGGGCTCGCGGGGTGAAATTTCTGCAATTTTTTTTTTGCATCTGTTGCAGGTTTGGATTTGGGAATAATCCCTATCCGCTTAACTGTGGGAAGTACTTGTGCATATGCCCTAAAACTCATTGTGAGGAGTACCACAGGAACCCCGAAGTAGTTGGCCCATTGAGAGGACCTGCCAGCGAAAAGGGCAACGACCCCTACCTGATTGACTAGTTCCCACCCGTGAGGTAAACCAAGAGCTGTCGTTTGTGGCAAAGCGGTTATCAGTTTTACCTGAGCCGTGGAGTGATGGGTACTACCCCAATACGCAAGCCGTCAGACAGCATTGGTGGCCAAGTGAAACCCATGAACTGTTAGGAAGCTGCACATACCTGGGGTCCATATCTACTTTCAGTTGAACTATTGTCGATCACTACTGCGCCGTTTCAGATCCATTTTGCAAGACATTCCAAATCCATCTGTTTTCAATCCATTCGACGCTGTTCCAGATCCCCTCCGAGCCGTAGCTGCTCCAGTCTGAAGAAAAAAAATAGTATAAAATTCAGTTTTTTGTCCATATCTCCCTTGTTTTCACTCTGTTTCCCTTGAAATTTTTGGGGAACCCCTGTCATCCCATTCTGCATATTTCATTCCTAAGGACCCTATCCCCAATTCCCCTTCCCAAATCCCGAAAGCCCACATTTGTCTATTATTAGGGTTTGCCATAACTTCTTCAGATTTCTCCCAATCACCTTCAAAGTTTACCACAGAGTTCCTTTCTAATATCTACTTCTTTGTCCCCCTCTGCCAAGTTTTCCCATTCTTTCACCCCGTTTCTGAAATCGTCATTTTTGCTTCCATGTCTAGTCGACAGTGTCCAACACCTAGTCAAACCCCAATTACCCTTCAGATTTTTTCCCAAGTCCAGATTTTCCTTTACTGAAGCAATTTCTGTTTTTGTTTTCCTACCCAGTCAAAAAAAAACAAAAAAACTCTTGGTTATGGTTGTCACCTGTGCAGGAGCAAAAACCATGGAAGAAGCACTTGCAGCCATCCACACCAAACTCTAGGATCTGGATGAAAAATTTCTCGGCCTCCATCTTGAACATTCAGCTATGAACAACAAACGATAGTCCGAGTCTTCATCAGACAATGGGTTCTCTTCTTCCAGCAATTTTCGTGTTTCGAAGCTTAATTTTCCTCGTTTCAATGGTACTAATCCAACTGGATGGATCTATCGTGCAGAACAGTATTTCAGCCTGCATAATACTTTTGATGTCAACAAAGTTCCGCTAGCATCCTTTCACTTGGAACAGGAAGCTCTTCAATGGTACCGTTGGTACATCAAGGCTCATCCAGAGCCCAAATGGTCAGACTTTTGCCAGCTCCTTTTGCAACGATTTGGTCCTAGTGCTTTTGATAACTTCACCGGAGCCCTCACTAAACTTCACCAAATTGGCACTGTGAGAGAGTATCAAACCGAATTTGAGAACGTAGCCAACCACACCGAAGGATTGTCTGATGACTTTTACCGGAGTTGTTTTATTAGTGGTCTAAAGGATGCCATCCGCTCTGGGGTCAAAATGTTCTGTCCCACCACAATTATGGAAGCCCTAGGGTTGGCTAAGTTGGTAGAAGACAATATCACAGCCCAACAACGCTCCAAGCCCACTTTTGTTCCCTTCCGAAATATGGGTTCTCAGCGACCACCTATACCGCAGGCTCCTCGACCGACTCCTATCAAGCGTTTATTTGAAACAGAGATGCAAGCATGTAGAAAAAAGGGGCTTTTCTATAACTGTGATGAGAAATTCACTCGGGGACATAGATGTGTTCATCAAAAGCTCTATCTCTTGGATGTGGAGTCTCCGCCTGCCTCTGAAATTGGTGACGAAGATCTAGAAACACTGGATGCTCCGGTCGACATTCAGGAACCGCCTATTGACCCTCCGTCTCAGGATGACCAGCTAGAGATATCTCTCCATGATTTATCTAGAATCACCACCCCCGAAATAATGTGGGTCAGGGGTTACTTCAAGAAGCTTCCTCTTACAATACTCATTGATTTTGGTAGCACTCATAATTTCATTGACACTCGGATCGCCAAACAAGCTGATTGTTTTATCCATCCTTGCTCCAACTTTGAAGTCATGGTTGCCAATGGGGGCACCTTACCTTGCAAAGGGAAGTGTCGAAATGTGCGTATATCTATGGGAGATTATACCTTGCGCTCTGACATGTTTGTGTTTCCCTTAGGTGGATGTGATGTGGTTTTGGGTGCTCAATGGCTATGCACACTTGGACCTATCTTATGGGATTTTGCTAAACTTTGGATGCAGTTTTCCCTCAATGGAAAAAAACACACATTGACAAGATTACAACCAGGTTCTCTCAGCATCATCAGTTCACATCGCATGGAAAAACTCCTCAAGAAGAATTCACATGGTGTCATCGCTCAGATCCATTCCATTCAGATGCAACCATCGATGGTCTCCACTAATCCTTTGGATCTACAACAAATTCTGGATCGATATACAGGTGTCTTTGTTGAACCAGTGGGATTGCCACCTTCCAGGGCAGAAGACCATCGTATTCAGCTCCTTCTTGGCAGCGTTCCTCCCAACATCATGCCCTATCGCTACCCATTTCACCAAAAAATGGAGATTGAAATGCTCGTTCGGGACTTATTGAAGCAAGGTATTATTTGCCCAAGCACTAGTTCCTTTTCTTCTCCAGTTATTCTTGTCCACAAAAAGGATGGGTCATGGCGCCTCTGCATTGACTTTCGAGCACTTAATCACCTCACCATCAAGGATAAGTATTCAATTCCTGTTGTTGATGAGCTTCATGGGGCTCACTTTTTATCCAAGTTGGATCTTCATTTTGGGTATCATCAAATTCGGCTTCATGAGGATGATATCCCTAAAACAGCTTTCCGCACACATGATGGCAATTATGAGTTTTTGGTCATGCCCTTTGGCCTCACTAATTCTCCTTCCACATTCCAGGCCTTAATGAATAAAATATTTTGACCCTACTTGCGAAAATTCATTCTGGTATTCTTTGATGATATCCTCATCTACAGTAAAATATGGGATGAACATCTCCAGCATTTGGATCTTGTCATGCAACTTTTCTCTGACCATCATCTCCATGCCAAGCAATCTAAATGTGTTTTTGGAAAGAAGGAAGTTGAGTATCTCAGGCACACTATCTCAGCACAAGGGGTTCGCGTGGATCCTGCCAAAATCGATGCCATGAACAATTGGCCGCATCCTCAGACACTGAAGAGCCTTCGTGGTTTTTTGGGGTTGACTGGCTACTACCGCAAGTTTGTCAAGGATTATGGGAAGATTGCAGCTCCATTAACTACTCTATTGAAAAAGGATGCTTTTACATGGACACCTGCTGCTCAGTGTGCATTTGAAAAACTAAAACAAGCTATGTGTACTACACCTGTGCTAGCTATGCCCGATTTTTCCAAGCCCTTAACTATTGAGAGTGATGCTTGCGACAATGGACTTGGTGCTGTTCTCCTTCAAGATGAACACCCCATTGCGTTCACCAGCAAATCCCTTTCAGGTAAGAATTTAGCTGCCTCTACTTATGAGAAGGAAATGATGGCTATTTTGCATGCAGTACATAAGTGGCACCCATACCTATTAGGGAATCATTTCTGCATCAAGACTGATCACCAGAGTCTGAAATATTTCTTGGACCAGCGTGTCTCCTCCCCAGCACAACAGAAATGGGTTAGCAAACTCATGGGCTATGACTATGAAATCACTTACAAGAAGGGTAAAGACAATATTGTGGCAGATGCTCTTTCTCGCACATTTGATGCCCAAGGTTCTCTTTCAATTATTTCTATGCATGTTCCAAATTGGTTGCAATCTGTTCAACAGGGTTATGTCAATGACTCTTCCTTATCTCAAATCATCCACAAGGGTCGTCTGGTGCTTCCCCAGAGCAAAGATCTTCAATAGGTTGTCTTCTATGAACTCCATGCTTCTCCATCGACAGGGCACTCTGGGTTCCTCAAAACATATGAACGAGCATGGCGTAACTTCTTTTGGTAGGGCATGAAAAGGACAATTCAACAGATGGTGGCCGAATGTGATACCTGCCAGCGCAATAAGGGTGAAACAACACTCCTTCCAGGATTGCTTGAACCCTTGCCCATACCTACACATATTTGGACAGATATTTCTATGGATTTTATTGAAGGGCTCCCTAAATCTAGCGGGAAGACAGTGATTCTCGTTGTGGTTGATCGCCTCTCCAAATATAGTCATTTTTATGCTCTTAACCATCCCTATACAGCCTCCTTCATCGCTCAAATTTTCCTGAACCAGATCTTTCGTCTTCATGGCATCCCTTCTTCCATTGTCTCGGATCGTGATGCGACTTTCACCAGTCGCTTTTGGACAGAACTATTTCGCCACACTGGCACCAAACTAAAGATGAGTTCAGGGTATCACCCACAAACAGATGGTCAGACTGAAATTATCAATAAATGCTTGGAAACATATCTTCGTTGCTTCACCTCAGAACAACAACATCAGTGGGCAAAGTGGCTCTCTCTCTCTGAATGGTGGTACAATACCTCTTACCACACTGCCTCTAAAATGACCCCATATGAAGCAGTCTATGGTCAGGCACCTCCAGCTCTTCTTCCATACACCCCCACCAGTTCACCAGTTCAGGAAGTTGACGCGGTCCTTCGAAACCGCGATCAGATTCTTCGCATTTTGCGGGACAATCTTTACATGGCAAGAAATTGCATGAAGCAACAAGCTGATCAGCACTGTTCTGAGCGCACTTTTCAAGTCAGCGATATGGTTTTTCTTTGTCTCCAGTCGTACAAACAATCCTCCTTGAAACTCAAAGGGCTTCATAAGCTCGCTCCAAAGTTCTATGGGCCATATCAGATTCTTCAGAAGATTGGGTCCGTTGCTTATAAATTGGAAGTTCCTCCTTCTTCCCGCATTCATCCAGTCTTTCATGTCTCTTGTCTGAAGAAAGTTCTTGACACCAACATCAGTGGACAAATAATTTTACCCGAACTGGATAATGAAGGATCCATCCTTTTGGAGCAAGAGGCCATCCTCAATCGGCGCACGCGTCATCTTCGCTCTCGCTCTATCACCGAGGTCTTAATTCAGTGGCACGACATGCAACCAGAGGATGCTACATGGGAACCACTCCTTCAGATTCAACAACAATTTCCACATCTAAAGCTTTGAGGACAAAGCTTTTTTTAAGGGGGAGGGGATGTTAGGAACCCATGTCTTTACTTTGTTAGTATGTTGTTGTTGGACGCATATGCTTTGTAAGTCGTCCCGTAGTATTTGTTGATCAATAGTTTGTGTTATTATTGTTGGCACATATGCTTTGTAAGTCGCCCGTAGTATTGTTGATCCATAGTTTGTTGTTTCCCATGGTTTTGAACCATAGTATTGGTGCCTAGAATTAGCATATAAGTGTGTGTTGAGACCTATGAAGGCACCGTAAAGTCATTTTTATTGAGCTTGCTCATAGGAGGTTGCCCCCTCGAAGTGGCCTGTGATCAATATAAAAGTGATTCTGAGTTCTGTCAATTCTGCTATTTCGCATATTCGTATTAATTAATTGTTGCAGGTGCATCACACTTACCAAATAAGCAACCATTTTTTCAGCATATAATCTTCTGTGTACCCCCAACACTGGAATAGTAGCAAAAGACATATCCATCTGCAAAGTTCCTTTTAACTTCGAGGCCCATGATCTAGACAATAGCACACCAAATTTTGTTGGAATATCAACAACCACCACATCCATGAGAATACCTTTGACTGGTATTTTACTGAGATTGACTATCAAATATTTAATCAACCCTAAACATTTGACTTTGCTTGAATCAAAAGAAAATAGGTCATCATATGGTCTTGTGATTTCCAACCCCAAAGATTCAACTACAAGTTTCAGCATCAGGTTATGAGAAGCTCTCGAGTCTAACATATAATTATGCACGACTTTATCATGAACGTTCAAATCTACATAGAAAGGTGAAATTTCTCCAAAACTATTATCTTCCATTCTTGAACCCAAGCAGACATTAGGAGTATCACCATCTAATTCCAAAGTATCTATTTCCACTCGATTTTCTACTTGCATCATCTTAAAAATCTGTTCCTTGTATTCTTTATTCTTTAATATCTCATTGAAAGGTACATAAATCTTGACTTTGGACATTTCACTCTGTATATTGAAAGGAACCAAATTTTTATCACCTTCTTTCACTGAATCTTTCTTGTTATTTGAAATCCCTTTTGGCACATCTTCGTTTTCTTTTCTTCTCGTTTGTTGTTCATTCTGATTGGTGGAGGATTTATCTGTAGATCCTTTTGATTTTCCCATTGACTCTTTTCCTTTGTCCATTATAACATCTATGTTTCACAGATTTATCTTTCTTTGAAGATCGTTTATAGCACTTTGGTAACCAATCTGGTATTGATTAGTTTCTGTCTTCAAATTACAACATTCTCCTTCTGCAAGGAACATATCATGTTCCTATTTAGTCAGATAGATTTCTGAATCAAAACTGCCACAATGGTGAATATCACTCTCAACCATCTTAGCTTCAGCTTCCCAAACGATATAATTTTCAAGGAAAGGAGGTCTGACTGGATCTTCTTCTGCATTCCTTGGGTTCCTCTGATCTCTTGGCCTTATGGGTGGGACAAAGGGTCTCCTAAAATTAGGGTTTCTGATTTGAGGTTATGTTTGTTTTTTATTCGGAGCTTTGCTATCCACCACTAACCTGTATAACAAATTCTCCATAGTTTTCATCATTGCTTCAAATTTTACATCTGTAGAAGAAGAAGAAGCTGTATTTTGATTATCTTCTTTACTTTTCTTTCGACCTGTATCTCTATGCCGCATCTTTCTAAAAGCCATCATATTAGCTTTAACTTCTACCGCATCTTTCATCATTATTGCCAAAGTGGTAGATCTTCTTTCTCTTAATGTGCATGAAAAATCACCTTCAAAATCATCTGCATAATGTAACTTGGCTTCTCCTACTGTAGGTTTTATGTCTACAGGGATAGAGTTATAAACTTTCATAAATCTGGCAGAGTATTCTTGAACCGACTCAAAATCTCCTTTTTTCAGATTGTTATACTGTGTCAACATCTGTGAAGGATTTTTCTGGTCTTCCCATCTTTCGATAAAAAGAGTTATGAAAGCATCATAATTAGCAATTGATCCTGCAGCTAAAGCTCTGAACCATTTTTTGACTTCGCCTCGCAAGATTTGGGAAAACAACCTCATTTTTGCATCATCATGATCCACTTATTCTAAATCAATGAAATCACTAAAGTTATCAACATGTTGTTGTGCTGTATAATTACCATCATTATCAAAAGTAACGATTCTCTGTCCATAATTTTGAGGCAAATCGTGTAAAGCAGCGGGAAAAACCAATGGGGAAAATCTGGCATCCATGGGTGGTGGATTATAAGGTGGAACAATCACTACTTGTTGTTTTGTAAATTTATGACTTTGCACATGTATTCTTTGGGCCTTGGATATTTTGGAACCAGCCCTTTTAGATTTTTGCAAGTTTTCCCAGACAGATTTTAAAGAATAGTCCCACAAACTTTTTGGGTCAACCTTTGTTTCTTTCAAATCGGAATCTGATTTAGTTCTAAGCAAAACTTTTTCACTTGAACCAATATTTTCTTCCTCAAACAGATTTTCTTGAAAAGAAGGGAATATATTCGAAAACTGAGGAATACCTTATTTTGTCTTGCCTTTGTCTTTATCCATCTTGAGGAGCGTTTTTGGATTATCCATGCCTGAGAAGAACTGTGAACCAGGATTTCTTCTTGTAGCCACAATGTTTATTTCTGAATACCTTCAAAAACCTTGAAATTTTTTTTACAAGAGAAGTCGCCAAGGCAATATCTACAACCAACTTTTAAAACATCAAATTTTCTTGCCCAAGAAATTTGACCTTTCTTTGTCGTTTCTCCCAGGGAAAATTTCACTTTCGTCACCGGCAACGGTGCCAAAATGTTAGCACTTAGATTTTATCATGGTTGTAAAAGAATAACACCTAAGGTAACTTATTTCAAACCAAACTTTAGGTAGAAAACTTAGCCATTTTTTCCATCAGAGAGGGCTCTCTCACAAGATATATGTAAAGGCTAAAAATATATAGAAATATGCTCAAAATTTCTCAAAAGGATTTACTTGGTTGAAAAGTAAACAAGAAAAATTGGGTATGGAGTCAACTTTCAAATATTTAACGTGCCAGCAAGAGATTTATACCAAATAGATTTCCACAGAGGCAAGATAGCAACCATATCATAGTCAATTTGATTTTGCAGGTGGTATAGAAAGAAATAATGACAGTCCATCAACAACAGGCATCTAACTAGGATGAATCCATTGTTAACTTTGGAGAAATAATGGATACTTAAATGCGATAAAACGAGGCATAACCAGTATGAATCCTGATTTATTTCAAACATTCATTTAAGTATAGAAGAAGAACATAATGAAAGATATAACAAAGAAAGTAAACATACACATATAGAGACTCAAGGGAAAGAATAGACTGTAAAAATGATTAACACATGAATCTCTGGTCTCAAAAAGATAGGTATTTCCACTGTATGGCCTTTTATTTATCAAAAAATTTGACTTCAAAACATATCGTCTCTCAAAGAGTTTCCAACCCTTTAAAAAAAGACTCTCATTGTCTTTTATACAAAATTCAAAAGAAGCTTGACATAACTACTTCTAGTAACTGAAAATTTCTTAACTCGAAATATAACTGTCTTTAAACAATAGATAACTGTCTTCAATCAATATTACAAATTTTTTAAAATAAAAGCATCATTTTTGCCACTTGGCAAAAATTCTGAATGTATCTATGAATGGAAAGAATATCTTGTCCTTCCATATTTATCCACATAGTTCCATTGGTTGGCCATGGGTAAATCATAACTGGTCATTTGCTTCACCAGGACTCACATTTCAAGGTGACCTGCATAAGAAACAAGAGGAAGATTCTCACATGTTGAGATCAACATATTTAAAATTTCAAAGTCCTCCACAATTTTCTTCATTAAAATATTTCCTGTAAGCATATGATCCAAATGCTGAAACTTTTTGTGATCCATTCTTATGTCAAACAATAACCTCTTATATTCATTGGGAGGAATCAATTCATTATTTTCATCCCAAAAAGCAAGGAATCCTTTGTTTATTAATTTTTCAAATCGCTTCTTAAACTTCATTACTTTCTCTCGTATATCTCCAGTTTTAGCTTCAATATTTTCAACATGTGAATATTTTCCCAAGATTCTTCTGGCCCATGTAATGACTGAAATTCTATTCATTGCTATCAAATCTGCTTCCGTTAAACTATTTAAGAAAGTTATTGCCCTCTGTGCTATTTCTTTTGGCTTTTTGTTTAAATTCTCTCTCACTGCTCTGCAACTCTCAAAAGCGTCTTTGGCTATTTTTTCTTTGATTCTCATATAATCAAGATAAGGTCTTAATTTTTCAACTTCCTTTATAATTTGATCCCATACCATATGTTTGCAACTTTGCATTGCAGCCTATCCTGTTACATGAGCTGCCAAACCTTTATTATTATCAGTTAATTCCTGATTCCTTTTTGCAAAGTTTTAATTTCCTTATCTTTTGTCTCATTTTCTTCTTTTAGCTTCTGTACTCCCATTTTTAATTCTTTAATTTTGACATCTTTCAAACTTACCTGGGACATGGCTTGTAAGAGACCGTCCAATCTAGTTTTATCTTCATCTGTATCTGCATGTACCTGTTGCTGACCTAATTCTGCTAACGTTTTCTTTATTTCTTCCAATTGCTCTTCCAAACCAATTTTCTCTTTTTCCCAATGAACTTTTTCCTCGGTGAGCTTCAACATTTTTGCAGTAATATCTTTTACTTCATTTGACAGCTCTTCTTTTTCTTTTTCCAGTACTGTTAGTTCGGCTCCTTGGATAAGCAAAGTGTCTAGGATTTTCATCTTTCGCCTTAACATTAGAATTGTATCATCATTTTCTTTGAGTAAATTTGCTGCTGCATCTCCCTCTTTGTTTATCAAATCTGTTTGTAATCTTTTTATTTGTTGTTGTCGAGACTTATTTTCTGCTTTCTCTTGTCTCAATTGGTTATTTAATTTATCCACTAAAATTTTCAACTTGTCTGCCTTCAATATCGCTCCCAAATAATCTGAATATATAACCTCTCCTGTTTGTCTTCACAATAAAATTTTATCTGGGGCATTGATTTTTGTCAGATCCACCTTCATCTCTGAGATCTTATCTTTAGTAATGACTGAAAATTTTAAAGAATTTTCTTTGACATTTCTTCTAGTAAACAAATTGACTTCAGTGTTGGATATATTTCTAACCCTTGGAAATAACTGACTAGTTTGCCGAGAGGATTCCTATTTATTTTAACTGTATTCATTAAATACATCCATCAGACTGTGTGGTTTATTTACATCATCTTCCACCGGGGATTCTTTAATACTGTAGTCCTTTACCATGACCTCCGGTATTTTGACTTTAGTTCTTCCTTCCTATTCTGAAACTGCCATTAATTCTTGTTGCTCATCCATTTTCAATTTTTTTCCTTTTTCTTCTTCTTCACATTCAACGTTCTCTGCATCTCATATGGGCCTTTGAAACCCTACCATTGCAGTATTCATCGTGCTTTCTGCATCTGCTATTGCATCTATCAATATCATTTCTTTATCATGAGAATCTGGAATGATTTCTTCTTTATAATCCAACCAATTTTCTCTGCCAAACATTCCCTCAATCATCTAATGATTCAACGCTTTGATGCGATGATTTGTTCTCCGTTTTGATATTATGTTTAACGGATCATATTCAATAGCCATGTCTATCTCAAAACCCATATCTTTCAATAATTTTTCTATATAAATAGCAATGTTTTTATTCTTCACTGTGAATGGGCCAAGTGTGAACGGATACTTGATATCTGTTGCTTGTTTGAAAAGCAAGAAATTATTATCCTCAACAATTAACTTCTGTTTAAGGAACTCCAAAGCGAAAACCCTTAAGGTAAGAAATGCTGGTAAAACATAGGGTTTATGTTTGAAACCATATAACCTAATCACTGTGCTGTCCTTTGACAAGAACCAATCTCCTACAACGTGATTTGTAGATATTGGCTCTTGTAGTTTAACTGGATGTTCATGTAGTTGTGGTGCACTGTTTTTTCCTTTGAGTGAGGAAAATAGTGGTGTAATAGAGTGTTGAAGTAGACAACGTAGCTGTATAGTGGGGTAAAAACAGAGTCTTTTTTAATAGAGTTTACAATTGCATCTATTTAGAACAGAGTCTTCCATGTTGTAATTTGATAATTGCTGCAAAGATAAATACAATTGTTAAATATAGGAATATATTTGTTTACAAATATTTTTTTTTTCTTTTTCTCTTGATGTTTTTTAGGACTGAAGGTTCTATTTCTAGTTTTCACTAGAAGTCCCTCCTATTAGCGCTTCAAAATAATTTTTCATTGAAAATATTATTTGTTTTTTGTTTCCTCTTTAAAAAATAAAAATTATTTTCAAGACTAGACGTGCCATTGCTGGTTTTCACTTGTATCCCCTCTTGTTAGCGCTTCAAAATAAGTTTTCACTTACAAGATTATTATTATTATTATTATTATTATTGGACTAGGATAATCAACAAATGGGATGGTTTTGGTACTCGTGTGACATAGGGTCCAAGGGTTCAATCCCATCTGCTACCACTATACCCCTAGGTGCAACCAAACAACCTGCAAGCATGGGGCATGGGTAAGTCGAGGTGTTTTGAACTCTTGACCTCTCTTACAACATAACATCTCATTTTAAAGCAGATCACCAATCGATCTACACCCATGTGGGATTCTTCTTCCTGTTTATTTGCATGAGAGATTGGAATTTCAGTTGAGAGTGAGGGCATGAGATCCCTCAATCAGTCTTAAATTTTTATTGTACAACTTCTGGGTAAATTCAACCTTCGAAAGTGGTTTTTGTTAGCTTGATTTTGTGACCATTGACCAGTAAAGGTTTATGAGCTTCATCAATTGTTCTAACCTTCACTGATCAATTATCATAACAAGTATCAATCTAATATGGGCCACGCCATTTCGTTATCAGTTTTCCCTTGAAATCCTTGAATCTTGAGTCATAGAGGAATGCCCAATCTCCTTCCTTGAATTTCTTGGTTTTTATGCAGCTGAACTATTTTTGTGAGTATTCTTTCAAGTTCTATGTTTGTTACTTCTATTTTCCCATTTTCTAGGGGATGGTGTGCAGAGGATTTCCCATGCTTGATTTTGTTTCTTCTCATAAGGTCTTTAATCAAAATTGATGTAAATTGTGTCCTTTGGTTAGAGAATAGTTCTATTGGAACCACAAATCTTGTAATCAATGAGGAATTTTGCTACACTTGTTTCATCTATAGCCTTAAGTGTGTTGACCTCTGCACACTTTGTCAAATAATCAATACATGCTAGAATGTGATGCTTCTGATTTGATGGGGTATTTATTTCTCCAATAAATTCTAATCCCCATTTGTCAAAAGGTTTGAATGAAACACACGGATGCTGTTTCATTTCATCTCTTTTTGTTGGCTTCCCCATCCTTTAATAATCATCACATCTTAACACATATTTCTCAACATCCTTGTGAAGTGTAGGCCAATAGTAGCATGCATGCAAAATTTTGTAGGCTATTCTCTTTGTTGCATAATGTCCTCCATAGGGTTCATTGTGGTAGACATGTAGGATGTCATGCATTTCATCCTCCTTTATACATCTCCTCATCATTTGGTTTGGTCCTTGTTTGAATATAAATCCTTTGATCCAAGTATAGGTGGCACTCATTTTGATGATTTTACAATTTCGTTTGTAGTTAAAATGTCAAGGGAATTCTCTAGAGGCCATAAAGTTTGCTATGTCAGCATACCATGGAATGTTTACCGATATGGAAAATACGTGCTCATTTAGGAAACCATAACCAACTAGCTCTTTATCTGCAACATGGGTTACTATGGATAAAAAGTGTTCAACAACATTATGTTTTCATGGCTTATCCAAAATTGTTAAGTTAATTTCCTGTAGAAGTAGAAACCATCTAATAATCCTACCACTGGTGTTGGGCTTGTTCATCAATTAACTGATTTTTGAGTGGTCTATATGCACTAACACTAAGTAACATGTGGTGTAATGTCTAAACTTGTTTGTGGAGAAATTATAGCAAATAATTATTTCTTTTTTATGGTGTAGTTGAGTTTAGCACTAGCCATATTTTTTGTTGATATAACAAATGGAAAATGGATGCTTATATTCTTGTTGTCCCAGTACTTCTCCAATGGATTTATCAGAGGCATATGAGTGTATGTGGAATGGAATTCCCCATTTTGGTCCTTGAAGCACAATAGTTGTGATTGTTTTCTACTTGAGATGTTCGAATGATGCCATATAGTCCCATGTTCATATGAAATCTGTATCTTTGGTTAGTAAGGAAAACATGGGTGTATTTGTTTTGTTGAAACCTTCAATGAACCTCCAGTAATATCTTGCTTTCCCAAGAAATATTCTTACATCTCTTTGTTTTAGTTGTGGAGGAAATGTTTTAATGAATTCAATCTTGGATAGGTCAACCTTAATACCTTGGGAATACACACAATGACCTAGTATTATACCTTCATTCATGATCATCTCACACTTTTCATTGCTTAATCATAATCTTATCTCTATCCACTTCTTCAAAACAACATCTAAATTGTCTAAGGCCTATTGGAAGACCTCCCCATAGGGTGTGAAGTCATCCATGTAGATATCCATGCTATCATTCAAAAAGTTTGAAAGAATAATTAAGACAACTCTCTGAAAAGTTATAGGGGAATTACACAATCCAAATAGAAGAACTCTATATGAAAACATACCCCAGGGGCAGGTAAAATTTGCCTTGTCCAGATCCTCTAGGTGATTTGGATTTGATTATACCTGTTGAATCCATCTAAGAAGGAGAAAATGTTTTTCCCAGACAAAGTGTCTAGCACTTGGTCAATGAACGGTAGTGGGAAATGATCATGTTTTGTTGCTTTATTGAGATTCTTGAAATCTACATAGATCCTCCATTTTCCCCCTTTATTTGGAACTATAACTAAGGGATCTACCGATTCAATGTCGGATATGGGATAGATGAAACCAACATGCAATAGTTTTTGTAATTCTTTCTTGAAAATCTCTCTCAAGGATGGATTCATCCTCCTTTTCGGTTGCTTGATGGGTACATCATCTTATTTTATGTAGATGTGATGTTTGCAAATGTCTAGATGTATTTCTTTCATGTATGTATAACTCCAAGAAAACACTACACTACAATCTATGAGAACTTTAATCAACTGTTTTTCTTCATTTGTCTCTAGGTTCTTGTTGAGATTCAAAGTTTTTTTAGGAATAATCTCTACCAATTTGACAATAATGGGTTTTTGTTCCACACAGAACACCCTCTTCCACAATGTCTTGGGGTCTCTAGGATCCCCTATCATTTCTTCTTCACCTACTGTAACAATATCTTCAATTGCATCAACATTAGGATAAATATTCATAGAAAATTGGACAAGTTTGTATCCTCATTAACATTTCTAAGTGCAAGTGTTGTGTTTATGCTGAGAAATAAGTATATAGTGTGATTGTAATCATCATCCTCCATCCATATAGGATATTCTTTGTTCAAGAATGGTTTGGTAGGTGGGTACATGGTTATTTTCTTTTTGGACAGTCAACTTGTAATGGTCATATTCCCTGCTCTACAACCTGTTGATGTATATGTAACTTCAGAATGTATTTCACATATATGTATATTGTATTCCTATAGATATGTTATTATTCCTCTATACGGAAGTGTCGTCATTTATATTGTAAGTGTCGTAACTTATACTTGATGGGTTATTAGACCACCTTGTTGGGGTCGGCCCTATATAAGTCATGTTGGTCAAAGGGTTATTAGACCACCCCATTGGGGGTTGGCCCAATCATCGTTATGTTATGTGGTTAAGTTAAGGACGAATTAGTAAAGGTTATTAGGCAAGTCAAGTCAATTATAAATATAGTGCGGGAGTCACTCTATTTGATCATTCTATTCTCACACACACTCTTTGGAGAGTGGCGCATTTAGGAGGAGAAGCTGCTGCTAGGAGATGCCTATCTCTTATTCTTGGGTTGTATCATTGCTCCATCTATCTCTAAGGAAGTTATTGGGGTTTTTCACCTTTATGGTTTTCTCCAAGTAAACTTTGTGTCTCTTGTGTGCTTGCATTGTTGTGTCCATGATTGGTATGATGTAGATATGCTGTACATGTTATTCTCTCAGTTAAGATCCTAGATCATATTGAAATTTCTGGAAAAACAAACATGGTATCAGAGCTAGCCTGAAAGAAGGCATGGTATGGCATGTATGACACTTGTTACACTTACGATGTTAGGGATTGATATAGAAAAAACCAGTCATCGTAGCACTTTCGCTATATATCCATTTTGTAAAAAAAAATGGATCTGAAACTTCTCCAGGTCGAATATCATATCCCCATGTACCTTGTGTCCAAAGGACAACTTCTAATTCATTGTACGTTGTGTTTTATGATATGTACAATCTAAGGTTTCTCCCTCTTCCAGATCTGAGTCATAAATAGGTGACCTAGGAAAAAAGGTCATAACTTGGGCTAGGAAGCACCAAATGAAATTTCATAAAAAGTGTTAGGTATTGCATGGACTGTACTTTCTTAGGTAACGTTTTTAGAGGCCGAAACTGAACAAGTGACACGTGGCACACTGTACAAGTTCACTCTCCCATTTTATCCCATAAATCGGTCACGTTGCGACACTTGGTATAACTCTCTCTCAGATAATCCATTTGACATGAGAACTATAGGGTTGGAAAGATGATAGGTCAGGATACCACAGGAAAAATTTCAGGCCCGGAGGATTGGAAAGTTCAGAGTTACACCAGAAACAACCAGGTGCATATTTATGTCAAAACATAATTATTTTTTGAGCACCTTCATTCATGGCTTCAGGAATTTAGGGTTTGGGAGAAAGTTGGAATTTTTGTAATCCGAGACCACGGCTGGATGCTACTCATAAAAATAGAAATTTAGAGACCAAGATCAGCTTTTTTGGTTGGGCAGAATGTCGGGCTTGATTAGACCCTAGTTTGGGACTTTGATAGGAAAAGTGGAAAATTAGGGCTTCTGCAAAAATGGGAATTTTTGAAATCTGTGACCACGGCTGGAAGCTCCTCAGAAAAATAGAAGCTTAGAGATTTGGATTGAACCTTTTGATTGGGAAAAAAATGGGATTTATAAAACCCTAGTTCGGGGTCATCTCTAGTGAATCCAGAAGTTTCAAAAGTAAATTTGAGGGGTGAAACTTTTCAGTTTTCAAATTCTGAGTAAACCAGGTTGATCCGCTCATCAAGGAGCATATTTCTGTCCTTTCAGAAGCTTGAAATTCAAAGTTTGAATTTTTAGGGTTTCCCTGACAAACCCTAATCCAGCTCCAGATCTAGTTTCTGCAAATCAAGTGGATTGGGTTAATCATAGAAGAGAATGGATTAGTCACCTGCACAAGTGAAGAAGTTTCTGTTTCAGAGGGAGATGAGGTTAAGGCCTTACATAAGAAGATTACAAGTAATCTCGATAGGTATGACTTATCTAGGTATGTTTCGAGATATGTTCCTGATTAAGCTTAGTGTATGTTTGTGTTCATTAAGGTTAGTACAATCTTGATTAACCTTAGACTTGTCGTATCACCTTAATAAAATTATGAATACATGATAGAAGATATTTATTGATTAAGGTTTTGACACTTATGATTGTACTAATGCATTGCGATGTTGTATGAGGTTTATGTTGTTCGCTAACATGAAATGTACACCAAGAAAGACAAATCATGTTCTACTTCAAGAACATATGATCATGGTGACATGAAGACAAAGATTCATCCATTGTCATGGATCATCTACTTACGAGGTATGTATAACTTGGTTCTACAATGGTTAACTTAAGAGACATATAGGTTACTAGCACAAGTCATTGAAGAGAACTAGAAGACATCATGCGGGTATGTTTGACATAACTAGCTAACATAGTAATCCAAGTATGTTTTTCCTATATCAAGTTAGAATCTTACCTTGTGTTAGGATCCCTTATATAAGTATACTTGGTATGATTGGTTATGCTTATTCATAAAGTTAGAAATGTAAGTAATCAAGGGTTTATATATATTATGTTTCTTATCTTGATTGATAATTTGACTAACCAGAAGATTCCTATGATCAAATAAGAATATGCATGAGTAAATGAAGTCTTCCCTCAAACCTTGAATACTAATGTTTATTATCTGTGTTTGAAATAATCATGACTATACATGTTTAAGATTATACAATTGAATGTGTGATTATGTATGAGACCTAGAGGATAACACAATGATGATACTAATAAGCATGCATAGTGATTAAGGATGGATATAAATTCAAGGATAGGTAATCCAGGAAGAAAAGATCAAGAGGGAGCACAGTTCAGTAGTTTCTGCAAGGATGAAAATATTCAGAGGGAGTTGACCACTTCTCACAATCCACATCAGAATGGATTTGCAGAAAGGAAGCAAAGACTAAGAGGGAGTCAACCCAAAAAACAAACAAAGATAAGTATTTGAATTATCATTTCTTTCATATTTGATTGTTTAAATAATACTGTTCAATAATGTATATACTGATGTTCCTAGATTTAGGTTGTGTATTATGCATAGTTGCATTGATGAACAATATACTACTAATATACATGGGTAAGTAGCCTATGGCACTATACAACATTGCATTGCTACTTATCTAGAATGAAACCTCTTTGCTGACATGTTGGGAGTTGTGCACACTCTTAACAATGTTCTGGTAGAGATTGGAAGCCATCTAGAAAGTTACGGGATATGAATAAATTTTGTATTGAAGCATTAGCTAAGATAATTGCATGACTGTATGACATATTTCTTTATGCGTAAGAATTTGTTTTGAAATGTAGTGCCCCTAGACTACTATAGACATTGAGGGCACCTGCTGAGTCACCTGACTATTTGAAACATTAATAAAATAACCCTATGATTTTATTTTGAGTATATTTATGATTACGATTGATTGATATATGTGCATTTGGGTAGTTATTGTGAATGGACAATTTCATGTTGTTTAACGATTAACTTTGATATGAAAACTGTACATATGAATGATGCTTAATGACTAGCTGTGCAATTGATTATGTGATTAGACGAATGAGTAATGATTAAGTAAATTATAGATGCTTAATGAAGCAACAGATTTATAAACCAAATTATGATTATTGAGGACAGTGCTACTAATTTATGTTTGTGATAAATGTGTGTAGCGACAGGTGAAACGGTTCACCGACGGACACACAAAGGAATATGAAGGGTCATAGAGTACGAGTAAATCACACACAGGGAGAGCGACGATGATGTCGACTTCCGATGGAATACCACGCTTGAGCAGATAAGCACTGATCCGCTTGCTCAAGAGGAAAGCGTGAGGGCGTACGAGGTGGGCCACGACGGAGCTGGTCACGTACGAGTTGGGGGGCGCGCAGTGAGAACGGACTCACTCAATGCCATTAGTACCTAATAGCGTGTAGACAGAGGATGGAAGGTAACGGCTCCTGAAATCCCTACATGAAGTTCCCGCAAGTCAAAACAGAAGGATGACGATAGAAGGGCCCGACGGTGCGGTACCCTGCCGAGAACGGAAAGAGTGAATGCAAGGACCCAACGATGTAGTGCCTTGCCAAGGAATGGAAACTATGGATGACTAGAATCAACGGAGTGGTGCCATGTCAGAGAAATTAAATTAAGGAACAAGGAGGCCCAACAGCGCGACATCGGATCCCTAGTAAAAGTTGATTGCTAAACTTAACTGCGTTGAAACGTATAATTTTGCACCTAGAACTTTACTTAGAAATGCATTTGAGTACGTTAGGCATTTGCACATAAATGATTACTTTGGCATTTAAATAATATTAAGTGTTATTTAGGCATTGCACATGAAAGGATATTCCTGATTACTTAAAAATATTATAAATATTTATTTAGGAGCAAAATGGAATCCTAGGCATGGACACCTAGTCAACTCCACCTACACCACAAATCTAGGAGTTAAGTCAAATATCTAGGGAACAAACATGGTATTGTGATTTCTCATTGGTGACTTGCGCTTGGCCTTTATTCCTTCTGGAATGGTGGTTTCGTAGTGGTGGAAGGTGGTTTCCCTTACCACCCTTCCGAATTCCAAAACGCTGTGGTATTGATGTGTGGATGGTGGTTTATAATTTTTTGATCCTACGGAAGACGAAGGCGACAATGGACCAGCCGGATCGGGTTGACAGGTTAAGGTTTTGCTTATTTTTGTTAAGTTATTCATGCTTTTTTATTTTATTTTTCCAATAACTATGATGGCTAATTTGTTTGTATGAAGTTGTTAAAGTTTCAGGTTCAGTTCAAGGGGACCCTAAAGGAGGGGTCCTACATTTGGTATCAGAGCCGGTCGAGCCTTGAGAGCACCAGGCTCATATGTTTTAGGTGTTCGTTGGTGATTCGTGGAATTCTAACGACGGGATTGGAGCTGTGAATTCCGTAGATCTACACCTTCAATCGGATCAGCTAATTTGACAGGTAATCTATGTTGATTTCTGATCTTGAATAGTATAGTTTCCAGATCTGAAAAATTATACACCCAAAGTTGAAAGATAAATTATTCAGTTATGTGTAAGAATAAATTTAATTATGGCTGAGCTCAGCGATCGATCTCCCATTCGATCGTATGGACTACCTGGGTTAATCACTTCTATTTTTTTTATTATTGTTGGAAGTGTCGTGGATCAACCATAGATCCCATCGATGTGCATAGACTGTTCACCCTTCCGAATCTGTGTCTAAATTCTAAGCCTCTGCCCCATTTCTTTTGTTTATACTCTGTTTTTGTATGTCGGTTGATTTCTGCAAAGAGAAATCTGAGGCTCTTGTGTATTCACTTCCTCACACCTGGACCACATCTTTTAATCTTCGACCCTGTGTTTAAAATAAAATTAAAAAAGAAAAGAAAAAAAAGAGCCTCTATTGCTTCAGCGATATGTCCATTCCATAGATGTATAGGCTCCCAATCTAGAAAACATGTTTTAGTACAAAGCTATGTGTGTTTTTTTTAATGATCTATACACAAAACCTTTTTAAACTATAATTATGATGGCGATCGTTCGCCCTAAGATTTAAATCTGAACTTTAAACGAGACATCATTTAGAAGACGCAGCTGCACAAATCTACAGAGTTTTATTCGAAAGTTTAGATCATTATTTAAATCTGAAACTCCAACCTGAACATGTGGTGATTTTAATTGTTATATTGGAATAGGATCAGAAAACGGAAATTGTACTATTCTAAAGATCTCTATCCTGGAACGAATTCATGTGTTTTTTTTTTTTTACTCATGGTATTGACCTCTTTAGAGTCGTAGATAGAAGCAGAACTTGATTCAAATTACTTGGTCGCAGGACGTAGTCAATTTGCGTTTCTGATCAAAGATAAAGACAAAATAATCTCTTGATTACATTTCTTTCCTGCAAACGTAGAGTATAATACTAGTCTCTGTTCTTAAACATTTTTTTTTTTAAACCCAAAAAGTCGATCCTGTTCCTTCCACACTAAGATTTTCCCTACTCGAGTATTCTATGAGTCCGATCTTGAAGGAAATGCTACTGTAAACCAAACTCATTGAGGCCTTACCCTCCTTGCGCGACCTCTGTTTAGTCTACTTGTTATAACTCTATTCCTCCTGAATGACACGCTTAGCTGTGACTTTAGGCTATGACTACTAGCTGGCGCGGTAAGATCGACCTCAGCTTCCCTACGTCTTAACAGGTTGTTAATTTATTATAGCATCATTGGATGGTTCGCCCACGCCAGACCTGGGCAAGATTCACCTTACACGCTTTCAAATCTTTGTTGCTGCGGTTAAAGCAAAGCACCATCCTTGCAGGGAAAGTGAAGTCGAACTAAGCCTCCTATCGGCGGTCAATGTGTCTACTACAATTGGGATCGATCGACAACTGTTCGTCCACACTGAGAAGAGGAAAGTGTTGACCACCATGTGGAATATTAGAATAATTTGATTACCATGTGTTAAGTTATGACTGAGTAAAAGTCAAAGTATGCACTAGAGTTATCAGTTTTGGTTAACTAGTGATCATGCCGAAACCATAGTTTGTAGGTAGATGTGCAGTCTCAATGGTGGAGTTTTTAAGTTTCAGTTAACCGCATCCAACTGACAGTAGATGAATTTAAAGGTTCCCTTTTTCTCGCAGTAGCTGATATGATATCTTGAAGACTCTGCCCGATCAAGAAAGCGATCGCTACATGCACTCCACTCGGAGATAGCAGATCCTTAAGCAAGCCTATCTCCGAGTGTGATTGCATGGTGCATTTGAATTTTGGAAAGAGATCATGAAATAAACAGTAAATCGAACCTTAAGATCCTATAGAAACACAAACAAGTATGGAGATCGCAATGCTTTCTGGACAGGGGATTCAGTTCCTTTCTGCGCGCTTCAACTGACTAATGGACTATCAACCAAACCTTCAACTTATCCTCCTGTAGCGTAGATGATTGATGGTGAAATTTTTTTATTCCACTATCTATCGGCGCTCTCACTGATAATGATAGACTTCCAGTGCGTGTCCTTTAATTTTATGGAATAAATTTGAGCATCATAAAAATATTATGGACTGAAAGCTACACCACACATAGTGCATGACTTGGTGCGGTGTTTCCCACATGATAATAGAAACATCAACTGCACCTTTGTTGTGGGGAAAATGCACCTATAGTTCAGGGGAGAAACTACCAACTTACGGTGATAAAGATAGACTTACAAGCATTCTGCAAGTACAACAAATAAATGAAGAGATTAGGGTTTAGATATGTAGGCACCTTATTCAGAAGGTTGATCCTAGCTTTGCCTCCCTCGCTCTTCAATGCTTATTCAATGTCGCAATGCCCAGACCTGCAAAACAACTTGATACCTTTCTCAAATACATTTGACTACACATATAAGACTGATATTCATAATAGAAGAAGACATCAGATTATAAACAAACTGTAATCAAATCCAAGACACATTAATAGGTCATATTTGGAAAGAGAAGAACGTCTGATCTTTATTAATGAATGAAAGCAAGTACATAAAGTTATACCTTCCTTCAAGCTTGGCACTTCACGAAACCTAGATTCAAGATCTCCTGCTTCCTTTCTCCAAGGATCCCAGCCTCTAAGCAATTGTACTAGGGTTTACTAAAACTGAAGCACAAGAGAGGGGGATGATGGTCTCCATTCCTCCAGCATAACTTTGCAATTGGGCTTGGTCCTTTCACATGGCCCTTCTACCCTCCTTATATAATCAATGAGGAAGAGGAAAAGAAGTTATAACCACTCAAGAGGTTTCCCAACCAACTTAACTTACTCGAATTTCGAGATTTTGACCAAAACAAGAGTGTACCCTACTCTACAGTATACAAAGTCGCGTACATATGGCAATGGGCGGTACTTTGAATGAGACAAAGTCGCGTACACACGCTACTATTATAACAGTAGAGTCGCGCTCATAGTGAAAAATGGCCAAAAACAGGCTTTTCTGCTCATTTTCAGGAGATGGTTTGGTCTGGAAAAATGTTCCTAAGGGTCATATACATCAAATGGGTCAAGAATGAGGTAATTTCAACCATTTTTAGTGTCCCAAATGACTCCTCCATCCACAATTGTCCTGTTGTGTGACTGAACTTGATCTCAAGAAGTGTCGTCATGCGACCAAGGGAAGCAAGTGTCGTCACGGACGGAGAGGTGTCATTTCAAGCTATAACAGATGCCCCCTAATGTATGAGGTCAGAGGGAGTACGGGAAACGATGGCCGAAATACATTATAAATAAAAAAGAGTTGAATCATGGAGGAACGGAGAAACCAAGAATCATAGGCTCAAATGAAGTACCTGAAAGCAAAGGCAAAGTCAGACAAACTTATCCATGGGGTAACTGTCCATGTTCAAATGGTGGAACATGATCTCCAAGAGGATACAATAATGATCCAAAATACTGATGCATATATCATGGCCACTAGAATACAAGCGTGGATCCATGAGGAACATAAGTGTAAACATAGCCACATAAATACAAGGTGGATCTATGTCAAAACTGGAGAACATAGCCATAGAGAACAAGCTGGATCTATGTCTCATCAAAAGCCAAAAAATATTGTGGCTCAGTCTTGCGCAACTTGGGGGATAACATAAATAAGGTGATGCTATCAAGGATCCCAAGGTCTTCATCCAAAAACAACCCAAGGTACAAACCTATCCATGCGAATAAATGAGTTGATGTCGAACATGGGAGGTATCGTTTGATTACCGGTCATTGATGTATACCGTTAACAAACGCGAGGGTGTCCACCAATAATGAAAATGGAACCCAAGGTACCTAGTACATTCAAGCAAGTGCGAATAGATGGTCTTGCCGTCGAACACTTGAAGAATCCATCGGATAGGAGACATTGATGTATTCCCATCTATCCAATAGCGAGGGAAACTGCCACTAATGACTGCAATCCCCAAGGTACTAACCGAAACTCTAAACTTCATTCCCAGAGCACAATGAGCTGAAGTCGACGGGAAGAAGTTCGTTGGAAGGGAGGCCTTAATGCATCCTCCATCATCCAACATGAGGGACACTCAAAAGGTATGAGCTGATTTAGAGTAGGACAGAACACAGGATGAAACATACTGACACCAAGGAATGGCCGACACATGAGGTCAAGGCAACTGCAGAATGGCCGACACAGGTTATATCCTTGAACAGTGAGCACGACACAAGAGTGACTTAGGCAGCTTTGAACACAAAGAGACCACGATGCAAGTCTGCAATGTAGGAGACATTAACAGATTCTCCAAATGATTGGAAGACTAACCAAACGGAGGAGTAGGAACTCTGAGATCAAGTTTACCCTAAGGCCAACGCTAGAACCCAACTTGTTTGAAAGACTCAAAACAGGTGCTTTGTTCAAGGAGATAGTTGACTTGCTGCCATCATATTGAAAGATATTTTGACATTCTTCCCTTCCCTTTCCTTTTTCATTTTTTAACGAGCTTGACAAAGAACTAAAGCATGCTCGACGGTATTTTCATATTTAAGGAGTCTGAAAAACCTAGAAGAAAACTCCATACACCTATCTGTGGATTTTATATCGAGCCCGGATTGGTCTGTGCTCGGCGGTGTTTTCTTGCTTATAGAGTTGAAAAACTTAAACAGTCCTCTATACACCTATCTCGTGGATTTCACATCGAGCCCGAGTAGGTGAATGCTCGCTTGGTGTTTTCACATTTTGAGAGTCTGAAAACCCTAAAGACGACTCCAAAGGTCCTTTTTCGTAAATTTAGTCTCCTTCCCCGAAAAAGTGTAAAATGATGGAAGAAGAACTCTTCTAGCGCATACAAGAGTATACCTAGAGTATACCTTTTCCGTAAATTATCCACCAAGGCCCGGAAAAGGGGTAATTCTATACCTAAGTGGATGTCAGTTCAGTTATTTTAACGAGCCCGAAAAGACAATTATGCTCGGCAAACTTTTCCTATTTAAGGAGTCTGAAAAGGGCTTAAAATAACTCCATAGGGATCTTTTCCATAAAGGTTTAACGAGTCTGGAAAAGTAAACTCATGACCTCCTTACTGTTTTTAATGAGCTCAAAGGAGATAGGAAAATGCTCACAACTTCCTTACTGTTTTTAACGAGCTCGAAGGGAAGGTGAAAGAAATGCTCGTAGCCTCCTTACTGTTTTTAACGAGCTCGAAGGAAAAGAAGAATGCTCGAAACCTACTTACTATTTTTAACGAGCTCGAAGTGAAGGCAAAAGAATGCTCGTAACCTACTTACTGTTTTTAACGAGCTTGAAGTAAAAGAAGAATGCTCGTAGCCTCCTTACTGTTTTTAACGAGCTCGAAGGAAAGGTGGAAGACTGCTCGTAACCTACTTACTGTTTTTAACGAGCTCGAAGTGAAGGCAGAAGAATGCTCGATGTGGGAAGAGACGAGTGTCAGGGACATGCAAAACTAGCTCCAAGCGCATGGAACAAAGCTATGCCTAATGCAAGGAACATGGGCAAGATAAGGACACTCAGGGTGTGTCTCCTCCAGGTAAAAGGTGTCAAATTGAAAAGGCAAAATGATACAGGGCTTAGCGGAAATGAGATCAGAGATGGAGGCTTATACAACGGGCTAAAAGCGTGGAAGCCGGCTTCAGGCTCATTAGCGCAAGCGGGATCATAATAGATGCATATGCAATTTGAACACAAAGATGGGAACCTTATCAGGGATGGCCAGAAATATATGAGGAAGAAAGATATGAGGCTTCTTCTCAAAGTCATGGTGAATCTAAAAAGGCTCCCGAACCTATGAGAAAAACTCAGCATGGGCACCAGAATGGCATAAGGGTGCTGACTAGGATGACCCATGTTAGGTAGGTTCTGCTGTCGGACTGGTGCACAATGCATAAAGAGATGGCTAACACACCAATATCCAACAGGTTCGACCCTATGGCGAATTCGGATGGCAAAAGGTTCAAATGCAACATAACAGCGGGGAAGCCTAAACCTATATGCAAGGTTCCGAATATACCTGACATGGTCGCACAAGGTGTCGAAAAGGACCAGTAAGCAAGTATACATCCAGCTAAGAATCCTGTCTCCAAGAAACATTAGTACCGGGATCATATCTAAAACATATGTAAAGGAAGACCCGATACAAGTCACTGTGGTAGAAATACTTTCAACTTCACTATCATCAACAGCAGGCATAAACAAGGCAGAGTTTTCAAATGAAGACTCTATGGTACCCAAGCCCGAGGACTTACAATCAACAAGATCAAATTCAGGATGAAGATCAAAGTTGAAGGACATGATGGAATCTGCAGAAACAAATTCATCATCACGGGAGTTGAAAATTCTAGAAGCAGAATCAAACTCAGCAGGAACACCGATTTGCGGATCTATAGGAAAGTCCAAAGACTCAATAGTAGGAAGATCAAACTTTAAGGTCAAACCGGGGCTGGACATGACTGCGACTGGATCAACATCCAAATGAATGGCAGACTGTACTATAGACTCTAGGAAAACTTCATCGGAAGGAATTATATCATCCCAGATAGAATACATATCTAAACATTCAGATGGAGGTGTCACTTGGTCAAAAGCTGGGACCAAGTCCCGAGAAGGTAAGCATGAACTCAGAGACTTCTTCTCAGTAGCAGTTGAACTCAAGGAACAATATGCCACATGAGGCGCATGTGACATAGTAGTGCCTAATGACGAGGGATCAGACTGGTCTACAGTTGGGTAATAAGGAGGATCAACGAATGCAAGCTGGTCGATGGTGACAATGTTTTCGTTATGAGGGAAATGCATCACACGAAAAAGTGTAGACACCACAGCATGCATAGCATAAACGTAATCACGCCCGAGGATCATATCAAAGTCCATAGGGTCCTTTAAAACCATAAAATCAACTAAGACTATTTTTCCACCCAAGGTAACAGGTGCCTGATGGAGGAATCCGATCGGTTCACTAGGTCTTCTATCGAAGGTCAACGGCCAATTAACAGCTGGAATAATATTAGGGAAACCCAAATCTCTCCAAGCATAAGCGGATAAGATACTAACAGAAGCAACTTCATCAACAATGCATCGATCAACCGTATGGTTCCCGATATCAACCTTTATCTGGAAAGGTGTCGAAGAAGGAAGGCGAGGCTCGGCTAGACTATTCCAATCAAAGGAAACAATCCTAGGGCTTGGTAGGGGTTCACATGGCACAGATGAAGTGCCCCCTTTTTCAGGGACATCCAAACTGGAAATGCAGAAGACTTCAGTAGTAGGTGCATCAATCTCTGAAGGACTGATGGGATCGGTCGAAGATTGCATCGATTCAATCACTTCACTTTCCGAAGGAAGAGTGGGGTCGACCAAAGATTGCATTGGTTCAACCACTTTATCAACCAAAAGTTGATCTGGCTGCAGGGAATCTATAGACAACGCAAGAACAGAGGTTCCTTCAGACATGGACCACACTCTTCGTACCTCTGGAATGGCAGGGCATCGGTGAGTAAGGTGATCTCCCTTACAAAGTTTACAAGGGAACTTTGGTTTCCGTCCTATAGATTTAGACTCCTTTACAACGTCAGTACTCTCAGCATGACTAGCATTGGCTGACAGCTTGCCCCCAGCATGACTCACAGAGGCTGGTTGCTCAGAAGCAGAAGGCTTTTGAACTAAGGACCACACTTTTTGCACTTCTGGAAGTACAGGGCACAAGTAAGTAAGGTGATCTCCCTCGCAAAACTTACAAGGGAACTTAAGCTTCTGTTTGTTGGGTTTGTCGACAATGTCAACTCCCTCAGCATGACTTGCAGTGGCTGATCTGGTGTCTCCAGTATGACTCACAGGAACTGGTGACTTGTCATTAATATGGCTAGCAGTGATCAATGACGTGTCCTCAACATGACTGACAGTGGTTGAAGACAAACTTTCACTATGATTTTCAGTGACTAAAAGTTTTCTCCCAGCATGACCTCCAGAGGCTGGGTGGGTGCCCCCTGCATGATTTGCAGAGGCAGGGTGCTTGCCCCCTTGTTTTGGCATCTTCTTCCTATTCTTCCCCCGTCTATTCCTTTTAGACTGCTGGTTACTAGTATTGCTACTTTCGCCACATGAGGTAGAAGGAGGAGGAGAAGATGTTACTGGCAAAGGAGGCACAGGGTTCTGATGCTCTTGATTTGAGGTGCTCACAAAAGAAGCGTCAGGAGCATGCAAGGCATTCGGAGTGGAAAACAACCAAACCGGCAGCCCAATAGTGAATCCAGGAAGATTCAGAGTAGCCATTAAGGGAGCACCAATGTTTCCAATGAATGGAACAGCACAAGGATCCCCCGGAACAGGGGTACCTTGATTGGCACTCGCCGGAATGCTAGACATAGTTTCCTGCTCAAATGAACAAGAAGTTCTCTAAGGCAAACTAAAAAAAAAAGTAGCACAAAGAGCACACCACTAAAAAAAAAGGTCCTAAGTAAATCAAACCAGGCAAACAGATGCCTTCCGGAGAAGAGTCTGGGATGATGAGGGCCCAGAACAGATCAACGAAGGATGAAGGACAGTTACCCGGGGTCCACAATACAATGACTAAGGGTGCAAGCGCTGGAATCACCCAACCGCCCTCCCAAAGACCTGCAAGGGATTTCCTCCCACGTCTGTCCTAGGTACAGCGGATATACCCTCCGCTGTCACCTGTGTATGAACCTAGAGTCTGATACTAAGGATACCACAACACCGAAAACTCCTGGGGGAACAGTCACCGGTCGAATCAGAAAGCGTGGGCAGGGTAGCTAAGCCCGAAACTCGAAAGAGTCCCCAATACGCAATCCGATCCTGGCGTATGCTCGAACAGAAAGTAGGAGGGGTATTCCCACAAACTGATCTCACATTGACCTACTGCATATGCTCCCAGGCAAATTTTGAGTGAGGTGGGTTTGCCTAATGATAGTCTCACTACGATTTTTGCGCAATGTGTGATCTTGGGTGGTTTAAGGTGTTTTAAACCCAAGATCCTAACCAAAACTAGTTGGTGTAGTGTAACCTAGAAAAGAGAATGTTGCTAGTTCATTTTATTAGAGTTCATTTTAAAGGTTACTTGATTACTCAAAAAGGTAGTGGGTGTGTGAGAGTGGTTATAATAGAAATAGAGTACTGAAAATGAAATATTTACCACCAAACAAATCTTTTTCTTTTCAATGCAAGTCTTAAAATTCTGATCTAGAATGCATGTGCAAATGCAATTTTTTAATCTTTTGAATGCAAAAAGGTAAAAATAAAGTCTAAATGTAAAAAATTAAACTCAAAACCTAAGAATGCAGCTACTCAAGCAACTAGGTATGCAAAAGAAAACTTGTTCTTTTTGATGCAAAGCACTCTAAAATCTTTTAAGCCACTTGCAAGGTACTCTATTCAGAAGATAAATCAAAATTCTTTATGCTTTTCAAAGGTAAGAAACAAAAACTGAAACTAACTTACTATCAAAGCAAAGCAAAGAAACTTTCAGGTTCTCTTTATGAAACAGTAAAAGCTACCAAATATGACTTTCAAATTCTTATTGATGTAAGCATGCCAAACATTGGGAAAAGAGTACAAAAACTACTTTTAGACCCAAACGAAGCAAATAACCTACGAAGAAGTATGGTTTGGTAAAGTCAGGTCTGCACGTAAACAATGCAAACAAGGTCTTGAACAACAGCCAAAACACTTGAGCTTTCACTACCAAAGTAAAACTAAAAGCATAAGGGAGGACAAGAAACCAACCTAAGAGAGAAATTTCACTCAAATAGATACAAACAGGGTCAAAAAGACTCAAGAGGTTTCAAATCCAGTGGAAATGGGGCAAGCAAGTTCAATCAGACTCAAATTAGGGTACAAAACACCAAACAGGTCCACAACCCCCCAACTTGGGTCAACAAGCCCCAAAACTTTCCAAACAAGCCCAAAATGATCAAAAGAGGTTCAAATCATGAATGTAGGATCAGTGCAAGGATGGGAGACCACCTACAGGGGTTTAACACAGACCTAAGGTCATCAGGGACCCCCAAAAATGCAGCCACAGCCCCCAGATTTGGGTCCACAACCCAAAAACTCAAAAATTTCAAACCCAGATTTTGAGCGCTACTGTATATGAAGGAAACTAGCGCTCATAGCAGTATGGGCGCTACTGTGTATGAAGGAAACTAGCGCTCATAGTAGTATGGGCGCTACTGTGTGGTACAAACAGTAGCGTACAAAAAAAAAAGTCTAAAAAACGGGGTTAAAACCCCCAAACTGGGTCCACAAAGGTTTGCAAGGGCTGGGAAGGGTCTGTAAAAAGCCCAGGAGGGTCAAACAGAGCCTACTAACTGATCCTAATCAAGAAAATGAACAAAGACCATCAAACAAGACTGAAGAAATGACCTTGGATACCCCTAAGCAGTTAGGCTTTCCCCAGCGGAGTCGCCATTCTGTTGTGGGGAAAATGCACCTATAGTTCAGGGGAGAAACTACCAACTTACGGTGATAAAGATAGACTTACAAGCATTCTGCAAGTACAACAAATAAATGAAGAGATTAGGGTTTAGATATGTAGGCACCTTATTCAGAAGGTTGATCCTAGCTTTGCCTCCCTCGCTCTTCAATGCTTATTCAATGTCGCAATGCCCAGACCTGCAAAACAACTTGATACCTTTCTCAAATACATTTGACTACACATATAAGACTGATATTCATAATAGAAGAAGACATCAGATTATAAACAAACTGTAATCAAATCCAAGACACATTAATAGGTCATATTTGGAAAGAGAAGAACGTTTGATCTTTATTAATGAATGAAAGCAAGTACATAAAGTTATACCTTCCTTCAAGCTTGGCACTTCACGAAACCTAGATTCAAGATCTCCTGCTTCCTTTCTCCAAGGATCCCAGCCTCTAAGCAATTGTACTAGGGTTTACTAAAACTGAAGCACAAGAGAGGGGGATGATGGTCTCCATTCCTCCAGCATAACTTTGCAATTGGGCTTGGTCCTTTCACATGGCCCTTCTACCCTCCTTATATAATCAATGAGGAAGAGGAAAAGAAGTTATAACCACTCAAGAGGTTTCCCAACCAACTTAACTTACTCGAATTTCGAGATTTTGACCAAAACAAGAGTGTACCCTACTCTACAGTATACAAAGTCGCGTACATATGGCAATGGGCGGTACTTTGAATGAGACAAAGTCGCGTACACACGCTACTATTATAACAGTAGAGTCGCGCTCATAGTGAAAAAATGGCCAAAAACAGGCTTTTCTGCTCATTTTCAGGAGATGGTTTGGTCTGGAAAAATGTTCCTAAGGGTCATATACATCAAATGGGTCAAGAATGAGGTAATTTCAACCATTTTTAGTGTCCCAAATGACTCCTCCATCCACAATTGTCCTGTTGTGTGACTGAACTTGATCTCAAGAAGTGTCGTCATGCGACCAAGGGAAGCAAGTGTCGTCACGGACGGAGAGGTGTCATTTCAAGCTATAACAACCTTGCGCCATTTGACAGAGAGAGATTGCTCTATTCAAATTTTATTACTATATTTTGAATTATGAGAGCAATGTCGTTGGTACTATTCATTTACTGGTCTCAGTCGGGTGAAGACCTTTCCTTACTCATGTTAATCCAATTTTTTTTATTTTTTTATTTTTACTCACCCAACGACTCCCCTCTGAGATAACTACTCCCCTCTGAGATAACAGAGTCGATATTCCACCTACCACCAGTCATGATTTCGATTGATTGAGCCTGGGGTGAAATTGGAGTCATGAATTATAAATGCGAGCAGACAATCCGTGAAGTGTATTACCCAGTCCTGCCACAAAATTAACTACAGTATAAATACTGTTTTTCTTTTTCAAACGGTGAGATTCTCTTAATTAATATGTTTATAACTTCCCCCCATATATATATATAGACACGCTACGTTTATTGGCAGATCACATAGATGTATTAATAAGTTTAAAAGTAAGGAATTTGCTTTAATAAATGCCTATGTATAATGTATGGTTCGCATAGTTTATATTTCATAAAACAAAGGAAATCCACAGTTTGTGACTTATATTTGTGAATGAGGTAGTTACTTTACAGTGTGTTGGCATTGAATGGAGTGTCGATTATAAATATGAAAGTCTTAAGAATGCTAAGTGTACGCCTTCTATTTTTAATTGGAATGAATACAATTTATACTCAATTATTTATGTATATTCGATACCTCTTATGATCCTTAACAATAGATTGAATTATTTCAATATATCAAATACATCGAAAAAGTGGTCAATTTACAAGAATAATTTAGTTGAAATTATTGCATATATATATATATATGGGTAAAAACTTTAGATGAGTTGAAAACCTTATATGTGTAAAAATGATTCGAACACATATTTAATTATAGGTAAAAGAGTGAGAGTAAACTTTGTATAGTCTTATAGTGTGAACTTGTTACTTTGTAGGAAGAATGGTATAGGTACTTGATAGAAAAAAATAAAATAAAATAAAATTAGTTAATTATTAGAAAAACGGTATTTGGTATAGAAATACATTATATCATTTCATATTTTGTTAGAAAAAATGTAATTAATTATTTAGAAAATGGTATCTGTCATAGAAATACATTATATCATTTCATATTTTCTTAGAAAGAAAATGTAATTAATTATTTAGAAAAGGGTATTTGGTATGGAAGTACATTATATCATTTAGAGAATGATGGAAGGTAGGATTTGCATCAGGTTCAACGGAAGTTCCTCGGTGATATTATGTTCATATGTCAACTGGAAAACCTACAAGAGAATATATCAATCATGTTGTTTATATAATCAATTTATGGATGTTGCCGAGAGTATATTAAAGAAGGAATTCAATTTATTTAGAGGCTATTAGGAAAGATCGAATTTGGTATATTTATGCAGTTGAAATATATATGTTAACATAGAATAAGATTTTATTTTCCCTTCTGAAGGATGTTAAAAGTTATGTCTTGGTTGAATTACCATGATTTTAATTAAATACCTAAAAAAAAATTTTAAAAAAATTATGGGCCTGGTCATTGGGAGAACAGTTTCAAATAAACAAATTTGGAGAACTTGTTAAATGATGGGAAAATGATAAATTTTAGATGACCCGACACTAAAGGATCATTTTTCCGAGACTTTGACAGATAGTTGATAGAGTGAAACAAATTTAGAATTTGAAAAGCGAGATATCATGTGACCAACGTGATAAGCCTAATGAAATGACACTGATTTTGGAATCATGATGATGCCACTAACGAAAATGAAGCACTACAACCTTGATTTGACCATGACATGGTAATGTGAAAAGTGTAAGCTGACCAAATTTCCGAAAGGGTGAAATTAAGAAGGTTTTAGTAAAATGAAGTATCGAGGATATCAACACGATGAGCTGAACGAAATAATGTTAATCTCACGACATGACGAAACAAATATGAAAAGACGACTAGACCTCAAGACAAGATTCGATGAGACTATATCGACACATAAGATGAGACTTCGAAAGTTGCCGAAGGGGACATAAGACAACGAGAACGATGAAATGAGGTAAGAACATGATAAGCTCGTTGATCGGGACATGATGTTATTGATGAAAGGACTAGGAATCAAATTTTAATAGGTTCGACTAAGCCACTAAATTCTAATGCTTTGAATTCTATCAAATCGAGAGCCAACAATATTAAAACATTTATGGCTTTGGATGTAGTCTTTTGGTAATTGACTTTTGGAACATTTGGTAACCGCTTAACCTGTGATTATAACTTACCATCAGTATTTCACTAAATATGGTCTGACGTTTACCTTCTCGTCTTGGAAGAAAGGATAGCCAATGGATTTGAATTCTTGTCAGGATTTGTTATGCGAAAAGATGATTGGATAACTATGGTGTGGAGTTTGATGTAATATAACTTGTACTTAGATTATATACCATGAATCTTCATGGATGAATAGGAGATATAGGAAATCTAAGATGGGACTGGAAATTGTTGAATGTATTATTGGATATGCAATATGCAAAATTATGATTGAGTTCCTAAGGAGGTATTGGAGCCATGCTGATGAAATAGAAAACTAATGATTAGAACCACTTGTGCTTATGGCCATGATTGTTTGAGAAATATAGAAAAGAATGAAAAGAAGATGAGAATGGGAAATTAAAAGGTAAAGCCTAGCATTGAAATTACGAGAACAAAAATTAACTTCGGGATGAAGTTCTATTTATGAGGGGGTGTATGTAATGCCCCTAGAATGACTGTGGACCTTAAGGGCACCTGTTGAGTGACCTGACTGAACAACTTCGATATAATGGTCTCTTGAGCCTTGCTATGTTTTAAATGATTGAGGAAAACCTGAAGATGGGAATGAAAACAATAATTGATAAATGAATTAAAGAATTAAATTATATGTGTGGAGTGGTATAATTGATTGGTTAGTTCTTGCTTAATGATTAACCTGGATTGATCAAGTCAAAGTGCAGTAGGACAGTTATAGTCCTAGCTCTGCAACTTGGGAGGATGCAACTGAGATGCATCATAGCTTTCCTTTTTTATTCCGAACTTCGGGACGAAGTTCTAAATAAGTAGGGGTGTATGTAGTGCCCCTAGACTACTATAGACATTGAGGGCACCTGCTGAGTCACCTGACTATTTGAAACATTAATAAAATAACCCTATGATTTTATTTTGAGTATATTTATGATTACGATTGATTGATATATGTGAATTTGGGTAGTTATTGTGAATGGACAATTTCATGTTGTTTAACGATTAACTTTGATATGAAAACTGTACATATGAATGATGCTTAACGACTAGCTGTGCAATTGATTATGTGATTAGACGAATGAGTAATGATTAAGTAAATTATAGATGCTTAATGAAGCAACAGATTTATAAACCAAATTGTGATTATTGAGGACAGTGCTACTAATTTACGTTTGTGAGAAATGTGTGTAGCGACAGGTGAAACGGTTCACCGACGAACACACAAAGGAATATGAAGGGTCGTAGAGTACGAGTAAATCACACACAGGGAGAGCGATGATGATGTCGACTTCCGACGGAATACCACGCTTGAGCAGATAAGAACTGATCCGCTTGCTCAAGAGGAAAGCGTGAGGGCGTACAAGGTGGGCCACGACAGAGCTGGTCACGTACGAGTTGGGGGGCGCGCAGTGAGAACGGACTCACTCCTCAACGCCATTAGTCCCTAATAGCGTGTAGACGGAGGATGGAAGGTAACGGCTTCTGAAATCCCTACATGAAATTCCCGCAAGTCAAAATAGAAGGATGACGGCAGAAGGGCCTGACGGTGCGGTACCCTGCCGAGAACGGAAAAAGTGAATGCAAGGAACCAACGATGTGGTGCCTTGCCAAGGAATGGAAACTATGGATGACTAGACTCAACGGAGTGGTGCCATGTCAGAGAAATTAAATTAAGGAACAAGGAGGCCCAACGGCGCAACATCGGGTCCCTAGTAAAAGTTGATTGCTAAACTTAACTGCATTGAAACGTATAATTTTGCACCTAGAACTTTACTTAGAAATGCATTTGAGTACGTTAGGCATTTGCACATAAATGATTACTTTGGCATTTAAATAATATTAAGTGTTATTTAGGCATTGCACATGAAAGGATATTCCTGATTACTTAAAAATATTATAAATATTTATTTAGGAGCAAAATGGAATCCTAGGCATGGACACCTAGTCAACTCCACCTACACCACAAATCTAGGAGTTAAGTCAAATATCTAGGGAACAAACATGAGAAAACTTAGGGATGTTGGTGCATCTCCTAGAGAAACTGACACTTGGATGGGTGAGTTGTTTTTCATTAAAGAATTAATTAAATAATTGTTTATGCATGAAGCGACATGTGTCGCAGGGGATTTTCCTTTAAAAGGGAGACTTTGGGGATGGGTAAAGGACCCAGACCCTAGATGACTATCGTAATATTGAGTTACCTCATGACTTGCTGCTATTAAGGGTTTGGCTGGAAATCTTGGTGGGGGGGAATCCCAAACTGGGTTTCATGATTTTTTTTGTGTGTGAGCTCTACGACCCAAAGCTCGGGGGAGGCCATGCGACTGAAAGCATGAGCCTATGGTTGGGTGGCGAAGCTAACGGTTGCTTCGCCAATGGTTAAACGAGCTTTGATGGAGGGATCCTACGGAATACGAAGGCGACAATGGACCAGCCGGATCGGGTTGACAGGTTAAGGTTTTGCTTATTTTTGTTAAGTTATTCACGCTTTTTTATTTTATTTTTCCAATAACTATGTTGGCTAATTTGTTTGTATGAAGTTGTTAAAGTTTCAGGTTCAGTTCAAGGGGACCCTAAAGGAGGGGTCCTACATGAAAACTATGAAAAGTTTCTAATCATGCAATTTAACTTGTTTTGTAGGAAAGATCGTATACGAGCACCTACAAAAGAAGGACTGCAACATTTGTTTCAAAAACAAAGTTATCTATTGAAGATATTGAATATATTGAAGTCCCCAGGATTTGGGAAGAATGCCATGATCGAGGAGTACCAGTCGATCATGAAGAATGATGTTTGGGATGCAATCCCAAGACCTGAAGGGAAGTCTGTAATGACTTCCAAGTGGATCTACAAGATCAAGCATGTTGTAGGTGGCAGCATAGAAAAATACAAAGCAAGATTTGTAGCTCGTGGCTTCTCCAAGAAAGGAGGGATTGACTATGAAGAGACTTTTTCACCTATAGCTCAGCACACTTCCATCAGATCATTACTTCCTTTGGATGCAGTGATGAAATGGAAGATACACCAAATGGATGTCAAGACATCTTTCTTGAATGGTGTAGTCGAAGAGGAAGTGTATGTGGAGCATCCCCTTGTTTTTGAGACACATGATGGGAAGTCATATATGTGCAGAACTTGGTATGGTAGGATAGACATCTTTCTATCCAGTTTGGGATTTACGAAGAGTAAAGCGGATTCCAACCTTTACTACAAGATTGAGGAAGGCAATCCAGTGATACTACTTTTGTATGCAGATAACCTGTTTATTACAGGTGATGATAGATTGATTGCCGACATGCAGCGGAAGCTTGCTGCCAAGTTCAAGATGAAGGGCTTTGGGATGATGCACTATTTTCTAGTCATGGAGGTGTGGCAGAGTACAGATGGAATCTTCCTTGGACAAGGGAAGTATGCAGTGGACATCTTGAAGAGGTTCAAGATGATGGACAGCAAGGCCATGGCCACACCTATTGCATCGAACCTGAAGCTTCGGTGTGATGCTCCATCTGAACCAGTTGATGTCACAGTGATCATCAGATGATTGGGTTCTTGATGTACCTGACGAACACGGGACCAGATATTTGCTTTGCGATGAACACATTGAGCCAGTTCCTGACAGATCCAAGAAGTGTTCACCTAGTTGCTATAAAGCATATTCTGAGGTACCTAAAGTGTACGGTTAACTATGGGCTCAAGTATGATGCGAATCAAAAGTTTAACCTACGGGGTTATGTTGATTCAGATTGGGAAGGAAGTGTTGTAGATAGGAAGAGAAAATCTTGGTGCTGCTTCAGTATGGGATCAGGTGTGATCTCTTGGTTTAGCAGGAAGCAGTCCTGCATAGCACTAAGTACAACTGAAGCTGAGTATGTTGCAGCTTGTTAAGCTAGTTATGAGGCAGTATGGATTTGGAAGCTACTGCTTGAGTTATTTGATCTCTCGTTGGAGGCTACTGGTATCTTTGGTGACAACCAGAGTTGTGTGAAGTTGTCTAAGAACTCAGTGTTCCATGATAGGTCAAATCACATTCATATCAAATATCACTATATCAGGGATATGGTGCAAAGAGGAGTAGTGAAGCTCCTGTATGTTGTGACAGATGAGCAGGTTGTAGATGTACTGACGAAGCCACTAGCCAGAGTGAAGTTCGAGTACTTCAGAGAGAGGCTTGGTGTTCTTTAGATTGACGACACTTCGAGGAAGAAGTGATGGAGACATTTGCTGAAGCCATTCCAAGCATGGTGAGACAGGGATCTTTCCATGGCTATGGATGTAAGCACTAGATGATGAGCATTATGACGATGCTCCAGTTACTACTCTGTATATGCATCATGTTGGATGTTGTATATGATCAGTTGGATCATTTATATGTATGTACGCATCATGTTGGATGCTGGATATGATCAGTTGGATTTTTTATATGTATGTATGCATCATGTTGGATGCTGGATATGATTAGTTGGATCATGTGTATGTATTTGTATATGTATAAGGTAGATACATTATATGATCAGGTAGATAATGTATGATGATATGTATCAGGCAGATACTGTGTATGCATCAGGTGGATGCATTGTATGATTAGGATGATCATGGATGATGAGCTTCAGGATGTTTCTCTAGATGACATGCGTCAGGACGATACAGTGATGATGATCAGGATGATCATGTGTACATCAGGATGATGTATGGTGAGTATCAGGTTGATACTCTGTGGCCGTGGATAGGTTATGTAGATAAGCATATAATAGCGCCCTGGGAGGTTTGCATATTCTCTTGCTAGGTTTTTCCGTTGGCATATAGTAGCTCCCTGGGAGATCTGGAAAATGCTCTTTGGAGGTTTTGCTTTGGGAGGACATATAATAGTTCCCTGGGAGGTTTGAAGATTCTCTTGCTAGGTTTTGCTGCTGGCATATAATAGCTCCCTGGGAGATTTGGCAAACACTCTTTCTAGGTTTTTTCCTATGGAATATAAAAGCGCCCTGGGAGATTCGATAGGTTGGGATATGTTCTCGTAATAAGTCTTGGGATGCTCTTTCGAGGTTTTTCCATGACCACATATAATATCGCCCTGGGAGATCCGATAGGTTGGGATGTGTTCCCGTAATAAGTCTTGTGATGCTCTTGTGAGGTTTTGTGGTGACCACATATAATAGCACTCTAGGAGATCCGGTAGGTTGAGCTGTGTGCTCGTAATCAGTCCTGGGATTCTCTTTTGAGGTTTTGTGGTGGGGTCACATGTAATAGCTCCTTGGGATATCCAATAGGTTGGGCTGTGTGCCCGTAATAAGTCCTAGGATGCTCTTGCGAGGTTTTGTGACGCACGTAATAAGTCCTGAGGATTCCACAATATGTCCAGTGATGATAAAGACTTGCAAGTGGTGGGCCCACATCCAGTATGATAAAGGACTGGCTCTGTAGAACTTCCTATGATGAGTAGATTCAAAGATTGATTGAGATAGCAGAAGCAGTGATGATGATGATGATTCGTTGATGATGTATTTCACATATATGTATATTGTATTCCTATAGAGATGTTATTATTCCTCTATACGGAAGTGACATCATTTATATTGTAAGTGTCGTAACTTATACTTGATGGGTTATTAGACCACCTTGTTGGGGTCGGTCCTGTATAAGTCATGTGGGTCAAAGGGTTATTAGACCACCCTATTGGGGGTCGTCCATGTGGGTCAAAGGGTTTTTAGACCAACCTATTGGGGGTTGGCCCAGTTAGCTTTATGTTATGTGGTTAAGTTAAGGCAAACCTAGTAAATGTTATTAGGAAAGTCAGGTCAAGTATAAATAGAGTGTGGGAGGCACTCTATTTTATCATTCTATTCTCACACACACTCTTTGGAGAGTGGCGCACTTGTGGATGAGGAGAAGCTGTTGCTAGGAGATGCCTATGTCTTATGCTTGGGTTGTATCATTGCTCTATCTATCTCTGAGGAAGTTATTGGGGTTTTTCACCTTTATGGTTTTCCCCAAGTAAACTTTATGTCTCTTGTGTGCTTGCATTATTGAGTCCATGATTGATATGCTGTAGATATGTTGTACACGTTATTCTCTCAGTTAAGATCCTAGATCAGATTGAAATTTCTGAAAAACAAACATGGTATCAGAGCTATCCTGAAAAAAGGCATGCTATGGCATGTATGACACTTGTTGCACTTGCGATGCTAGGGCTTGATATAGCAAAAATCAGTCATCGTAGCACTTTCTTTATATATCCATTTTGGAAAAGTTTTTGGATCTGAAATTTTTACAGGACAAATATCAGATCCCCGTGTACTTTTTGTCCAAAGGAAAACTTCTAATTCGTTGTACTTTGTGTTTTATGATCTGTACAATCTATGGTTTCTGCCTCTTCCATATCTAAGTCATAAACAGGTGACCTAGGAAAAAAGGTCATAGCTTGGGCTAGGAAGTGCCAAATGAAATTGTGTAAATATTGACAGGTAGTGCACGGACTGTAATTTCTCAGATAACTTTTTCAGAGGCCTAAATTGAACCAGTGACACGTGGCATGTCGTACAAGTTCGCTCTCCGATTTTATCCCATAAACAGGTCACGTTGCAACACATGGCATAACGCTCTCTCAGAGAATACATTTGAGGTCAAACCTGTGGGGTTGGAAAGATAATAGGTCAGGCTACCAGAGGAAAATTTTTATTGCCCTGTCGATCGGAAAGTTCAGAGTTACACTAGAAACAATCAGGTGCATATTTCTGTCAAAACAAAATTGTTTTTTTAGCACCTTCATTCATGGCTTCGGGAATGTAGGGTTTCGGAGAAAGTTGGAATTTTTGTAATCGGAGATCACGGCTGGATGATACTCATAAAAATTGAAATTTAGAGACCAAGATCAGATTTTTTGGTTGGGAAAAAGGCTGGGCTTGATCAGACCCTAGTTCGGGACTTTGATCGAAAAAGTGGAAAATCAGGGCTTCTTCAAAAATGGGAATATTTGAAATCTGTGACCACGTCTGGAAGCTCCTCAGAAAAATAGAAGCTTAGGTCTTTGGATTGAACCTTTTGATTGGGAAGAAGGGTGGGATTTATCAAACCCTGGTTCAGGGTCAGGTCTAGTGAATCCGAAAGTTTCAAAGGAAAATTTGAGGGGTGAAATTTTGTGGTTTTCAAATTCTGAGTATACCAGGTTAATCAGCTCATCAAGGCACATATTTCTATCCTTTCAAAAGCTTGAAATTCAAAGTTTGAATTTTAAGGGTTTCCCTAAAAAACCTTAATCCAGCTCCAGATCCAGTTTTTGTAAATCAAGTGGATTGGGTTAATCCTAGAAGAGAATGGATTGGTCACCTGCACACGTGAAGAAGTTTCTATTTCAGAAGGAGATGAGGCTAAGGCCTTACATAAGAATATTACAAGCAATCTTGACAGGTATGACTTATCCAAGTATGTTTCAAGATATGTTCCTGATTAAGCTTATGGTATGTTTGTGTTCATTAAGGTTAGTACAATCTTGATTAACCTTAGACTTGTCATATCACCTTAATAAAATTATGAATACATAATAGAAGATATTCATTGATTAAGGTTTTGAAACTTGTGATTGTACTAATGCATTGTGATGTTGTATGAGGTTTATGTTGTTCACTAACATGAAAGGTACACTAAGAAAGACAAATCATGTTCTACTTCAAGAACATATGATCATGGTGACATGAAGAAAAAGATTCATCCATTATCATGGATCATCTACTTAGAAGGTATCTATAACTTGGTTCTACAATGGTTAACTTATGAGACATACAGGTTACTAGCACAAGTAATTGAAGAGAACCAGAAGACATCATGTGGGTATGTTAGACATAACTAGCTAACATAGTAATCCAGGTATGTTTTTCCTATATCAAGTTAGAATCTTACCTTATGTTAGGATCCCTTATATAAGTATACTTGGTATGATTGGTTATGTTTATTCATAAAGTTAGAAATGTAAGTAATCAAGGGTTTATACATATTATGTCTCTTATCTTGATTGATGATTTGACTAACCAGAAGATTCCTATGATCAAATAAGAATATGCATGAGTAAAAGAAGTCTTCTTTGAAACCTTGAATACTAATGTTTATTATATGTGTTTGAAATAATCATGACTATACATGTTTAAGATTATTGTGTTTTGATAGTATTAAGATTATACTAATGAATGTGTGATTATGTATGAGACCTCAAGGATAACCCAATGATGATACTAATAAGCATGCATAGTGATTAAGGATGGATATAAGTTCAAGGACAGGTAATCCAGGAAGCAAAGATCAAGAGGGAGCACACTTCAGTAGTTTCTGCAAGGATGCAGATATTCAGAGGGAGTTGACCACTTCTCACAATCCACATCAGAATGGAGTTGCAAAAAGGAAGCAAATACTGAGAAGGAGTCAACCCAACAAAAAAACAAAGATAAGTATTTGAATTATCATTTCTTGCATATTTGATTGTTTAAATAATATTGTTCAATAATGTATATACTGATGTTCCAAGAATTAGGTTGTCTATTATGCATAGTTGCATTGATGAACAGTATACTACTAATATACATGGGTAAGTGGCCTATGGCACTGTACAACATTCCATTTCTACTTATCTAGAATGAAACCTCTTTGCTGACATGTTGGGAGTTGTGCACACTCTTAACAATGTTTTTGTAGAGATTAGAAGGCATCTAGAAAGTTATGGGATATGAATAAATGTTGTATTGAAGCATTGGCTAAGATAATTGCATGACTGTATGACATATTTCTTTATGTGTAGGAATTTGTTTTGAAAACTATGAAATTTTTTTAATCATGCAATTTAACTTGTTTTGTAGGAAAGATCGTATACGAGCACCTACAAAAGAAGGACTACAACATTTGTTTCAACAACAAAGTTATGTATTGAAGATATTGAATATATTGAAGTTCCCAGGATTCAGGAAGAATTCCATGATCAAGGAGTACCAGTCGATCATGAAGAATGATGTTTGGGAAGTAGTCCCAAGACCTGAACGGAAGTCTGTAATGAATTCCAAGTGGATCTACAAGATCAAGCATGTTGTAGGTGGAAACAAAGAAAAATAAAAAGCGATACTTGTAGCTCGTGGCTTCTCCCAGAAAGGAGGGATTGACTATGAAGAGACTTTTGAATCTATAGCCAGGCACACTTCCATCAGATCAATACTTGCTCTAGCGGCAATGATGAAATGGAAGATACACCAGATGGATGTCAAGACAGCTTTCTTGAATGGTGTAGTTGAAGAGGAAGTGTATGTGGAGCAGACACTTGGTTTTGAGACACATGATGGGAAGTCATATATGTGCAGAACTTGGTATGGTAGGATAGACATCTTTCTATCCAGTTCTGGCTTTACCAAGAGTAAAGCGGATTCCAACCTTTACTACAAAGTTGAGGAAGGCAATCCAGTGATACTACTTTTGTATGTGGATAACCTATTTGTTACAGGTGAGGATAGAATGATTGCCGACATGCAACATAAGCTTGCTACCGAGTTCGAGATGAAGGACTTGGGGAGGATGCACTATTTTCTAGGCATGGAGGTGTGGCAGAGTACATATGGAATATTCTTTGGACAAGGGAAGTATGTAGTGGAGATCCTGAAGACGTTCAGGATGATGGAATACAAGGCCATGGCCACACCTATGGAATCTAACCTTAAGCTTCTGTGTGATGCTTCATCTTATCCGGTTGATGTCACAGTGTATCGTTAGATGACTGGGTCCTTGATGTACCTGATGAACATGAGACCAGATATTTGATTTGCGGTGAACACATTGATCCAGTTCCTGACGGATCTGAGAAGTGTTCACCTAGTTGCTGTAAAGCATATTCTGAGGTACTGGAAGGGTACGGTTGACTATGGGCTCAAGTATGATGCGAATCAAAAGTTTAACCTGTAGGCTTATGTTCATTCAGATTGGGCAGGAAGTGTTGTAGATAGGAAGAGCACATCTGGGTGTTGCTTCAATATGGGATCAGGTGTGATCTCTTGGTTTAGCATAAAGCAGTCATGCATAGCACTAGGTACAGCCGAAGTAGAGTATGTTGCAGCTTGTTCGGCTAGTTGTGAGGAAGTATGGCTTTGGAAGATATTGTTTGAGTTATTTGATCTCCTGTTGGAGGCTACTGGTATCTTTTGTGACAACCAGAGTTGTGTGAAGCTATCTAAGAACCCGGTGTTCCATGACAGGATGAAGCACATTGAGATCAAATATCACTATATCAGGGATATGGTGCAGAAAGGAGCAGTGAAGCTCCTATTTGTTGTGACGGATGAGCAGGTTGCAGATGTACTGATGAAGCCACTAGTTAGAGTGAAGTTCGAGTACTTCAGAGAGAGGCTTGGTGTTCTTCAGATTGATGACACTTCGAGGAATAAGTGATGGACACATTTGCTGAAGCCATTACAAGCATGGTGAGAGGAGGATCCTTCCATGGCTATGGATGTAAGCACTGGATGATGAGCAATAGGATGATGCTCCAATTACTGCTCTGTATATGCATCATGTTGGATGTTGGATATGATCAGTTGGATCATTTATATTTATGTACGCATCATGTTGGATGCTGGATATGATCAGTTGGATCATTTATATGTATGTATGCATCATGTTGGATGTTGGATATGATCAGTTGGATCATGTGTATGTATTTGTATATGTATCAGGTGGATAGATTATATGATTAGGTAGAGCATGTATGATGATATGTATCAGGCAGATACTGTGTATGCATCAAGTGGATGCACTGTATGATCAGGATGATCATGGATGATGAGCTTCAGGATGTTGCTCCAGATGACATGCATCAAGACGATGTAGTGATCATGATCAGGATGATCATGTGTACATCAGGATGATGTATGCTGAGTATCAGGTTGATACTTTTTGGCCGTGGACAGGTTATGCAGATAAGCATATAATAGTGCCCTAGGAGGTTTGCATATTCTCTTGCTAGGTTTTTCCGCTGGCATATAATAGCTCCCTCGGAGATATGGGAAATTCTCTTTCTAGGTTTTGCTTTGGGAGGACATATAATAGTGCCCTGGGAGGTTTGTAGATTCTCTTGCTAGGTTTTTCCACTGGCATATAATCGCTCCCTGGGAGATCTGGAAAACGCTCTTTCGAGGTTTTTTCCTATGGCATATAATAGCATCCTAGGAGATCCAATAGGTTGGGATGTGTTCCCGTAATAAGTCCTGGGATGCTCTTTCGAGGTTTTTCCATGGCCACATATAATATCGTCCTGGGAGATTCGATAAGTTGGGATGTGTTCCCATAATACCTCCTGGGATGATCTTGCGAGGTTTTGTGGTGACCAAATATAATAGCGCCCTGGGAGATCCAATAGGTTGAGCTGTGTGCTCGTAATCAGTGCTGGGATTCTCTTTCGAGGTTTTGTGGTGGGGTCACATGTAATAGCTCCCTCGGAGATCCGATAGGTTGGGCTGTGTGCCCGTAATAAGTCATGGGATTCTCTTGTGAGGTTTTTCGATTCATGTAAAAAGTCCTGAGGATTCCATAGTATGGCCAGTGATGATGAAGACCTGCAGGTGGTGGGCCTACATCCAGCATGAAAAAGGACTGGCTCTGTAGAACTTCCTATGATGAGTAGATTCAGAGATTGATTGAGATAGAAACATCAGTGATGATGACGATGATTCGAGGATGATGATTCGCTGATGATGATCCAGAGAAGAAGACTTGTGCTAACATATCTGTGTCAAGAAATACCTTCCTAGTTAAGAGGGAGTGTTGATGTATATGTAACTTCGGAATGTATTTCACATATATGTACATTGTATTCCGATAGAGATGTTATTATTCCTCGTCTTATATTGTAAGTGTCGTAACTTATACTTGATGGGTTATTAGACGACCTTGTTGGAGTCGGCCCTGTATAAGTCATGTGGGTCAAAGGGTTATTAGACCACCCTATTGGGGGTCAACCCAGTCATCTTTATGTTATGTGGTTAAGTTAAGGCCGACCTAGTAAATGTTATTAGGAAAGTCAAGTCAAGTATAAATATAGTGCGGGAGGTACTCTATTTGATCATTCTATTCTCACACACACTCTTTGGAGAGTGGTGCACTTGTGGAGGAGGAGAAGCTGCTGCTAGGAGATGCCTATCTCTTATGCTTGGGTTGTATCATTTCTCTATCTATCTATGAGGAAGTTATTGGGGTTTTTCACCTTTATGGTTTTCCCCAAGTAAACTCTGTGTCTCTTGTGTGCTTGCATTATTGTGTCCATGATTGATATGTTGTAGATATGATGTACATGTTATTCTCTCAGTTAAGATCCTAGATCAAATTGAAATTTCTAAAAAAACCAACACAACCAATATAGGCATCTGTTGTTAATAGCCAGGGTCTACCAAAGGATTACATGATAGCCACTAAGATTGGTTTTGAATTGCAAGAAAATAAAGTCTACATGGTATTCCCATGAGTATATGGTTACGATGATGTCCTCTAAGATCCCCTCTGGATGCACAATTGAATTTTCTGCTAGTTGTAGTATTGTTGATGTATGCTTTAGTAATGAACATAGATTTAGTGTTTCCAGTATGTATTTAGTCATCACAATGATAACTACCCCTAAATCTATATGGGTATTTGGTATCAGTTTTTGATGGATGTGGGAATCTATGACAGGGATGTTTAGGTCCAAAGACTTAGGATAGATGTCCTTCCCCAACATTAGACCTGCAAGTTCTCCTATGGAATTTATTATTGGGGGGGTATTTTTTCTTCTTCCTGTTTTTTTTTATGCAATTGTCTTTAATGAATTTATTGTAGATTGGTACTTCTTTGATTGATTGGAGGAGTTGAATTTTTATGCACAAACTTAATTTGATCAATAATAACATTTTTTGTTTCATCATTCTTCTTAGATTCCAACCTCTCAGGGAATGGTGGGTCATATAAATTTGGTTGCTAAATATTATTACCCATATTATCGTGTCCTTCCATAGGAATGTCAAGGTTTACTAGAGGTGCAGTTTGACTCTGCAGGTGCTCATTCATAGTAGGAGGTAGGGGCCTATGCACGACTATCCCTGAACATAGGTTTACTTCAACAAGATATAAGGTGTCCAAAGTGTAGGTTTAGAAGTTTCCAAGTTCATTGTTGTAGATAGTTTGGACTTTTCTATCATTGTTAGGATTCAATGTAGGTTGCGCAGGAATTTGCGGTGGCCTTGATGGTTGTTGAGGCTATGGTGGAGGTATCAAAGCAACTTGATACTACTGAGGCCTACAAATGGATGAAGAAGGGCATTAATTTTGAGATGGATGAAGTATGTTAATAGGATATTGTTGCTAAGGCTGAAGATACTGAGGATGAAATGGAGGTTGATGATAATGATTCTGAGCAGTTTGCCAAGGGTTTTGGGCTTGTGTAGGCCAAGATGTTTTCCCCATATGATTCAAATCAGGTGACTAGTATGGGTTCCCATACATAGGAAAGTAAGATTAGTTATTAGTTTGGAATGGCCGGGGGAATCTAGGTCTCCTCTAATCAACAAAGCACCATTGTTCCATTCGATATCCTAATCCCTTATCTTGAATGGATACCTTGGAAGAAGGTAGTAATGGGAAGTTGTCTGTTGGGTGATTTTATACTCACATCCCACAAATATCCACTACATTCAATGGAAATTGATTCTTTTCATGCTTCTTCCTACACTTAGGGAAAAATACAGCCAAGGCTTGTGCAACCTCCTCTTGTTTCCTTTTTAGTTGCATTAAGTCCAACTACATGGAAAGGGATTGAAGGATATTCTTCATGTCATCCAACATATTTCTTAGTTCAAATTTAGTGAGGCTTGGAGATGTTGAATTAGCTGGTTGGAAAAAATATTTCTACTATTCTTCCACTTCTTACTAACAGATCTGCAATAATTTTTAAAGATATTCCTGATCTCCTCATAGTCTTGCTGGAATATGTCACCATTAGATAGAAGATTTAGAATTTCCATCATATCCTCCCTCACTCCTCGGAGGAGTACAAATTTAGGGATTCCTCATCTAAGTTGCATTTATGGGATCTCTTGTAGATTACTTGAAACCTTTGGTCATAATATTGTAAAGACTTGTTCTCCCCCTGCTACATCCTAAAAATTTCATCTCTAGTGTTCTTGGATTTGCAATAATCCCTATATTTTCTATGAAATTTTTCTTCATATATTCCCACGATGCAATACTATTGCCTTCTAGGCTCATAAATCACATCAATTCTAAATCTTTTAGGGTGAACGAGAATAGCTTGAGCTTCTGCGTATGAGGAATAATCATAGGTATTGAAAACTACTCCAAACTCAAATAAGAAAGTGTCTAGATCCTTTGAGGTTAAGGCATGGAAATTTGGAAGAGCAGTAGGGTTGATGTTCTTCATTTTGGCCTGCTCATTAGTCTCGATGATTGGGAACTCAAAGATTTCTTCCTGCTCCTCTTCTTCCATGGGGGTACTAATAGAATGATTATTTGAATCACTACCTACACTATCAGTTGGATTTTCAAAATATTCTAGATGGTTGAAGCAGGGATCTTAGATAGTTTTAGGGCCACAAAATAAAAAATCTACTGGTCCTATCTCACTCATAATAGGTTTATTAGGTATAAAGCGGCTGGACTCATCCCTCATTCGAGGCATGCATAGTGCATGTTTTGTTTCTTTTTTTAGTTGATTTTGTTGTTATTATTTGGTTTAGGTTTTCCCCCTCTCTTATAGTTTTAGCACCTCCCCGGAAACAATGCCAAAAAGTGGTGGGTTGCATATTTAGCAACAATAAGTGCTATGATCAAGACTTCTTACTTTAATTGATCAACTCGAGGAACATACAAACTTAAGAGGTGTTATGCACCATATGTGCAACTTATAAGGGATTCTAAGCTATTAAATATGGGAAATGAAAAATGGATGAACTAATTACTACTAAGCAATAATTAAGGCTTGCTTAAAATAGAACATTTTGCGATCCTACCCTTCCACACATCCCCTTATTTCTTCCTAGGATAGCAAGGCTCATAGTTTACTTTCAAACTAATGAATGAGATGGGATTGTCACTGTATGGCAAGTTTTTACATTGGATGAGAAAGGAATTCTTATGATTTTCAAAGTGGTGAAACAGCCAAGTGAATGAGATGGGATTGTCATTGTATGGGAAATTTTTACATTGGATGAGAAAGGAATTCTTATGATTTTCAAAGTGGTGAAACGACCAAGCATCCTAAGGCTTGGCCAACCTTTGTCTGAGAAATAAATAGGAAGCGAAATTAAATGAATGAAGTGCAGGAAATGACAAAGAATAAAATAAATACTAAAAATAAATGCATTCAACAAGAAACTACAGGAAACAATAAACAACACCACATGAGCTACTATTAAATTCTATAGGAAAACAAAGCATTCATAAATTGTAAATCATTTTCGATATGATCTATACTAAATTAACAAACTATTACAAAGACTCTTGTATTACCTTGAGGGGTCCCTCCCCAAGGTAGGTACATCAATCTAAATGAAACTCATGTACTCACAAGATAGAATAAACGATGGTTCTTCATTAATTTGATCAATTGTTCATGTTCCACAACAATGTACAAAACTATAGCTACAAAAATAATATATGTATTCAAAACAAAAATGATAGTTGAACCCGGTTGCTCTTCCTAAGGGTCTCTATTTATTACAATTTCAAAAAATCAAAAATAAGGATAAAAACTTAGCATAATGGATTCTCATCCCTATGATTTAAGGATGATCAGTAGTGATCAGGATCCATATATATTAGTGGTGGTATGTGTGCTTGAAACTGCTCTATGCTCGGATGCGTATACACATCCTCCTTAAGTCATGGTAATTAAAATCTAATTTCTATCGTTTTGCACCAATGTCCCTTAGTTGTCACGTTGTTCCTCCTGCATTAAATATATATTTTCTAGTTCCACGCATTAGATCAAGTTCAACCAAAACTAAGGCAAATCAAACAAGAAAAGGAAAACACTTTGACCATCAAGATTCCTGCTTGCTAGACATGCATGGAAACCTTAAAATGTTTAATTGCTACTCAAATGTTGTCCCCTAATACCTCACTGATTTCTTGAGACAAAGTAAGGAATGCAATTATTACCTTCTAAAGTGAGGCCTATCAATTATATCACATTGCATTGTTCCTATTATTAACCATGGTTGACTATCATATTTGATATTTCTATAGTGGTTTAGGCTAGAAATGTAATATTTTGGGCTTTCTATAGTTGTCATTGTTCGTGTCAATGTTTCGAACCCTAATATGGGTTCATCATTAGGACAATGAGTTGCTTGTTAGAGCTGCAAGATTTAGTTTATTAATATCGATTACTGATTCATATTTTCTCGGCAAAAACATTAAGACTCCTCCTAAGCTAATCTCCAATAATTTTGTGAGATAATTAGGTTTCTTCTTTATTAAATTAAGATTATTAAGTTTTTTTAATAAATTATACATAACTTATTATTGATATATTAGTTTAATTTTGTTAATTCTAATTTTGAATTATGCATGCCCTAACTTTATAACTTATATTAGTTTAATTATGTAATAAGATTATTTATTTCTAAATCAACTTAATTTTCTAATACTAGTTTAATTAACCTAATTATCTTATTAGTCTAATAATAGCTTAATTGGTTTAAGTTTAATTAGCTTAATTTGTAGTATTATAATTTTGTAAGGATACTATATTTGATTAATGAATTTAACTTTATTATTATATATTAGTATGTCCTAACTTTATTACCTTAACTAGTTTAAATAGTTTAATGAGGTTAATTAGATTATTAGCTTAATTATAAATTAGTTTATTAGCTTATATACTAAAGTAAGAACTAACGTTATTATTAATTAAAATGACTTAATTTCATAATATTATGAATTTTAAAATTAGCTTAATTTTAATATTAATGTCTAAACATTTAAATATTAATGTCTAAACATGTGTCATTATTAATATATGAGAATAATTTTGAGGTAATATTATTTATATATTAGTTTAGTTTTGAAATATATTAGCTTATATATTATCTTATATTAATAATTGAACTATTATTGGACATCGATAACCATGTTTGATATTGGCCAACTTTGCATGAATATGAAGAAATTTGGTTCAATATATTTAACTATGGTTGGTTTACTTGATCATGGTTAACTACAATTAATCATAGTTGACTAATGATCATTGTTGGCTAAAACAATAGTTGATCAATGTTGGTTGTTTATAGTTGACATTTCATTGAATATGTTTGACCATGTTTGACCATGCTTGATAACGGTTGACCATGGCTATTTTGATTGAATATGGTTGAGAATGCTTTACCATGTTTGACTATAATTGACCATGTTTCACCCAGGATTGAATTTTCTTGGCCATCGTTAACCATGGTTGACTATGTTTGACCATGATTGCCTATGGTTATAATGCCTTGAAACATTCATCTTGGTTAACTTATATAAAATTGTTCCATACCTCAATGGTTATGTTGCATGCAACATCCACTAATAGTTATGTCACATTGCAACATTCCTCAAGTGTTATGTTGGATTGTGGTATTCCCCAATGGTTATGTCACCTTGTTACGTTCATCTTGATTAACATATGTCAATTTTCTATGTTCCTTAATGGTTATGTCACATTGTGATGTTTATTAAATGGATGCCACGTTATGAAATTCCTTAAGGGTTATGTTCCCATGCGATATACCAAATCGTATGATGCATTGCAATATTCATCCTAGTCATCTTGTGTGGAATCACTACATTCCTCAATAGTTATCTCACATTGCAATGTTCATTAAGGGTTGTGTCAAATTTGTGATGTTTTCTTAATGGTTATGCCACATTGTGACATTTATCTCGGTAGACTTATGTCCAATTGTAATTTTTTTGAAGGGTTATTTCACATCCCGACGTTCATGAAAGGATGCACTGGATTACAAGGTTCCTAAATGGTTATATGGAATTGCAACATTCATCTTGGTTGACTTATGTAAAATTTCTATATTCCTCAACGGTTATATCGCAATGCATTGTTCATCTTGGTCGATGAATATGGAATTGTTATGTTCCTCAATCGTTATGTCACATTCCAATATTCATAAGGATAATGACTAATCTATGATGTTCCTTAATGGTTATGTCACATTGCGATTTCCATTTTGGTGGACTTATGTTGAATTGTAGTGTTTCTCAAGGATCATGTTACATTACGACTATATTAGATTACAACATTCCTCAATGGTTATGCGGCATTATGACATTCATCTTGGTCTACTTATGTTGAATTACTACATTCTTGAATGGATATGTCACAATGCAATGATTCACAAGGGTTGTATTCAATTGTGATGTTCCTCAATGTTTATTTTGTATTGTGAAGTTTAAAATGGTTGGCTTATGTTGAATTGTTATGTTTCTCAATGGTTATGTTGCATTTCTATATTCATCAAGGGTTATGTATTATTATGACATTTGTGATGGATTATGTTAGATTGAATATTTGACAATTGTCATGTCCCCGTGACCCACAGAGGCCATGGGAGACCCCGATACTTTTTTTCTTCTTCGAAATTTGACTGAATACAAACACATAGTTGGAATAGCTCAGATCTGCAACCCACAATCCACAATCCGTGATCCGCAATCTGCAATTGCGATCCGTAATCTGCAATCCACAATTGTGATCCTTAATCTGCAATACGTAATCCGCAATTGCGATCCTCAATCCACAATCCGCATTGCGGAAGTCAGAAATGTGGAATTCCAACTTCATCCTTCCAGAAAACTTCCACTTCGATAATCGGCATTGCGAAAGTCGGAATTGCGGAAGCCCAAATTCAACCTTGCAAAAAAAATCCCCTTCTGCAATCCACATTGCAGAAGTCGGAATTACTGAAGTCCAACTTCAACCTTCTAGAAAACTTCCCCTTCCATAATCCACAATCCGCATTGCGGAAGTTGGAATTGCATAAGTCAAACTTCAACCTGCTGGAAAAATTCCCCTTCCGCAATTTGCAATCCGCATTACGGAAGTCAGAATTGTAGAAGTCCAAATTCAACCTACGAGAAAAATTCCCCTTCTGCAATCTGCAATCCGCATAGTGGAAGTCCCACTTCAAACTTCCAGAAAAGTACCCCTTCTAAAATCCGCAATCCACATTTTGGATTCGGAATTGTGGAAGCACCTTCTCTACTCCTGCAGCTCAACAATGCAAACTTCTGAGAGGCATAACTTCCTCGTCCCCAGTCCAAATGAGGCAAGGTTGGTACCGTTGGAAATATCTTGGAGAGCTCTATCCAATGGTGCATTTCCAATCCAAACTGAGGTCTCTAACATGGTAATTTATCCAAATGAAAATTATGTGCACAAATCCACCTTGACTGACTTTAACCTTCTTCCTGCCATGAATTTCCCCTTCACCTGGCCCACAGAGGGATTTTGAAACACAACAGGGTATACCCCTCCCTTCCCAAGATTAGGTGTAGACATACAGCTCATTCACAGGGTTAATAAATACATCACAACATGTAAGGTGCATAAATTTAGGTTTAACCATTACATTTATCACATGCAAGAGTTATAATGCATTAAACTATGCAACAAAATGATGTATATAACAATGAACTCAACCCTCTACTCAGGATTGCACATAAAATTCTTGTCAAACAAATTCATATCAACGAACATTCCATAACTTGCACATAAGAAGCCATATCATATCAATGGAACATCATCATTTAACATAACAAGGAAGTACTTATCTTTTACCTTTATAAAGCCGCCAAGAAACTGGCTAAGTGAGAGCAACGTTCCTCCCAACCATAGATCTCTGTCCATCCTGTAGTCTTTCAGATGAGAGATCACCCCGGAGATGGACTCTGTATCCACTAAGGAGGTCTATCAGGTTCTCTCACAGTTAAGGTTCCATCCCAATGCTAAGCCAATCTGTAGTTGGATTTATCAATCATTCCAGGGCATCTACCCATGCTAATCCAACCTACAGTGGGTTTATCAATCATATAAGGATATATTGGTCATGCTAAGCCAAATTGTAGTTGGTTTATCAAGCATACCAAACAACACAATCATGCAAATCCAGCTCGCAGTTGGGTTTATCAAGCATACCAGGAAAGATGATCATGCTAAGACAACCTGCAGTGGGTTCATTAGGCATACATGGATAAAAAGGAAGGTATTGCTAAGCCAGTGAGCTCAACCAAATAGCTGTAGGCATCTCAACACTTAGCATACATGGCATCCACATTACCTACCTCACCCAACATAAGAAAGACCCTCTTCTCTGCTGCAAAGTCCCTCAAGGCCTCTTCCCTTCCAGTGCTATTCATGATGGGCATAGAAAGGTACATTTGCTAGTTCTATGAGATTACAACCTTCATTGGGTTTATCAAGCAACCCAACCTTATACCACAGTTCAACAAGCTGGTTCCTTTCAGACTTGCGGACAAGGCTCTGTTCCGCAATATATTCTATGTGACCCAATTTCGGGTTCTCATAGTTTCTCTGTACTGTTCAAGATTTTTAATTCCTCTCAGGCTTCTTACCACTCCCGTCACGAGTAGACTAGGTTCGCAAACACACTTCCTATTACACAGGAAACACAATTATCTTCAAGCTTCATCACGACTGACTCTACGGGTCTGTGTATGAAGGAATGTGTGAACAAGTTCTCTCTCATTGAAAATGGATGGATGATGGAATTCCAAGTGCATGAATGGATGAATGTTCCCTTCCCCAATGGGTAGTCAAAACAGGTTCCGTGAGTTTCCAGGTATTTGAGTGTCTTCCAGGACAAGAAATCAGAGCCATGCCCTGCCATACGAAATCGCAGACATGCTCCATACTCCATCGGATTTAGCAACATGGTTCTCAACCACCCTCTGCAACCGAATTAATGTCAGCAGGGAGGTCAAAAGGTTTCACAGTTGGACATGTGGAAACATGGGTACCAATGCCATAATCTCCTCACCTCTCCCTAGTGGATACACATGGCCCTTTCTCATTGGTTGCTTCCTTAGCCAGCTTCTTGGTTGTTTTATTCACTAATAATAATTGCATCATTTACATTTCTTCATGGATTAAAAACCCATGAATAATCAAACTATCAAATACTTGCCTATGCAATAACCTTAAACATCCACTAGTGGGGCCTTGGCCTTGAGCTCCACACTAGGGTGAATACACACATTGCATATACACAGTATTTACATTGAATCCAATATACATCAAGGGAAAAATTGGGTATTACATCAATGGTTACATACAATTGGTGCTTAGTAAAATCACACAATGTCACATATGAATTCTTCCAAGTGAATTATTTGAATTTGGAATAATTCAATTTGACAATATTAACATCAAATTTCAATTTTAAATTCACATATAATAACCTAACATTGTTTAGAAAAGGATACAGTTGATAAACTTAACAATATATATTATATAATAGTTAGACATGATAATAAGTGTGTTTTTAGATGATTATATTAATTTTCACTTATCACATGAGTTCTATTTTTAAATTACAATTTGTTTTTCAACATCATCAATTTTCTCCACAACTATGCTTTTTATATTATATATACTTCAGAAAATATAAAACATTATATATTCTTTGGCAGAATAGGATGGAAATCCATGAAGGATCTCAACTTGTAGGGTCATCTAGTAGAAGAGTGGAGGACTTACGTGTTAAAGCTTAGTATTGGTTTTATTAAGCTCGACGAAGAGTAGGAAGATTCCTTGAGTCGGTCCCTTCATCTGGCTACAGGTATTTAGATGACCAGGTTGGGTTACAAGGAAAAATTAGAATTGGATTTCAGTGGAAAGAATGCCTAGTGGTGGGAAAGGCTATGGAAACTTCTAGGTATGCTAAAATCCAAGATACTATTGTGGCTAGATCTATCCAAGAAGAAATAGGTGAAGAAATAGTCAACCATATTTTCATATTGTTCCCTTATACAATTCGAGTTTGGAAGGAAGTGGAAAATTCATTTCATCTTAAAGCAACATGGAGGGGAGACAATCTAGATGAATGCTACAAAGGTTGGTGGACTAATGATTTGGTTGCAGAATAAAACTCCCTCCCGTGTTTCTTTGTCTATTTTAAATTGTGGTCTCTCAATTTGAGTCTCTTACATGATAAATTCATCATGGAAGAAGTAACCGCAGGTATGGCGAAAATATCTCTCGAGAATTTAAACTGGAGCCAAAGAGAAAAAATACCATTGCCGATCACATTGCAATTGGATTTGGAGGTGCCATGGGGATATCTTGATGGGGCTAGCTAGGGACATCCATCCCATGTGGGGATTGGGGTGGCCTTATATATAAATGACTATCATTATTTTCACCTTCAATTCACTTTTGGGAGTGGCTCTAACATGAAAGAAGAGTTTTCTACACTTTGGACATCCCTACAATTCACAAATTCTCATGGGGTAAACAAAATTCAAGTATTGGGAGTTTGTTGCACTTTGGACACCTCTACAATTCACAAATTCTCATGGTGTAAACAAACTTCAAGTATTGGGCGATTTGAAAGTAGTGGTGGATTGGGCGAATGGAAAAAGTATTGTCTAGATTGCAAGACTAACTTCACATCTGGATTATATTCAAAGAAATCCAGAATCTCAACTGGTCTTCTTTCACTCATATCTATAGGGAATTAAAAAAAAAAGATCACTTGTCAAAGGAAGAACTCAAAATGTGCGATGGCTCATTCATCTTTCCATGAATACATAGACGGCCAAGAGGTCGAGTCTAAGGATTTTCAAATATAATTTTATTGTTTCATGCATGTCATTTTGGATTTTTGTATAGTCCTATGAGGAATAGCTCATGAGCTCGAATTTTGAAAGATTAAGGAATAAGGGATTTAAACCACCTGGTAATGAACTTTTGTTATCGGTAAAGTATGTTTTGACATAGCTTTTAGTCTTTTTTGAAACTAGATGTTGTAATCCTAGAGGGAGTATGGTCATACTCTTGGAGTCAATCTAAATTTTCTTTTCAAGGCCTCACATGAGGCCATTTTTTGTAACATGTATATTTCATTATGTGGAATATAAGATTTTTTTCCTTTGAGGATAAAACATTATATATTTTCATTTACAAAAATCCCTTTTAAATTCCAAGAATGCAATTATCCAATACAACATTTAGTTTTTATACCTCCCATAAAACAAGTCAAGTTTAACATTCAACATTAGTTGTTAAAAATTTAATTATAATAAATATATACTAAGAATATTATGTATTATAATGATAAAATAATATTTATATTATAAAAAATACATGGGAGATTCACTCAATAAACTGCTATCATAGCACGTTCGTTCGTGGCATATGAAACAATACCCCTAATTTCACTACATATTGGAAAATACCTTCCAAAATTATTTTTTTAACCCCGTCCCAATATGCCTTCCCAATTTTAAAAAAACCCTATTTTCACTAGATATTGTATGTACCAATTTTTTCATTAACATTTTTAATACCCCTTTATATTTATACCTAGTATATTGATATGATACCTCTCTTATGACCCCACATGCATTCTACAATGCACCTTGCTTCTTTCGATGTATATTGTGGATGCACATTACTTCACCCACAATGCAATTACTCAACCACATATCATTATGATTTGCAGCATCTAATGGTCTAATGAAGAGATAGGAGATCACTTCTTGTATGTCACTAGAGCCAATGCACATAGTACAAAATTTAGATTGCATGTTGCAGTTCCCCAATCGCTGACTAAGCCTGTTGTGGGCTAGGTATCCAATCCCTCAGGGCCTGTAACAATCTCTAGGAGGTTGACTAAACCTCCCAAGGCCTATAATAGGCACGAGTGGTTGGGTATTCAAGCCCCCAAGGCCTATCAACGGCCTATAATAGGCCCTGGAGGCTTAGAGAATCCTAAGGCTATTGGTAACAATTGGATATCAATGACCACTATCTCTCAACTATGATCAACTAGAAACCCACTTCACCAAGAAACCCCTGGCCTCGAGCATGCCTCAAGACGTGATTTCCCTGCGTACTAGTAAGCCCAAGCCTTGCCTCAATCCGATTTCTCATCCGACCTTGATCCCGCCATCTCCATTTGGCGGATATTTATCACCCCGCCCATATAAAAAAGAACCCAAAGTATTTTTGTATTGTTACATTAAATAAATAAAATAGTTTTCCCCTTAATATATAAGCAATATAATTTTTAGGTTTTCATGAATACTTAATACTGCAATATGAATGAATGTGATATTATATTGCCTTCTAGTGAAGCCCCTGTGAAAACATTTAAGATAAACATTCTTCAATAATTAAAATATAGCATATTTTTATTTTATATATTTGGTATAATTAAATTTTTGATAAACAAGAGCCAGCCATAGGTGTAGATGTCCTTGACATTTGAAGTTTAGTACCTTTCAAGCATTAGATTTTGAATATTTTGAAGGCCCCATGATAGGAATTATACTTAAAACTATTGAAATTAATCAATCAAGGATGGAATCAAGGCATCATAAGTGAAGCTACAACTCTGTAGGCATCATATCAGCCTTAAAAAAAAACCACGAAAAAAATCTACCATGAAGTATCATCTAGATGAGTACCCTTAAGTACAAAAGTTAGAGATATATGCACACTTAGATACCTGAAAAGTACTTGTACCTACACAAGGAAAACATTCCTAGACTTAAATACAATGAAACAGTTGGTGGGTGGTCAAATTGTCTTAGCGGACTGAATTTGATTTAAGATTCAATAAAAGTCTTTGAAAGGGTGGCGAAAAACATTTTTCACTTTCAGGACTCCTTGTACCTACAACATTGGAATTTTTGTTGTCATTGTCAATCCATCAACATGTGATAAACCAAAAATGCAGTTACTTTTGAATAGCAAGAGAAAAAAAGATAAAGTAAAATAGAGACATATGTAAAAGCTTGCACATTTTTTGCAATTGGATCATATAAAATCATCTTAATCTTGCAAGTTTTAGCACATTCATGTTAGAAAATGATATTGATAGATTATAAAAAATGGTATGAAGATTCCCAAGATTTGTTCACAAATTTGCATGTCTATATTTCATGAAACTGTAGCAAGAATGGGAAAAGGATCTAGTTATATATATGGAACTTCAAATATAAGTCTATCTGCATCAAAACATAAAAAACATGAACACGAAGCAGGTTTCAATGGACAAGAAAGATTTGGATAGTGAGTTGGGACTCTGAGACTTAGATTTGTCTTTTTGTTTTTCAACTCTTCATTGACCGAACAATACTTCACATGGTGTCTTAAGGTGGTATTCCTATCCACTTACAACTTGCTTGTTGCTTTTGTTTGATATGTAAAAAGAGGAAAACAAAATTTTAGATGGGAAATGGGAGCATAGACTTGGACTAAACATGTTTAGGAAAAACATAATACTTTTATTAATTAAATAATGAGGCCCAAAAAGCCTTATCTAATAAAACTATGAATAAATTCAATATAAACATAGCAATAAATCAAACAAAGTACAAACTGAAACCTAGAATCAACTTATTGTTTCATTACTAAGGCAAATTCTTCAATATAGAAAATACAATGGACACACTAAACTATTACTTGGGAAAAAGTGGGCATATATTCTCAACGCGCTTTATTTAGTTATTATATATTCTCAGTACACTTAAAAGTATGGTGTATGTCATGGAAGCATATGATGCAATGCTATATACCTATGCAAAGCTAGATGAAGCTACAAGAGTAATGTTGGGATGTTAAGGGAGATGGAGATTGAAGTGGATAATATGGTTAGGAAACAAAGAGTTGATGAAAATTCTATCATGACCATCTAAAATTAGACATAAAGGATGTTTTTGTAAAAGAAAACAACTATTAGGACTATGCAAGATTGTTGAAGATGCTAGAGACTTCAATGAATGTTATTGTTGTAGAAATAAAGAAAAAGATTCCCATGTGTTGAAATGGTTACAAATTACTATAGTGTTTAAGGTTTTGTCTGAAAATTATAGGTCAACAGGTTTAAGAAAAGTATCTCTAGAAAATCAAGCATGCTATGGAAGAGAAAATATTCTAGATAAATCTATAGTCCAATACTTGTGTTCACATAAAGACTATTTCATTTTTTTCTTTCTGTTTTTGTTTTGGATTTGTTCTTTCTTGTTTTTTTTGTGAGAAAATAATGCAAGATCTATGTAAATCATAAACAAAAAAATCAATACTAAGAATATCTAAATTGGTTCAAGGTTACAATTTTTAATGGCAAATATCAACTTTCCCTAGTCTTTGATAGGATAAGGGAGAGAAAATTTTCTATTGCAAATTCGTCATTGAGCACTCCGACAAATTTTTCTTATGAAACACACAGTATCTGAGATCCTCTTGGCCCATTTCTTACAACATTCTGAAAAGGTACAATAGCGTAATTCCTGGTCCCAATTGCTCATGTGATCTCAGGAAAAATATTCTTAAAGCATTTATTAGTTTCACCTACAATGAACACATGTTTATTGCAAGTTGATATTTAAGAAAATGTAAAAGATACAATAGCTGTTTTGAAAAATTATCTGAAAACAAGGAACGGTTTTGAAAACAACATAAAAAAATATAGCTGTAGTATCATTAATTGTTTTACTGTCCCTGTAAAGTCCCCTACCAAAATTGAGTTAGATTTTTGTTGACAGTTTATAAAAGCTGGTTCTGAAATTCCATCAAACACTTAGTCTACACACAATTGTAGCTTACGGTGTAGGAAAATATGACCTTGGAATGCACTATATGAGCAAGTTTTGGGTCTATTGTTTTTGTCAAACACTTGTTCAACTATTGTTTGGATTGAAATTCATCTCTAGTGTGAGTCTTGTCAATTTTCAAACTTCAATATTATGATATTCAATCATTGCAGTTGAATACAAAAACCATAACCTTGTTCCAACCAAAGAGAAATTGCATCAAGCATTTCTTAAACACAACAATGAAAATCTAGTAATTCAATATCAACATTCTATAGGAGAAAATATGATATGGAAATGACTGTAAATCTGACCTTTAAGTATTCAATGATCACATAGTTTTCTCAGTGGTAGTGACCTAACTTTATAGCTCATGTAGGATTAGTATATTTTCTCATTAGCAAGGTTTAGCTCCACTGAACCCTGTAATAGTCAAATCACAACCCCTATGTGACCCAAAATTCATCCTGTGTGGTGAAGACAGAGATGCCCCTAGCTGGGCATTACTCCACAAATAGTAAAATTAGGAAAATGAGTGCAACCTCTTGCACACTAGTAGAAATAATGACATGAAGTAGATGAAATAGCAATGATAACCCTCCTGTAGCTCATGTAGGATTAGTATATTTTCTCATTAGCAAGGTTTAGCTCCATTGAACCCTGTAATAGTCAAATCACAACCCCTATGTGACCCAAAGCCCCTAGCTGGGCATTACTCCACAAATAGTAAAATTAGGAAAATGAGTGCAACCTCTTGCACACTAGTAGAAATAATGACATGAAGTAGATGAAATAGCAATGATAACCCTCCTGTACTGGCACACGTTTCTATGCTTTAGTAAAACTTGAACACTAACTAGTGAATGTATGTGTACACAAGACCCTCCAAACAGTCCCACACCCTCTCTTGTCTTGGTCACAACGCAATTAGTATATAAATGGTGAATGATTCGTCCTTCACAATAGTAGTGACCACCAATACACAAATAAAATTACTATAGCTCGATATTCATTTCAAGTGGTGTGCCCTCAACCCAAATACGATCTCCTCAAGAAAAATCATCTAAGTTCAACTCAAACTCCATAGATCTAAGAATAAAACGATGTGTAGACTATGACAATGAAGCACAAGGATGAGAGCTAAGTAATATCTTGTAATAGATTGACTAGGGTGTATGGTTTCACCACCAAAATCCATATTTTTCTCCTAGGGTTTTCATTCTAAGAGACACAAGCCACAAGATCTCTTCAAATCACTAGAAAAAATAATCAATCAACATATGAGAAAATGAGCTCTAATCCCTCTTTTATATGCCCCTTCTTCTTTTCTCCCCATTCACTTAAATGATTTAAGTGACTTTCTAAGGTTATTCTTCATATTGTTAACTAAATCAGTTTTTAACCCCCCAAAATGCTTTATTTGTTTTTACACCTTTATGGGCACTGAAAGTCACCCTTTTTATCCTCCCACCATTTGAAGCTCTTCATCTTGGCTCCAATGGGCTATTACACTAAGGTGTTCCCTCAAATAATATGATTGAGATGAAGCCCTTAGTGAATTTAATTAAATTATGCACAATAATCCTCCAATTTACAAGAATCACTAGAATGCAACGAAACCAAGAACGAACTGTGAAAAAATGATCTTGATGATGACTAATGGTAAATGGACTAGGTTGGGCCCCATAAAAATCCTCCAAACTCTCTAAAACCACTTGAAACATAATCTCACTCCTCTCATTTGATTGACACAAGCCCCATAAGTAATTTCCAACCGCAGAATAGGGGAATCGAAAAATGGGGACATTACAGTTCCTGCTGTTCAATTCGTAGTTTCTATCATTTTGACGAAAATCAATGAAAATTTCCGCAACAAAACCAACTGAGTAGACATTTGGCGAGCTTGGAAAGCCATATATAGTTGTATTTGGTTCCAACCTATGCTTTTGGTAGACTTTTGTTATGTTTTCAATTGATCTCTATTCGTGTAACATAATGACAAACTTTGCATTGCCTCTATCATATTGTCCTTCAGCTCTAATTGCAAAATCTGTAATATGAGAGCTTTCACTAGGGGAAAAATGGTCAACGAATCGAGGTATTAGGTTGTTGTTAATGTTTACTGTTATTGTTAATTAGTTATCCCTATTCACCAAATCAACGTGGAGTAGTTGTGTTTTAGTAGGTGAAATAGTATTTTTGCTTTGTGTCTAGTTCCATACAAGTTGAGGACGCCTCCTTCGAACACCTTTGTGTATGTTGTTGAACAAAGTTGTAGAATCGAATACAGTGGCTTTGCCAATTGTTTAAGTCTAGAACAGATACCACATTGAACATGTTAACAACAAACAATACCATTTCCATAGCAAGTGGTTGTTTGTGTCCCTATGCAATAAAAAAATGAAAAAATAAATGTATATATATGTACCTTTTTGTTTTGTCCTTTTGTGGTGACTGTGGCAATTGACTGGCTCATGTTGCTAGATTTACTATCCGAATCCATAATGAAAATGCAATTGCAATTGAAAATTTTCACTTTGAAAAGGAGCTGCAGATAGTTCAAGTATCTGCTATGAATTTTTGAAGTTTGCAAAATCACGTGACTTTATTTTTCATATAAGTTATGCGATCAAAGATATAGAAACAAAAAATAAGTTTCATACCTTAAGCAATTGATTTGTTAATTGTCTTTATCTGCCAGTTTAAAACATTAAAATTTTGAAATAACACAATAAAAAGCGAGGATGACAGGGACATGCCAATTGCATATATATATATATATATATATATATATATATATATATATATTGCAATAAGTGTTCAAGTAAGGAGACATTTTTTTTGGTAAATAAATATCAATAGAAAAAAGAACATGGCATTTTTTTATTTCAAATGCATGGAACGATTGTGTCAATAGCTATGAATGAAATGCATAGAACAAGAAGACAATTTTAGTACATAAAAAATGACAAAGATGAATTCGCTATACAATGGAAGATTTTGGAAACATAAAAAAATCATTTTAGTATCATGTGTGTGAAATGTTTTCAAAAGGAATTGAAACATAAATGATGTCATGTTTTGTCTAATAAGGCTCAGAAATATGAAATCTGATGTTCTGAGCTAGCAAAGTTGTCTAGATATGATCAAGCAAAGAGCCAACATAGGTTGTTGATTTCATTGTATGTAGCTTGAATTTATGCTTTTCCATGAATTAACAATTTTTTTTATGCATTGTCGGTATGCATTATGTCAAAGTTGAAATCACCAACAATCACAATATGTTTCTCGTTAGCAATGCTATCTATGATATATTGCACAAAGCAATAAAGTTCTTGAACACATATGCGATGTAATATAAACATTTGCTAATATGACAACAATTTTATTGACATAAAAGTGAAATACAATTGTTTCAATTAAGTTTGTTGTGTAATTGTCCAGCTTCTCAATTACCATATTTTGTCTATAACATGTGAGAATTCAATGAACAAAGAGTGTAGAAACATAGCAATAGTTTTTTGCAAGAGGGACATTGTTTGATAAAAATTGTTTTCGTGTCTCTTGTATATCACTTCTCATAAGGTCATAGTCACTAGAAATATTGTCAATGTACAATTGTAAACTACGTGTGTTCAATGAGCATATGACTAGGCATGCTTTGTTTGGAATTTCCTAGAGGCCATATTGAAATTGCAAATAAGCATGGCTATGAAGCCAATGTATATAACCAACAATTTTTTTTGATGTACATAAATTTGATTTTTGTAGTTTGTTTATTGGATACAATCCATGCATGTCTCTAACACAAGACAACACAATGTATGCAAGACCATGTTGTGAAACTCCTTTGGGATCAAATGCTACTTTTTCCATTGTGATCACTTGTGACCCATGTATTGTTCGTGCACATGCTAATTGCACAAGAAATTGTTCTTGAACAATGGGGGCCTGATTTATTGATTCCATTTATCTATATATTCTTGTAATAGGTTTCCAGGTATGTGGAATACTACGAGAAAAAAATTCTTTTAATGCTTCTCATTGTAGCAAGTCGATTGATGGTGTACTGAATTCAGTCTAGACTATGTCAATTTTGTCTTTTGTGTAGTGTCTGAAAACACCTTCTACACCATTCATAATACCATCATCAATGGCATAATTGCCTCCAATTAATTCCACAAGCATATTTTGTTTCAGGACAATTGTAGATGGAATGTTCATTTTATCATTTCCATAGGGATTTGTTTTTTATTGCAATGTATATGATTCTGATTGCACAATCAACAACATATTTTTTTAATTTTGCTACTCAACATATTTGTTTTTGTAAAACAAATATGGAAATATTGGATCAATTGGTGGATATTGATGTCAATGTTTGTTTAAATACCCAATGTCATGTTTTGATTGTGAAGAAGATCTGCTTCTATTCAAGATTAACACAATCAAAGCATATTCTTGTCTCATTACTTCTTTCAACTCACAACATTTGACATTGTTTCCCCAAAATATGTATGGAATTGTATTGAACTTGTTCGAAATCCAAGCATCTCTTATAGATTGTGCTTGAAAAATGTTGCCACAGAATATGATATCAGAGTTTCCAAATGGAAATGTCGGGGTATGCATTATTTCTCATAGTCGTTTGTCAATGTTACATAGCATCCAAAAACCTATCAAGGACACTTCATCTACGAGCAAGAGACGAAGTTGTTCATATTCTTTAGTCAAAAATTCCATTGTACAAGAGCTTAAAGGAAGCATGTTTGAAATTTCCAAAGGAAATGGAAGTGTTGAATGTATAGTGACACCATTTGCATTATGTATAGCTATTCCAGTCAAAGCAACTATGATTCCCTTTTTCTTTAAAGGGTCACTATGGAGATTGTTGTTATAAAAGCGTAATAGACCATGGTAAATTTATTTTGATAGAAATGTTTTACCAGTTCCTGCACCTTCAGTTATAAACAAGTGAATTTGTGTGCCTAGATTCACTCTCTTTCTAAGTATGATTTCTTTTATTATTGTATGTTGCTCTTTGTTTAATTTTTTCCTAATTCCATAGTAATATTCTTTGCTTACAACATATGGATGTTTTATAGAACAAGGCACATTGTTAGAATTAGCTGCAGGTATTCTAGAAAACATCCTTTGCATTAGGTCCCTTTTGATGTCATATTTTTCTTGCCTAGCAAAATTAGTATGTTGTTCCTCCAATTCTTCAATGACAAATATTTGTTGATTCATAGACTCAATTGTCTTAGATTCTATGTCAATGTCATCCCAATTTGTTTTAGTTGTAGCAATAAACTTTGATTCAATGGAATATATTGATATATTTTGTGACAAGTATGCTTCAAACCACGTTCCATAGTTTTCTTTTAAGACATCTTCACTCTTTCTAAATGTGACAAATAGCACTATATTTTCTCTGAAAAATTTATCCGGGTCTTTTTGTTGATTATATCAAATGTAACATATGACAGATGGTTGTTTTCTTTTCTTGGGACCAAAATTCGTAGACGAGTAACAAGAGATATATTCTTCCAACCATATGTGCTCGAGGACAACAAGTCTTGCAATATAGTTTTCAATGATTGAAGCACACAAAATGTTTTTCAAATCATCTGATTCTTGTTGCAAAAGCCTAGGGTTTTTAAGAACATATGTTCTTTTGTCAATTGGCGTAGTTTTAATGAATAATGTTTTTCTAGAGCTTGAGTGCAAAGGAAAGGAAAGGACAATATGAATAGCTTGATAGCTTGACATATGTTGAATGTTAAGAAGTGCATTTCCAAGTTTGTGGATTGTTTCAATTTGGATATCGTTGATGTGTAGGCACTGTTGTCTTATTTTTTTGAAAGCACTTGTCATAGTTTGACCCATATTTATAATATAAGAGCTATATTATGTTGTTGCAGAATATACATCAAGATAATTTGTGCATTTATGTTTTCATACCACAAGCTTGGTACCTATTTCAAGAAAGCATTGATCCATATGTCAAATGGGTCTCTTTTTAGTAGCATAGTAGGACGCAATAAACAAGACCATAGAAGAAGAACATATGCCTCCCTAGTCATCTTGATATCTAACAAGAACATATCAAATGACATGTTCTTAGGATGGTTTTTCGCCTCTAAAATTGAAAATAATTCTCTTGCTTGCTCAATTTTTTTATCTTCTTCATTTGTCAATGGATGCAAAATAACCGTTCTATCCATAGGAGGTAGAGGGAAATTAAATGTGCAACTATAAAGCCGATATTTTTTGTAACTTATTGTGTGTGATGATGCGTTTGTATCGTATCCAATTCATCAGTAAGCAATGATGCATAAGATGACAAACACCTATCAACAAATGACACAATTTCATGTTCAGAAGATTGTCAAAAGATACTAGGGGCTTTTTATGTCCAAAGTAATCCATGGTCATGTTCATTTACTCTACTCTAGAATTCAATAATGAATAAGTACTCTTCCATTTCTCCAGAAAATTCATCATTATTCAAGCTCAAGTCCCAGAATGCTGCCATTCTATGTTTATAATAACATGTACAAAGAATAGAATTATGTCTTAACAATGATTCAAGGATCTCATTAGAATTTGGTCTTGAATATTTTTTAGAAAACTTGTTTCTACTTTCATATAATGCATTGCACAATGGAAGTGAAAGATGTTCAGCAATTGTAAAATTCACAAAGAATGTTGGAGATCCAAGTTGTCGTATCATTGCAAACAAAATGTTTCCTTATGTGTTCAAAGTAATCAAGATATGTGCATATGCTTTTGAGACAACAATAAGTAATTGGTGATTTCAATATTTTGTCAAGGTTCTTTCTATATTTCACATCTTTTTCAAAAAGGTTCTTTCCGTTTATCTCTTCTTTGTCAATTGATATCCAAGTTGAGCTTGAAACCTGGTTGATGAGAATTTGAACTGCTTTGAAAAAAATATTTTTTTTGTGTAGCAAAGTCCTCAAATTCATGTAAAAGTTCCCATTTTTCTAATTGTTGATAAGTAAATTGTTCTACAATATCATCATGTTGACTAAGTCCATAAAACAACACAAAGAAATTTACATCTTCATAAAACTTGTCTTGGAAAATGCCCAATGGTTGGAATCCTTCAGAAGGAAGAACATGTATAACTTGAATTTCCAAATCATCTATTAGTTGAGTTTGTCCATCTTCATGCATGATTTTTTCAGAAACAAGTTATCATCCTTTGTCTTCATCACTAGAGTCATTTGGTTCTATGTTCAAGAAACCACTAGAATTATCCGGTTCTATGTTCAAGAAGCCATGGTTTTTGATATCAATGTCTTTATTGAAAACATATTCCCATTTGATGTTGACCATGACACCCTATGAAATGTAAAGTGGAGTCTTGCATAATTCATTTAGAGAAAGCATAATGTTCAGTGGTCGAATATTTCCAATGTTCCGTGATCAAATATTTCCAGATGAATAGGATTTTTTGTATTCTAATTTCCTTTTAACATGACTGCAATTATCACCGAGCCTGATAAAATGATGGGAAATGCCTTTTGAACCCTATCCAAGTATGTAGGAACATTTATGATTGTTCTAGTAAGCACAACATACGCTTTTATGGATGGAAACTATCCTTTCCAAATGCAGAGATGGATCTCTCTCACGATTATTTCCGCACACAGAATACTACTTGAATGAAATGGTTATGTATAAAAGGTGGTGTCTAGGCCTTCAGATAAGGATTATTGGGGGTTTTTCAATTGGTTGAGATTAGGGATAGGTGTATCATTGGGTATTGATTCAAGCTTTAATTGGTTTTCTGTCATAGATGAATGATTTGGACTATAACTTCAGAGGAAGATGCAAGATAAATGAGGGTTTTTCAAGTCAAAAGATATCAGCAGATGGTATTAGAAAGGTAAACATAATCCATCACAAAGTTAGAGAATTTATGAATGAATTCTAACCTAGAACTTCAAGAAGAAAAGATGGAATGTCTGATCATATGCTTCTGAAGCATGAAAGATGAATTTCAGACCATGTAATCTTGATTTAGACATTGCAGAAGAAGAACATCAATGGAAAAAATTAGATTGAGAAACATACACAAGAAGAACTTACATCAAAATGCTCATCACAAGAATATCTACTCCGAAATTAGGTATTCACATTAATCGAACAATTCGGTTTCATTACATACTCATAATTTTTATCTCAAAATAATGACCGATGGGTCTTATTCGGACCCTACCTTTATAGGCTTACAAAATATCTAAGCTTATAAAACATTTCATCCATATGAGGTCATTCATTAAACTAGTAAACTGTAACATATTTTTGATCTGTTAGATGCGTAGGTGGGGAAACTTCAGTGCGTTGTCAGTGCAAACTAGGGTCATGGAACACTGTCTGTTGTCCTTCGGATCAGGCTGTTTCAAGATCATTTGTAGGGATAATCATGATGCCCATTCCTTCCACCTTTAGATTGATCCATAGTCATGGAACAGTTGGGTCTTTTCCCTATGAAATTATGCATTTTACACAGCCGCAATCTGCTCTGATAAACTATCTTCAATACACAATCAGCAAGCTTCCATCTGCAAGCCACAATGCGGGAGTCGGAAGTCAGACTTTCCAATTGTAAATTTCACCTCCGCAATCCACAATACAAAACATGGAATGCAGAAATTAGAACGTCATTGCACAATCTTCGTATAAATTACCCTTCCGCAATCTGCAGTCTGCAATGCGGGGGTTGGATGTCAAAATTTCATTGTTCGCAGCTTTGCTGAAATCACCTCTGCAATCCACAATCCGAAATGTCGGTTTCGGAAATAGAAAACTCGATTTTGTGCCCCAGTGATAATCATGCCTCCACAATCTCTAGTCTGCAGTACAGGTTTCGGAAATTGGGAACTCATCTTTGTGCCCTTAGAGAAATCACCCCTCCACAATCCACATTTCGCAATGTGGGATTCGGAAATCAGAAGCCCCAACTCGCAACTTTGAGAAATTTACCGTTTCGACATTTGCAATCTTCAAGGCGGGTTCGGAAAGTTGAAAATTCAGAAAGGTGGAAAGCCTCCTAATTGGATGTGTTGCGGGTTGCTTCCCAGCCATAGATCTGGATTTGTTCTTCAATCCTGACTATTCAACTTCTTTTGAAAGCGGAAGATTTGAGGATAAGCGTAGAGAAAGTGCTCTTGTGGATCTAGATAAATAGTGGACTCCACAGCTTATGTGCCAATAACAAAAAGGAATTTCACATTCCTCCTAGAATTAACCCCTGAACTCTTTCTCCTGCGAAATGTTGTATGAGCCATTGATAATTTGCCCGCTTTCCTCGTCTGTCGATCTATGGCTACGAGGGACAATCAATTTGTAATTTTGTAGCTCTATCTTCTGCGCATGTTCTCCTAGCGAAATCCTTTCTCTGTCATTGATCTCCTTACTTCGATATGGATCGTTCAATCTTTCTTGAGCGCGGAAGACCTCCAATTTTCTCATTTTTTCCACTACGACTTGATCCTTTGGTTTGAAATTCATTGATACTTAGCCATTTTTGGAATTCTAGCTTCTTATTCTAGCATAAAAGGCCAATGGACATGTTTGGGGTTTTTGGTAGGGGGATGCCCCTTTCTTCCCTCTGCGGGTGATTTATTAAAGGTGATAACATGGAATCCAATCGAGGATTCTATCCTCCTTGTGAGGTAGCAAGAAGAATAGACTAGTGGCCTCTTTTTTCTTTTCTCCCTTTTTTAAACAAAACTGAAAAATGGCTAACTGAAACTCAAAAAACAATAATGTATAGTGAGGGTGGGTTAACAGACTTATTTTTAAGTGGAGATAGTGTTTCAAGAACCTCCTATTGATGGGTCCCTTTCCCACTGGTTCTCCAGCCTTGTCATGTAAGAAGAAAGCATTGTTTCCATGGGAAGAAACGAATGTATGGGGTCCTTTCCAGAGGTTATCAAATTTTTGGGCTTGGTTTTCCCTCCTGGCATCCCATTTAATTACCAAATATCCCACTTGGAAATCATCCACTTTGGTTCTATTGTCAACAGTATTTTTTACTCTCTCTTGAGCCAGGAAAGATTCAACATGTACTTGGTATCTGATTTCCTGTATCTTAATTAGCTAATTGGTTCTCCTTAGCTCAAGGTTTGGATCTTCTTCTTGCTTGTAGCAGCCTCATTACAGGCCCTTTGAGGGAATCAGGGAATATTAACTCTGTCCCATACACCAACTTGAAAGGAGAAGTTCCAATGGATCTTTTGGAGGTGATTCTATCATCCCACAGAGCAAAGTTCAAGTTGGTATACTAAGCCCTTTTATTTTCTTGCAGTAGCTTTTTAGTAATCGTAACCAGGATTTTGTTAAATGACTCAACTATTTATTTCCCTAGGGGTAGTAAGCAGTAGAATAGACCAATTTTATGTGAAACTTACTGCATAATTTGACCATTTCCTTATAATTGAAATCTTGGGCGTTGTTAGTGATTATTTTAATAGGGAAGCCAAACCTAGACATGATATTTTCCTCCAGAAATTTGATGATAACTATGTATGTGGCTTGTCTTGTTGGTATTACTTCAATCCATTTGGTGAAATAATCTATGACAGTTAATATCCACCTATGTTGTCCAGAGGATTTGGGGATAATTTCACCAATGAAGTCTATCCCCCATTGATGGAAAGGGGGTTCTACTGAGATTGGTTTTAAAGGAAAGGGTAAGAGCTTCCATTTTCCTTCAAAGATTTGGCATTCATGGAAAGTAGCTACCTCTTTATATGCATATTTGAATATAGTGGGCCAAAAAAATCCTTCCCTGAGAATCTTGTTGATAGTGGCCTTCCAGTAATGATGTCCCCCACATACACCTTTGTCAAACCCTTTTAGGGTCACTTTGGTTTAATATTATATGATACAGTTCAACAAAATACCTACAGGGTATTTCCAATAAAGATTTCCATTTAAAATGCCAAACTTTGCAGCCTTCATCTTTGTTGACCTAGCTTTTCTCTTACCCATCTCACGGGGTGCCTGTAAGTTCTGTAAAACATAAACAATATCATAGTAACAAGGAGATGATAATAAATTTTTTGATACCTGCAACAATGCGTCTTGAGCAGTTTCTTCCAGCATTTGTGTCAGTTTCCATTTTGTCACTATTTTTTATCATCAAATCTACTCTGAATGGCATCAATTTCACTATTTTTGATATAATAAGTTATTCTTGCCGCCATTTAGTCCATCAAATAGACCAGGTATGCATGTATTCATTTATCGTATGAATTTTGGTCAAATATCGCTATATTGTGATTTATCAATGATTAAAGTGACATTTTCAGTCATGCATGGCATTTAATTTTGATCTACAGGCTGCGGTTTCTCAAATGACCATCCATTCATACTACGTGTTTATATTATCAATGCTCATCCATGTCCATCTCGTCATTCATCCTTGCATTAAACTCACAAAATCCACGGTTGGCATATTTATGGCTATTAAACTCCAAAATGAGTGCGTGGGTTCTGTTAGCCACGTGATGGTTATGATTGGTGAGCTCTCGTTCTGGAAGATTCGCCTTCCTACCTTCCAAGATCAACAACACATCCTACCTCCACGTCAAGACTACACACACTGATTTCCTTACTTCGTTTAGCTTTGAATCATGCACGCCCATTCACGTCGATGTTCTGGAAGAGTTCGTCCGTCCACGCTCAGTCCGCCAACACACTTCCCGTTCCACATCAAAGGAAGATCGATGCTCCAAGTAGCTGCGTGAAGAAACTGACCCTGTGAAGACTGATTGATGCTCCGTGCGTTGTCATGCATCACTTAAACCAGCCGGTTACAGCCATAAACGCCTCTATTATTAGAGAGATCGACTCTGTCGACCTTCTCATCCATTGTAATTTATGAATAGATGTTTTGTATTGTTAGTCGAGTTAGTCTGTAGACAAAGACAGAGTTAGAGTTAGAAACTATCAATAACAGATAGCAGACGTTTTGTAATTTTCTCAAGTTAATGGAAGTTCCAGTTTGTTAATATTTTGAGCAACTAAACCAATTTAGTTTTCCATCTCTGATTGCTGGGAAGGGCCCCTCATCAACCGGAGGTTTTGTTTTTGTTTTTCTTCATTTTCTTTTCTACAAAGAGTTAGTTCTTTTTCCTATATATCTAATTATTTTTGTTTCCTGTATATGTCATTTCTTTCCTCTCTGTAACTTATGTCATGTTGCTAATTTAATCTGTGTTTCCAGAGTTAGTAAATGGTTGACCAAAGCATAGTTTTTATAGTTTAATTTAAGTCTTTTATAATTAGCTAGTTTGTTTCCTAGTCTCTTACAACTAAATAGAACTTAGTTAGTCTTTGTTTCAAGCTCTGTTAATAGTTACAATTAGTTTAATTAGCCTCTTCTATCTAGCTGTAGGTTAATTCTCTTCCATCTCTCAATTCAATATTGCTTTAGCATAGAATAGGAATAGTTTATCTCTCTAACCTATGATTAGAATAGGTTGCTTCCTATTATCATAGCTTCTCAACAAGTCTTTTTACTGATTTCTCTACATTGTAGGTTCATCTGCATTCGCCAGCTGACGTTAAGATCATCAAAACTACTATTTTCCTCATTTTAACTTGTTTTTCCTCATCCAGACTGTCATTCGAACAGTCATCCGGATCGTCATTCATATTTTCATTCTTTCTACACTGTTTTTATCCTCATTTGAATTCAGTTTCTTAGTTTTTTTAACTGCAATCTTTCCTACTCTTAATTAGTATTCTTAACCATAATTAGGCCCTTGCTTTATATTCCATAAAGTTTTAATTAAAGTCTTGTTATCATTCTTAGTTTGCTTTAACTGTCTTTTAAATTATGTCTTTCATATTTAATTTGCGAATATGTTTTTGTTTCAGAACTTATCAGTCTTATTCCTAATCTATTTTATTACATGCTCTTGAGACTTAGTTAGATTAGAGTTAATAATTTCATTCTCCAAGTATTTTAGTTTTGATAGTTTCCTTCATTAAGATTAGGATAAGTTTCTTGTTTAGATAGATAATGAAGATGTTCATGGAATAGATTTTTGATTTGGAAATTAATATCTTTATCAAGTTTTCTACCTGCCTTTATATAAATATCTTTATCAAGTTTTCTACTTGCTTCCAAATCAAGTTCAGAAGTAAATATCTTTATTAAGTTTTCTACTTGCTTCTAGTTTTCATTAGTATCATATTATTCTACTCATGGATAGTAGATAGATCAACATGTTTAAAGTTAACTGTAATTGGTCTCTTTATAGTTTACATCTTTTTGATGAAGTTAGATTAGATTTACTTCCACTTTGTTTTGCTATTACATTTGAAAGCCATTACGATACATTCACTCCAGTTCCTGTTATATGGGAATAGATGTTTTTCTTGAATTGGTTATTGAAATTATTAAGTAGTTTGTAATTTGCTTTGATTAGCATAGCTTTCTGCTTATGTAGTTTATTATCAAATTAATCCATTTCATAGATAGGTCTCTAATTTATTTACAGTTTTTTTCTAATTCCTAGGATAGAATATGAAATTGTATAGTTTCCATTTTCATGGTCAGTAGTTTCTTTTTAATCAGGTTTCATTATAAAGTTATAAAGTAGAGTAGTATGATTTGATATTATTCTAGTCTGTTTGTTTAACTAGGTTTGATTTAGTTCTTTTTATTGTTTTTATGAAGTTTGACTCGGTTTTTCATTTTGAAAGATCTTTCGATCTTTTCTTTATTAAATATTTTTAAGGTCTGACAAGCCGAAAACTTAGGTGCCATTCTACCTTAGCATATAATTTGTCTCAACTCTAAGATTACCAAACCCATTCGATAATTAAATATTAGGTGTTTTCTTCGAGATAGCTCACACCCCCAACATTTTGGCATCGTTGCCCGGGAGTTGTAGATAAATAGGTAGAATTCAATCATAGATAAGTAGAATGCTCTTTTGAAATTTAGTTATATTCTTCCTTTTGAAAATAGGCTGGTGGCGGGTGAGCGGAAAGATGAGATGTAAGAACCTATGCATCTGTTATAACAGGCATCCCCAAAACCCAGCAGTAGTAGTTATGCAGTTAGAACTTATTTCAGTTATAATTTGTTTTCATGAATAGGTCTAGAGATTCATAAGGTAGATTTATTAAAACTAGTTCTCTTACTAAAATCCCCAGTAAAATTCCTACTAACCTATACAGGGGGGCATGCCAGCCCAACTACTAACTCAACAGAGAGGTATCGGAAGACACCTAAAGGGGATATTCCTACTTGGAAAGCAAAGGAAATCCTTTCTGGAAATCAATTAGGGGAAAACATAGGGACATCAAAACAGTCTGTTCATAGAGAAATTCCACTAGAAGAACCTCAAGCTCATATTGAGATTGAACTTAGACAAGAGGAAACTCAAAAAAATAAAACTTCAGGACCTCTCAACTCTCCATTAGTACAAAAACCCAAAGATAGTACTTTTTCAATAGTATGTGGTCCAAACTTGGTAGATTTTGTCGATCCTGCACAAGTAGACGCTCTTTTTTAGAGCTCTATGAACATAGTTATCTCACAGATTGATACAACAATAGTAGGACCTCCAAAACTGGATTCCCACGTAACTGGTAATTCTCCTCCTAAAAAGAAGAATACCCTTCTGGAAATAGAACGTTGGGACGTCCCATATTCACCAAGAAAGGAGCCACCTAGATTTTATGTCTTTGGCAATAGAATCTTCACGGGGGATGAAAATGAAGATAGTGTCTGACAAGATGAAGAATATGGAGAAGTTAGAACTGAAGGTACCTTCAGGTTCCCTATCTTAGACACAGCACAAGATGTTACTATGAAAAAAATCCCTCCCTCCTCACTACCAACCTTTTATGGGAAGAGTAATGAGGATCTGGACACATTCTTATTCGAGTTTGACATTTTGTGTAGGAGTTATAATTACCTACAAGATGGCCAAAAACTAAAACTATTTCCTGCCACATTGAAAGATTATTTTCTTCGATGGTTCATGGGATTAGGAGAATCTAGTATTAGAACTTGGGAAGACATGAAGAATGCATTTCTATAGAAATATCAGGATTAATGTAGAACTAAGGACTCTCGCAATGATATTTTTAAAATTCAACAACTTGAAGATGGTAGCTTAGAAGACTATCTCCAGAGATTTAACTATGTGTTACACAAATCCAAGTATAGTGATATTCAAGAAGATGCAGTAAGAAGACTCTTCCTCAAAGAAATCTCAGAAGAATTCTTAGATAACCTTAATCTCATGGCAACAGGAGATATTTCTCATAAGTCTTTTACATAGATTTGTGAACTATGTAGGAATTACTTTAGGAGCAAAGGGAAAGGTGGAAGACACTTTCAAGAATCTTATGATAGGAATCCCAAAGGAAACACATCCGGCCCTGATGGAGTTACAAGGGTAAAGTTGGGAAATCTATTGGAAAATTTCAAAACATATATTTTAGGAGCCATGGGTTCTCAATTAGATGCACTAAAAGCTAAAAAGAGACAAGATGAAGAGCATGCATCAATGAGTGTTTTCTGTCTTAGGTGTAGAACTAAACATCCTCAATGAGAATTTCCATTAAATAATGTTTAAGTCTGTCACCTATGTACATAAGAACATCCAACCAATGATTGTACATCGTTTCCTGGAAAACAAGCTATATACAAGAGTGGAAATTTTGGTGAAACACCTAGGAGGCCTTGGAAACCTAGAGATCAGCCATCATATCAAGATTCATCACAAATTCCACCTTATTACTATCCTTATCAACCTCCTCAACAATGGAATACTTCAGGTTGGCAGAATTGGCCACCACAGTACCCTCCTTAGAATGCTAACCAACAGCAATGGCCACATGGGTGGAGAGGGAAAGCTTATGATCAAACACCTCCTCCTATGCCTAACTATCCTTACCCACCTAATATTCAGCAACTTCCACTTGGATTTGCACCTCCTTCACTACCCCCTATCCCGAATCAACCTCACCATTTCCAGAATATGAATCCTCCAAGACCCACAATATTACTTGCACAACCGATACTGAACCCTAACAACAAACCAACCCAGGCCCTTAACAACATTGGGTTGTTACCTCTTCCATCATATGTCATTTCGATCGCGCCAATACATGAGATATAACTGCGGTCTGGAAGAGTTGTGCAAGATAAGCCCAAGTCATCAGTTGTTATTCAAAAAGAGAATGAAGAAGACATACCTAGTGAAGTTTTGAATGATGCCATTCTTGAAGATGTGGTTATCCCTAAACCTTTAGCACACAACCATCTACGTAAAGAAGTAATTTCAAGAGAAAAGTCACCCCATTTCTAGAGTGCCTGGTACTAGAAAAACCTGTAACTTATCGATATCATTAACGAATTGAAAAATATTTGCATTAAGATTCCCTTGTTACAAGCAATTAAGGATATACCAATCTATAGAAAGGTAATAAGAGACCACGGAGGAAACAAAAAGACCATCTGACGATTCATGTAATAGGAGAAATATCAGATTGCATAGCAAACCAACCTAGAATACCAAAATATTCAAACCCAGGAAACCCTGTGGTGACTGTTATCATCAATAACACCGCCATAGGGAACACACTTATTGATCTAGGAGATGCTATATATTTTATGACTACCACAGTCTTAGAAACTCTCAATTTAGGACCATTCCTCCGCCCTACCCCAAAAATGCTAGAATTAGCAGATCGCACTATGGTGCAACCTGCTGGGATATTAGATGACATCACTGTATCAGTAGCCTCATTGTAATATCCCATGGACTTCATGGTTATAGATTCAAAATATCCTTCCAAAGGTCACCCCATTATTTTAGGAAGACCTTGGTTGGCTACTGCCAATGCATTTACAGGATATAGGGAAGGAGAGATGATTATCTCTGATGGGTTATCTACAAGAAAACTAGCTTTATACACACCAGCTCAACCAATAGATGAAAAACTATTTTGGTTAGATTGTCCTTTCAGGGATGATAACTTGGAAGAAATTTTCCTTGTCAGTGATCTCTCTCGAGCACTTCAAGAGAAAAATACCGAGAACGTGTTGAACCAATTTATCTCTTCCACAACATGTGTAGATTTTCCCCAATCGTTTTCCCAATTTGATCAGATCTTTGGAGACGAATTCCAAGAAAACATGAGCCTCTCAACATTTGCAAGTAAACCCTATGTCTTCACAATCAAATAACACTTAGGATCCTATACCATCCCATGTGAGGTTAGTTCCGACAAATTTCTACATATAAATCCAGGTTTAGATGAGAGTTAGCAAAAACAATTACTAAAAGTTCTCAAGAGTCAAACTGGAGCTAATGCATGGGAATATATCGATATGAAAGGTATACACCTAGATACCTATATCCATCACATTTACACAAACTCAAACATACCTCCTATTAGGCATCTCTAGAGAAGAATGAATCCATCCCTAAAGGATATAGTAAAGGATGAATTACAAAAACTCCTTAACCTTGGATTCATCTACCCAATTTTCAACAATAAATTGGTTTCTCCTCCGGTGGTAGTTCCAAAGAAAGTCACAGGGAAATGGCGTATCTGTGTTGACTTTCGAGAACTGAACAAGACTACTCTTAAGGACTACTTCCCTTTTCCTTTCATCAATCAGGTGTTAGACACCTTATCATGGAAACAATATTTTTCATTCCTTGATGAGTATAGTGGATACAATCAAATATTGATAGCACTTGAGGATCAAGACAAGACAACCTTCACTTTCTCTTGGGGGATGTATGCCTACCGAGTGTTACCATTTGGCCTATGTAATGCACCTACTACTTTCCAACGTGTAGTTCTAGGAATCTTTGCTGACCTCATACACGATTGTGTAGAAGTTTATATGGATGATTTTACTGTTTATGGTAATACCTTCCAGGAAGCCCTTGATAACCCCGAAACATTTCTTATTCGGTGCTAAGAAATTAACTTAGCTCTTAGTCATGAAAAATGTAAAATGCTACTGACCGAGGGCATAGTTTTGGGACATCATGTCTCTCTTTAGAGTATCAAGGTGGATCCCGCCAAGATCGAAATAATTGTTAATCTTCCTCCTCCAAAAACTCTGAAGGAAGTAAGAAGTTTTCTTGGCCATGCCGGCTATTATAGACGTTTCATTGGAAATTTCACAAAAATAGCTGCACCTATGTTCAAACTACTCATGAAAGACACATAATTTCAATGGACTGAACCGTGTCAACAAGCCTTCGAAGCTTTGAGGGCCAAGCTATTAGTGGCACCAATACTTAGGGGCCCAAATTGATCCCTTCCTTTCCATATATCCACTGATGCTTCCGACATAGCCATAGGGGAATTTTTAGGTCAAAAAGAGGGACAAACATCACATGCCATCTACTTTGCTAGTAAAAATTTGACTCTTGCAGAATCAAAATACACTATTACTAAAAAATAATTTCTAGCAATAGTCTACGCCATCAACAAGTTTCATCATTATATCACAGGATATGAAATTTTTATACACATTGACCACTCCGCCATCATATTTTTGATGAATAAACCCATTACCAATGGCAGAGCGACTCAGTGGCTTCTTTTGTTACAAGAATTCAAAATCACCATTGTTGATCATCCTAGTCGAGAGAATGTAGTAGCTCATTTCCTCTCTCGAATTCAAATTGACAATAATGCCATCCCTGTTGATGAAACCTTCCTAGATGAACATTTGTTCGTTGTATCTGTTTGAAGCCCACGGTTTGCAGATATAGCCAATTATCTAGCAACTGGAAATCTACCTAACCATCTCTCCCCACTTGAGAAACGTAGGATCATAGTTCAAAGTTCCAATTGTTCTTGGGTGGATAATGATCTTTTTCATACTGGTCCTGACCTTATTATTAGACGATGTGTACGAGAGGATGAAATGGCAGAGATCCTACATGCATGTCATGGTGGAACTTGCGGTGGGTATTTTTCTGATAAAAGAACAACAAACAAAGTATTGCACTCTGGGTATTATTGGCCAAGCATCTTCAAAGATGATGCCAAATATGTCAATGGATGTGACAGTTGTCAAAGAATGGGTAGACCTACACCATCTGATGAGATGCCTTTACAACCCCAAGTTATGATTGATCCATTTGAAAAATGGGATCTAGATTTCGTTGGACCAATTTCCCCTATGTCTCTCAAGAAGAAGTACATACTAGTATGTATAATTATGTCACCAAATGGGTATAAGCTAAAACCTTATCTTGAGACACAGAGAAATATGTGGTGGAATTCATTTATGAAGAAATATTTACCCGATTCGGTGTACCTAGGGAAATTGTAACCAATCAAGGATCTCAATTTACCTCCAAATTAATGAAAGAACTTACTGACAAATATGGTATTAGACATTGTAAATCTTCAGCATACCATCTGCAAGCCAATGGTTAGGTAGAATCCACCAACAAAGTATTAGAAGCTATCCTGACTAAGACTATCCAGTTATACCACAAAGACTGGGCAGATAGCCTTCCTGAATCTCTGTGGGCTTATAGAATAACTTGGAGGAACACCACTGGTCACACAAATTATGAACTCTTTTATGGTAAACATGTTCTTCTACCTATTGAATTTCAAGTCAAAACCTTTCATATGGCTGCACAATTAGGGATGAAATTAGAAGAATCACGAAGACTACGAATCCTGTAGATAAATGAGTTAGACGAGATTAGGCAAGATGCTATTCAATGCACAATCTTAATACAAAACCAACGCAAAAAGTGGCATGATAGATACATTAAACAAAAACAATTCAAAACTGGAGACTGGGACTACTTTTTGATTCAAGATAAAAAAAAATTTAAAGGTAAATTAACTACTCGTTGGATGGGTCCATATGAAATTGTCACAGCCTTTGATAATGGATCCGTTAAAATTAAGACAATTGATGATTCACAAATTTCTTTTGTTGTAAACGGACACAGACTTGGACTTTATCATCAACCAATATCTAAACAGAATTTTGTGCAAAATGCCTTACAACAGGAGGAAATGGAGTTGGTAGAAGAGAAAGTCATTCCTCCTCCTCCTAATCCTTAAATCATTTTGGGTTATCTTCTTTTGTATTTATGTAAATATGTTTTTTATTTTCAATAATAAAGGGTAATTTCTAACAATTGATTGTCTTTCTTATAGGAAATCTATTATGATCAATTCATAAAATATTGTCAATAAAACAGGAAGACTCTTTTTCATTTCATTAATTTGAAAATTTTACATAGCTTGTTTTGTACATATGTTTTTGTTTTAAATAAAATTTGAATCATCTGACAAGTAGTTTTGCAGCTTAATCACAAGAACCCTATATTTTTAATCATCTCATGTGATATTATGCGAAAAGGGAAGTGCTCTAAAAAGGAATACTTATAGTTATCCCTCTCTTTCGGTTACCATTAAAATTGAAAATTTATAGTGAAAGGATAAAGCATTCTTGATATCATTTATAACCACTTTCTTTTATGATTCTATATATGGTATTTGATTCAGACATGCACACTTCTAATTTATCATTAGAACAATTGTTTAAAAGACCTACTTTAATTATTATGATCTCCAAAAAACTCTATCTTACACCTATGGACTGCTAGTTCATCCTGGACTCATTATCAAAACTTGTCTCTAAAGCACCTTTAAAAGGTAGCCTAAAAGTGGGTGATATTTTCTATTTTGTGGGGAACATTACTGACCTTTTATGAAGAACATAGACTTTGAAGTCAAAGAACAGCTTTAGGTTATTATCTTTTGGCATGATCTGTAATTTAGGCCATTATAAATAAAGTTACTCTTAAGGTTTGTGCTAAAATTTTGAATTATGTGTTTAACAGGCTTAGCACACTCTAGTGCCAACCATCCTCCTTACAATATATATATATATATATATATATATATATATATATATATATATATATATATATATATATATATATAGAGAGAGAGAGAGAGAGAGAGAGAGAGAGAGAGAGAGAGAGAGAGAGAGAGAGATCATTATACGAAGTGAACCCGCCGGGGTACTGAATGAGATCATTGGCAGTGGGTCCATGCTAAGTAAAATCTTAAACAATGAAGCTCAGTAAATGCAAGTAAACCCATGGGGGTATTGAACAGGCTTGCTGGCAGTGGGGATATGCTTGCATGGTACCAGGATAAACTCATCGGGGTACTGAACAGGCCTACTGGCAGCGGGTCAATATCGGTTAAAATAGGTTTGGTTAATGCATTGCTATTCACATAACTCATAAAAAACCTGAGTATACAAACACATGTTTAGGCCGATTATGTATACTGTCATTAGATAATGGTTGTAAGTTGGACTTGGACCCTGTCATCTAATTCAAACAAATACCAAGGATAAAACTATCCTAGAAATGGACCCATAATTATAGTAGATCTCACAAACTTTACAGTGAACCTTATCTATATTCTTTGGATGACAAGATATCTTTACAATGAGCCATGGACGATTAGTTTTCCTATGGCATTTTCGCATCTCTTACACTATTATTCTTCATATGGTCTTTTAAGCACTGTTGTATTATTTTTTATGAATGTACATATCTGAATCATCTACATTTATTAGTTAATATTTCATTTCCTTATGAAAATTATCACAATATTTTAAAAGCTATCTATAAGACTTTCAATTGAAATTTTTTAATTTTAATCATTTCCTCTTTGATGGCTTGAGGACACGCCATATTTTTGGTTTGGGGGGGAGATTAGAACTGTTCTTACTCTCTGAATATTTATGAAAATTTTATTTATCTCTGATACAATGACAGGTGTTTTTAGTTTAATGCAAAAGCAGAAGAAAATTGATCTAATCAAGAACAAAAAGAGGAACACAAACTAAAAGATCTAGAAAACAAAGTTTACAGCATATTTTGTGCACTAACAGCTTTATAAATTTTCTACAAAATCAGCTTTGGTCAGCATCAATAATAAGATCTTGTATAAACAAAATTTTGTATGAAGGATTGAATGAAGGGTTGAATGCCGACCCGAATGAGGAAAATAAACAACGTTTTGAATGGAGTGCTGAATGAAACCATAGCCTACAACAACTTTATTTAATATGCTAAGATGTCCAAGTTTGAATACTATTGAAAAGTTTTATTGGCTAATTATCACAGTGATCAATCAAATGTCGATTTTACATGTGGCTTCACTCTCTTGCCCACCCCTCCTCCATTAAACAAATGGATTATGCATCATTGTGAATCATTGCATGACCTCCATTCGGTCTTACTTATCCTGTTGTATGACCTACCACCATATTAATCTAACTATGATCTTTCATGTGTAATCTATTTTCATTACGTGAATTACATTCAACCTGTCCAAAGATCGAATTTGGACATGGTTGAATATTTTATAAACCAAACGTATTCACTAGATTCACGCACTTCTACGCTAGCACTTAACTCAAGATCTTCGAATGACAGGTGGGATATTTTAAGCATGCCAAGTCCTCGTCCACTATCATTCAAACAGACCTTAGTTTAAACTAATGTTTGCGTGAAGTTCGCCTCAGTCTGTTAGCTCTGAGTTGTGTCCTTTGCAAATTCTTGCACCTCTTGTATCTATTTGCATCCCCCATCCTCTGTCAACAATGCCAATTTGTTACAAGCCTGGTAGCTACCAAGACCTCCTTCGCATTTCTAAGTTTAAAGCCTATCGTGAAGTGTTTTTGTGAGTAGGTTGGGGACCGTTTCTCCACCTTCTCCAAGGCCACGACCACAAAATTTCGCTACTCACGAATTTTCCTTAAAGGCCGATTTTCAACACGTTGCCGGTACCAAAGGATTCCACAGGGAATGGATCAAGCCAGAGTACTTAGATCCTTTGACCGTTATCATCCACTTAATCACTTGTGAGGGTAAGTTCACTGTCTTTAAAGCTTGCCATTTCAGATTGTTAGCGCATTTTTTTAACAATCAGACACTCAACTTCCCATTTTATTTCATGAAGAGTTTGGAGAAGGTATCTAGCCAAGTTAGGAAGAATATTGTTAATCCCTTTGGTAGCTTGTATCATCATTGTCTCCTTAAACTCCTGATCATTCACCAGTTAGAAGAGAGACGGAAAACCTGGGATCATTTTGTTTTTGAAATACTGAACCCTCATTTGATTGAAGAGTCTACTATCAAACCCTCTCCCGCTTGAAAACATTGTTTCCAATATGGTATTGGTGAGCCTACCCAATCCTCTACGCAAGCAGAATGAGACACTAAGCGTGTACGATTTGATGAGCATCCCTCAGGTGATGGGAACCTTGTCCAATCATCACCTTCTCCTGAACATACCCTTGAAACACCTCTCCTCACATTAGCCAACGTTTCTGCTCGAATGAGTGAAGCCTCTACTACTGAAAGTCCTCCTGCACACAATAAAGATAAAATTCTTGAAGGTCATACTGTTGAGTGTGAAACATTTTCAAAAGAGTTGAGTCCCCCAAAGAACCGTGAACATCATAAAAAACAGCTCATTCTGACTCATGAGAAGATGGGTAAGTTGATCCAAGTGATAGCATGGTTGATAGACTAGAATCGAAGCTATGTGGAGGCATTTTTTGAGCTTTATGAAGAAAACAAGGCACTGCATACACAAGTAAAAAGCATTGAATGCTTGGTTTTTTAAAACATCCCATACTGCCCTATGGATGACATATAATTCCTTAAATAACCAATTCAAGAATCTCCAAGACAAATATATATCTTCATCATCCAATTCGAAGGCAACTGCTGCCATAGCTCAGCCTTCTTCCTAATTTCTCTTTGTTTTGCTTAGTGGGACCTGACATATCTCCGGTTTGGGGGAATGTTGGTGTCCATTTTGTCACTATTTTTTATCATCAAATCTACTATGAATGGTGTTAATTTCGGTATTTCTGATCTAATAAGTTATTATTTCCACCATTCAGTCCATCAAACAGACCAGGTATGCATGTATTCGTTTATCATATGAATTTTGGTCAAATCTCACTATATTGTGCTTTATCAATGATTAATGTGACATTTTCAGTCATGCATGACATTTAGTTTTGATCTACAGGCTGCGGTTTCTCAAACGACCTTCCATTCAGATTGTGTGTTTATATTGCCAATGTTTCGTCGCGTCCAACTCATCATTCAACCTTGCATTCAGCTCGCGAAATCCACGGTTGGCATATTTCTGGCTATTAAAGTCCAAAATGAGTACATGGGTTCTGTTAGCCACATGATGGTTACAGGTGGTGAGCTCTCATTCTAGAAGATTTTCCTTCTTGCCTTGCAAGCTTGACAACACATCCTACCTCCACGTCAACACTCCACATGCCGATTTCCTTGCTAGTTCGTCCTGGAATCACACACGCCCATTCATGCTGATGTTCTGGAAGAGTTTGTCCGTCCATGCTCAGTCCGCCAACAAAAATCCCATTCCACCTCAAAGGAATATTGATGCTCCAAGCAGCTGCGTGAAGAAACCGACCCCGTGAAGACTGATTGATGCTCCCTGCGCTATCACGCATCACTGAAAGAAACCGGTTACAACCATAAATGCCTTTATTATTAGAGAGGTCAACTATGTCGACCTTCTCATCCATTGTAATTTATAAATAGATGCTTTGTATAGTTAGTCGAGTTAGTCTGTAGACAGAGACAGAGTTAGAGTTAGAAATTATCAAGAGCAGATAACATACGTTTTGTAATTTTCTCAAGTTAATGGAAGTTCCAGTTTGTTGATGTTCTAAGTAACTAAACCAATTTAGTTTTCCATCTCTTATTGCTGGGAAGGTCCCCTCATCAACCGGAGGTTTTGTTTTTGTTTTTCTTCATTTTCTTTTCTGCAAATAGTTAGTTCTTTTTCCTGTATATGTAATTAATTCTGTTTCCTGTATATGTCATTTCTTTCCTCTCTGTAATTTATGTTGTGTTGCTAATTTAATCTATGTTTCCAGAGTTAGTAAATGGTCGACCAAAACCATAGTTTTGATAGTTTAATTTTAGTCTTTTATAATTTTCTAGTTTGTTTCATAGTCTCTTACAATTAAATATAACTTAGTTAGTCTTTGTTTCAAGCTCTGTTAATAGTTAGAATTAGTTTAATTAGCCTCTTCTCTGTAGCTGTAGATTAATTCTCTTCCATCTCTCAATTCAATCTTGCTTTAGCATATAATAGGAATAGTTTATCTCTCTAAATCATGATTAGAATAGGTTGCTTCCTATTATCGTAGCTTCTCAACAAGTATTCTCACTGATTTATCTGCATTGTAGGTTCATTTGCAATCGCCAGCTGACGCTAAGATCATCAAAACTAATCTTTTCCTTAGTTTAACTCAATTTTCCTCATCTAGACTATCATTCGGACAGCCATCCGGATGGTCATTCAGATTTCCATTCTTTCTGCATTGTTTTTATTCTCATTTGAATTCAGTTTCTTAGTTTTCTTAATTGCAATCTTTACTGCTCTTAATTAGTATTCTTAACCATAATTAGGCCCTTGTTTTACATTCCATAAAGTTTTAATTTAAGTCTTGTTATCATTTTTAGTTTGCTTTAACTGTCTTTTAAATTATGTCTTTCATATTTAATTTGCGAATATGTTGTTGTTTCAAAACTTATTAGTCTTATTCCTAGTCTAGTTGATTACATGCTCTTAAGACTTAGTTAGATTAGAGTTAGTAATTTCATTCTCCAAGTATTTTAGTTTTGATAGTTTCCTTCATTAAGATTAGGATCAGTTTCTTATTTACATAGATAATGAAGATGTTCATGGAATAGAATTTGGATTTGGAAATTAATATATTTATCAAGTTTTCTACTTGCCTTTATATAAATATCTTTATCAAGTTTTCTACTTGCATCCAAATCAAGTTCAGAAGTAAATATCTTTATTGAGTTTTCTACTTGCTTCTAGTTTTCAATAATATCATATTATTCTGCTCATGGATAGTAGATAGATCAGCATTTTAAAAGTTAACTGTAATTGGTCTCCTTGTAGTTTACATCTCTTTGTTGAAGTTATATTAGATTTACTTCCATTTTGTTTTGTTATTACATTTGAAATCCATTACGATACATTCACTCCAGTTCTTGTTACATGGGAATAGATGTTTTTCTTGAATTAGTTGTTGAAATTATTAAGTAGTTTGTAATTTGCTTTGATTAGCATAGCTTTCTTCTTATGTAGTTTATTATCAAATTAATCCATTTCATAGATAGGTCTCTAATTTATTTACAGTTGTTTTCTAATTCCTAGGATAGAATATGAAATTGGATAGTTTCCATTTTCATAGTCAGTAGTTGATTTTTAATCAGTTTTCATTATTAAGTTATAAGTAGAGTAGTATGATTTGATACTATTCTAGTCTGTTTGTTTAACTAGGTTTGATTTAGTTCTTTTTATTGTTTTTCTGAAGTTTGACTCGGTTTTTCATTTTGAAATATCTTTCGATATCTTCTTTATTAAATATTTTTAAGGTATGACAAGCTGAAAAACTTAGGTGCCATTCTACCCTAGCATATACTTTTCTTCAACTCTAAGATTACCAACCCCGGTCGATAATTAAACTTTAGGTGTTTTCTTTGAGATAGTTCACACTTAGTGAATCCCAATTTGATTCAACCATGAGCCTGGCTAGTCCCTATCCTTTGATAAGTTTTGTAGGATTGATTTTCAAGTTGTAATCCAATAGTAAAAATATCCATTTTTCCCTTCGACCTTCTGGATTAGGCTGTGTCAATATATATTTTACAACAGCATTAGGAACATAAGCAACAACATGGCAAAGGAAAATATAAACTCTGAAATATTTCAATGTTTTGATCATGGCATAAGCCTGTTTTTCCATGATATTGTATTTGAGTTCAACATCTCTAAGAGCTCTGTTGAAGAAGGCTATGGGATTCTCATCCCCTTCCTAATTTTTCTGTAAGAGTACTCCAGCTATAGAATGCTCCGAGGAAAAAAAACCTAAGAAATTATTTCTCAAAATCAGGATAGATTAGCACAAGTGCTTCAACAATTGCCCTTTTTATGTCCCCAAATGCTTACTTTGCTTCAGCAGTCCATCTGATATGGTTATCATTTTTAAGCATGTTTGTAATTGATATCATGATCTCTGCAAAGTTGGGGATAAATATTCTTAAAAAGTTTAATGTGCCCATAAAATATTGGATCTCCTTTTTACTCCTGGGGAGTTCAATCTTCTCTATGGTGTCAACTCTGTCTGGTTCATTTTTAATTCCATATTTAGATATTATATGACCCAACAATTTGCCTTCTTGCATGCCAAAGTTTGACTTCACGAGGTTCAAAGAAATACCAAATTTCCTGCATTTTGTAAAGACTTGATGTAAATGTTTCAAATGATCTGCATCATATTTAGAATACACAGTAATATCATCCATATATATGACTACAAACTTATCTTTCTCTTCTGCAAAGGCTATGTCCATAGCTCTCTAAAATGTGGCTCATGCATTGAGTAGACCAAAATGCATTTTTGCATGCAAAAAAGTTCCCCAAGGTGTGGTGAATGTTGTTTTGTCTTGATCGGTTACACATTTACCTGATTATATCTTGAAAATCCATCCGGCATGGACATTCTTGCTGCCCCTAAAACTTTCTGCAAAATATGATCCATTTTGGGCAAGGAATAGTTGTCTTTTAGGGACACTTTGTTCATATTTCTAAAGTCAATACACAATCTTATTTCCCCATTTTTCTTCCCTACTGGGACTATGTTGGATACCCAATTTGAAAATCGTAGTGAGACTATGATTTTGGCTTCATACAATATCTTCACTTCTTTTTCTATGAGAGGGAGTAGCATAGGATTCATCCTTCTTAGTTTCTGACTGAATGGTTTTTCACCTATTTTCACTGGTATAGTGTGTTGTATGATAGATGCATAATTTTCTTTCAATTCTTCATAGAACCATGCAAACACATCATATAATTTTCTCATTAAATCAACATAATCATCTTCATTGCATAGGGTTAGAGATTTAGACATCTTGACAATTTTAGGTTCTTCATCATCCCCAATGTTACAGTCTTCTACTTCACTGTGGTTTGGATCAACTTTAGGATTTTTGGCCACATCATTTTCATCAAAAGATTTTCCAATGGCACCAACCCTTTGGGGATATGGTTTCTTTTCAGTTGCAGAATCTCTTTATCTCCCAATGTTGTTAGGAACTCTAGTAGATCAGGATCCCATTCATCACTTGCACAATTTTCTTGATCAATATGGGTATTGGAAAACTCTTCAGTCATCTCTAGGAATTTCTTTATCTGTTGATCATCTTAAAATATTTTCCAATGTCTAGTATTGTCTGGGACAGAGGGTATATTCCTTATATTGACCATGTAACCTCTGGTGGGATAAGAGAGGAGTTGAAATCTGCTAGCAGAGCTGGCCAATATATCCTCTATTGTGTTTTGCTCTCTAAATAAATATTATGTTCTGTGAATAAATTATCGAACATATCCCAAACTGCATTCCTATAAGCCCTCATTTTGGGATGCTTGGTATCATAAAACCCATTTACTTGTTGGAATTAATTCTGCATCTCCATAAAACTTGATATTTTTAGCTCTTAGATATTTAAGTGCATTCAGACCCAATAGTAAAGCTTCATACTCTGCTACATTGTTTGAACAGTCAAACATCAGTTTGAAGGAATGCAATCTAGGGAATTTATTTCCTTCATTTGGGGGGATTATCCATACTTCTGCCCCATCTTCCAGTTTGTTCACAACCCCATCAAATCTCATAGCCCAGTGATCTTCTTTTTGGATCGTGGTTGTAGCTTCTAAGTCTAGTTCAAAATTCTTATCACTGCCCCTTTCTATTTGCTGAGCACTGTCCTTTTTGTTTGCAGAGTTGTCCATGCATTGCATATACTTCTCACAATCTGATTTATCATCTGGTTCAAGGAGATTAGTAATTTTCACACCTTTCTCCTCTAAACCAATATAATAACTAAAAACTGAAGAGGCTGTATCAGTGTCTACAACAAATATGGGATGATTATAAGGATTTATCTTACTACTTACTACATAGGACAAACTATGCTCTCTATATAGTCTTATGTTTTCTCCAAAAATAGGGATGGTGGCATAAGACATGTCCATTTGTAGAGTTCCTTTCAATTTAGATGCCCAATATCTAGATAATAACATGCCAAATTTGGGGGAGATATCTGCCACTACCACATCCATTATCACATTCTTCTGGGGTATTTGGGTTAGTGAAACAATCATGTCCTTGATCATCCCTAAACATTGGACTCTTCTAGAATTGAAGGAGAACAAATATTTATAGGGCCTGGTGATTTATAAACCCATATTTTCCAACATTGATCTTGGCATGAGGTTGTGTGAGGCCCCAGAATCTAACATGACATTATGTAGTATATGATCATGTTTATTTAGACTGATATAGAAAGGGGGAACATCATCTTCTGGACCAATTTGAACATGGGGGATAAACAGAAGAGTGGGATTGTCATCATGCAAATTAAGAGTATCATGTTGCTTTTCTTCTTTTCCATTTACTATTTTCAGAATTTGATCCTTGTACTTTGAGTTTTTTACCAACTCATTTAAGGGAATTGCAATTTTTATTTTGGATATTCATTTTCTAAACTAAAATCAGAATGAGTCTTCTCTATTGTTTTCACACTACCTTCATCTCTTCCTTTTGGGCCCTTTTTAGGTGCTTTTGTTCCCTTCTCAGTTGCTCTATCAGAGGTAACATTCTTTGGATCACCTTTCCTAAGGGTTTCTTTTTCTGTTGCTGAGAAGTAGATGGATCAATATTATCCTTTCCTTGGTCTACTGTTACCTTTTTGTTTCTCAAATTATGTTTCCTCTGAAATTCATAATATGAGTTTTGGAAACCTCTTGTTATTTCCTCAGATTATAATTCCTCTAGGATGCTATCTAACTACAGAGATGATTGGTCATGTTCTTATTTAGTCAAATAGAATTGGGGCTTCATCTGATAAAAGAGGTGGATCTGATCTTCAGGTTGTTTATCTTCTCTTCTTCTGCTATCAGGTTCTCAACAAAATTTGGTCTAATTGGATGATTATATGCATTTATAGGGTCCCTTGGTTCTCTTGGTCTTCCCTGTGGGGCATGGGGTCTCCTGAAATTGTTATTTCGATCTTGAGGCTCTGGGTTTTCTCTAGAAGGAGGATTTTTATCAAGGGAGATCCTATCCACCATATTTTCCATAGTTCTCATCATCTACTCAAACCTGGTGTCAATAGATTGGGATGTGGAAGGTTGGGTTGCCTCATTAGGTCTCTTTTTCTCAGCTTCACTTATGTGCTTTATTTTACCCTAGGCCATCAGATTAGCTTCTACTTATACAACATCTTTCAACATATCAGGTAGGGTAGCAGATCTCCTTTCTCTCAACATGAGAGCAAAGTCACTGTAAAACAAATTGGCATAGTGAAGTTTGGCTGCACCCACAGGGGGTTTGATGTCAACAGGGATAGAATTGTATATTCTCATGAACCTAGCTGAAAATTATTGGAAAATATCAACATTAGTTTTCTTTGTGTTCTCATACTGAGTGAGTATTTGGATAGGATTTTTTTTATCCTTCCATATGACTAGAAAAGCTTGTTCAACCCTCTCATAGGTAGCAATACCTCCATTTGGAATGGATTTAAACCACTTCTTCAATTCTCCTACAAGACTTTGGGAAAATAACCTCATCTTGAAATTGTCTTCGTCTACCTCCTCCAGATCTATGAAATTAGTAAACTAGTCCACATGCTATTGTGCAGTACCACTCCCTTCCCCATCATATCTCATGAGATGTTGGGCATAGCCCGTAGGTAGGCCATGGAAATTGGCAGGGAGGGCTAAAGGGGAAAATATGGAAACCATTCCTCTTAGGTTTTGCTTGGAAACATGACGGATTTTTGAAATAGGTTTAGCAGTAACACTAAGTATTACATTAGTATGGATTGAATTAGTAGGAAGAGTAATCATGACCTAGGTGTTTTTTTTAGCTTCCTTAGTGAAGAGGAATAGGTCACTGCTTTCTTCTTTGGCTTGTAAATTCTCCCACAAAGCACTCAGACAGTGTGTTTGGAATTTTCTTTGATCAAACATGGTTTCTTTCAGATCTATCTCATATTTAGACCTAAATGAGGGCTATTCAAACTTTAAATCACAAGAGACAGTCTCTATATCTTGTGCCCCTTCTTTAGGTAAAGAAAAAGACCCAGTTAATGGGGAAATACCCGTTTATTATTTCTTTTCTTTTCAGATGATATTTTCTAGATCTAATACTAACTATGTTGGTTCAAGATCCTATTGGATTCTAGAATGTATCCTTTAAGAAGCCTGAATTATTCCAGGAAACTCACCAAGTTTCTCTCGTGGGACTGTAAATTTGAAAGTTGGACCTGCCAGGGAAAATACCACAACCTTTGTGTATCTGATCCTCTTTTTTCCCTCAGAGATCTAATTTGATTCTTTGTAATTCTTTTTCTAGGAAACAAAATCCTTCGATTCCTAGTATGGTCACCATAAATGGAATAGGTCTCACAACCCAGAAATGATCAGAAGTGCTGAACCCGAAACCTCCATTTCGGCCCTTCGATGTTGTCTCCTCCAAATGTACCCTGTATGATGATAAATCCTTGTAAGCTTGGGTTCTTCTTAGTATTGGAGTATATGAACCTGCATATCAGATCTCCATGGTTGCAAATCCTGATAGATTATTAGAGAAGAGAAGTAGAATAGAAAAATGGGCCACATCACCAAACCTTGAGAAGCTAAAATGCTTCACTCATAAACTCACAATGAAAAAAGTTATTGAATAAAGTTGGAAACCTTCTTAAATAGAATTCTTGTTGACCTGTTGAGCAAGTTACTTAGCTTGGTGACCTGTGAGAATAGGTCACCCATGAGTGGACATACTTTCCTTGTTTTGCTTGCTTGCTTTTCTTTGGCTTTTCTTCTTTTTTCCTCTTTTTCTAACTTTCCTTCTTTTTCGAACTTTCCTGCTTTTCATACTTTCATGCTTTCTGAATTTATGCTGCTTTTCCTGAAATATTCCTCTTTTCTTATTTTTGGTAACATTTTTGGACTCTAGTGCTTACTTGAATTCTACTCCAAGTAATTCCTTGATTTTCTAAGTTTCATCACTTAGGCAAGTTTGGATCACTTACCAATTCGAATTTCCTGGCCAAGTCATCAACCACTTGGCACATTTATTAGCAATAATTATTTAAATTAAAATAATACCACTCAGAAATATTTTAACTTAGCAATTAATTAATTATCCAGTAATTAATTAATTAATAAGGTGTAATGCCTCAAAATTTCCCCAATTAATTAAATTCTAAATTAATTAATAAATCACCTTAGCACTTGAATTGGGGGTTAATAACTTCATTGGGGGACCTCCTTATCCATTTAATTCCTCAAATTCACCCTTAGTAATCTTACTTCATCCATCCATTAATTATTTGATCAATGCCTATGTGACTTAGGCTAAAATCATCCCCATGGATCATAGAAAATTTGGGAACATGACAGTCCTCATTTCCCAAGATTGCTTGTCCTCAAGCAATGTCAGGATTCCACCAAGGTTCTGCTGCACCAACTCTTATTATCATTGTCCCCCATCCATTGAAAAATCTGTAAATTACTTGGGCCTTCAAGAAAAATGTCTATGTAAAACAAACTGTCATGTAATTTATGTTTTCCATTAGCCAACAAATGAACAGAGTTTTAACCCCATTAGGATAACTGAGTAGAATTCCTGGGTCCCATTGTTTCTCCTGCCATCTTTGGCAATCTGTCAATCAAGTGTATGCCAGGATCCCAAAGTATCAACTCCATTTTCCCCATCATCAAACATGTGCCTTTCATCCGAGGAATATCTGCTAGGGCATTGCTTCCAACCAAACCAAGTGGGGAGCATAATGTCTCTTCCAGTGAAAACATCCAATGGCTCAACTCTTTGCCATTGGAGAGAAATTTCAAGAATGCCTCCCAGCATGTGGATTCCCTCTACATAGGCCAACTTATGCAAGTAATCATTAATTTATCTTGGAAACTTTCCTTCTTAGCTGCCTTCCCTTGACCATAAGCAGAAACGTTTTTGCAAAAAGACTTCATGCTTGTCAGGTAATATTTCACCCAACCCATATGTGGATTGGTGACATCAAATGGATGCAAAATACATCTTTGTTGCTGCTCACAATTCAAGATAATGTCAGTTATAAAAGAATTATTGCAAAAACAAGTGAACTTTTTACCTTCCAAGGTCTTCACTACAATGTTTCCCCTACCCATCCAACCAATCGATGGACAAGCACTTTGATTTGTTGAATCATATGGAATGTGATCAGCCATATGTATGTCGTCACATAAATAGAATTCATGATATCTATGGAACTCCACAGGTGTTCCCCTCTTCATCCAATGGCTCAACTCTCTGCCATTGATCCAAGGGTGCAAAACTCCATCAAATGACCCACACATTGAAAGTAAGTGTGGATCTGATACCTCCTTGTCAAAAGTGGCTTCACACTCATGTATGGGATGACTCCACTGATGTGGGTTAACAAAAATGTCATGAGCCTTGATTTTAGGATCCTCCTTCTCATCATGTGACACAAAGAGGAAGAATCCTTTTACCCAATTTTCATTCCCACAATTTGTGGTTGAATGTGAAGTGAGGAATGAAGGGTGGTGAACCATGATTCTAAAACTTTCATCCGCCTTTTATGCACTTTCTTCCAGCACATACTGAACATACTGCTCCTCATGGTCCACCCACTCATGAGGTTCCTCCATAGACATTTTTATGTCATTTACCCAAAAGGGATGACTCTCAGAAAAAAATGTGGATTCAGTCAGTTCTTGCCACTCTTGTTGGAATTGTTCTATCTTCATTTATGATTATAAGAGGGCACTTTGAGTGTATCTCAAAGATTCTCGGGTGGCTAACAACTCACCTTTGAGCTTGTAGTTCTCTTTTTCATATATGCTAATACTCTCTTCATCATGCAGTGTTGCTTCTCGCAATAATTCAACAAGCTCAAACATGTAATTTTTATTAGAAAGCAACTGTGAGAAATTACCTTTGATTGTGGACATTGCTTTCTAGATATTCTCCATGGCTTCAAAGGAAGATTGGTCTTCCATTAAAGTAGCTTCCCAACACAACTTTGACACTGAAGCATGAGTTTCATGGAGAAATTTCAGGGCCTCTTGGATATTCTGTTCATCCATCTTTAAAGATCCTGCAAGAAGATGAGGTTCTTGCAGATGTTCCTCCTCTTCATTTTCCATCGTCGGATCAATTTCATGCAGTGCACTTGAGGTTTTGAAATCTGATCTATATGTTGCTGCTGCAATATATTCATCTTTCATGTCTTTAAAAAAATAATTTGGGTTGTAACACAAGTTATCATTCATCCTTGGTGCAATAGAAAGATCTTCTCTCAAGGTTTCAGCCTTCATACTTCTTTCATTTTTTAGACCAAAATTCTAAATCTCATCATTATGAGGCTCAACCGTTCTAAAATTTTCCATGGAAGTGGATGCCACATCAGATTGACCTAAAGACACATAAAAAACAGAAATTACAAATTCACCAGGTTTCATGTTCTCCTCCTTATGCGGTGGAATTTTGATGGTTTGTTCATCCACCCATTTCTTTGCTTCACACCCTACTGAGATGTGCTCAATTTCTGCTTCCTGGTGAGGCTCAAGGGGTGATTGTATATCTGAATTGTGTCCCGCTTTAGAATTAGTTCCAAAATATGTCTCACCTTCATCAATCTGTCCCATTTCTTCTGCACTTGTTTTGAAATCAACCATTAAAAGATCAAGAGTGATTTTACCTCCCTCATCACCAACAACCAAGTGTTTGACTATTTGATCTTCTACTCTGCATTGACCTTCTTCATCCACTTCTTGGAGTAATGGGGCACCAACAAGGTCTTATTGGTCATTTATTTCCAAGAAACTTGATGTCTCTCCACATTGTGTGGTGCTCAGATCACAACCTTTGGACTTCCTTCTTGAAGAAAAACCAAACAGTCTCACAATGCTTGGCCCTGCCAATGGCCTTGCTGAAACTTCCTTCTTGATTCCTTTTCCCTAGGATTGGTATGGATCCATACGTAGGGATGAAACTTCATCTTTACTTTTTCCTACTTCTTCTCCACCCGAAGAACTAGGTTGCTCTTGGTTTGCCTCTTTGATTTTTTCTGGATGTGAGGACACATCTTTATCCCTCCCTTCCATCTTAGCACCTAGGGGTACAAATCTTGCCTCAACTTCTTTGCACACACCATCAACCATATGTGCAATCCTTCTTTTTCTATCACTATTGTAGGGGTCTTTAAACAACCTCTGAATCTCTAAATCACAATAGTCTTTGAAGTTCAGGTACTTCCGAACCTCCTTCTTCAAGGTAGAGTACTCCATGAAGTACTCATAGAATTTCTTGGGGTTGCCTCTTTTGAGTATTCCTTCATAATCCCAATTAGTCATAGGTAGTTCATTTCCTATGCTCTCTTCAAACATTTGTTCATCAAGGAAATCATGTTCAACTTTGTGCAAATAATAATTTCCAACAGGGGTTAAAGTCTCCTCTTCATATGGCTCAAAAATAAATTCTTCTTCTTAATTGATTGGTGGGAGCCACATTTTGCATCTATGAGAAGATCTTCAATACTCCTTCAATAATTTAGTTAATTTCTTTCCACAGGGTGAGCCAAGGAAAGAGCTTTGATACCACTGTAATATCCTAGCCAAGATCTAACCCAAATATTAACTCAACTTCAGAAATTTTGATAAAATTCACTGGATAACTTTCTTGATAATATTTTCAAACCAAGCAGGATGTTAGTGAGGGGATGGAGACTGAATTTGAGGACGGTGGGATGAAATTTTAGTACTGGAATTTGTATGGGGAAATGTGCATCATCAAATATTAATATCATAGGGAGAGTCCTAAGCACTGGGGCCATTTATGTTTCGGACATCAGCTACCACTGAAGCCTACCGCAAATCTTTTTGGGTGCACCAGCATATGCTTACTAGACTAGGTGGGTACAAAACTAAGTTATGATGGTCAAATAGGCACTAGGGATTCTCTGGACAACAATCAAAAATATTCAGGAAGAGTAGAGGTGGTTTGGAGATTTTAGACCCTGTCGGGATGACAGAGCTAGTCTATTTTCAATATTCACAAACAGTGGGTAAATCCTTCAAAATTCTTAAAGTGTGAACTGATATGACTTGAATTGTATATTAATGACCTCCTACAACTTACAGAAAGCAAATTTAGCATTTAGAATAAATTTGACAGTCATTTTATCGAAACTAGTCATTAAACAATGCTCGAGCTAGTCTTCTATTATGAGTTAAGTAATGACTTATTTAAATGTAATACTCTATTCTGAAATATTAGAGTGCTCTGATATAATGTAATTAATAGCAGCAAGATAAAAAAATTACTCACTGAACCATATTTGTACTCATTTAATAGCTCCTCCTTAGTATAATGACTTATTGACTAGGAAATCCCCTCATAGGGCCGTAAAATGACTGGAAGAAGAGAGGTAATGAATAGATCTCTATTCTGAAGATGTATTTTGATATACAATAGGTATGAAATAGAGTGTGGGCTATGCACTGAGCTTCCTAAGCTATCATGGGCACATTCACTGAACTAGAACTTCACATGTGCACTCCTTAACACATGAAACCTTAGCTATGGTGAAAATGGGTGTATCTTGGTCATCTGGACACCTTTTTCGATGAGAAAAAAAGTGTTTCCTACTGGAAACGACCCTCTGGATGCAATGGAATAGGTCTCACAACCCAGAAATGATCAGATCTGTTGAACCTAAAACCTCCATTTTGGCCTTTCATTGTTGTCTCCCTTGAATGTACCCTGTATGATGATAAATCCTTGTAAGCTTGGGTTCTTCTTAGTATTGGAGTATATGAACCTACATATAAGATCTCCATGGCTACAAATCCTGGTAGAATATTAAAGAAGAGAAGTAGAATAGAAGAATGGGCCACATCACCCATTGATTAGCTTGGGAACATCACCAAACCTTGAGAAGCTAAAATGCTTCACTCATAAACTCACAATGAAAAAAGTTCTTGAATGAAGTTGGAAACCTTCTTAAATAGAATTCTTGTTGACCTGTTGAGAAAGTTACTTAGCTTGGTGACCTGTGAGAATAGGTTACCCATGAGTGGACATACTTTCCTTGCTTTGCTTGCTTGCTTTGCTTTGTCTTTTCTTCTTTTTTCCTCTTTTTCTGACTTTCCTTCTTTTCTGAACTTTCCTGCTTTTCATACTTTCCTGCTTTCTGAATTTATGCTGCTTTTCCTGAAATATTCCTCTTTTCTCATTTTTGGAAACATTTTTGGACTCTAGTGCTTACTTGACTTCTACTCCAAGTAATTCCTTGATTTTCTGAGTTTCATCACTTAGGCAAGTGTGGCTCACTTACCAATTCGAATTTCCTAGCCAAGTCATCAACCACTTGGCACATTTATTAGCAATAATTATTTAAATTAAAATAATACCACTAAAAAATAATTTAACTTAGCAATTAATTAATTATCCAGTAATTAATTAATTAATAAGGTGTAATGCCTCAAAATTTCCCCAATTAATTAATTTCTCAATTAATTAATAAATCAACTTAGCACTTGAATTGGGGGTTAATAACTTCATGGGGGGCCCTCCTTATCCATTTAATTCCTCAAATTCACCCTTAGGAATCTTACTTCATCCATCCATTAATTATTTAATTAATGCCTATATGACTTAGGCTAAAATCATCCCCATGGACCATAGGAAAATTTGGGAACATGATAGTTCCCTCCCGTCGATCCAATACAAGGGAGGAAACATGACTAACACTCCGGGGCTTATTTGGTGAAGCTCGACCCCATTCATTACTAACAAATTCATAATAAATGAAAACTTATATGTGTAGATTTATACTTCAAATAAACACAACGGAATGTTACACTATCCATATATAATTGCATCGTGCATTCAACATATAATCATAATATTCATCAAATTACACATAGCAGAAAGAACACATAATGAATATAATTCAAACCACAAAGAATACTTATCTTCAAAATGAACTGTCCAAGCAACTGGATATGTGAGCGGAACGTTCCACCCAACCATAGGTTTATGTCCAGCCTATATTCTTTCAGTGAGAGACCACCCCGAGTTGGGATGTTTATCCACTAAGGAGGAACTGAATAGGCTCACTCACAACCATGGTCTCACACAAACAAATAATCCAACACACAGTTGGGTTTATCAAGCATGCAAGAGACAAAGGAGGAGGATGCTAAACTAGTGAGCTCAACCACAGAGCTACAGGAACCTCAACTAAACTTAAACAATCATGGTACCCATAATACCTACCACACCCAACACAAGGTAGGTCCCCTTCTCTGGTGCACAGTCCCTTAGGTGTCCCTTCCCTCCATTTCTCTTCAGGTTGGGAATAGAAAGGTACAACTGCTAATTCCTTGAGATTCTAGCCTTAACTGGATTTATCAAGCAATGCCAACCTCTATTCAAACATTTACACTTGGATTTTCTCAATTCGGTGACCAAATAACTCAATCCCGTAATTGGATTTTTGGGCTATCAAAACTAGGCTTTTTTTATGGATTTCTAGCAATCTAACACTCTCAAATTCACCCCAAGGTGCATGTCTATGGACTCCCCATCAGATTTCACTGTCCACATGAAATTTTGGGTGTTTATGGCACTTCAAAACGTGGGTTAATGCAAAGTTTCGATTTCTGGTTTTGTTTTCACTGTTTGGTCTGTGTGATGGATGAAAACTAAGGCTTGGGTGATCAACAATGGAATGAGGATGAGGAAAAAAGAATTCCCATGAGGTAGGGTTACTTGTGGGTCAAGGAAATAGAGCCCATACCTACCATATGAATTTCTTGGCTGCCCATGCTCCATTGAAGCCATGAACTGATTTCTTCAACCACTTCCTTACAACTGAATTAAATGTCAGCAAGAAAATTCAAATGGATTCTCAAGATGACATTTGGAAACATATGGTTCAACCCCACAATCCCCTCACCACTCCCTAGTGGATTACACATGTCCCTTTCTCATTAGTTGCTTCCATAGCCAGTTTTGGTATTTTATTGCAATATTAAATATTTACATCATTTTACAATGTTCCATGGCTTAATAGCACATGGATAGAAAAATATCAAATACTTGGCCATTTTAAATAAAATCCGAACATACACTAGCAGGGCCTTGGCCTTGAGCTCCACGCTAGGGAAACATACATTGCATGTATATGTGATGAAACTGCAATAATTAATTAATGCAAATACACAAGATATCAGAATTAACAGAACATAATCACTTTTATATTGATCACGGGCCACTTCGAGGGGGCAACCTCCTTTGAGCAAGCTCAATACAATTAACTTCACCGTGCCTTCAATGACCTCAACACACACTTATATACTAAGTCTATGCCCAATACTATGAGTCAAAACCATGGGACATATAATACTACAGGCTGACTTACAAAGCATATGCGTCCAATACTATGGGTCAATACTATGGGCTAATATAAACTATGGATCAACAAATACTACGGGACGAATTACAAAGCATATGCATCCAACAACAATATACTGACATAGTAAAGAGAAGGGTTGACATAGGTTCCTAACATCCCCTCTCCCTTAGAAAAAGATTTGTCCTCAAAGCTTTGGTTGGAGAAATTGCTACAGAATCTGAAGGAGTGGTTCCCCGGTAGCATCCTCGGTTTGCATTTCAGGCCACTGACGCCTTTGGAGTGTCAAGGAGGATTGCTTGGAAGGTTGTAGATGAAGAAGAACCCTGTCAGCTGCATGGAAAATGCGCTCAGAACGGTGCTGATTGGCTTGTTGTTTTCGGCGAATTCTGGCCATGTGAAGATTGTCCTGCAGAATGAGAAGAATCTGATCGCGCTTTCGAAGAACCGAGTCAATTTCCTGAACTGGGGAGCTGCTAAGGGTGTATGGAAGAAGAACTAGCAGTGTTTGTCCATAGACTGCTTCGTATGGTGTCCTTTGAGATGTGGTATTGTACCACCAGAGTGCTGCTACGAAATCCATAGAAATAGTTGGCCAAAGCTGTGTAGGGATGGGCAAGGGTTTGATCAATCCTGAAAGGAGTGTCGGTTCTCACTGTGCCAGTTTGGTGAAGTTTAGTGAGTGCTCCTGTGAAGTCGTCAAATGCACTAGGACCAAATCGTGGCAAAATGAGTTGGCAAAAATCTGTCCAATTTGGCTCGGGATGAGCTTTGATGTACCAACGGTACCATTGAAGGGCTTCCTGTTCCAAATGAAAGGATGCAAGTGGAACTTTCTGAACATCAAAAGTATTATGCAGACTGAAATATTGTTCTGCTCGGTATATCCATCCAATCGGATCAGTACCATTGAAGCGAGGAAAATCAAGCTTCGGCCCACGAAAATTGCTAGAAGCAGAGAACCCGGTGGCTGCAAAAGATTCTGGCTGTCTGGTATTGTTTATGGCTGAATGTTGCAGATGGAGGCTGAGAAATTTTTCATCCAGATCTTGGAGTTTGGTTTGGATGGCTGCTAGTGCTTCCTCCATGGTGTGTGCTCCTGCACAGGTGACAACCATAACCAGGTTTTTTTTTTTTTTTTTTTTTTTTTTTTTTTTATAGACTGGAGCGGCTACAGCTCAGAAGGAATCTGGAACAACGCCGAACAGCTGGATCTGGAACGGCTTGCAAAATGGATCTGAAATGGTGCAGCAGTGATTGACAATAGTTCAGTTGAAAGTAGATATGGACCCCACGTATGTGCGGCTTCCTAACAGTTCAAGGCTTTCACTCGGCCACCAATGTTGTCTGACGACTTGCGTATTGGGGCAGTACCCCTCACTCCACGACTCAGGTAAAACTGATAACTGCTTTGCCACAAACGACAGCTCTTGGTTTACCTCACGGGTGGGAACTAGTCAATCAGGTAGGGGTCGTTGCCCTTTTCGTTGGCAGGTCCTCTCAATGGGACAGCTACTTCGGGGTTCTTGTCGTACTCCTTACAATGAATTTTAGGGCTTCTGCCCAAGTACTTCCCACAGTTAAGCGGATAGGGATTATTCCCAAATCCGAACCTGCAACAGAAAAAATTTGGGCAGAAATTCCACCCAATGTTCAAAAACCGTATCTATATTGCTCAGAATCGCTATTATAGCATGTTTTCGGAACTGGAACAACCACTCTGCTTCTACCCATGAAAGAGGAATAGAAATATGGGCACTCGGTCAAAATATTTTCTCGCCGCAATTTCCGCGGCCGTCACCGAAATTCTGAAAAAATTGCTGATTTTAAATCCGCGATATCTCCACTTTTAGAACTCCAAATGAGATGATTTTTTTTTTTGAAACTGCGTATTTTTGAAAGAGGAATTCAGATATGCAATCGGTTTCTTCTGATTTTGTGCATAAGGTTTCAGAAATTGATCTGAAAGTCGCCGCCCAAAAAAAGAAAAAAAAAATTCCCACTTGTGCCAAGGAAAGTGCTCTGATACCATATGTGATGAACCTGCAATAATTAATTAATGCAAATACACAAGATATCAGAATTAACAGAACAGAATCACTTTTATATTGATCATGGGCCACTTCGAGGGGGCAACCTCCTTTGAGCAAGCTCAATACAATTAACTTCACCATGCCTTCAATGACCTCAACACACACTTATATACTAAGTCTATGCCCAATACTATGAGTCAAAACCATGGGACATATAATACTACAGGACGAATTACAAAGCATATGCGTCCAATACTATGGGTCAATACTATGGGCTAATATAAACTATGGATCAACAAATACTACGGGACGACTTACAAAGCATATGCATCCAACAACAATATACTAACATAGTAAAGAGAAGGGTTGACATAGGTTCCTAACAGTATACAATATTTACATTAAAAGCCAATATATCCCAAGGGTCAAAATGGGGGGTATTACATTCCCCTCCCCCTTAAAACAACACTGTCCTCGGTGTTCTCAAAACTGAACAAAAATGGGAATGCCTCTCTCATGGCATCCTCTAGCTCCCATGTAGCCTCATCAGGACTAAGGTGCTCCCATTGGACCTTTACATGCTCGATGGATCTGTTCCAGAGCAATGTGACCTTCTTTTCGAGGATGTGCATAGGTTCTACTTGGAACTCTCCCTCAGATTCCACCTGTATCACATTCCAATCAATCATATGATTAGGATCATGTCCATACTTCTTAAGAGAAGATACATCAAAAACATTATGAGCTCTTATGTTAGCAGGAAATGTAACTCTTTATGCAACTGTCCTATACTATCTAGGACTTCAAATGGCCCACAATATATTGGTTCCAGCTTGGCACAATTCCCCAAATTGAGATAACTTTTCCTTTGTTTTACTCTCAAATAAACATGATCCCCAATCTAAAGTTCCTTATGCACTATTTTAAAATCTGCATAACTCTTTTTCTCATCCCGAGCTGCCTTTAAATTTTGCCTGATCTTAACAAATTCCTGTTCCATTTCCTTGATCACCTCTTGTCCAACAACTACCCTGTTCACCATGCTTTCCCAACTCACTGGAGTCTTGCATCCTTTGTCATACAATGTCTCAAACAGACTTATCCCCGGTGATGCATGATGCCCATTATTGTATGCAAATTCTACCAAGCGTAGGTAATCTTCCCACTTGGATGGTTTATCCATCACATACATTCTTAGCATGTATTCAAGAACCTGATTCACCCGCCCAGTTTGACCATTTGTTTGAGGATGACATGTTGTACCGAAATCTAATCTAGTTCCCAATTCCTAAAACAATCCTTTCCAGAAATTGGAAGTGAACTTTGTATCACGATCAGAAATTATTACCTTGGGAAATACATGCAATCTGAATATCTCTCTCATGAAGATATTTGCAATGTCATTAGCCTTGTGAGTGGACTTGACTGGGATGAAATGAGCTACCTTTGATAGCTTGTCCACCACTACCATGATTGAATTATGCTTCTTCATTGTCATGGGCAGACCTGTTATAAAATCGATACAGATCACTTCCCACTTCCACTCTGGAATGGGTAAGGGATGTAACAATCCTGCTGGATGTTGGTGCAATGCCTTGACCTGTTGGCACTTTTTGACACCTAGAAATGTACTCAACTATGTCTTTCTTCATACCATGCCAAAAATACTGCCTTCTTGCTGCTGTTATAATTTTCTGATATCACGGGTGTCCGAAATATGGCATTTGATGTATTTCATCCATCCTAAACTTCTTCAAATATGCACTATTTGGAATGTACAGTCTGGTACCCTGATAAATGAGAACATTGTCATCACCCAACTGATATCTTTCACATGCCTCAACCGCCTTACCCTATTGCATTTTTTCTTTAATTTAAAGATAAGTTTCATCACTAGTTTGAGTTTTTAGAACTCTTGTTTTCAAATCTGATTCATACATACTTAATGCTGCAACATTAAATTTTCTGTTAAGAGCATCTGCAACCTTATTCTCCTTCCCTTTTACATGCTTAATTTCAAAATCAAATTCACAAAGAAATTCCATCCACCTGGCTTGCCTAGCATTCAAGTTTGGCTGGTCAAACAAATACTTCAAGCTCATATGGTATGTCCTAAGCTCGAATCTTCTTCCCAACAAATAATGTCTCCACATTTTAAGAGCATATACTATGGATGCTAATTCTAAATCATGCATGGCATAATTCTTTTCATGCTCTTTTAATTTCCTTGACTCATAGAAAATCACAAATCCTTATTGCATGAACACTTCACTTAGCCCTTCAATGCAAGCATTTATGCACACTAAAAATCCTTCTTTGGATCTGCTATCTTCAAAATGGGAGCGTTGGTAAGTAACTCTTTTAACTGCTAAGCGTTGTTCTCACATTTTTTAGACTATACAAATTTGATATTCTTCCTCTGCAAAGAAGTGATTGGATGTGCTATCTTGGAGAATCCTTAAATAAACCTTCGGTAGTAACCATCAAGACCCATAAAATATTTGACATATGGAACATTCTTTGGAGTAGAACAATCCATGATGGCATTGATATTTTCTGGATCCACTGCAATTCCTTCTTCATAAATAACATGACCCAAATATTGCACATTATTTTGGTAAAACTCACACTTGCTTAACTTGGCATACAACTGGTGTTCTCTAAGGACTTGTAACACCATCCTTAGATGATCCTCATGCTCTTCTTCATTCCTTGAATAGAAAAGAATGTCATCCAACAACACAATCACAAACTTATCCAAATATTTGTTGAAGACACTATTCATGAGGCACATGAATGTAGCAGGTGCATTGGTAAGACCAAATGGCACCACAATGAACTCATAATGACCATATATAGTTTTGAAAGTCGTCTTGTGAATGTTTTCCTCCTTAATCCTCACTTGATGGTAGCCATACCTCAAGTCAATCTTTGAAAACACTTTAGCTTCCTTCATTTGATCAAACAAGTCATCAATTCTTAGCAATGGATACTTGTTCTTGTATGTCACTTTATTAAGCTGCATGTAATCAATACACAACCTTAAAGTCCCATCCTTCTTCTTAAAAAATAACACATGTACTCCCCAAGGAGATACACTTGGCCTGATATACTTCTTTTCCATTAACTCTTGTAGCTGCATCTTTAATTCTACCAATTTTGACATGCTCATTCTATAAGGAGCTTTGGAATTTGGTGCTGCCCCTGGGACAAGATCGTTGGTAAAATCAATATCCCTCTTTGGTGGCAGTCCCAACACTTCATCCGAAAACACATCTTTGAACTCTTGCAACAAGGAGAAGTCTTCTATCCTTAATTCTTTGTCTATGATGAATCTGATATATGACCTGCGTATAATTGGAAACCTTTCTTATAAAACTTTTTCAACTGTAAGGCTCAAATCCGTTTTACTGAAACTTGCTTGGGAATTACTCTTACCAATCTTGGTATTCCCTCTTCATCAACGCATTCAAGTGATTTCTCATAAAATTTCAACTTGGCTCTTTGTATTTCCAACCAATCCATGCCAATTAAGGCATCATAAGATCCTAATGGTAGTAAATATAATTCTACATGTGTGTGCAGTCCATTCAATTCTATGGGGCACTCCACCACTGCTTCACTTACTTTTCTCTTGGTCCCTATGGATAATTGAACTAGCCAAGACTTATTATGCTTCACTAATTTCCTAAGAGAACAACCTTCAACCACTTTTGGAGAAACATAACTATGAGTAGATCCTGGATCAATCAAAATAGAAATAGATTTCTTAGCAATCCTACCTTCAACTTCCACCACTGCTGACTGATGGTTTGCTTGATGATTATCCAATGCTGCATAAATTCGAGGCATTACCCTTGCCATATCCTCCACTGTAGCTGCTCCCTTTAAGTTGTTCAAGCTATGGGGATTCTCCTTCTAATGTGGAAAATCCTTAAGCATGTGATTTTCACCACAACCCCAACAGTGAAGTGGTCCCTTTGATGCTTTATCTATTGCTACTGCTGGCTTGAATCCACTCCTTGCTTGTTGCCCCCGTGGAGAGGTTCCGGGATGATTTTTGAATGGTAGCTTGAAGACACTTTTCTTTTGATCAAACCTCACTCTTGGATTTCCTTTCCATGCTGGGTGAACCTCTGATTTTTCTTTATTCTGATCATAGCAATGCATTTCCATCCTAATGAATTCATCAAGACTGGGTGGGTTAACAAACTCAATCCTATCTCTGAAACTTTGAGGTAGACTCCCAAGGAAGCATTAGATCTTTACATTCTCATCTTTGATGTAATCCAGACACCTCAACAATTGAAATAATTTATGGACATGTTCTTCAATAGTTTTATGTCCCAACTTGAATTCATTGAACTCTTTCCTCTTACTGTCATAATACCTAGAAGAAAGGTATTTTTCCTTGAAATACTTCTTAAATCGCTCCCAGCTGATCCTCCTTTCACCAATCCCTTTTTCTTCTAAAAGGTGATCCCACCAAATTGAAGCTCTACCATTTAGATTGTAAATCTAAATTCTGGCCTTTTGATTCCCTGAGTAATCCTGAATCCTAAAATATTTCTTCATTCCAAGAATCCATGCCTCTACCTCTTGGTCTGTCTTGTCTTCTCCATCAAATATGGGAGGCCTTGCCTTCCTAAATTCTCCCTGTGGAATTCCTTTGAATTTCCTTCTTCCTTCAACTATGCTAGAAGTATTCCTTGGAATTCTTTGAGAATCCCTGGATTCACATGATTTGCTGGAAGAAGACCTAGAGGAAGGTGTTCTAGGATTCTTCCTCACAGAACTCTTCCTTGAACTTGGAGTCCTCCTCCTGTAACGAATTGTTGCATCTCTTCCTTCTTCAGCTACATTTCTTAGGTTGGACCCAAGTTTTATCCTCTGTTTCATATCAGTGAGGCTCTGCAAAATAACATCATTGAGCTGGTTTTGTTCCTCCTCATCCTTCATCAATCTTTCATTAAAGCTTACCATGGTCTCAACCAAATTCTGAGGAGTTATTTGCTCTTTTCTCCCATTGTATTCAGTCTCAGCATTCCCTTCCTGGACATTTTATCCTAGAACATATTCATCATGCTCATAAGGATCCTGAGCATCATTTATGGTCACCATTTTCCTTCGGAGCCTCTTTTCCCTGTAAGTTGCTTCTGCTACAACTATTTAAATCTTATGAGCTGCAAGCACTATGCATTATGAAAATATTTGGAAGACATCTTAGCAATGCATATAGAAACATAAAAAATCAATATTTTAATAGAATTAACTAGTGAAATAATTCTCAAATATATTATGCCTTCATTTCTTTTGCCCATTCATGTAATTTTGGAAATTTCCCATATTGTCAACAATTTGTCAAAACAGTCACTGGCACTTTTCTGCTCATCTATGGTGTATGATGGCTTCATTCAAATTCTAGTTATGCACCATTATTCCCTATTGGATAAGATTTCCAATGCCTATCCATGTGCTTCTTTCTGACTTCGGGTGTGGAAATCACATTGCTTTAAAAATGACATTTGTTACTACAATTCTGCACTTTTACACTGCTGTATTTTATTCTGAAATGCCAACTTCAGCCACTTGTCGAAGCAAATCTAGAAAGAATCACGAAAAATTTTATACTGGGAAAAGTTAGTCCATATAACAAGGAACACTCAGAAACCTTCGGATCCTTGTTTCGATGTACCATCCCTCTTCTATAAAATTATGGGTTTTACTACTTTTAACTTTCCACTTTTTCCAAAATTTCTAAATTTTGGCAAAAAATGACTATCTTCCAAATTGAGCATTTATGGAAAATCTTTGTCTAAAGGAAAATGTCTATTTCAATGAGGATATGAAATGTCGAGTTCAGTAAATTTCTTGAATCTTAAATATAAGGTCACTTTCATCCACTGCAAGCTTTTCAAAATCTTCAAAAAGTGGCCTGGAATAGTTCTTTTTGGCTTCTCGCTCACCCTGAATCCACATCCCCTGGATTTTGGCTCCAAGATTTCAAAATTAAAATTGTCCTTGCTCCATGGCTGCTCCATATCTATTTCATCTCAATCTGACCTTTTGTCAAGCATTGGGACTCTGATTTGTAAAAACCATTATTTCTCATTTTATGCCAAATTGGAGCATAATGGGCTCGGGACCCTGTCTGGTTCTTCCATGGCCTTCATTAATGGCCTCAAAACACCATAGAACGCATACAATTCTGATGCCCCATGCTCCTGCTATCCAAAAATCGAGTTACGGGCTCTATACTTTTGTTTTCCACAATGCGAAAGTCAAAATGCCAATTTTCCAACCCGAAAAATACCCCTTTCTGCAATCCGAAATCCGTACTACGGAAGTCAGAAATACCAATTGTCCAACCTGAAAAATACTCCTTTCTGCAATCCGGAATTTGGAATCCATACTGTGGAAGTTAGAAATTCCAATTTTCCAACCTGGAAAATACTCCTTTTAGCAATTCGTAATGCGGGTTTGGAAATGCAGATGTCCAAAATGTAATTTCAAAATTTTTACGTTTCCACAATCCGTAATGCAGGTTCGGAAATGCGGAAAGCCAAAACGTAATTTCAAAAATTTTATGTTTCCACAATCTGCAATCCGCAATCCACAACGCGGGTTTGGAAATGCGAAAATCCAAAACGCAAATTTGAAAATCTTTGTTTCCGCAATCTGCAATTGCGGAAACACCTCTACTCCGACAAACTTTCAGATCTCATATCTTCCTTGTCCTTTAACCAAATAACACGAGTCTGGTACCATTGGAAATCTCTTGGAGATTTTTGTTCAATTGTGTGATCGTCTACCACACCTGAGAACTCTGATCTTGTCATTTTTTCAATCACAATGTCCACCCAACTTCTTCAATACTGCATTAATACATTCTGATATCTTCTTGTAACTCCCAGTTTGGCCCAAGAAGCCCCCGTGCTATAACATGGGCTCTGATACCACTCTGTCACGTCCCTTCTCGTCGATCTGATACAAGGGAAGAAACATCACTAACACTCTGGGGCTTATTCGGTGAAGCTCAGCCCCATACATTACTAACAAATTCATAATAAATAAAAACTTATGTGTGTAGATTCATACTTCAAATAAACACATTGGAATGATACACTATCCACATACAATTGCATCATGCATTCAACCTATAATCATAAAAGTCATCAAATTAAACATTGCAGAAAGAACATAGAATGAATATAATTCAAACCATAGAGAATACTTATCTTCAAAATCAACTGTCCAATCAACTGGCTAAGTGAGAGCAACGTTCCACCCAACCATAGGTCTCTGTCCAGCCTGTATTTTTTTAGCTGAGAGACCACCCCCAAGCTGGGATGTGTATCCACTAAGGAGGAACTAAACAGGCTTACTCACAACCATGGTCTCACACAAACAATGATGTTAAGCCAACACACAGCTGGGATTATCAAGCATGCAAGAGACAAAGGAGGAGGATGCTAAGCTAGTGAGCACAACCACAGAGCTATAGACATCTCAACTAAACTCAAACAGTAATGGTACCCACAATACCTACCACACCTAACACAAGGAAGGTCCCCTTCTCTGCTGCATAGTCCCTCAGGCATCCTTTCCCTCCATTTCTATTTACGGTGGGAATATAAAGGTCTAGCTGCTAATTCCTTGAGATTCTATCCTTCACTGGGTTTATCAAGCAATCCCAACTTCTGTTCAAACATTTACACTTGGATTTTCTAAATTCGTCGACCAAAGAACTCAATCCCATAATTGGATTTTCGGGCTATCACAACTGGGTTTTTCTATGGATTTATAGAAATATAACACTCTCAAATTCACCCCAGAGTTCATTTCTATGGACCCCCCATCGGATGTCACTATCCACATGAAATTCTGGGCATTTATGGCACTTCAAAACGTGGGTTAATGCAAAGTTCCAATTTTTGTTTTTCTTTTCACTGTTTGGTTTGTGTGATGGATGAAAACTGAAGCTTCAGTGATCAATAATGAAATGGGGATGAGGAAAAATGAATTCCCATGAGTTAGAGTCACTTGTGGTTCAAGGAAACAAAGGCCATACCTCCTATACGAATTTATGGGCTTCCCATGCTCCATTGAAGCCATGAACTTATTTCTTCAACCACTTCCTTACAACTGAATTCAATGTCAGCAAGGAAAGTCAAATGGGTTCTCAAGATGACATTTGGAAACATATGGTTCAACCCCATAATCCCCTCACCACTCCCTATTGGATTACACATGGCCCCTTCTCATTAGTTGCTTCCATATCCAGTTTTGGTATTTTATTGCAATATTAAATATTTACATCATTTTACAATGTTCCATGGCTTAATAGCACATGGATAACAAAATATCAAATACTTTTCCATTTTAAATAAAATACGAGCATACACTAGCGGGGCCTTTCCCTTGATCTCCACGCTAGGGAAACATACATCGTATGTATACAATATTTACATTAAAATCCAATATATCCCAAGGGTCAAAATGGGGGGTATTACATGCAACTTCAAGAAGAAAAGGTGGAATGTCTAATCATATGCATTGAAAGCATAAAATATGAATTTCAGACCATGTAATCTTGATCTAGACACTGCAGAAGAAAAACATCCATGGAAAACATTAGCTAGAGAAACATACACAAGAAGAACAAACATCAAAATGCTCACCACAAGAATCTCTACTCTGAAATTAGGTCTTCACTTAATCGAATAGTCCGGTTTCATCACATACTCAGAGTTTTTATCTCAAAATCTCGACCTTCGAGTCTTATTCGGACCCTACCTTTATAGGTTTACAAAATATCTAATCTTCTAAAACATTTCAGCCATATGAGGCCGTTCATTAAATTGGTAAACTGTAACAGATTCTTGATATGTTAGATGCGCAGGCGCGGAAACTTCAGTGCGCTATCAGTGCAAACTCAGTTCATGGAACACTGCATTTTGTCCTTCAAATCGGCCTGTTTCAGGATCATTTGCAGGGATAATCATGCTGCCCCTTCCTTCCTCCTTCATATCGATCCATAGTCGTGGAACAATTGGGTCTTTTTCCTATGAAATTCTGCATTTTACGCGGCCACAATATGCTCTGATAAACCATCTTCAGTCCACAATCCGCAAGATTCCATCGGCAAGCCGCAACGCATGAGTCGAAAGTTGGACTTTCCAAATGGACCTTGTCGAATTTCACCTCCGCAATGCAAAATGTGGAATGTGGAAATCGAAACTTTGTCGCACAATTTTTGCATAAATTACCCTTCCACAATGCGGGGGTCAGATGTCGGAATTTCAATGTTCACAGCTTCACATAAATCACCTCTGCAATCCGCAATCTAAAATGCGGGTTTCAAAAATAAAAAACTCAATTTTGTGCCCCGGGATAATCGCGCATCCGCAATTTGTAGTCTGCACTGTGGATTTCGGAAATCAGGAACTCATCTTTTCTTCCTTGGATAAATCACGCTTCCACAATGCGCATTCCATAATGTGGGATTCAAAAATTGGAATCCCCAACTCGCAACTTTGAGAAATTTACTGTTCCGACTTCTACAATCCACAAGGAGGTTTTGGAAAGTTGAAAAGTCGGAAAGGCGGAAATCCTCCTGATCGGATGTGTTGTGGGTTGCTTCCTAGCCATAGATCTGGATTTGTTATTCAATCCTGACCATTCAACTTCTTTTGAAATCGGAAGACCTGAGGATAAGCATCAAGCAAATGCGCCTTCCGTAATTGCTTTGGATTATCTAATCTAGATCAATGGTGGACTCCACATCTTATGTGCCAATTCCACAAAGAAATTCCGCGTATGTCCTAGCCATTAACCCCCGAATTCTTTCTTCTGTGAAACGTTGTACGAGCCATTGATCATTTGGCCACTTTCATCGTCTGTCAATCTATGGCTACAAGGGACGATCACTTTGTAATTTTAGATCTCTTATCTTCCGCGCATGTTCACCCAACAGAATCCTTTATCTGTCATCGATCTCCTTACTTCAATCTGCACCGTTCAATCTTTCTTGAGCGCAAAAGACCTCCATTTTTCTCATTTTTTCCACTGCGGCTTGATACTTTGGTTTGAAACTCATTGATACTTGGCCATTTTTGGAATTTTGGCTTCTTCTTCTAGCATGGAAGGCCAATGGACATGTTTGGTATTTTCGGTAGGGGGATGCCCCTCTCTTCTCTCTACTAGCGATTTCTTAAAGGTGATAACAGGAGGGATGCTTTTACTTCCATTGAAGAAAATAAAAAATGCGTCAAATCCTAGTATGATAAATCAGTATACTCACATAATTGAGGTAGATCCAGTGATCAGTAGTAGACATTGACATATTCTCCATATGATTGGAAGAGTAACCAATTAGAGGAGTCCTAAATCTACAATCATGGTTCAAATCCTAAGGTAAAAATATATCGCTAGTGTTTCATACAATTATAGCATAATAATTCAATTGCATAAATTCAATAGGATCACTAGAAGAAAGATAAATCACAAAAATAAGAACACAAGAATTTATCCTCGGAAACCCAATTGGGAGAAAACCCAACAACCTTCGTATAGAGATGAATAATTTTGAGAACATAGTACAATGATGAGAGAAAAAATATAGAAATAATTTCCAAGTAGAAACCCCAAAAATGTCTTCTCCTAGCTGAAGGTGTGAATATCTCTCCAAGTGATGTGAACTTCTCTTGAGTGGATGAATGAACAAATGAGGAATACGACCTCTCTATTTATACACATGTAAAAATGACTTTGTCCCTTTCTGGGCCGACTTGATTTTTCCCAAACTGGGTCAACCTGACAGGGCCAGTTCTACCCATTGTTTGGGGCAGAATGCCCACTATTTTGGGGCAGTTTACCAACTGGGCCAACTTGTCTAACTAACAGGGCCGACTCGTCTTGGGGGGAATATAAAAATACATTTAATAATCATTTTCTTTACTAAATTTTCTCCCCAAGGTTTACATGGACTCTTTGAAGGGTTTACATGATTAATTACATCAAGATCAACTCCCGTAGGAGGCACACATAATTACAATAAACTATAATAAGAATATCTTCTGAAGTTCCACAAAATCCAACACTCCCTCTCAACAAGGAAGGTATTATTTGATCATCATTAGCATCACGATCATTTGGGTTTCATCTGTACATCTATACTATCTCAATCATCTCTATACATACTAGAGGCTTTCAACATAGTCTCAGTCCTTCAAGATGTGTCATCATGCATCACATCTACCAATCCTTTGGTGAGTCCAAGAGTGGTATCTCCATCCTACCTAGATGTCCGAGAGATAGCATTTACGATCTTCTACCTGCCATCTCATCTGCTGATGGGATCATCCCATACCTAGATAAGAAATTGGATGAGCAGATGTGCACCACCATCTACTACCTGTTTGTTTCATCTTCCGATGGGGTACTCCCATACCTGGTCAAGAACCTGGACGAGTAGAGACACCTATGTGTAACCCGGCCATCTACTGACTGTTTGTCTCATATATCGATGGGATTTATCCCATACCTAGATGAGAACCTAGATGAGTAGAGGCACCTGGGTGGAAACCGACCATCTACTGCATGTCTATCTCATATACCGATGGGATTTATCCCATACCTAGATGAGAACCTAGACGAGTAGAGGTACCTGGGTAAAAGAAGGGTAAACATCTCTATGTCATCTCTCCCTCTCAAGGAGGGAAACGTTCTCTTCTACTCCAAGTCTTCCGTGAAAGTATTCGAAATTCATCCTAGGAAGAGGCTTGGTGAGAAAATCAGTAGTATGGTCATCTGTTGGAACATATTGTAACTCGATCGCGCCTTTCTACACCATAACACGAATGAAGTGATATTGAATCTCCATATGCTTCGACTTGTCATGGAATACAGGATTCACTGACATCTGCACACAACTCTAGTTATCACAGTGAATCACGGTTGGATCTGGAATATGGACAACCAATATTGCAAGGAGTTTATGAACCCATACTTCTTCTCGAGATGCTATACTAGCAGCCATATGCTCAACCTCTACAGTACTGAGTGCTACTAAGTTCTGCTTCTTGCTGCACTAGGAAATCACTGCATAACTCAAACTGAAGCAACATCCAGAAGTACTCTTCCTATTTGCATCAAATTCGACCCAATCTGATTTTTTAAACCCTTGCGATATCAAGTCACACTCTGAATTATATCTCAGGCCATATCCCATAGTGCCACACAAGTATCTGAGCACATGTTTTGCAGCAATCCAATGAATCTTTCTCAGTTCACACATGAACTGACTTAGAGCATTCACAACAAAACATATATCTCGTCTGGTGTTTGTCAGATACATCAAGGACACAATCAGTTGGCGATACATAGTAGGATCAATCAAATTTGAATCTGAAGCATAATCCCTCAGCTTCTTCAAATTTGCATCCATCAAATTGGCCATGCACTTGTAGTCCAACATCTCGAATCTCTTCAGAATATCTATGGTGTATTTTCCTTGTCCTAGGAAAATATCATTCTGTGTCTGCCATACTTCTAATTCCAAGAAGTAATGCATCAATCCAATATCCTTCATTTCAAACTCAGAGGAAAGTTTCTTCTTACACCATACGATAAGTGTCTAATTTCCAGTGAAAAAAAAGTCATTAAGATAAAGGAAAAAAATCAATGGCTCATCATCTGCAACCTTGTAGTAAAGGTTGGGGTTTGCATCACTCTGATGCAACTTCCACCCCATGGATTAAGCAATAGAAATGATCGATCTGATGGAAGTATATCGAGACACAAGAGAAAATGTCTCATCATAAGACATTTTCTTATGATGAGACATTTTCTCTTGTGTCTCGATATACTTCCATCATATAGATCATTTCTACTTCTTAATCCATGGGGTGGAAGTTGCATCAGAGTGATGTAGACCCAAACCTTTACTACAAGGTTGGAGATGATGAGCCATTGATTTTGGTACTTTATCTTGATGACCTGTTTCTCACTGGAAATGAGAAACTTATCGTATGGTGTAAGAAGAAACTTGGCTTTGAGTTCGAAATGAAGGATCTTGGATTGATGCATTACTTGTTGGAATTAGAAGTATGGAAGAGGAAGAAGGATATTTTTTGAGGACAAGGAAAATACACCATAGATATTCTAAAGAGATTCGAAATGTTGGAAAGCAAGTCCATAGCCACTCCGATGGATGCAAATTTGAAGAAGCTAAGGGATTCTACTCCAGGTTCAAATTTGATTGATCCCACAGTGTATCGCCATTTGATTGGGTCCTTGATGTATCTGAAAAAAATGAGACCATATATATGTTTTGTTGTGAATGCTCTCAGTTAGTTCATGTGTGAACTGAGGAAAATTCACTGGATCACTGCAAAACATGTGCTGAGATACTTGCGTGGAACTGTGGGATATGGCTTGAAATATGATTCAGAGTATGACTTGAGATAGCAAGGGTTTACATACTTAGATTGGGCTGGATGTAATGCATAGAGGAAGAGTACTTCCAAATTTTTCTTTATTTTGAGTTATGCAGTGATTTACTAGTGCAGCAGGAAGCAAAACTCAATAGGACTCAGTATTGCAGAGGCGAAGTATATGGCTTCTAGTACAACAAACTGAGAAGCGGTATGGATTCCTAAAATCCTTGCAGTTATGGTTGGATAAATTCCATAGCCAACCATGATTCACTGTGATAACCAAAGCTGTGTGCAGATGTCAGTGAATCCTATATGGGACACGACAAATTGAAGCATATAGAGATTCATTATCACTTCATTCGTGATATGGCGCAGAAAGGTGCGATCAAGTTACAGTATGTTCTGACAGATGACCAGACTATAGATGTTCTCACCAAGCCCATTCCCAGAATGAAGTTCGAATACTTTCTTGGAAGACTTGGAGTAGAAGAGAATGTGTCCCTCCTTGAGAGGGAGAGATGACATAGAGATGTTTACCCTGCTTTCACCAAGGTGCCTCTACTCATCTAGGTTCTCATCCAGGTATGGGAGAAATACCATTGGAAAATGATACAGACATGTAGTAGATGGTTGGGTTCCAACCAGGTGCCTCTACTAATCCAGGTATGGGATAAATCCCATTGGAATATGAGACAGACAGGCAGTGGATGGTCGAGTTATACACAGGTGCCTCTACTCGTCCAGGTTCTCAACCAGGTATTGGAGAAATACCATCGGCATATGATATGGACAAGTAGTAGATGGTCGTCTGATGATTTCACAGGTACCTCTAATCGTTCAGGTTCTCATCCAAGTATGAGAGTACCCCATCAGCAAATGAGACGAACAGGTAGTAGATGGTCATGCACCTCTTCTCATCCATGTATGGGAGTATCATATCAGCAGATGAGATGGACAGGTAGAAGATGGTAATGAATATGGTAAACCCTATCTCTCAGACATCTAGGTAGGATGGAGAGACTACTCTTGGACTCACCGAAGGACTAGTAGAGTTGATGCATGATGACACTTCTCGAAGGACTAATACTATTTTGACAACCTTCACTATGTATATATATTATTGAGACAATATAGATGTACATATGAAACCCAGATGATTGTGATGCTGATGATGATCGAAGAATATCTTCCTTGTTGAGAGGGAGTGTTGGATTTTGTGCAACTTCGGAAGATATTCTTATTATATTTTATTGTAATTATTTATGCCTCCTACGTGAGTTGATATTGATATAATTAATCATGTAAACCCTTGAAAGAATCAATGTAAAATTTGGGGAGAAAATTAAGTAAAGAAAATGATTATTAAATGTATTTTTATATTTGCCCCAAGACAAGTCATCCCAGTGGGTAAACTTCCCCAAATAGTGGGCATTATGCCCCAAACAATGGGTGGAACTACCCCAGTCACGTAGGCCCAATTTGGGAAAAATTCAGGTCGGCCCAGTTTGGGAAATTTCAGGTCGTGGGAAAGTTCACGTCGGCCTAGAAAGGGAAAAAGAAATTTTTGCATTTGTATAAATAGAGAGGTCATATGCCTCATTTGTTCACTCATCCACTCAAGAGAAGTTCACATCACTTGGAGAGATATTCGCACCTGCATCGAGGAGAAGACATTTTTGGGGTTTCTACTTGGAAAGTATTTCCATCTTTTCTCTCTCATCATTGTACTATGTTCTCAAAATTATTCATCTCTATACGAAGGTTGTTGGGTTTTCTTGCAATTGGGTTCCCCAGGATAAATTCTCGTGTTTTTTGTTTGTGCTTTATCTTTCTTCTAGTGATCCTATTGAATTTATACAATTGAATTATTATGCTATAATTGTATGAAACACTAGCAATATATTTTGACCTTAGAATTTGAACCATGATTGTAGAGTTAGGACTCCTCAAATTGATTACTCTTCCAATCATATGGATAATATGTCAATGTCTCCTACTTTTCAAATTTACATCATTTCCCTTTGTGCCGTAAGCTTCCTAAGTCACTTTTGTGTCATGCTCACTATTCCAGGATGTAGCTCATGTCATCCATTCTACTGTTGCATTGACCTCATGTGCCAACCATTCCTTGGTGTCCATCCATTTTCATCATGTAATTAGTGTTTCAGACTCATGATTATGTATAAGGTCCTAATGTAGGCACAACAGATACCATGCTTTATCCAAAATATGAGAGCCCCAATTTCATATTAAAGAGTAACTTAATCAATTTTTTGGGGTTGTTCAGCCTGTTTTCCATTCATCTTGCTGCCTTTGATTTGATTTAATTAAGTTAGGATATTTTCTTCCTTAAAAATTATGCTTTTAAGTGTGTTTTTATGAATTGCGGAAATACGTTTTGGGATGAAAAATTTCGATCATCCCGCAACCCGCAAATTGTGGACTCTTTGGTTTACATTTGAAGTTTTTCCTTTGGCAACCCGCAGTCCGCAAATTGTGGATTGCTGGATGCGAAAAGGGGGTTTTAGAAATTTGCATGTAAATTTTTCTTCCCACAACCCGCAACCCACAAATGGCAGATTGCGGGATGTAGAAAGACCTTTTAATAAATAATAGTTTATACTTCCCGCAACCCGCAATTGCGGGATGCAGGAAGTACTTTGACCACGTGTTGTGTTTTGTGTTCCGCAACTTGCAACCCACTTTTGTAGGATGCGGATTGTGGAAAGGTGTGTATATTTTCAAATAACAAGTGTTCGCACTTGGAATCCCGTGTCTCTTATCTCGACCGTCAATTTATGATGATCCGACGGCCCTGATCGCATCTGGCATAAATTCTTTAAATTTTTTATTTTTGGTTCTTGGTTCTTTGTTTTCGAGTGTTGATGAAGTTTTTCATCTACGTTATGCTTGATTAGACATGAAATCTTTGAATCAAATGATTGCTTGATGATCAAAACTCTGATATTTGATTGTTAATCGTATGTGTTGTTTTGTAAACCTATCTAATCTTATGCCAAATTTAAATTGATACGAGATTGACTGATATTTCGCTCGCAGAAACGGTAGTTGCACTCTGCATCTCATAGACATGCAATCATGCTAGTTAGTTATGCTCACTTGATGTCAAATCCCGTGGTTTTACTTTTTATATGGATTGCTATTAATAATCTGATTGGTTTACGATAATATATGCAAATTTTGATTGACATTTTAAATATCTCTGCTAACAATTGCATGTTGTAGGTAAAATGCAGAGAGTTTGTGTTTTTCCTGTCAAGCATTCTGTTGAGAAAGAGCCTCATCCAGTCGAATACTCTGAACTAGTTCCTACACCATTCGATGATGATGTTTTTGATGATAGCACAGATAGTGAAAAGGAGGATGGTGAGATCCAATTCACATATGAACGACTCCTTTTCAACAAGCAGAAGAAGGGTGAGAAAAGATGCTCTAATCAAGATAATACAATTATTCGGGACTTAATCATCAACATGACACATGTGTTCCCCACAATTCATCTCAAGGATGATCCATTAGTTTATTTTTCGGTCTTTGAGGATATGTTTGGTCCTCGTGAATTCAGGGAAGATTTCATATGTTCTCCGCCAGCTACCATCAACAGCTCATGATCTATCCTGATTCTCCTCAGCTTATGATGTGATGTTCTTGAAGATATGTGATGCAATATTTTAAACAATTGTATGATGCCCAGTTTTGGATTTGAAATGGTCTATTATTCCTATGTATAAGGATCGTTAGATGTTTTAGGCCAAGAGGTAGCCTTTTCTTAGCTATTTTTAGGATAATTTAGTTTTGACTATCCCTGTTTTGTGGGATATTTGATCCTAAATGATTACTTTGTAAGTAGTATTTAAGGGGTTTTAGATCTCATAGAAAGGTAGGGAGTTAGTGAACATAATTTCCATAAGAGACTGGAGATGCTCGATTGTTACAGTCTATGTAATATTTTGCAGGCCTTAATACACAGTTAGTTTTCTTAAGTTATCTCTTTTGTTATAATTTGTCAAATATATTTGATGGATTGTGATTTTGTTTTAACACATTCTCTAATACTGTTTATTATTTGCAATCAATAACTTGCATGGTTCTATAGTTCAAATTTCTCTCAACTCATGATCTCTATAATTGATGTTTTAGCTGAATGTCATTATCTAAAACATTTTATCGATTTCTGCAAATGATTCACAAAAAACATTAAGTTAATGTTAATTTATCAATTAACTTTTGAGATATAGGATAAACTTGAATGCACCTAATTCTCAATCTATTGTTGGTTGAATATATTTAATTGATTATACCTTGAGCTACCGAGTCAGGATCCGGTTTTGCATATTTGTTAAATGGGTGAAAATATTTAGTAATTTTTCAGATCAAGTTGTCTTGTGCACAAACAAATCATTCCTTTTAGAATAGGATTGACTTAGATTAGATTTCTTTTCCAAGTTAGACTAACTCTTAGGAGTAGTAAAACTCTTGTCTTTCCTCACAGGAAGACAGATCCTTTCTAAGATCAAACACTCACAAGTGCTAGGGGAGGCCGTTGTATCCGTGGGTGTTAACCACACCAAACAACTCAAGGATAGGTTAATACTTGCGTAGGATTATTTGAAGCCTTTGGTTGGTTTTTCATCCCCTGTTGTTTTTCGTGGACACTATTCCAGCATATACACAACCGAGGAATCAACAAATGGCGCTAGAAGGAGAGCCATGTACTAATCATGCCTAAACACAACTTAAACATACCTCCTACAGTAAAAGAATCGGTTTTTACATGTATCCATACCCAAGCTTCAACCTCCATAGAAAAACCAATACAAAATTCTCAAAATATTCCTGCCACTCCTGTAATTGAGCAGGAAACCAAAAGGGGAGACATTATTATCGTATCACCCACTAGGGGACCCCTTACATTTGAATAGATACTCAAAGGTTCTTTTGATAGTGTTGCTAGGTTACAACAAAGAATCGCTCAACAGTGTAATCAAGGACTAGCAGCAATACAATATCACCAGAACACTGATCCACAAGCCAACAATTCTGATAATCAGAATTCAGGTGACCAGAATCCTGAACAACATAATTCCCCTCGTTAAAATATGCTCCTAGACTTTAACCTTGACACATTATTTGGAGAAACACAAGACTATCAACCATGAGTGGAAACAGGTGGACCACCACCAGCACCACCTCTGTATTCATCTTCTTCATCTGAAGAATCCTCAGATAGTGATTCATTCTCGAGATCGTATTCATAGGACATACCAATGGTTGAAGGTCAAAATAGACCCCGGTTGGACTAGGATACCGTTTCTATCCTAGGGGATCAACACAGACTCCCTAAAAATACCAAAAAATGGCTTCCTAAGTTTGATCCTGATTGAAATTCTCCAGCACTTGATCACATCAAGACATTCATGCAAGCCATCAGGCTTAGAAATGTTATCCATGAGGATGTAGTTTGTAGGTTATTCCCATATACCTTCCAAGGGAAAGCATTCATTTGGTACTTTGCCTTAGAAGCTAGATCTATCACTTCATGGGATGAATTTGAGAAAGCATTCATGCAAAATTTTGGAGATGATAAGACACCCGAAGACTTGGTAATCGATTTGTCTTCTATGAAAATACGAGGTAAAGAAAGAGTAAAAGATTATAATCAGATATTTTCCTATCTAAAAAATAGAATTCCTATTACTCTTCTTCCTGCGGAATAATTCTTGGTTGCATATTATGTGAAGGGTTTACCCGTTCCCATTTCTATGTGGGTTAAACGAGCACACAAAGAAACTTTTCCAGAAGCCTTTGCTGAAGCCATTCAGGTCAAGAAAGATATTTTCGGTTTGAAGGATAATATGGATACTTTAGCAGATCAACCTTCCAATTCATGTAAGAAAAATGATGTTCCCGCAAAACCTAGTGCACAAGATAAAGACCTTTTTGAAATGGATGACATGAATAAAATCCTCCAGAATATCTCTAACGAAATGGTTGACCTCAAGAGAACTAATACTAACAACCAGAACACAAACAGGGATTTCAACAAACAATCGTTTAGAAGACCCTATCAACCTCAACAAAACCAAGTCCCAACCAATCCCGAGGAAGGGTTGAATACTGAGGAAATTTTGTCTATCTGTAAAGCCTTAGTTTCAGAACCCCGTCATTCTCCTCATCCCCTTGAACAAGAACTACAGGAGAGTCAAGATCCTGAACCTATGGATGAATAAGAAGACCAACAAATAAACACCATTAGTTTCTTTGTAGAACTTCCCATGGTTGAGGAAGAGGAAGAGCCCGAAACAATATTTAATGTCCAACACCCCTACAACATAAGGAGTAAAGGACAACCAACTCAAGAAGCTTCTACTTCCACGCCCACAACAAACAGAGTCAAAACAACCATACAAACGGATACACTGATTCTTGAGATAGAATACAACCTGATTGATGAATTAAAGAAAATGAAAGCTAATATCTTTGCATTTGAACTTTTGAAGATCCATGCTATGAGGAACAGTTTTCCAAAAAGCATACTTGTCAACAAACCTAGGGAGACTCAAAAACAATAATCTAGAGACATACACCAAAACGAACATCCCAAAACCCATTGGGGAAAAGACACCTCCTTTCTTGTTAACCTTTGAGATCTTTAACATGAATGTTCATAATTGTATGGTAGATTTAGGGGCTTCATTCAATGTGATGCCCCTATCAGTTTGCAAGAAATTAAATGGAGCCATGTCCTAATCATATTGTTTAGCTCGACCAATCCAAAGTGAGAGTAGTGGGGGAACTAAGGAATGTTATGTTGAATTTATATGATGACCCCAGGATCCACCAGAATGTGGATATTGTTGTGGCTGGAATCCAAGAGATGCATGGAATGTGGCTGAGCAGAGATTTGTCAGAAAAAATCAAGGGCTATTTTGCAACCGACTAGTCTCACTTCTGGCTTCCTTATAATGGAAGGACAAACAGGATAAAGATTAGAAGGGATCCTTATATGAAGAAAATTGTTACATACTTGAATGACCCTAGTGAGCCCGCAACATACTTTAGATCACATGTGGAACATTTCACGTTTGATACATTTTTTGGAGACTTACTTGTAGATTTGTCACCTGATGAGAGTGCACAGAATTAGTATCAGATTGTTAATTTTACATTTATTCCATTATTAGGTGATGTTGTACATAATGTATATAGTGTGAATACTAATTTTAAGTTGGATTTGAATGCTTAGACTCTGTATTTTTATGGTTCCAGATCTAAAGATGGAGCTGGTGCAGGTTGTGTCCTCATCGATCCTAAAGGAACCAAAACCATGATTGCCTACAGGATTGAGTTCCAATGCACCAACAGCATTGTTGAGTCAAGACCTTGGTATAGGGACTCAGGAAAGCAATCGACATGAATGCCCAGGTAATTGAGTGTTATGGAGATTCAAAAAAATTGTTAAGCAAGTAAGGAACAAGATTCATTGTATATCTCCTCATTTACTTAATTATCAAAATTTGGTAAGGGACTTAACTAATTCTTTCTCTGATTTTAATATTAAGTCGGTCCCAAGATCTCAAAATTTCGATGCTGAACTACTAGCTAATACTTCATGTAGGTTGATACCTCCGGAAGGTTTGTCACTAGATACGTTTTCTATCGAATTAATGTATAGACCTTTGATCCAAGATAATATAACCAGTTGAGGGGTGTTTAATGATGATAAACATATTCTATATTTTCTTACATCTCAAGACACGTTTCAATATGTTATTGTTGATGAAATTCAGCATGAAAAGTCTCTAGATGATCCTACTTGCATTGCCAATTTGATTCCTAAATCAATTATCAATCTAGAAAATTTCTATGACCTCTAAGATAAGTTCAAGCAGAAAATTAATTGTAAAACTCAGAGCTCTTCTCTCAATTATGAACAAGTGAATTTGGGAAGTGAACAAAACCCTCACATGAAAAACCTAGGGGTTGACTGCTCACCTGATGAAAAGAGAGATTTTATCAAGTTATGTAGAGAATTTAAGGACGTCTTTGCTTGGACGTATAAAAAACTAAAAAATTTCGACACTAATATCATGCACCATAATTTACCAATGAAGCCAGAGACTGAACCCTACCAACATAAGCTCAGGAAGATGCATCGTAGCTTGGAACCTTATGTCAAGTAGGAGCTTAAAAAGCTCCTTGCAACAAGAATTATCTTTCAAGTCAGGAATACACAGTGGATCGCCAATTTAGTACTAGTTCGCAAAAAAAATGGTGACATTAGGCTCTATGCTGACTTTAGAAATATTAATAAAGATTCTAAGAAAGATAATTACCCTATTCCTTCTATGGAACAGATCTTACAGAGAGTTGCAAGTTCAGAAATGTTTTCTCAACTCGATGGTTTTTCAGGGTATAACCAAGTCTTGGTTGCTCCTGATGATCAATTAAAAATAGCGTTTAGGACCCCTTGGGGAACCTTTTCCTACAAGAAAATGCCATTCGGGATGATAAATGCAGGTGCTACAATCTAGCGAGCAATGGACATAGCTTTCAGAGGACTTATGCATGATTCTGTTGTTGTATACTTAGATGATATTACTATCTTTTCAAAAAAACGACATGAACATTTGTTTGCCCTGAAATAGGTATTCGAACGTTGCAGAAGATACGTAATTTCGCTCAATCCTAAGAAATAAATATTTGCAATAACTAAAGGTAAGTTGTTGGGATTTATTGTCTCAAATGAAGGTATGATTATCGATCTGGAAAGAACAGAGGCCATCGCAAGGATTGGGTTTCCAGGTATGCGCAAAGCCATGCAATATTTCGTTGGTAAGATAAATTTTGTTCGCAGATTTGTCCCAAATTTTGTGCAAATTGTTAAACCTTTACAATTGATGATTAAGAAGGATTCACAGTATAAATGGTGTGATGAACAACGAAATGATTTTACTGAAATTAGGAAGGCTATTGCGGAAGGTCCTACCCTTATGTCCCCTGACTTCAGTAAGGATTTTATTTTATATACCTTTGCTACTGACTTTTCCTATGTTGTTGTTCTTACAAAGAAGCACCCAGATGATCTCGAGATTCCCATCTCTTTTATGAGTTCAATGTTCAAAGGTGTAGATTTAAATTACTCCCAAATAGACAAACAAGCTTATGCGGTTTATAAATCAGTTAAACATTTTAGACTGTATCTCTTAAAGTCTATAACTAAAGTGATTGTGCCCTATGCAGCTATTAGAAATGCTCTGATTCATAAATAATTGGGAGAGAAGAGATCTCACTGGATGACAGCTTTGCAAGAATACGATTTAGAAATCAGACCAACAAAAATAGTGAAAGGCCAAGGTTTGTGTCTTCTTACCGCCTATTCGAATGATCCTATAAAACAACGAATCAAGTGGGAGCAAGAAGAAAGCAACTCAGTAGGCTCTGTCAATGTTATCACTGCTAAAGCTTCTGACTCGTATGATGACATTAAATTTTTCTTGATTCATGGGTATGCTCCTGAAACCCATGACTTTAAAAAATGCAAATCCTTAAGATTAAAAGAAGCACCATATCAATTCATAGATGGTGTTTTGTTCATAAAAAAATATGATGGTGTTTTCCTTAGATGTCTAGAGAGAGCTCAAACTGACAATATTCTTTTGGAATTTCATGCAGGACCTACAGGAGGACACTTATTAGGAGAAACCACTACCCATAAGATCTTAAGAGCAGGTTAATATTGGCCTACTTTGCTCAAAGATGCCTATGTTTACGCTAGAAGATGTGAACCTTGTCATAAGTGTGTTGGAAAAATGAAGAAACATGCATTTCCCTTGCAGCCAATCACAGTTCAATTCCCATTCCAACAGTGAGGTATGGATTTTGTCGGACCTATTAATCTTCCTTCTTCCCTTCAACACAAATACATTTTGACAGCTACAGATTACTTTACTAGATGGGTAGAGGCAGTCCCTCTTAGACAAGCCAACACGAACCAAGTAATTTCAATTCTTGAAAGTCATATAGTCACAAGGTTTGGTGCACCAGAACTCCTAGTGTTTGACAATGCTTCATACTTCTCCTCTTTTGAATTAACTCAATATGCCCTTGAAAAAGGGATCAAATTAAAATTTTCTGCCAATTATTATCCATAGGGAAATGGATTAGCAAAATCTTCTAATAAAAATTTAATTAACATCTTAAAGAAGACAGTGGCGACTCACCACAAAAATTGGCATATCTAGTTATACAATGCTCTTTGGGCAGAACGTGTCACTCCTAGAGCAGCCATTGGAAACTCCCCTTACTGTTTAGTTTATGGTAAGGAGGTTGTATTACGAGCCAACCTCTTGATCCCTTCCCTACAGCTAGCACCGTCTGTACATGAAGATGACTCTCCCCCACTCCAGCACAGAATTGATACATTACTCAAACTAGAGGTGGATAGGGAAAAGTATGAAAACAGGTTGTATCAACATAAACAGCTTGTCAAGAGGTGGTTCGATGAGAAGTATTCATCTGACAGGGAGTTCTCTGTGGGAGACTTAGTCTTAAAATGGGACAAGCAACATAAGGATAAGAATGATTATACTAAGTTCCAACGCTTATGGCTGGGACCTTTCATTGTTACAGAAAATATTGGCCCTGGTACTGTCAGGTTACAAGCATGGGAAGATTCTGAAGAAACCTATCCAATGAATGTCCAGCTGCTCAAGAAGTACTTTGTTTGAGGAGAGCATGTTGGTCCACTTGTACATAAAGTCTAGTTTGTTTTCTTCCCTTTGGTTTTGATTGGTTTTTCCTTTTATGATCCTTTCTCTTTTTTAATAAGTCTACACATTTGGAAAAGGCTGTTGATCAGTGTGTTTCTAAGATTAACACAATCTGAATTTTTTAGGTAGCATGCCAGTTTCTTCTTCATTTAGCCCATATCAGAAATTGCTCTTCATGGAATCAAACAGACAATTTTTGCAGGGCCTTGATCGATATTTTTTCACTATCATCAACATCTTTTAAATATTTGTCTGATTAATTTAAGTTGAAGAGCAGATTAGAGTTCTTTACCTAGTGTTTCATGAGTAAATGGAATAATCTCTTATAGCCTGGTTAGACTTATCTATTCTGGATGCTATTCTGATCACTTTGGATAATAACCTATTTTAGTAAAAGTAGATTACAAGATGGGGGGTCTCATTACAAGCCAACCCATTATGTTCATAGATGCCTTAGTGGAATGACATCTCCACATCAAGCCACCAAAATTGGGGGATGGATTTCAGCTATGGCTGGAAGATGGAAGATCCTATCACAGGTCGGTCCATCCATGATCTGCAAAGCATCAGTGAGTAACACTGTTGTCATGTGGTCACCTAGTCATGGTAGTGTCTTGTAACCTACACACTAATAAATGTTTGCTTTCTTATACAGGATGGTTTGTTGTATATAAGGATAAGGGGGGTCTTATTACAATCCAACCCTACCATGATCATGAATTTGATTTTGGACTGGAATTGCCATTTATGGTCACCAAGCCATGGTAATTGCTTTCAACCTAGAAAACTGAAAGACAAGGAGTCTCCTGACCGAGCTAGCTTGTTCAGTTTCAAGATCAAGTTTGTGAATGACATTGCTAGAATATGATCACCAAGTCGGGGCAATGGCCTTATATTAGAAAAAGTCTTATTTCTATTTAAAAAAGAAAAAAAGGAAGAAAATAAAATATACTTGTACATAAATGAATAATTAAGAAAGTCAATGTGATTCACGTATTCTCATCCAGAATAGCTCTCAGTTTATTCCAAAGGTTAATCATAAATCTGCCCTTCCATGATTACATGAAGTAATAGGATTTATGTTTTGCTCCTAGACTCTTTATTGGACTAAATACTATCATTAATCGGTTTTGTATGGGAAAGTATCGATCATATGACTAACTCTATTGTTTTGATTGTGCTTTCATGAGATCATTTAGCAAGTTGCAGGTTGAAACATGAGTTGGTTGGCATGACTGCTTTATAACTTAAGGTTTCATCTTCAGAGATAACTGGTTCTTCCCAGCCTGTTGCCATTTGTTGTAGGCACAATAGATTCCATGTTTTATCCAAAATATGGGAGCCTCAATTTCATATTGAAGAGTAACTTAATCAATTTTTTGGGGTTGTTCATCCTGTTTGCGATTCATCTTGTTGCCTTTGATTTGATTTAATTAAGTTAGTAAATTTTCTTCCTTAAAAATTATGCTTTTTAGTGTGTTTTTATGAATTGTAGAAATACGTTTTGGGTTGAAAATTTTCGATCATCCCGCAACCCGCAAATTGCGAATTGTAGATTGTGGACTCTTTGGTTTGCATTTGAATTTTTTCCTTCCGCAACCCACAGCACACAAATTGTGGATTGCGGGATGCGGAAAGGGGTTTTTAGAAATTTGCATGTAAATTTTTCATCCCGCAACCCGCAAATTGTAGATTGCGGGGTGTAGAAAGACCTTTTAATAAAGAATAGTTTAAACTTCCTGCAACCCGCAATTGCGGGATGCGGGAAGTACTTTGACCATGCGTTGTGTTTTGTGTTCCGCAACCTGCAACCCGCATTTGCGGGATGTGGATTGAAGAAGGGTGTGTATATTTTCAAATAACAAGTGCCCGCACTTGGCATCCCGCATCTCGCATCCCGACCGTCGATTTATGATGATCCAATGGCCCTCATCGCATCTGGTAGAAATGATTTAAATTTTTTATTTTTGGTTCTCGATTCGTCGTTTTCGAGTGTTAATGAGGTTTTTCTTCTACGTTATGCTTGATCATATGTGAAATATTTGAATCTAATGATTACTTGATGATCAAAACTCTGATATTTGACTGTTAATCGCATGTGTTGTTATGTAAACCTATCTGATCTTATGCCAAATTTAAATTGATACGAGACTAACTGATATTTCGCTCGCGGAAACGGTAGTTGCACTCTGCATCTCATAGATGTGCAATCATGCCAGTTAGTTATACTCATTTGATGTCAAATCCTATGGTTTTACTTCCTATATGGATTGTTATTAATAATCTAATTGGTTTACGATAATATATGCAAATTTTGATTGACATTTTAAATATCTCTACTAAGAAATACATGTTGTAAGTAAAATGCAGAGAGTTTGTCTTTTTCCTATCAAGCATTCTATTGAGAAAGAGCCTCAGCCAGTGGAATACTCTAAACTAGTTGCTGCACCATTCGATGTTGATGTTTCTATTGATAGCACAGATAGTGAAAAGAAGGATGGTGAGAGCCAATTCACATATGAATGGATCCTTTTCAACAAGCAGACAAAGGGTGAGAAAAGATGCTCTGATCAAGATAATACAATTATTCAGGACTTAATCATCAATGTGCCACCTATGTTCCCCGCAATTCCTCTCAAGGATGATCCGTTAGCAGATTTTTTGATCTTTGAGGATATGTCTGGTCCTCATGAATCCAGGGAAGATTTCATATGTTCTCCACCAACTACCATCAACAGCTCAGGATCTATCTTGATTCTCCTCAACTTATGATGTGATGTTCTTGAAGATATGTGATGCAATCTTTTAAACAACTATATGATTCCTAGTTTAGGATTTGAAATAGTTTATTATTCCTATGTATAAGGATCGTTAGATGTTTTAAGCCAAGAGGTATCCTTTTCTTGGCCATTTTTAGGATAATTTAGTTTCGACTTTCCCTGTTCTATGGGAGATTTGATCCTGAATGATTACTTTGTAAGTAGTATTTAAGGGATTTTATATCTCAGAGCAAGGGAGGGAGTTAGTGAATAGAATTTCCATAAGAGACTGGAGATGCTCTGTTGTTACAGTCTATGTAATATTTTGCAGGCCTTAATACACAGTCAGTTTTCTTCAGTTATCTCTTTTGTAATAATTTGTCAAATATCTTTGATGGATTGTGATTTTGTCTTAACACATTCTCTAATACTGTTTATTATTTGAAATCAATAACTTGCATGGGTCTATAGTTCAGATTTCTCTCAACTCACGATCTCTGTAATTGATGTTTTAAATGAATGTCTTTATCTAAAACATTTTATCGATTTCTGCAAATGATTCACAGAAAACATTAAGTTAATGTTGATTTATCAATTAACATTCCAGATACAGGATAAACTTGAATGCACTTAATTATCAAGCTATTGTTGGTTGAATATATTTAATTGATTATACCTTGATCTACCGAGTTAGGATCCGGTTTTACATATCTGTTAAATTGGTGAAAAGATTTAGCAATTTTTCAGATCAAGTTGTCTTGTGCACAAACAATTCATTCCTTTTAGAATAGGCTTGACTTAGAGTATATTTCTTTTCCAAGTTATACTAACTCTTAGGAGTAGTAAAACTCTTGTCTTTCATCACAAGAAGACAGATCCTTTCTAGGATCAAACACTCACAAGTGCTAGCAGAGGCCTTTGCATCCATGTGTGTTAACCACACCAAACAGCTCGAGGATAGGGTAATACTTGCATAGTATTATTTAAATCCTTTGGATGGGTTTTCATCCCCTATTGTTTTCCTTGGACACTATTCCAGCACATACACAACTGAGGCATCAATAGGTCCCCATTGCCTTCTTTCAGGCGGGTTGGTGTCTCATCAATGACAACACATTTATTCTAAGGCATTAACCTAGAGTCATGGAACCATGGCCCTTTTTACATCATTGACAAGTTACCTTGCACTCAACATAGACAACACATTATTTGTCAGTGATTGAGTGGTTTCCATTAATGTTCGATGTCAAGAAATCTATTCACATTTTGGGATTTGTGTTGGACATTGGATTCCATTTTCATCATTGATGGAAGTCCTCGCCCTTGTCGATAGCTTTCATTATTGGTTATTTGTCAAGGGTTATCTTTCCTGTGCTATTTACATGTGGTGCATGCCGAAGATGTACTTGGTGGTCTATTTTGCTAAAATTTGTTCCAGTCTTGTCCCAAATCTAATCATTCCTTGATTTTTCCTCATGTTGGATGATGGGGGATGCCTTAATGCCTCCTTTCTAATAGGTCTCTTCCCATTGAATTAATCTCATATTGCTATGGGAATGAGGTATAGAGTTTCAATATTGCCTTTGGGCTTGTAATCATCAATAGTAGGTTCCCTCACTATTGGGTAGTGGGAATACATCAATTTATCCTACTTGATATATTCTTGAGGTGTTTGACTTTAAGAACATCTAATCAAACCTCCTAGAATGTAGTAAGTATTTTGGGGCCCATTATCAATATCGATGGGTTCCCTTGCATTTTTTAATGGTATACATCAATGACCTGTAAGAAAATGGTATCCCCCATATTCGACTCTAGCTCATCTATTCACATGGGTAGGATTCGTTTCTTTAGGAATTTTGGATGGAAGACCTTGGGACAACAGTAGTGTTGGAATATTAAAAAACCCACCTATACCATTTTAGAATTAGGATAAATTAATTAATCATTTATGATTAATTACCTGAGTTTTGACTAGGTAAAATAAGCCAGTTTTGTCTTTTATTGGACCACTTGCCATCCTAAGTCACTAGGGCACACTTGAGGAAATTTTGGATAATATTTCATTAGATTCATTTTGATTTCTTTCCATTTCTGGTTTAGCATGTGCTTTCCTGATTTAGTTAGCTTTGTCAAGTTTTTTCTACTTTCTAGTGGAAAAGGTGAAGCTAGTTGACTTAGAAACTTTTCCCACTTGACCAATTCAACCTCCACATCATATCTACTCTCCTAAATCCATAATTAAATTCCATTTACCTCACTCATGAGATAATTCCATACCATACTTAGCAAATTCGTGAGTCTCTAGTACATTTTTGGAAATTTATTTTGCCACCTAGGGGTTGTTTTGTCTTTTCTAAGCCTTTTATTTTTGTCCTTTCCAAGTTGCCTCCAAGGAATTCGATTTTCTACATGGAATATGTATAATATATTGTTATCATATTGATGAATAAAATACAGAGTGATTTCCACAATTTATCTTCTCTATTCTTCTTCTCTCATTGTCTGAAATATTCCATGTGAAATTGTCTTATGAATCTAGATCTTAGCAATTGAAAATCTCACATGGTATCAGAGCTAGCTTGATTCAAATCAATTTCCAAGAGTGTTTTTTGCAGGTAGTTCCATCACCAGGAGTGCATCAGTATGGATAAAAGAAATTCCAAAGTTGTGACTCTTACTCCATTCAATTTCTTCGATTGGAAGGCGCATATGACCATCCAACTTCGGAGCAAAGGATTGTATAGAGTCACTATGGGGCTTGAAACTGATCCAAGAAATGTTGCATTAAAATCAGAATGGTTCAATAGCCTTGATGAATCTTATGGGTTACTTTTTCTCTCTATATCTCCAGATATTCTATTCCATATTGATTCTCTATCCACTCCAAATCAAGTGTGGACAAAGCTGGAGTATCTCTTTGGAAAACGAGACGAGCTCAGAGGTCATTTATTGGAGACTGAACTGATCTCACTTAGTCCAAGTAATTTCGATTCAATGGAGGATTTAATATCAAAATTCAAGAACTTGGTGCTTCAACTCAATAAATGTGGCATATTTAATAAGGATGAGTAGTTAGATCTCACCATTATGTCAAAACTGAGCTCTGAATACTCAGTATTTGTGTCTACTTTTCATACCACAAGACTTGCAGTTCCCAATTGGAAGATGCCAAGCATGGATTCATTCATTGATTCACTCACTAAGGAGAAGGAAAATATGGTACAAATGAGGGATCTAACACCCTCAAAAGAATTTTCACTTATTTATCATGGAGCAAAGAGTTTCAAGAATGACAAATCCAAACAAAAGATATTGTCAGATGAAGAGGATTCTGATGGAGATTCCAAATCCAAGAAGATGAAGAAGGAGAATCCCAAGTGTTCTTATTGCTACAAAGGCACTCATCATGAGAAATATTGCTTCAAAAATAAATTGGAATTCATGGCCAATATTCTTGAATAGCATATCATATATGTTCCAGACTTTGCAAATAAAGAACAAGGCAAGCTTGTTGTAGAGAAAGAACATTGTTTCCAAGTCTCTCCCAAAGGTAATCATGCTTATGCTTTGAGTACTAGAGTGAAAGATAATTATTATGTCTCTAATTTTGATTCACATTCTGATATATCAGAATCAGAAACCTCCACTTCTTCCTTGTTACAGTCTTCAGTCAGTTCATCCAAGTCTACTCTCAAAACTAGTCATTTTTTACTAGTTTCTGACTTGTCTTCTGAAAAGTATTTCCACCTCCACGGTAATATTTTAGATTCTGATTTTTAATATGATATACATTCTTATATTCAAGTCATGACACCTCCCACACCATTTTCCCAACCATTGGATTCACAAAAAACCCTACAAACCCTAAGTTCTCGAGTTAAGAAACTACACAATTCTATGTTTTCCTACACTGTGTCACTTGCCTTTGTTGCTATTGTGTCTTTCATATATTTAATTGGTTGGAAATCCATATTTTTGGACATCATTGGAATTATATTTAACAAATATGGACCTGACCCCATCACTCATGGTTCAAAATTCAAGTCCTCACACTCTCCAGGCTCGCTCAGCTATCAAGGTGACCTAGTTTCTCACACTTTTCCTACTGAAAATATGTTCGAACATGGAGACTCCACATATTTACTGGTTTCTGCTCCATATGACTCACATTATGATATTTCAGAGTTGCATGATCTCATTTGCAATATCAAAAAATTTCTACATCAGTTTGAGAAGAAGGTACAAGAACTAGTGCACCACATTGCAACTACAGAAGAAATTGATCCTGTTGAGTTCATTGTTTCTCCTTGGGAAGGAGTATGCGTAGATCTTATTTTCATAATTGATTATGTTTTAAGATATGATTATTACTGTTACAACAGCAAGAAAAATTCATATGATGCTCCTCCATCATCAGACGATGAGCTCTATGGAGCTTCTACACATAATTCTTGCATACACAACATTGATGCACGGATGCATGATCATGACATCCACAATCTCTTCATCAAGTCTGTTACTCAAAAGAAACCCATTCAACTTATTCATCTCATTCAAATGAGCAACAAGATAGTCTGAAGACATCAAGCATGTCCATTTTTTAGGGAGGGTTTTGTTCCCATGAGGTTTTCCCTGTTTCCTCGGTTTACATGGACTAGTTATTTTTGTATTGGGGTGACCATAAGACTTGTTGCTTGGGCCCTATATATCTTATGTTTTTCTTATTTTCATCACATAAAGTTAGGCTTGAGGGGGTGTTGGAATATTAAAAAACCCACCTATACCATTTTAGACTTAGGATAAATTAGTTGCTCATTTATGATTAATTATCTGAGTTTTGACTAGGTAAAATAGGCCAGTTTTTTATTTTAGTGGACCACTTGCCATCCTAAGTCACTAGGGTTCACTTGAGGAAATTTTGGATAAGATTTCATTGGATTCTGTTTGACTTCTTTCCATTTCTGTTTTAGAAGGTGCTTTCCTGATTTAGTTAGCTTTGTCCTGTTTTTTCTGCTTTATAATGGAAAAGGTAAAGCTAATTGACTTAGAAACTTTTGCCACTTGACCAAGTCGACCTCCACATCATATATACTCTCCTAAATCCATCATTCCATTCCATTTACCTCACTCATGAGATTCCATACCATACTTAGAAAATTCGTGAGCCTCTAGTACAGTTTTGGAAACTGCTTTTTCCACCTAGGGTTTTTTTGTCTTTCCTAAACCTTTTATTTTTGTCCTTTCCAAGTTGCCTCCAAGGAATTCGATTTTCTCCATGGAATATGTATTATATATTGTTATCATATTGATGAATAAAATACAAAGTGATTTCCATAATTAATCTTCTCTATTCTTCTTCTCTCATTGTCTGAAATATTCCATGTGAAATTGTCTTATGAATCTAGATCTTAGCAATTGAAAATATCACAAGTAGCATCCTCACGTTTTTATATTTCCCAAGTTGCGCAATACTGTACCACACCTCATGTGACACTGGTACCATTGGGAGAACCATTACTCAGATCAACTATATTGTTCTCCTGATTCTTAATGAGACATAGATCTACCTTTTTCATTTGTGGCTATGATCTCTAGTTTGACATAGATCCAACTTGTATCTTTTTGTGGTTATGATTTGTTTTTTGGAATGGACCCATTGTTTTCATTCACGGCCATGACCCATTTATACATCATATGGATCCACTTTGTATTTCCCATGGCCATGATATTTACATCAGCTATAGATATGTGATGGATCCACACTATATATTTATGGCGATCATGTTCTATCATCTTGAGTATGGACATATCTATCATAGGGATAATATTGTATGATATCCTTTTTCTGTTTCAGGTACCCTATTGAGACTTAGATTCTGTGACTCTCCAGTTTTGTTTACTCTGCATCCCATTCCATTAGTTATTATAATGTATTTCAACCATCATGTTCCTTTCTGACCTCATACATTAGGGGGCATATTCTATAGCTCAAATTGGCACGTCTCCATCTATGATGACAATTCAAAAGATGAAATTTTGAATGTCATTGTTCATCACACAAAAGGACACGTATGGATGGAATATGCTTGATTTGACCACTCATGCTATGGCCTTGCGCATTCAATAAATCCATTTGATTCCCTTGCATCCAAAAAGTTTGTGACCTTATGTTAATCCTAATTCATTCCTAATATTCAAGAAAGTAGCGAGTCAGGCACTAGTTACCTTCAATTTGCCTACAAATTTCATCAAAATGTTGAATTCCCTTGCTACTTTTACTTTTCCTATGAGAAATTTGGTGGCTTCCTTTGGTTTGGTAGAGAATTCCCCCAAATATTCCCCAAAATATATAAAAATTCAAAAATAGGGGACTTAGGGTGGTTTTGGTAACCACCCCCTTAGTTACAACTTCTTCTTATCCGATGGAAACTGTCTCCACTTACTATAGAAACAAGAGAGATATGCTATGGGAGGGGACTTTTTCCTAAATAAAGTTATGATGGAGGATTACCTTATCTCCATCCCTTTTTCCCTGTGCATTGATATCCATTCTCTCTGGTCTGAAACTATGTCCCTCAGATAGTTTCATTCCCTTACACATTTGGAGATTGGTTGGGATTATTGGTGGATACAAACATGAGACTTGGAGTCTTGGTTTTGCAAGTTTTCTAGTAGATAAAGGTAAAATATCAGGAGAAATTTTAATTTGAGGAAATAAATCTAGGACCATCCATCATAAATAAGGTACACTAGTTTCTTCTTCATAACCTATTAGATTAAATTTGTTTGTAATTGGTCTCAAGGAGTTTGTTTGAGTTCAACCCTAGGGTTTCTATCTGAGTTGAACCCAATACATTGGTGATTACCTTGGTCATTTGGATGAAACCCTTAACAACAATGGACAAAATGGTGGAATATTTTTGAACTTTAAAGAAACACATTTCTAGCATGCTCACTAAAGGGCATCAAACAAGAAGACTTTGTTCAAAATAAAAACTAAACAATATGGGTCTAAATTTTTTAAACCATTGCATAATATGGATGAGGCAAAGTTGAACATAATCACATACAAAATGATTGGTGTATCTATTTGGTGGAGAACACTTGTTGATCCACAATTCCATGCAGAATCTTTAGGAAAATTGTGAGTGGGTAAAAGATGAAATAAATGATAAAGATTTTGCAAGTGATTATTTATTTGTACATGGAAATGACTACAATAAAGTTGATCTTGTATTATAAAATAGTTCTATTGAGGAATAAACAAAGTTATGTTGGAACCAAAGTCTATGTAAATTCATCACACTTCTGGATCTTCTATAGGCATTCAGTTGCAAGACAACAATCGACTAGCAGAGAAGTCAACTAGAGGCTTGAATTAGTGGTCGATCGATTGATCGACTGAATGGTCAATGAGGTAGTGGTCGACTTGACTAAAGCAACCGACTAAGCAATAAGACTTTTCATATTTCCTAGAGATAGTTAGAATTGATGATCGTTATTTGTGGACCATATCATCCTCACTTCAAGGAATTTTGTTAGATCTGGAGACCATAAAAGAATGAACCTATTGGTTATATTGATATGTTTTTATTGAATTTGAATAGTGCATTTTGATGTTATGATCGTAATGTGTTTTGATTAAGTGTTGTAAACAATGTATTTAGGCACCACCCCTCTTCTTGGAAAATTTATCCATTCTGTTATTTTTCTTTTTGTCCATTTCTTCAAAGGGGTTTTTCCAACATGGTATCAGCCCTATTGGTTTTGACCTATCCTATTGCATGTGAATCATGATGAGTCATATCTAGGGTTGATCGTATTTGGATGAATATTTGTTGACAAGTGCCTTTGAAATTGGATCATGTTTGTTTGATATTAGAAGGATGGATTCCAAGATAGAAGTTGTTATTTGGAATGGCCATAACTATAAAATATGGGCACTAGATATAGAAACATTGTTGAAGAGCAAGGGACTATAGCAGTATACTAAGATCACTATTCCAGATCCAAATGATGATCAAGTTAAGTTTGTCATCGACAGAAAGAAGCATGAGGATATTGGAGTCATTATGACCTACATTTTCAGGGAGATTTTCTTTCATACAAGTGGAATTGACTACCCTTATGTTGTTTGGAATAAGATAAATTCATTGTTCAACAAGGTTAATGAAATTCAAGTGATGTAGATAGACAAAGAGTTGATCTCTGTGGAACCATATTCCTTTGAAAGGATAGAGGTATATTTGCCTCGCATCAAAGAAATACAATTGAAATTGGGTGAATGTGGCAAGAGTTTTCCGAAGAAGGATGGAAAACTTGCTGAACGGGTCCGATGAATATGAGGATAGCTTATGATGTATTTTAATCCTCATTTTGAATCAATTGGATGTCACAAAAATAATATGGTAAGGAATTTTCCCCTGATACCTTTTGTGATTTATTAATAAAGAATCAACACAAATTTTTTATGAAGGGGAGCTTGGTAGAAGACACTAGACCCACTTACTCAAAGGAAAGTTCAAGAAAAATTACAAATAATGGGGTCGACTAGAAACCTTAAATAAATGATGAGAGTGTATTGAACAACCTACTAAAGGAAAGAATGACGAGCCAGCATCAACCAAGAAGAATTGAAAGAAGAAAAATTGTCACTACTACAAAAGAGTGGGATGTAGAGAAAACCTGTTGGAAGAAGACAAAGTATTTGGAAGAAAAGGTCAATCATCTTGAAGATGTATCCACTATAATTCCTTGATCAACCAAAATATAGATAAATTCACCTTTTCTATCAACACTTCCCAAGCATTACATGCTCACACCACTCAGACTGAGTAGATAGTCGATTCTAGTTTCACTCATCATATGGATAATGATACTTTTGTATTCTCTTCCTTAAGTAGAGTCCCATAGCATAATACTGATTTAGATTATTATTATTCTCTTACAATAACTATAATTGTAGACGTTGAATGCCTACCATGGTAAAATATCCAATGTCTATCATGTGCCTAGCTTGAGTGCAAACGTTTTGTCGGCTTCTCAACTTACATAGACTAGTAAGACTATTGAGTTTTGGTCAGATCGCTTTATTGTAAAGGATCCGAGGCTTGGGGGGATTCTATTGCTTTAGGATATTTAGATCCCAAATTTAGAATATAGAATTTTTATGACTCACCCAAGAATATTTCTGACCGATTGCACTGACTACACTCATTTCTTAGATTGACAATAAAAGTTTAACTTAGCATGAACGAATTGGGCATTTGAAATTTTGAAGTTTGAAGATGATGGTAACAAATAATATGGTTACTAGTATCAAAAAGAATATTCCACTTGAAGGAGTTTGTACAATATGAGTGCTTGGAAAGCATCATCAGGAACCCCTTAATATTGAGAAAGCATGGCGAGCATAGGACCGACTTGAAATTATTCACAGTGATCTCTGTTGCATAAACACACCATCATTAGCAGGTGGAAAGTATATTTTAACCTTCATTGATGATTTATCTAGATTTACATGGGTTTATTTCATGAAAAAAATAATGTCTTTGAAAGATTCATCATTCAAGGAATTTAGGGCATTGGCTGAAAAGAAATATGGGAAACTTATCAAGTGCTTGAGATCATACAATGGTGGAGAATATGTGAGTAAATGGTTTGAAGAATATGTCTTATGAAATGGTATTTCTTGGCAGAGATCTGTCCCTCACACCCCTTAGTAGAATGGAGTGGTAGAGAGGAAGAATAAGACTTTGGTAGAAATGGTTTAGTTCCTACTGTAGGCCAAAGACCTTCCAACTAAAATTTGGGTAGAATTTATTTATTATTAAAACTATATACTAAACCTTGTTCCAACTAAATATTCCAGTGATATGAATCCAATCAGACAAGGAAGAAAACCTTTTGTTGGACACCTCAAAACTTTTGGATGTGTTGCTTGGGTGCATATAAATGATAAATGCAGGAAGAAATTAGATGCAAAAAGTGATGATTGCATCAGGATGGGGTACTCTGATGAATAAAAATCCTATTGATTGTTTGACCCTATCAAACAAAAGTTCATATTGAGTAGAAATGTGATATTTGATGATAATATTCCAAGTTTTAAGTTGTCGAACTCTTCCTCTGATCTATTGCATAGTGAACCTTTTGTTATTTATTAATAATCTAGATTGATTGTACCTTCCTTTGAAGTTTTGACTAGACAATCAAGCTTTGATCCTTAGTCGACTTGTAGTTGATCTATGTCGATTTAAAATTCTAACACACCTACTCGTCCAATTAACAATAACTGACTTGATTCACCATCAACTTATCTACCTTGATGGAATGCTAAAACTAATGAAGATGTTGGACCTAATGCTGGTGATTCCAATGTTGGTCAGCAGACTTATAGTTAGAAACAAAATGGTCACCATGACAAGGATTCTAATCCGGTATCCCTTAAGAGAAAATTTTGTTTGCCCCCGATTTATGAGCTCCGACAACCACTTGGAGGCCATCACTTTTCATCATTATCGGGATTCCCAATCGAGGGTTCTTTATGAAGATCTCAGTTTTCAACCCCGATATATTGGCCCTAATCTATTGCTCTTTCCCCATCAACATTTTCCAAATATTGTCATGTTTTGAACCTCGACGTTATATCCCTGATAGATATTCGTCAATGCCTCCCTATGGTGTTCCCAAGTTGTAACTTTACCACCATAATCAACCAAGATGTTTTGTTGAGATGTGTGCGACCTCATTGCGATCATTTGAGCATGAATCTTTCCTTAAGAGTTTTTGGAGCATCATGGGGATAAAAGAGGAACAACACTTGGAACTATACTTGGCACTAAAGAGGGAGATAAACTAGGTGCTAATCCCGGTGCTAAACATGGCGCTAAATATGGATCTAAACTAGGCACTAAAGATAGCACTAATGAGCATTGACTTTAGTGTCGAATTTTGAAACAAAGTGCTAAAAATGCCAAGAAATGCACCATCCCATGAAATAATTCCACCATTTTTAGAGAATGAAGAAAAATACACTAAAAAGTGACTAATTAGGTCCCTTAAGTGTCAAAACATGGAGCTAATCATAGGGTTTTGTTGCAGTGTAGGTTGAAAGTTGTTTTAATATGGAATCCTAAAAGAAGTAAATACTATCATATTTTTCATTCATTTCTTTACCTATATCGTCCATGCTAAGACAAAAATAAACCAATATAACATAGATAAATACATAAATATAAAATTAAATCTAATTTATGAATTGCAATAGGGACCATAATTGAGTTGAAAGAGAAAATTTTGGGCTTCGATTGATTCCTAGAAAAACTAAAATTCTCCACAATTGCAAAACGTTTTTAGGAAATTTTTCAAAAGCATGACATGCATTTCTTGATAATATAACAACAAATAACAAGTAAAATACACTAATCGCATATGTATGGGGTTAGAAATGTCCTTAACACAACCAAGGATAAATAAGATTCTTTAACATGCATCCAATGTAAATAAGGAGAAAACATTATAAAATATGACAAAGAGATACTTATAAAGGATGGTGCTTATATTAACACAAAGAATAGGTTAATATATATACACCTTGGTATTAATTGTATAAGGTAATGGGCCTCTACAACTAACTTAAAGGAGGTCGTTTATTCTCCTTTATGCCCAAATTACAACCAATTTATGTGGTAGGTGTATTTCAAATGTTGGAAGGAAAAAGTATGGAGGCTCTCTCTCACTTTCAATTAGAAATATGGAATCATATCCTTGAAATTGTATATTCCTTCATGGAGTGTCATTGAGGGTTTTATTTATAAGAAATTTAGTTTAAAATGTTTAGATATAGATCCAGTGTGAATTGCCTCCTTTACATTGATGATTTAGTGGGGAAGATAGGTTTTGGACACTAAATCAAATGTTATTTCAAGAAATAACAATTAGGTAATGTCCAATTTTAGCCATTACACCTTTTTATAAGGTGCATAACAAGTAAGAGTAATTGAATTATGGTTTTTGGAATCCCGCCTTGGTCAATCTTTGAATTTTATTCGATTTTTCGTCCTATTTTTGAGGTCATATGGTGGTGGAAGTGATGAAAATGGGTATAATACTATCAGTAATGATGTATAGTGGTGATGATACTCATGACAAGGTAGGTGAGCAAAAATAGGTTGCTAACAATGGTACCAATTATACATGAGAATAAAGTCACACAATATCCCATTTTGATCGTAAAGAAATATAATAAACAATATTCCCACCAATTAATTTAAAAGGAAGGTAATACCCTATTGTGAGTGTCGATAAAGTATGAAATAATGTTGGGGAAGAAGGTTGACTATAGAACTTGGTGCAATTGTTCACTAGTTAATTTTCATGGGCACTCATGCTCCAGATATGTAGATTTAGACCATAGTTACAACTTGTTTTTAGGATAGGTCCAAAATAAATAAATTGGAATTTGTATCATAGAATGAAAAATTCAAACCAAGTTATAACCCAACAAGGCATTTGGAGGAATGTGAAAAAGAATGGAGAAGGATTGGGTATAAAGATGAGAGAGTTTACCAAAATTTATTTGTTAACACTATGGAAGGCCTACCCTATATGTTAAATTTTCTGAATTTACTTCAATATGATCTAGGATCTTAACTGAGAGAACAACATGTACAGCATATCTACAGCATATCAATCATGGAGACAATAATACAAGCACACAAGAGACACAAAGATTTACTTGGGGAAAACCATAAAGGTGAAAAACCCCAATAACTTCCTCAGAGATAGATAGAGCAATGATACAACCAACCAAGAGAGATAGCCATAACCTAGCAGCAAATCCTCCTCCTCCATAAGTGCACCACTCCTCCTTGAGTGCATGTGTGAGAAGTGAGTGAGTAAATAGAGTGCCTCCCGCACTCTATTTATACTTGACTTGACTTGCCTTTTTACCTAACTCATGTAGGCTCGAACTTTACCACATAACATAATGCTGAGTGGGTCGACCCCCAATAGGGTGGTCTAATAACCCTTTGACCCACATGGCCGACCCCCAATAGGGTGGTCTAATAACCCTTTGACCCACATGACTTATACAAGGCCGACCCCAAATAAGGTGGTCTAATAACCCATCAAGTATAAGTTACGACACTTACAATATAAATGACGACACTTCCTTATAGAGGAATAATACCATCTCTATAGGAATACAATATACATATATGTGAAATACATTCCGAAGTTACATATACATCAACACTCCCTCTTAACTAGGAAGGTATTTCTCAGCACAGTTCTTCTAGCACAAGTCATCTTCTCTGGATCATCGTCACTAGATAATCGTCATCGAGTCATCATCATCGTCACTGCTGCTGCTATCTCAATCAATCTCTGAATCTACTCGTCATAGGAAGTTCTACAGAGCCAGTCCTTTTTCATACTGGATGTAGGCCCACCACCTGCAGGTCTTCGTCATCACTGGCCATACTGTGGAATCCTCAGGACTTATTACATGCGTCACAAAACCTGGCTGCAGCATCCCAGGCTATTACGAGCACACAGCTCTACCTGTAGGATCTCCCAGGAGCACATTACATGTGACCCATCACAAAACCTGGCTGAAGCATCCCAGGCTGTTACGAGCACGCGGCTCTACCTGTCGGATCTCCCAGGAGCACATTACATGTGATCTCACCACAAAACCTGGCTGAAGCATCTGAGGCCTTTTTCATCCTGTCCAGATCTCCCAGGAGCAAATTACATGTGGTCCACCACAAAACCTGGCTGAAGCATCTGAGGCCTTTTTCATCCTGTCCAGATCTCCCAGGAGCAAATTACATGTGGTCATGGCAAAACCTGGCTGAAGCATCTGAGGCCTTTTTCATCCTGTCCAGATCTCCCAGGAGCAAATTACATGCCATAGGACAAAACCTCGCAAGAGCATCTCAGGATGTTACGGGTACACAACTCCGACCTGAAATCTCCCAGGGCACAAATTACATGTCCTCCCAAGCAAAACCTCGCAAGAGCATTTGCCAGATGTCCCAGGGCACCGAATTACATGCCATAGGCAAAACCTCGAAAGACCATCTGCAAATCTCCCAGGGCACAAATTACATGCTTTCCTGCACAACCTGATCCACGGCCACAAAGTATCATCTGATACTCATCAAACATCATCCTGATGTACACATGATCATCCTGATCATCATCACTGCAACATCCTGCTGCATGTCATCTGGAGAAGCTCGTCATCCACGATCATCCAAGTATCCACCTGATAGATACATAGATACATGATCCACACAATGTATCCATCAACATACATGATCCACACAATGTACCCATCAACATACATGATCTACCTGATCATACAAGGATACATGATCCACACAATGTACCCATCAACATACATGATCTACCTGATCATACAAGGATACATGATCCACACAATGTATCCATCAACATACATGATCTACCTGATCATACAAGGATACATGATCCACACAATGTACCCATCAACATACATGATCTACCTGATCATACAAGGATACATGATCCACACAATGTATCCATCAACATCCATGATCTACCTGATCATATCCAGCATTCAACATGATGCATACATACATACATATAATGATCCAACTGATCATATCTAAGCAGAAACCAGAACATCATCCTGATGCTCATCATCCAGCGCTTACATCCACGGCCATGTGAAGGATCCCCCTTCCAACATGCTTGGAATTGCTTCAGCAAATGTGTCCATCACTTCTTCCTCGAAGTATCCTTGATCTGAAGCATGCCAAGCCTCTCTCTGAAGTACTCGAACTTGACCCTGGCTAGTGGCTTCGTCAGCACATCTGCAATCTGCTCGTCTGTTGCAACATACAGGAGCTTCACAGCTCCTCTCTGCACCATATCCCTGATATAGTGATATTTGATCTCTATGTGTTTCGACCTGTCATGAAACACTGGGTTCTCGGACAGCTTCACACAACTTTGTCTATCACAAGAGATACCAGTAGCATCCAACGGGAGATCAAATAACTCAGACAGTAGCTTCCGTAGCCATACTGCCTCACAACTAGCTGAGCAGGCTGCAACATACTCAGCCTTAGCTATACTCAGTGCTACGTAGGACTGCTTCCTGCTAAACCAAGAGATCACACCTGATCCCATACTGAAGCAACACCCAGATGTGCTCTTCCTGTCTGCAGCACTGCCAGCCCAATCTGAATCAACATAACCCTGCAGGTTAAACTTTTGATTCACCTCATACTTGAGCCCATAATCCACTGTACCCTTCAGGTACCTCAGAACATGCTTTACAGCAACCGGGTGAACACTCCTCGGATCCGTCAGGAACTGGCTCAATGTGTTCACAGCAAAGCAAATGTCTGGTCTCGTGTTCGTCAAGTACATCAAGGACCCAATTATCTGACGATACATAGAGACATCAACCAGCTCAGATGAAGCATCACATAGAAGCTTCAGATTCGATGCCATAGGTGTGGCCATAGCCTTGCAGTCCATCATCCCGAACTTCTTCAGGATCTCTACTGCATAGTTCCCTTGTCCAAGGAAGATTCCATCATTCTGCCATACCTCCATGCCAAAAACAAATAGTGCATCATCCCCAAGTTCTTCATCTTGAACTCGGCAGTAAGCTTCCGCTGCGTGTTGGCAATCAATCTATCTTCACCATACCAAGTTCTGCACATATATGATTTCCTATCATATGTCTCAGAACCAAGTGGCTGCTCCACATACACTTCTTCTTCAACTACACCATTCAAGAAAGCTGTCTTGAATCCATCTGGTGTATCTTCTGTTTCGTCACTTTTATATTTCTCTATGCTGCCATCTGCAACATGCTTGATCTAATAGTTCCATATGGAAGTCATAACAAACTTCCCTTTAGGTCTTGGGATTACATCCCAAACATCATTCTTCATGATCGACGGATCATGGCATTCCATTTCTTCATCCCAGATCCTGGGAACTTCAATATCTTTAATAGATATCTTTGTTGCTGGAACAAATGTTGTAGTCTTTTTGTAGGTGAAGATATATGGTCTTTCCTACAAAACAGGTTAAATAGCATGATTAGAAACATCTCATAATTTTCAGAACAAATTCTTACATATAAAGAAATATGTCATACAGTCATGCAATTATCTTAGCCAATGCTTCAATACAACATTTATCCATATCCCGTAACTTTCTAGATGCCTTCCAATCTCTACCAGAACATTGTTAAGAGTGTGCACAACTCCCAACATGTCAGCAAAGAGGTTTCATTCTAGATAAGTAGCAATGGAATGTTGTACAGTGCCATAGGCCACTTACCCATGAATATTAGTAGTATATTGTTCATCAATGCAATTATTCTAATATGCACAATACATATCCTAAGTCTAGGAGCATGAGCATATACATCATTGAACAATTTTATTTAAACAAACAAATATGCAAGAAATGATAATTAAAATACTTATCTTTGTTTGTTCGTTGGGTGGACTCCCTCTGAGTCTTTGCTTCCTTGCAGGAGCTGCTGGAGTCCTAATCTGAAGTAGCTTTTTCTACACCTTTCTGATGTGGAATGTAGAGAGATGGTCAACTCCCTCTGAATATATGCATCCTTGCAGAAGCTACTGAAGTGTGCTCCTTTGCTTTCTTGCAGGAACAACTGGAGTGTGCTCCCTCTTGATCTTTGCTTCCTGGATTACCTGTCTTTGAACTTATACTCATTCTTGATCCCTATGCATGCTTGTTAGTATCATCATAATCAAAAAATTCATTAGAATAATCTTAATATTATCAAAAACACAATAATCTAAAGCATGTATAGTCAGGATCATTTCAAACACAGATAATAAACATTAGTATTCAAGGTTTCTGTAGGATTCTTATGGTTAGTCAAATCATAAGAAACATAACATGTCTAAACCTGTAATTACTCAAACCTATGACTCTTCAGGTTAGTTGAATCATCAATCAAGATAAGAGATATAATATGCATAAAACCTGTGATTATTCAAACCTATACCTTCATGATTCTTCTGGTTAGTCATATCATCAATTATGGTAAGAAACATAATATGCATACAACCATGATTATTCAAACCTATGACTTCATGAATAATCATTATCAACAACACAACAGTATAAGATCCTAACCCAAGGTAGGATTCTAGCTTGATATAGGAAAAACATACCTGGATTAGCATGCTAGCTATTTATGTCTAACATACCCGCATAATGTCTTCTTGTTCTTCGTCAATGACTTGTGCTAGTAACCTGCATGTCTCATAAGTTAACCATTGCAAAACCAAGTTATACATACCTCGTAAATGGATCTTCTATGAGATCAATGACAATGGATGAATCTTTGTCCTCATGTTATCATGATCATATGTTCTTGGACCAGAACATGATTTGTCTTTCTTGGTGTACCTTTCATGTTAGTAGACAACATAAACCTCATACAACACCATAATTCATTAGTACAATCATAAGTGTTAATACCCTAATCAATGAATATTTTCTATCGTGCATTCATAATTTTATTAAGGTGATATGACAAGTCTAAAATCAAGATTGTACTAACCGTAATAACATGAAGACAAACATACCATAAACTTAATCATGAACAAATCTCAAAACATACCTCGATGAGTCATACCTGTCAAGATCGCTTGTAATCTTCTTATGTAAGGCCTTAGCCTCATCTCCCTCTGAAACAGGAACTTCTTCACCTATGTAGGTGACCAATCCATCTTCTTCTAGGATTAACCCAATCCACTTGATGTGCAAGAACTGGACCTAGAACTGGATATGGGTTTGTCAGAGAAACCCCAAAAATTCAAACTTTCAATTTCAAACTTCCGAAAGGATAGAAATATGTGCCTTGATGAGCTGATCAAATTGGTATATTCATAATTTGAAAACTGCAAAGTTTCACTCCTCAATTTTGCCTTTGAAACTTCTGGATTCACTGGACGTGACCCTGAACTGGGGTTTGATGAATCCCACTCTTTTTCCCAATCAAAAGGTTTGATCCAAAGCTCTAATCTTCTATTTTTCTGAGGAGCTTCCAGCCGTGGTCTCAGATTTCAAAAATTCCCATTTTTACAGAAGCCCTAATTTTCCACTTTCCTCATCAAAGTCCCGAACTAGGGTCTGATCAAGCCCGGCCTTCTGCCCAACCAAAAATTCTGATTTTGGTCTCTAAATTTTTATTTTGATGAGTAGCATTCAGCCGTGGTCTCCGATTACAAAAATTCCAACTTTCTCCAAAGCCCTAAATTCCGGAAGCCATGAATGAAGGTACCAAAAAATAATTCTGTTTTGACAGAAATATGTACCTGATTGTTTCTGGTGTAACTCCGAAATTTTTGATCCACAGGGTCTAAAAAAAGTTTCCTGAGATAGCCTGACCTGTTACCTTTCCATCCTGACAGGTCTGACCTCAATTGGATTCTCTGAGAGAGAGTTATGCCAAATGTTGCAACGTGACCTGTTTTGGGATAAAACAGAAGAGCGAACTTGTACGGCGTGCCACGTGTCACTGTTTGAACTTCGGCCTCTGAAAACGTTTTCTGAGATAGCTCAGCCTGTTATATTTCCATCCTGACAGGTCTGACCTCAATTGGATTTCCTGAGAGAGAGTTATGCCAAGTGTCGCAACGTGACCTGTTTATGGGATAAAAAAGTAGAGCGAACTTGTACGGCGTGCCACGTGTTACTGGTTCAACTTCGGCCTCTGAAAAAGTTTTCTGAGATAGTAAAGACTGTGTGCTACCTGTCACTTTTTACGAAATTTCATTTGGAGCTTCCTAGCCCAAGTTATGACCTTTTTCCCAAGGTCACCTGATTTTGACTCAGATCTGGAAGAGGCAGAAACCCTATATTGCACAGATCATAAATCACAAAGTACAACGAATTAGAGGTTGTCCTTTGGACACAAGGTACCTAGAGATCTTAGCTTCGGCCTGTAACAATTTCAGATCCGAAAAATTCACCAAAACGGATTTATAGTGAAAGTGCTACGATGACTGGTTTTTGCTATATCAAACCCTAGCATCGTAAGTGCAACAAGTGTCATACATGCCATATCATGCCTTCTTTCAGGCTAGCTCTGATACCATGTTAAATTTTCTGAATTTACTTCAATATGATCTAGGATCTTAACTGAGAGAACAACATGTACAGCATATCTACAGCATATCAATCATGGAGACAATAATACAAGCACACAAGAGACACAAAGATTTACTTGGGGAAAACCATAAAGGTGAAAAACTCCAATAACTTCCTCAGAGATAGATAGAGCAATGATACAACCAACCAAGAGAGATAGCCATAACCTAGCAGCAAATCCTCCTCCTCCATAAGTGCACCACTCCTCCTTGAGTGCATGTGTGAGAAGTGAGTGAGTAAATAGAGTGCCTCCCGCACTCTATTTATACTTGACTTGACTTGCCTTTTTACCTAACTCATGTAGGCTCGAACTTTACCACATAACATAATGCTGAGTGGGCCGACCCCCAATAGGGTGGTCTAATAACCCTTTGACCCACATGTCCGACCCCCAATAGGGTGGTCTAATAACCCTTTGACCCACATGACTTATACAAGGCCGACCCCAAATAAGGTGGTCTAATAACCCATCAAGTATAAGTTACGACACTTACAATATAAATGACGACACTTCCTTATAGAGGAATAATACCATCTCTATAGGAATACAATATACATATATGTGAAATACATTCCGAAGTTACATATACATCAACACTATAAATGGTACAAATTATAAGAAGCCATAGGGAATACATGGAGATGGAAAAACATTGGAGAATGTTTTATAAATGATTTCTCCTTTGTACCAACAAAAGCACAATTCAAGGAAGCAGTGTGGGAAATCCAACCTTTCATTGAGGAATAGACCACTAGAAGTATACAAGATAAGGGAAATTTGAAGGATGATATAGGTTTAACATTGAATTGTAACATAATATCATCCCCAAAAGAAGAGAAACAAACTCAAATAATGAGAAGAATTGAAATGGGAAACAAAGGTTTTTTGGGAAAGAGCTTTAGATGGAGGAAATATAATCTTGAAGTTGTAGAAGAAGTAGAAGGGAGCAATATTGAACCAAAAATGGTAGAACGAGACAAGATTGACTAGCCACTTAATGAAATCAAGGAGGGGAGATGGATATTATGAGTCGAAGCCACTAGAGTGAGTGGACATATAGTTAAAAATCAAGGAGATGAATATCTCAAGTGATCAACCAAAAATGCCTAGAATTGGTGACAATTGACTGAAAAAAAAGACAACAAAAATACTCCACCTATTGAAGGAATATCAATATGTGTTTGTATAGTATTATAAATACTTAAAAGGTTTGTTCAAATAAATGGGAGAGATGAAAAATAAACTTATGCCAAATGCAAAACTAGTAAAGAAAAATCCTTACAAACTAGCTCACGAGTATAAGGAGATCATTCAAAGGGAAATACAAAACATGCTAGTAGCACATATCATATATCTTATTAATAAATCAAAGTGGCATATCCCCATTTTAATCCAAGTAAAGAAGCATGACCTAAAATGACTAAGTATATGTATCAACTTCAAAGCCATTGAACAAAGTAACACTTCCAAATCCCTTCAAAGTTATAAATAAGTTGAATATTTTCAATTATAGTGCATGTTTATTAGTTTTTTAAACACATCTAGTTGCACAATATCAGATTCTATTTACATTAAGTGATTGTTATTTATTCAGAAAAAACCCTTTCAATAATATATAGAAGGGAAATTACAATGGTTGTTTATTAGTTTTTTAAACACTTCTAGTTGCACAATCTTAGATTATATTCAGATTAAGTGATTGTTATTTATTTAGAAAAACCCTTTCAACAATATATAGATGGGAAATCCCTAAAAAATTTAGTATTTTGTACTTTAGAAACCTTTAGGGATCCTAATATAAAGGATTAGGTTAGAATATTGTTATAGAGTTTATTTCCTAAAATTCTCTCATTTAAAACATCATGTGTAGTGTGAATGCCTTTCTATTGTTTACACACACACACACACACACATTTCCAAGGAATAACATCGTAAAAAAAAACCTTTGAATACTTCTTGAATCCTCATGATTCATGGATTTTAAACGGCATAAACCATCAACCCTAATTACATGGCCTAACCTATAGGGGATCAAAAGTTTTGAACCAGTGATCCCCCCAAATTTGGGGAGAGAGATCTCATGTATGGTTCATGACTGCTTGAGATAACCCTTAGGTTTTAAAGAATTTATTTCATAGGTTGAATATATATAATTATTTAATTTTGACTTTGATTATGAATGAAACCAAACCAATTTCAATTCGTACAGTTTTATTTGGATAGTTTTTATTTTATTTTTTCAATGTGGTTCACAATCGCAGAGAGGAGTTGTTACATCCACAAGAATAAGTTCATAGGGGGTCCACCTGATGGGGCCTCACCCCGCTGGATCTGATTACGAAGACTAACGAGGTGGGGACATCAAGTGAGGCCTTTATATATCAATGCATAGCCACCCGAGGATTTGACCCCAAGACCTTTTGCTTACAACTCACAGGTCTCAACCACTTGAGCTAACGCATCAGGCTATTTGGATAGTTTTTATTAGTGGTTATATACTATAAAATTTATATTAAAATTTTAATACTTTTTACTATATCTTGTTTATTTTTAATTTGTAATTATACTGAAGATTTGTTTTTTATTTCATAATTCTATTGCTTTGGATTTTTAAATACAATTATCGATACCTTTTTAACAAATTAATCATTTATATTTTTTTGTGAAATTATAATTGAGGAGTTATTAATTTATGTGAACTTAAATTAAGAGACATAAAATTATTGGCAAGTAATAATTTTTTGCTTTACGAACAAGGGTGAATTTCAAATTTCAGTGAGATGTCAACTTAATAAATTTCATATAGGATTCCGAAGATGTGGAGTATTGTTTGATCAAATTTCAATAATGAAATACAAAAATGAATTTTGAAGAAAAACAATCAAATATAACTCAAGATAATAAATTCATATTATATAAATATCTTTAACATTAAATAATCATTAAATAAGAAAAGTAGTAAGTTGGCATTGATAAAACAACTATATATAAATTAAATATAAAAGAATGAATACCAATGTATTGAATGAATTCAATATAATAAAATATATGATGATGATGATGGTGGTGGTGGTAGTTAATGTCCACAGAGACCAACTCTAGTGTATCGGACCTTAAGATGATTACTTGGATTGTCGTAAAATTTTATTTCTATGCTAAAAAATATTAGAAAGAAGCATTCCTAGGTCTCCATAGTTTTGACATGTTTGAAGGTTAGGGAGGTTTGTATTGTAGCAAATATTATGAAACTATGATCTAATGTGGGTGTAAATAGGGATTTCTAACAAAAAATGAATTTCATCCTCAACGTTCATAGTCTCACAGAGATGGAAAATCCTTTCCATCCACGGTGTTTTTGGGATTGTCCAGTTTTTTATTTCACTAGGAAGCTCATGAGAGTTTGTTCTTATATTGGATATATTCATTTTCTTCTTCAAATTATTTAAACCAAAGAGATAATTTTTATCTTCCAGATTAAGGTTGATGACCTCCTTACAATATCTAAATTGTTTTTAACCTCTAATTCTTTCTCGCCCCACATTTTCTCTTTAAAATTATATTTGATAATATTTTTAATGCTATTGATATCTTGCAAAGTGGCATGTTCATCAATCCCCCAATGGTTTAACCAAGCCATGACATATTTATACCAGCCTCTCTTGAGTCGTAATTGGTCTTGATTGGATTTTAAAGCAAGTTTTGGAAGTCTTTGGTCTCCCATTTTATTTATCATATACTTGCACATCAGGTACCTAATCATAGTGATGATCTAGATGGGAGAAGACCCGCATCTAGAAGGAGAATAGGGTATGGTGTATTTATTTTAATTTTGAGGTTATACATTATGAAATGATTATGGATTTGTTAAATATTTCTCTAGGATCATCTAGAGATGATGCAAACCCAAACTTCACAACCATACAAGATATTGGGAGTGATGAGAGTTTGAAAAAGAAACTTCTTTTTATCCCACATCACAAGGTTTGTTGATTTACAATTGTTTTCAAGACAAAAATAAGCTTTCCACCCTCCATTAATACTTTTCTCAATGCTATAGTTCCATTTGAGCTTGTGATGAATATCAATTTCGATATATTTGCAGGAAGACACTTCCTTCAAGTTTATATTTTCATATACAAAATTAGTGTAAGTTACTTTATTGGACTTGATAATCATAAATTTTGTTTTGTCGGTGTTAATAGTCATACACATATTAGAGAATAAATACATGAGAATTATTAATTTCTTATCAAGATCAAAGTAGAACCTTTCCATAAGAATGATATTTCATCATAGAGAAGGAGGATGACAACTATATCAGCTAAGGTTGTGTCAGTGCAACCTACTCCTTCTAAACAACCTTCTAGTTTATCAATGTATGTGTCGAAAAGGGCAGGGGAGAGGGGGAAACCTTGATTAAATCATGGTATTACAATTAAAATCTTTCGAACACCCCTCAATGCTCTTAAATTTTATAATGATGGTCTCGTACAACCTTATTGCAACAACTCTCAACTTGAAAGGAACCTTTATCTCCTCTAATCTATTCCACAAGTTATTTCTAGGCATTGTAAAGAAATATTTCCTAAAGTCCACAAAGCAACAAAAGAGATTAGATTTACTATTACGACATTCCTCCATAATGATCCTAAGTGATGTATAATAAGTCCTTCCTCACCTTTACTCGCTTACCTTCACTTTCTAGCCATATGTTGATTTTTTTTCTAAAATTATAACATAAAGCTTGGCTAAGAGAGGAGTAATCACGATGGCCCAATAATTAGAGGGGTTATTTTTATCACCGGTTTTAAAGATATAAATAATGAGGCTTTGATTCCAAGGATTAGGGAAACCTTTCTTCACCACTAGATTAAAGAGTTTGTGGATGTGAGGAATGAGGAACCAACCACCAATTTTTAAGATTTATTCTTGGTATCATTCAATGTGCTTAGATTTTCCATTTTCTAGGAACTTAACCCCAAAATCAGTGTCTTCTATAGAGAAAATGTCTTCCGTTGTAAGGAGGGTTCATCCTTAGTGACTCCGTTTTTCATGTTTTTAGTTAAAATTCAACATTTTCTTAAATAATATATAATTAGTGCAAGGAAGCAACTATTTATATACATTGACATGAATTCAATGTGGAGAATATTTATTTGAATAGTCTCCAATGTGATGTGGGTGCATGGTGTGTTGATTACCCTTCATTGTACTATAATGGACATACACATTAGAGATGTCTGAAATTTGACTTGATGTTTGTCTATATTATTCCTTTGGAGGTTGGATACTTGTGTGGCATAGAGACTTTCTTGATGATTCCCACTTAGAAAGTTTAGTTGCTTTCTTGGGAGGATTACCCACTTGAAGGAGGAGTGTTGGGCATATTTGAGGAGGGTGTTGATATCTAGTTATAAGCACGGGTCCAATTGGTTCCATGAAAGGATTCTTGTAGCTAACTTGAAGATGATTGGGTTGATGAGTGATCATGTGGATTTAGTGGAACATCTGTACACATGACTTAGCAGGGAGTGTTAAATATTTGGAGGCATGTGGATGAGGATAATTGGAAATTTATCGAGGTGTTATCACCTTAAAGATCCATTCTTTATGGATGTGTATTCCTTGAAGATTGACTCGTGTCACTTAGAATTAGAGTGCTTCATGTGTGGCAATATATATCATTTAGTTAGTTTGATTGTTATGAAAAAGGTCCACTTTGTTATTATTTTCATCCCTCACCTTTCATATAAATAAAGGGAGGATATACTATTTGCATTCATTCAATGTTGTTAACTCTAGTGATCACATGGTTGTGTTAGAAAAGTGAGAGATAAAGCAAACTAGTCTCTTTTGCACTTCTTCTTCATTGTATTTGCTCTCTATTTTAAGTGCTAGGGATCTTGGGAATATCCAAGATAAATCTAGGGTTAGGTTTTTCCACTAAGAAGACAAGGGAATATACAATTTGGGATAAACATTATAGGATAAAACATAGAACTTGATCTTATAGTTCTTATGAAAGAAGAAGACTATGATTTTGTGGCATTTTGAAACCCCTGTACAACTTGGAGTAAATGATGTTGAGAAGATAGAGATATATTATGTTGGAAACTTGTGGGATGAAATTTTAGGTGTTCTGAATTAGGAGTACTAGATAGTCTATATGAAATATTCTTGAGGATCTTTGATGGAGCAAGCAACCTTGGTTGGGAGATATTCCTATCTAGGAGGAGTTGGTTGCCTAGGGTTTTCTTATGGTTTCCCTAGCTAAGGTTTGAAGAGAATGATTTGTGCGAACTAGTATTAAGTTGTTGTGTGTACTTATAATTCATATTATACATATATATGAAGTTTTGATATTATCCAAAATTTGTTTACTTACAAATTAGAATTTCAAATTATGTTATTTTGATGATTGAGTAGTTTCAACTAGTGTTGGTTATGTGTGTAAATTTGACCTAACATTGAGTAGATTTTGTTGATTGATTTAAAAAACATATAGAACATAAATGGGGATGAATTATTATTATTATTGTAAATATAGTGTTATAGGCTATTTTTAGATCTATTATATACTTGGGAGACCTACTCTAAGGGATGAAAACATGGTTGCATTGAAGTAAACTTGTTTGATGTTTATTTTCTTGGATTTTTATATGCATTTGTTTGAACAAAAGATAAGTATTTGTGGTTGTAATTTAATATGTCAAATTGATCCCTAATGATCTGAAAATATTTAGTTAATTCCTTTAACTAATATTTCTCAATTTTGGGATCTTTTAAAATGATAGTGCTTCTTGCAATGTTGCGTGGATTACTTTTCACTTAAAAAAACATCTTTATTGATGAGAGTTTACTTACTTATTTCATATTCCATAAGAGAATAGTGAGAAGATAAACACGAGACTAAAAGAGCACAAATTAACACAAGAACACAAAATATTTGTTAACGGATTTCACCTGCTTCGGGCTACATCTCTGGTTCACTCACAACAGTGGGACCACTCTATTATGCACAAATACTGAAAAATTACAATGGTGGAATTACAATACTAGTTTTGGAGACACCCTCCATATTCGTGGTTTGGATGCACAAATGGAAATAATCACTAAGATCCTCTCAAAAAATCGAGAAGATGAGTATAAACTCAAACACACTTGGGAACAGTGCTCAAAGACACCCTTTGGCATGCTCATCAATACAATTCCCTAAAAATCCACTACTGAGATGTTGAACAAACGTTAGAATTGGACTCCCCTCGAAATTCTAAGAATTTCAACTATAAACATGTCCATAATTTCTCCCAAGTTCCCAAGGACTCCCCTTGGCACTATAACTGAGACAAGTGTCTTCTTGGCATGCAAGTCAAGACAAATGGCCACAAAATTTAGAATATTAAAATTATTAATTACTATAGGCCTTCTACCAAAAATTCATCCCAATTAATTATTCTCAATTTAATTCTTCTTTCTATAACTTTATGGATTGGAGGGTCCAAGACTTTACCAAATGGTCACTAGGGAAGGAACATGATAGTCCTCCCTCCCCAAGACTACTTGTCCTCAAGCAACTGCAATCTTAGATGTTGCAGAATCTGTTCACCTTCCTAGGTTGCATCTTCACTAAGAAACCCCTTCCACTGCACTAGATATTCTTTAATGGTTCTGTTCCCCGACTTCCTTTCTCTAACCTGTAAAATATTTTCTGCTTCTAAGACACTGTGTCCTTCATCATCAAGAGGAGGAAATTCTTATGAAAAAGATACTTGTTGGACAACTGCTTTCTTCAAGCATGACACATGGAAGCCATTGTGTATCTTGCTCCCTGAGGGTAGATATAATTCATAAGAAACTTCACCAATTTTCCTTGTGATCTTATATGGTCGATAGAACCTTGGAAGCAATTTCTTAGCCCCTTTTGATTTCATAGTGGTTTGCTTGTCTGGTTGCAACCTCAAATAGACCAAATCACCTTCTTGGAAGGTTTGGTCTATTCTGTTCTTATATGCATTCATTTTCGGTTGGTTCTGTGCAACATGCATATTTTCTTTGAGTGCCCTGAGTATGTCTTGTATTTCCTAAATCCAATCCTTTTATTTTTGTGCTATGTAATCCCCAAAAATTAGATCTACAAATGTGGGGGATTCATACCCATACAAAGCTTTGAATGGGGTCATTCCAATGGAGAGATGGAATGTAGTGTTGTAACATAATTCCCCCAAGTGTAGCCAAGTGACCCATGCTTTCTCTTGCCCGGTGATATAATATCTAAGATAACCCTCTAGACATTGGTTAACCCTCTCAGTTTGGCCATCATTCTGAGGGTGATAACTTATGCTCAGATTCAAACTGGTTCCAACCAGTTCAAACAAGGTTTTCCAGAAGGCACTAGTAAATTTGCTATCTTAGTCACTTATTAGAGTCTTGAGAAGACCATGCAATCTGGATATTTCTTTAAAAAATAGTGCAACAACTTGACTGATAGTAATAGTTGATGTGACAGCAAAGAAGTGAGCAAATTTAGTCAATCTGTCAAACACTACAAAAATACTATCCTTACCTTGGGTTTTGGGTAAGCCAGTGATGAAATCCATGGATACAGTCTCCCACTTATGTTATAGAATTGGTAGGGGTTGAAGGAGACTAGAAGGATGAGTGTGCTCAAATTTATTTTATTGGCATGCAGTATACTCCCTAACATTCCTTAACACATCATTTTTAAGGCCCTTCCAAGTGAACCTCTCTCTCACCTTTCGGTAATTTTTCAGGAATCCAGGGTGGCCCTCCACTGGTGCATTGTGGGAAACTTCCAAAATATTTTCATTTAATTTTGATCCAGGCACTAGAAAAATTATGTCTTTTTAATATATGACATCATTAAATATTTTATATGCATCATCCTGAACTAACCCATCAAACACTTCACAAGCAAACTGGCTCTTAGAATATTCCATATCTAGTTGGATTTTCCAATTAGTTGGGACTTGCAGCAAAGAAAAAGTAGGCTTCCTAGAGAGGGCATCAGCTACCACATTCAACTTACCCTTTTGGTATTCTATGTCGAAGTCATAGGATTGAATTTTACTTACCCATTTTTGTTGTCTATCATTCAACTCCTTTTGGGTCAGAAAATGTCTCAAACTGTTGTGATCAGTCTTTACTATGAACTTGTCTCCTACCAGGTACTGTTTGAATTTGGCCAAGGCATGCATAATGGCCAAAATATCCTTATCATAAATTGAATAATTCCTCTCACGTGGCTGCAAATTTCTACTCTCATAGGCAATGGGGTGTTTATTCTGCATCAGAACTGCTTCAGTGCCTTCCCTGGAGGCATCACATTCTAGTATGAAGGGCTGAATGAAATCGGGGAGTGAAAAAATGGGAATCTTCTCATCACTTCTTTCATTCTATTGAAATATTTTTCAACCTCCTTTGGCCAACAAAAGGCTCCCTTCTTGGTTATATCTGTTAAAGGGGATGATATTTTAGCAAACCCCTTCACAAATTTCTGATAGTAGATACATAAACCAATGAATCCCCTTAAATCTATGATGTTCTTTGGGCTTGTCCATTCAAGTATGGCCTTGATATTCTACATATTCATCTTGAATTTATTTACTAAGTATATGACCAATATAAAGTATCTCATTCAATACAAGCTCACGCTTGGACAATTTGGCATAAAAAGATTGTTCTGCCAGAATTGTCAAGACATTGTCCAAGTGGTGCAGTTGCTTCTCCCATGTCCTATTGTAAATCAGAATAACATCAAAGAACACAATGACATACTTATGCAACTGCTTACTTAAAATGTTTTACATGCAGGATTGGAAAGTGGCTGATGCATTGGTCAAGCCAAAAGGCATGGAAAGAAACTCAAAATGCCCATAATGGCATCGAAAAGCATTTTTCTGGATGTCTTCTTCCCTCATCTTGAATTGATGGTATCCTGAGCATATATCTATCTTGGGAAAATATCTTTCTCTATGCAGCTCATCCATCAATTCATCAATCCTTGGGATAAGATATTATTTTTGATGGTCTTCTTGTTCATAGCAATGCACTTGCACATTGTTCCATTTTTCTTTTTTACTAGGACCAATGATGATGAAAAGGGACTTGATCTTGGTATTATGAATCCCAAATCAAGTAGCTCCTTGATGTTCTTCTCAATCTCATCCTTAAACCTTTTAGGGTGCTTGTAAGGATGGATCTTGATAGGAAGTGTTCCAACTTCCATCTCAATCCATTGTTCAGTACGTCTGTCAGGAGGCCTGCCATGTGGAAGATCTTCAAACACTTTCTTTTGTTTGTGTAGTAGCCTTTTTATGTCCTCTGGATGATATGATACATATGTGGAAGTTCCTTGAGTGGTGATGAAACATTCAGCATCCCACTCAACATCACCATGCCTCAAAAATGATGTCATACTATGTGCAAAAATTACTTGTTTTGGGTAGGTGTTGTCACCTTCCAAAACCACTTGTTTCCCATGAGAACCTTTGAAACTCATTTGGGGTATTTGGTAATTCACTGAATGTTCCCAAATAGAGTATAACCACTGCACTCCCAACACCATATTTGTATTAGCCACATTGACAACATAGAAGCTAGCAGTCACAGTATAGTCTCCAACAGTCATTTAAAACTTTGGAATCGATCGGTTACACCCCATAGTGTTGTTTCCCGGAATGATGGAAGTGAAAACTACAATTTTGTATGTTGGTATCTTTCTCCTCTATATCATGGCTAAATCAATGAAATTATGGGTGGCACCCCCATCAACCAAAACTAATACTCTTTTCCCTTGCACTACCCCTTTGAATCTAAGGGTATGGAAGCAGGGAACCCCACTTAGCACTGCAATTTTTCTATCTTCCTGTGGGGGGTTCTCTTCCCCTGTTGTTTCATAGCCATACTCTAATGGTTATTCTCCCTCAAATTCTTGCTCCTCACTATCCGAAAAGACCTCAATGTAGTGTGCTTTACCCTTATCACATTTATGGCTTGGAACCCAAGGTTACTTACAAGAGAAGTCGAGATTCTTCCTTCTTAACTCATCCCTACCTCTGTATGAGTATTCTTTATTGTTTGGGGAAGCCACATTCTTAAAAGGTGGTATTTGATTCTGAAATTTTGTAGGAACATTAACTTTTGGAAGATACCTTGTTCTTGGGATGGAATCTTGTAGATCCCTTGTTCTGCTCACTACTTCTTGTAAAGTGGATGGTCGGTACACCTTAACTAGTCCTTTCAATGGCTCTGCTAATCCTTCTATGAAAATGATGATTAATCGAACCTCAGAGATGTCATTGACCATCACTGTAAGCTTTTGGAACTCAGAGATGTATGCTTCAGGATTTTCGGTTTGCTTCACATGTGCCAACTCCCTGAAATAGATTTCAGGTTCTCTCCTATCAAACCTCTCTACTAGTCTCCTAGTGAAATCTTCATAGGAATTCACTTAATCATGGCCCAAGGTTCTCATGCAATGGAACCACCAGTAATTTTCCTCTCCTTCCAAATGAAAATTTTCTAATTGGATGGAATCCCTCTCAGCCATGGGATTCAATTGAAAGTAAGTGTCTAGCTTCTCCACCTAGGAGCTAGCAGTGCACTTTGAGGATACATCAAAGAAGGGTAATTGGATCTTACCAATGACATTTATGAGCTCATAATTATGTTTCGGCAGCCTATGAACTCCTCTTGGCTGATTTTTATACTGTGCTTCACAAAAATATTTTAAAGGAAATTCCCTTCTACATTCTTCATTCAGGGTTTGGTATTCAACATACCGCTCCTCCCATGAACCAATTGATTTAGTCTGCACTTCATGATATTCCCCATGTTCCTCGATGAACCTGGGCATGGTATGTCGAGGCTAATTCTTGAATTCCTCTTTTAATTCATTAGGACTATTATGAGGCCCAATCTTTTAAAATATAGATCCACCTAGAATCTTCTTTTCTTCATTTTGAGAGCCACTGCTACTCCCTTCCAAGGTATTTTTTAAGGATTCTAATATTGTACTTAAGTATAGTATTCTAGGAGATTATTTTGGATTGAAAAAAACATATATATAGATAGGTAGGCGAATATCAAATATGAAACATACAATTTACTACTAAAATTTGTAAATTTTGGCGACAATTATGATAAAAAAAATATTTTATGTATATATAGGCAATATTAGAGACTAAAAATGACCAAATAGCGAATTTATTTTTGAAAAAAATCCCGAAAAATAGCCAATTGGAGAAACTTCACCCCTAAAAATTACCCTACTTCCTTCTCCGTCTTTATTTCCTAGCCAATAATTCTTTGGTGTCTTTCTGAGATTGAATGATTTTCTGAGATATTTCATGCAGCCCTTTTAACATACTTTTAACAAATATTCTGAACTTGTCCTTCTCATCTAAGTGAGACATATCCTTTCCTCACATTTTTCCTACAGTAGATTACACCTCTTCTTCAACAAGGGGTTCTTCAAGATTCTTTCCTTTGGGGAATGGAACTCTCTTGGGAATCATCACAATTTTTCAAGAGAAGGTTCAAGGGACCATGATATGATACCACTGTAATATCCCTGATATTATATCAAATATATGATCTCTATTCATAATTTAAAACTTTAATTAACACCGGAATTAACTTATACCAAAACTAAATGAAAAACTAGTTGTAGAAAAACTAGCCTTGGACAAAATTGGCTTTCCCCCAGGGTTAGGAATTTGTAAGGTTTAGGATCTGAAAAATATATGGGTGGATGTGTATCAGAAAGGGTATCAGGTTCAGGGACAACTTCAAAGTCCTATTCACAGTGTACTAGGGCCATTTACATTTCAACAACAATGGTGATTGATGTCTACTTTGAGGCTTCCGAGGAACTCCAACATATGCAAACCAGACTTTGTAATTACACTTGAATGTAACCAAGTGGAATATCTCAATTATTAATGTCTTAATCAGGTGTTTGACAAGTTCTTATGATAATTTGGGAGGTTTTGGTTGAGTTTGGGAGCAAAAGAGGAAAGGGGGCTATGTTGGACTGCTCCACTAGTGGTTCCAAACTCTTCCAAAATCCTGAGATGTATTCGAATCCGTAGGGAAAGGATTGGGGATGCTTCAATAAGGTATCACGATTCACAAATACCCATCAAAACAAAAAATAGGTTAATACATAACTCTTAATTGCAAAAATGGTAAAATTAGTGAATAAAAATTGCTTAAAGATCTTGTCTTCGAAATACTTGATCCAAATTTCCTTAAAGGATTACAAAAATCACTTATGGAGTATACTAGGACTCTTATATAAGTTTATGAACCGAAGCAAGTCGAAATTGAAGATACCGGGCATAGATTAGAGGATTTATTACATTCATATATCTTCAAGGAGTGTCCAATGCTAGAGAAATATTACCAAATGAGAGAATGAGTGTGAGAGGAGGAGGAGAATATGAATTTTTGCAATGGATCTACACTGTGGATGAAATGAGAGTTGATAGCTACAGATGGATGGTGCACCAGTGCACAGGGGCGCCTTCACTAAAATGGATCCTTCCTCCAAATGAACTCCTTCAAGAACTCTTCCAATGGAACTGTGACTGAGGATCTCTCTCTGGATGCTTAAGATTCTTCATTAATGGAATGATGTAGAACTGTAGATCAATAAATTTATATGAGATATTGAAAACATATATTTGCATGTTGAACATAAAAGATTTTTATGATCATATTTTTATCCATGAAAAAGAGTGATTAATAATGTTATGGTTAAAAAACTAATATTTTAGAGAAATACAACAAACTAATTAAAATAATAAAAAATTACTTGATTTAATTAATATATTAATTAAGATATAATTTTTATGGATTTAATTAATATATTAATTAAAATATAAGAAATTTGGAATAAGTTAAAAAGGCTATAATTTGTATTTATTTTCGTGTGATTTTTTACCCAAAATCTAATAAAAATTGTTGAAATTGCATGATCAAAGTGCTTCATGAGTAATCAAGGTCAATGTATCTATTCCATCAAAATTACATTCCAAAAAAGATCTTATGATTAGATTCCTGTAAAAATTAACAAAAAAATTGCAAATCATCACTCTCTAGCTTACTATGCAGCTTACTGTGGTTGGTTTGGGCCACACAAATGACAAACATCGAGGTGACGTAAAATTATAAAAATCGTTTATTTGATTAAATGTTGAATCTATCAACTTTAATAGAAAGCCCTCGTGCGTTAATTGATGAACTGGCTAGAAAGTCATTGTCGTTTATCTAGATTTGGTCGGCAAAGGCCGACCTTTACATATCAAGAGAGATAGTTTTAAAGCAATTAAAACGTAGCTATCAAGAAAATAAGAAATCCCGTTTCAAAGATATTCCGTACGGACTTTGGTGAGGTCTCAAATCAAAGGCTGGTTTCCTGAGCTGCCAATGATTCAGTCATTGTATTATTGAGGGCCGATTAATTCGGAGAGGGTATTAGCGATACGTAGATTTCATTCATACTCTTCAAAATTCAACGTGAATCCATAGGGTTTCTCTGGTTTCTTGAGCTGCCAATGATTCCGGCAGTGCATTGTTGAGCGCCAATTAATTCGGTAAAAGGTATTAGCGATACCTAGATTTCATTCGTACTCATCAAAATTCTACGTTCGAAAGATTTTTATTTTCAAATCTTCCAGATCAGTTAACAAGCTTTGTTAACTGAGTCACATGGAGATAAACCTTGCGAGCTCGGGCCAGTTTTAATGTTCGACAATTACCCGTGATACTAGGCCCTTAAATCAACAGTGCAATCCTACTAAGTTGTACGGTATATATTCCAACAATCCACCAACCCATTAGAAATTCAAAGAAATCCAAACAACTTTTGAAAATTATAACCACTTTTAAAAATTATAACAATTAGAACTCATCGTTGGCTCCTGCCCTAAACCCTAAATGGTACATTATAAATATTGGAGGAGAGAGGCATAGCAATTGCAGTAGCCCACGTCAATGGCAATATGGGTTTTGAGGGAGTAGTTTCATGGCTTAATGCCTCGTGCTCGTTAGCCTCAACATGGCTTTTCATTCTCACAATTCACTCACCTCCAGAGCATCTCTATCGTGCAATTATATAAAATAAATTTACACTTTTTTTATTTTTAAATTGAAATTGTTAAACTTTTAAATTCAATTTTCATTTCAGTGCTATTTTTAATTGTTGTATTGGTAATAGTTATAGACCTCACTATAGATATCAAATTTATTAGTAAGATGCAAATAATATTTTAGGAATTTGTTAGTATGAATTCAGATGAAGATGAATGTGTGTTATTTTAATTTTGGAATTAAAATTTTATTAGTTATTTTATTTTAATGTTTTGTTATATATGAGCAAGAAATTTTGTGTTCATAGTTTGATTTTATGTTAGATTCTATGCTTTAATACTTTTTATTGTAAAAAATGTTAATGAAGAATATGATAGGGGATGGAACAAACACATCCTCTATAACGATAGAGTGGGCAATGTCTCAAATGCTCTTAAAACCTTTAATGATGAGGAATGTGCAAGATGAGCTAGAGATTGTGGTGGGAATCGATCGCAAGGTGCAAGAATCAGATCTTCCTCATCTCAATTATTTAAGAGCAGTGGTGAAGGAGACGTTGAGGCTTTATCCTCCAGGGCCCTTATTGATCCCATGTGATTCCTTGGAAGATTGCACTCTAAAAGGGCGCAATTTTATACCTCGCAAGTCTCGTCTCATTGTGAATGCATGGGAAATCGCCAGGGACCTAGATTCTTGGTACGATGGTGACATGTTCAAGCCAAAGCGTTTTATAGGAAACCGTGTTGATGTTAAGGGGCAACATTTTCAGGCAATTCCTTTTGGGGAAGGTAGGAGAGGCTTCCGTGGGAAGACCCTAGGTCTTACTGTTGTAGAGTATACCTTAGCCAATCTTTTGCATTATTTCTTTGACAGAATAAGTTGGGTTGTCCATGCCATGTGCAGTTCATCTCATGGCAACTGCAACTCCAAAATTAAAGCCCAAGTGAAATAAAAATTAGTTAAATATGGCTCACCTGTGCACAAGCCAAAGCGAGGAAGGGGACAGGCCTATTATTCTCATTGGTTAGTTCCCCGGATTCTGATTGGTCTCATTGGTCCAATCTTATTGGGGTTGTTACCATTGGTTCGCCCGTCCCCTGTTACCATTTGTTGGCCCATACCCATTGGTGGTTGCTTGAACCTTCGAGCTGCCTTCTTGGGGGTAACATTGAGATGGGACTCCTCATTTGTTTCACTCTTTAACGACTCGTTGGTCCCTTTGTTCACTGTCCCTAAGTAGGCATCCAGCTGTATAATAGAAATAGGTAAGAAGCTATGTGCTAATTAGATATAATTTTAGTTTACATATAATTATAATTAAAGTGTGTACACATAAGTTAAATGTAATAAGATCTCTTGTGAAGTTATTTATATGGAGGTTTTTTCTAGAAAAGGTAAGTGAACATTGTTTTCATAATAAAGATATAAATCTCAATGTTTATTATCTATCCTAATGTTTAACTTGATATTAAACCCAATATATAAATATTTAAAATATTTATATATATGTTTATAATGTCTTTATGATTATTATTTAATATATTAATGTTTATGTTCTAATGTTTAATTTATGATATTCATTTTAGAATATTTAAACCTAATATGTAAACTTAATATTTAAACCTAATATATAAATCTTTAAAATAATTACATATATGCTTATAATGTCCTAATGTTTGTAATGTATTAATGTTTATGTCTAAATGTTTAATAATGTATAAATGTTTATGTCCTAATGTTTATAATGTTTATTATGTATCTTAATATTAAAACTTCATATTAATATTAAAATCTAATGTTTAATATAAATATTAACCTATTAATAACCATATTTTACCTAATCTTAAACCTAATATATAAATATTTAAAATAATTACATATATATGTTTATAATGTCCTAAGTTTATTATTTAATGTATTAATGTTTATTATTTAATATAATAATGTTTGTTATTTAATATAATAATGTTTTTAATGTATTAATGTTTATTATTTATACTAATGTTTAACCTAATATTCATATTGACTTAATTTTTAATATTAATATTAACCTAATAGTTATAACCTAATGTTAAGCATAATATTTAATATTAATATATGTTTTATCCTAATGTTTAAAATATTTATTATTTTTTTCAATGTTAATTATTTATCCTAATGTTTATTCTAATATTTAAACTTAATGTTTAATTTAAGTTTTAATGTTTATGTCCTAATTTTTATGTCATAATGTTTAAACCTAATATATAAATATTTAAAATAATTACATATATGTTTGTAATGTATTAATGATTATTATTTAATGTATTAATGTTTATGTCCAAATGTTTATTATTTATTTTAATGTTTAACTTAATATTAATATTAACCTAATGTTAATGTTAACTTATCTAAACCTAATGTTAACCTAATATTTAACCTAATAATAATTAATTTTAATATTAAATATATTAACCTAATATTAATATTAATATTTAATTTAATATGACAATATGGCAATCTATAAAACTATAAAACTAATCAAGATAGGGGCATTTAATATGGAAATCTATAAAACTATGGAAATATATAATACTATAAAAATACTCAAAAGTAATCAATATAGCAATCTATATAACTATAAAACTTTCAACATTGTCCATAAATCCGGAGGGATTATTTTATGTCTTAAACATTTGTATATTGAGGAAGAAATCATGGATCTTGCATAACAAATCTCCAAGACTTGATTTGATTTATAAGGTAGGTTTTCATCCACAGTCAAGAAATTATAATATAATTACAAGTTCTACTTATTTTATTTAAAAAACTCTTGAACAACTTTCAAAGTATGAAAATACAAAGCCGTAATCGTACGAGCAATGCAAAACTATGCCATATCTATATCTATGGTGAAGAACACAGATCTATCATGTATTCCATCAACACTGAAGAAATTCGAGTATAATCAAAACAAAATTGTATGAAAAGGAGGTATCAAAAACTAACTGTTCGAATATTTAAGTTATCATTGAAATTGCAGAAAAGATAATGTATTTTCCTTTATTTTTCTAATTAAGAGGAACCATCAAAACTATTCAAAAGCATTGTTATGAACACTACCTAATAAAACCTCTTGTTCAAGAGTAATATGCCCAACAGTAATCTGCCCAATCTAACGAACAGTAATATGCTCACAAAACCATTAAAAATTTGTATTTTCCTTTTTTTCTAACTGAAAGAAACCATCAAAACTATTAAAAAAAGTTGTTATGAACATTACCTGGAAATAAAATCTCTTGTTCAATAGTAATCTGCCCAAGTGTAATATTCTGCCTAATATGCCGAACAGTAATCTACCCACAAAACTATTAAAAAGGAGTGTTATAAACATTACCTGTAAATAAAATCTCTTAAATACAAAACGACTCTAAATTTAAATATGAGAACATTTTTCTAAAGGATGTTCTCTGGTTTTCTTCAGGCTGTCGTTGCATTTGTTTTTTAACTATTTGGTTAGATATATTATGTTGGAATGCACTCTAAATTTAAATATGAGAACATTTTTCTAATGGATGTTCTCTTTTCAGGCTGTAATTGCATTTGTTTTTTAACTATTGGGTTAGATATATTATGTTGGAATGCACCCATCGATAGATTAATGCATATTTTCATATTCAATACAAATATGGCTAAAAGTTTAAGGTCATTTTCAGAAATAGAGGAAAAGGGAATGTTCAATACCAATACTCCTAAAGATTTAAGGTTTAGTCATTTTGAGAGAGAGCATGGGCTCAAAACAGTAAGGAATTGAATGTAAAGGAGAGCATTCCAATGTATATAGTATGTATCTTTATCACATTGAAGACAATTTTGATGATCATGTATAGGTACTTCATTGGTATTGCTCTAATCATATTATTTGTAGGAAGGAAAGGTCAACTGAAGCTGGGATACGATAAAAAATAGAAATTGCCTACACATTAATAATGGTTGTGCATATAAAGCAATGCGGGCTAAAAATTATTCAAGAAACCTTTTTGGATTATGGTCGTGAGGACAATGCTTTGAGTGTAGCTGCAAATTTGTAGAGAAATTTTTTTTTTTTAAATTATATTAATTTTTTTTCAACTAAACTGGCTTGGTATGGTAAATGGAAAAACTTGGTATGGTCTATACAATAAAAAGAAGATGGTCTATTTGATATTGAATATGCTTCTTTGGATTTCTTCCCATTCTCATACTTAACAATATGGGTATCTACATTCATGACGAATATGATATAGGTATGTTTTACTTTTGATTGATAATATAAGCAGTTTTTTTCATTACCTTGGTTTACAATATTTCATTTCCTCTTCCAAAACCTAATTAATCCTACCATAAAATGGATCTATTAAAAGGAATATTAAGACAGTCCACGCCCATCACTTCTTTATAGGGTTTGCAACTATTTTACTATCATAGTTTCCTCTTTATCCATCTATTTGTAGCTCTGTATTCAGGTAACATTATTGCTTGTTGTGAACAAAGAGAAGAGATGGGATATTGTAGATTTGTATTGTGAGGAATTAGTATGTTTACTCGCATACCTACTAAAGACATCTCAAAATTTCATGCATATGTTGTATATGTAGCTTGTTTGTTCAGAAAAGGCAGGTGGTATATCCTTATTCTGAGGCACATGAATTCTAGTTTTTGATGATCAATAAAATTTAAATTGATTCTGGGCTCCCAGATTCCATATCCGACTTAGACAAAAATGTAGGAGAAGCCTTTTCCTACATAGCAGAGAAAGTTAATTACACTTCCAAAAGAGTTGGCAAGATCCAAGCAGAAATTGCTAAGCAAAAAATTGATTCATCTAAGCTTAGCCGTCCTGGTGAATTATCTCTTGCTAGTTCACTACCTATCACACCTTCTGCGCCCCTCACTCCGAAGACCTCTCGCAAAGAAGTCATTCTCATGGCTGCAGAATCCAGTTGGAATTATAATAAGCCGCGCAAATTTGTGCCTCGAGATCTCCAAAAAGAAGATTCAGGTTTCCAGGAATCTTTTAACCCAAATAATTTTTATTCATGGAATTTGGATGATAAGAATGAAGGTGAAATATTAGATATGGTCAATAAAATGATGATATGCTTTCAAGCTTATATGTTTACAGGAAGACACGACCATGCAGAGGTAGTAAATGTTATTGTCTCCGGTTTCAATGAAAATTTGGGTGTTTGGTGGAATGTCCATCTCCCAAATGTTCAGAAAATTGAAATACAGAACAACACTAAAAATGGTGAACCGAATATCATTGGTGCACTCCTGGCCACGATCATTGCAGAATTTTGTGGCTATAGTGCTACCATTGCAGAAAAACATAAACAGATTCTGTTGCAACTAAGAATCAAGACAGTATCTCAGTATCACTGGTATCATAAGCAATGGATTAGAAGAATCTATAAGATTGAGTTTGATAGAGCATAAGAAAGAGTTTTCAAAGAAAAATATTTTGTTGGTTTACCCTCGGGGTTCCGGGAACTCCTACGAGAAAAATTTGAGGAAGATCTGTCTCTCCACACATGGGGACAGTTCAGAGCTGCAAAAGAAAAAATATTCCTGCAATATTGTGAAAATAAAAAGCTAGATAAAGACCTCTCCCACTCGGTCTCCTTTTGTGGCGGTAGGGAAGTATGCCAGATGTTCGGCATTGAGCCTCCAAAAAAAGCTCACAAACATCACTTTGGCCATAAAACAAAAAATACATATAAAGGAAATTCTTCTAGCAGATGGAAGGTAAAACATCCTCCAAACTCAAGAAAAGAGCCAGAGAAAAGAAAAATGAAATGCTTCTATTGTGGCAAAGAAGGCCACTCTGCTTCTGAATGTTACAAACGAAATCAAGATTATCAGAGGAAGCAGAAAGGAACAAGGACCTGGTCTAACAGAGAAAAGGTATTCCCCAAGGTAGAACCTTTTGATGATAATCTCAGAGGGATACCTAGAAGAGCCCCTCCAAAAAGACACAACTAGATGCATGTAGCAGCCTCAGATGAAGAGAACACAGATGAGATCACTGAATCAGAAAGCAGTGAACCAGAAAATACTGATCTCATGCATGTCCACCAGATGTACAATAATCCTTGCAAATGTGGTGGAAAATGTACTGAATGCCGAGAAGAGCAAGTGACTTATGACTCAGATAGTTCTTTGAAATCAGACGAACAGAAGTTGTTTGCTGCTTGGACTAAACAAAATATTAGAAAAGAGTCTTCCTCTTCCTCAAGCGACTCGTAAGCAACTAATTGTTTCATGGCTGGTACCGATGATGAAGATGAAGAAGATCCTAAAAGGCTGATAAAGAAAGCTATTGCCAAAATGAAAGAAGACAGTAAAAAGGATGACTTGGTAAATAGCTTTAACAAGATTTTCTTGGACGACAAGAAGGGCAAAGGAGTACAAATCCCAAAGCATAAATTTAGGAGAAAATATGTCCAAGATACAGAATCAGAGAAAGAAAGCTCAGGAGAATAAAAATTCAAATGGTCATGGAAAGCTGCTAATCTCTCGAGCATGGAAAAGAATGTATATCCTCTCTTGGCTAAAATGCAGCAAGAGCCACAAAAGATTGACCTAGCCACCCTTCATAAAGAGCATCTAAAGCTGGTACAGGAAGTTAACGAACTCAGGTTCTTGATTGAAGAAATGAAACAGCATCCACGATCATCACAGTCAAAACCTGAATAGTCTGAAAAAGATATGCATTTAATGGTTGTTGTACATCAACAAACTGTAGTCAACTTGCATATCAAAATACATGAAGATGAAGTCAAAGTGCTTGCACTCATTGACTCCGGAGCAGACCTCTGTTTCCTAAAAAGAAAGTATGTTGATCCTCATTATTGGGAACCTTGTCGAACTCCAGTTCGAGGATTTGGAGGAAGAAAAGCAATCGAGTACAAAACCAGTTTTGGAAAGGTATGTCTTGGCAATTTTTATATAAACTATATCTTTCTACTAGTTGAAGATGAATTTACTCATGAATGTCTTATTGGAACTAGTTTGCTATCTACTCCTATTCCTCATGGTGTCAAGTATAATAGTAGAGGCCAAATTGTTTATCATTTTACTATTAAAAGAAAATAAATATTTCTTCCACTAGTGTCATCTGAAGAAAAAACTCACTCAATCTGGACCCTAGAAGTAAATATTGTAAGGGAAAAAATAAAAGAAAAAGGGATCCAGATTAGAGCAATCAAGAAAGCTGAGCACCTATATAGGCTAGAAGAAGAATTAAAGAATCCTAGTGTACAGCAAAAAATTGAAGAAATAAGAAAAGAATTTGCTCACAAGGTTTGCCATACGTCTCCTAATGCATTATGGCATAGGAAACAGTTTTGGGTAAACCTAAAATACAGAGAAGGGTTCCAGGGAAACCCTAGTAGAAGCAGAGCCATCCCAATGAATAAAGAATACAGACAACTCTGCAAAAAGGAAATTGAAGATTTGCTGAACAAAGGACTCATCCAAAGATCAAGAAGTCCATGGTCATGTGCAGCATTCTATGTCAACAAACATTCAGAGCAGGTTCGAGGAGTTCCTAGAATGGTCATCAACTACAAACCTCTGAATGATGCTTTGGAATGGATCCGGTATCCAATTCCAAACAAATCTGATTTGATCAAACGGATAGCAGGAGCCAAAATCTTTTCAAAGTTTGATCTCAAGTCTGGCTTTTGGAAAATTGGCATAAAACCAGAAGACTAGTATAAAACAGCCTTCAATGTGCCTCATGGACAATATGAATGGAAGGTAATGCCATTTGGCCTGAAGAATGCCCCTTCAGAGTTCCAGAGAATTATGGAGTCTGTTCTGGAACCATACATGGACTGGTTGATGGTATATATTGATGATATTTTAGTATTTTCAAAGTCCATTGAAGAACACATAAAACATCTCAGAACACTATTGCATGTTGTACATAAGAATGGGTTCGTTCTTTCAGAAAATAAGATGAAATTGTTCCAAACTGATATTGAATTCTTGGGACAGAGAATTAAACATGGGAAGATAGAAGTTCAGAAGCATGCCATTGAGTTTGCAGAAAAATTCCCTGATGTAATCACAGATAAAAAACAATTACAGAGATTTATGGGATGCTTGAACTATGTTGCAGCCTACTATGAAAATTGTGCTCAAGATAGAAAGCTACTTAATAAAAGATTGGGAACAAACCCTCCTCCATGGTCAAAACACCACACTGAAGCGGTACGAAGGATAAAAGCAAAAGTGAGAACTCTTCCTATCCTTCATGTTATTGATGAAGATCTCATGAAGATCCTTGAGACTGATGCTTCATAAGAAGGCTGGGGAGCAGTACTGAAGCAGTGCAGGAAAGACTGCAATGGCAAGGATGAAGAAATAGTATGGTTCACTTCAGGAACTTGGAACGATGCACATAAAAAATACCATACTATTGATAAGGAAATAAAGGCTTGTCTAAATGCAATTCAGAAATTTGAAATTCATCTAATGAATAAGAAGTTCTTAATAAGAACAGACAGCCAAGCAATGAAGTTTGTATTGGAAAATCCAATACGAAACTCTACTGCTAAAGCAAAGTTTGCTAGATGGTAGGCAATGTTTTCTCAGTATGAGTTTGAAACTAAACACATAAAAGGTTCTCAGAATTGTATTGCTGATTTTTTAACCAGAGAACATTTGCAGGAAAAATATGGAATTCAGACCCCAAGTTGCATGGTGACTATCACAGAATGGCATGAAGGAAGCAACACATGCAGATATTTAGATGAACAAATGAGCTGGAGTGACTACGCTAGCCAATGGAATCCAACCTCGCAGCTTAGGTCTACAGAGGTATTGGATGAAAATATGCAGCATCCCGACCTATTAATAAACTTGGTCCCAGAGCATCGACGGTATCCAATGTCAATAGTCACCGTCCCAAACATGGTTTACGACCGACAACTCTGACAAGCAATAGATGCCTCCCATACTCTCCAGACACATTTCCAAGACTTGCGTCTTATCAGTACAGAATTTGCTTTGGGTCAAGTCCTTGAGCAATATTATTGTATAAATCAAATGCGTGGTCTGGCAGCTCCAGGAAATGATGGTGCCTTAAGATTCCCCCTCACGGATATCAACTATGGCAGCTATCAGAAGATGTGGTGGGATTTCTTAAAAAAGGACAATAGAGACCATGATTACTTTGCCAAAATCAAGTTTGGCCTCCAGCGAGCCCATGTGATCCATGAAATTCCTGACTGGATTCATTGTTGGTGGAATGATTTCGGCCTCAGCAAAAGCAGAGTGGACACTGCAATAATTCAGTACGAACATAGCGAGTACTGTATCCCGTGCTCCAAGGTGGAAGACATGTATATAAGTGATGTGTGTGATAATACTCATTTACTACATACTTTTATTTCAAATAAATTCCAGTGGCTTGTGAAGACCAAAATTCAAGTACAAAACAGAAATGGGCAACGCATCATCATCCGGAGCATCTATACAAAAATGTGGGACCCCACTTATCAGCATCGGTATGGCCATCCATACGACGATATGATAGAATGGCCCCAGACTCGTACTACCTACAGTTTTTTGATTGATGACAATTGCTAGTGTCCTCATCATGAAAGGTTTTTCGTGGGATTCCTCTTTCAAAATCTCCACTGTGTAATGTCACTTCTGTCATAAAAGGTTTTCCGTGGTATTCCTTAATAAAAATCTCCACTATGTATTGTCGTCTCGATAATAATTAGTTTCCGTGATCTCCACTTTGTAAAGAGTCACATAGAGACTCAGGACACTTTCCTGACTTCTGGTGCGGTTTGACCCACATCTCCGACACAAATCTAACTGGCCATCTTTAAGGACGATTTGATTCGATTTCACGGGACCTATAATTCAAAGGATCCAAGGCTCCTCCATGTTATAAATAGGAGCCTTCCTTCTTCATTTGGCATTCGCATTCTTAGAGAGTCTAGAATTTGAGTCTGCAAGTGTTTCAATAGTTGAAGCTTGCAAGGTCTGATAGGTGTCTAGGAAAGATTGTATGCTCTGCGAGTTGCCAGCACTGGTATAACATCGAATCAGAATATCTTAGCCTGTGTGTCCAAGATAGGTGTCGTTCTGATCTGTCTACGCAGTGCTTCCAGAAACTTTCGAGTAGGTTCGGCGCTTCGGCCCTTACCCAAAGATAAATGAGCCTGCGTGCATAAGACAGAGGAATATTAAAAGTCTGAGAACTATTTGTAATCTGAAAGCTCTGAAATTATTCCGCTGCAATTATCATAAAGTCTGGGTACCATTCCCAGTTTCGAATTTGTGTATTTCTGGTTTGTCTAAGCCATATCACCCATTAGCCCGGGTCTGGAATTCCTTGCTATCTTGTAAGATTCATCGTTCTGGTTGTGAATAGCAGTAAGTCACAAAGTAAGTCTCGAGGGAGCAGTAGTGCATGTTCGACAAGTTAAGGAGCGGTCGAAGAAAGATAGCAGGCGTGTGAGTTTCAGTCATTCAAGCCAGGAAAAGCAAGCCCGACACTGGAACCTGCTCTAGTCTACCAGGTGTAGAGGCCCTGGCGTGAAGAGGCCCCTGCGTGAAATTGGTATCACAGCCCAATAGTTCAGCCGGGGCTCTGATACCAATTTCACGCCGGGGCCTCTACACCTGGTAGACTGGAGCAGGTTCCAGCGTCGGGCTTGCTTTTCCTGGATTGAATGACTGAAACTCACACACCTGCTATCTTTCTTCGACCGCTCCTTAACTTGTCGAACATGCACTGCTGCTCCCTCGAAACTTACTTTGTGACTTACTGCTATTCACGACCAGAACGATGAATCTTACGAGATAGCAAGGAATTCCAAACCCAGGCTAATGGGTGATACGGCTTAGACAAACCAGAAATACACAAATTCAAAACTGGGAATGGTACCCAGACCTTATATTAATTGCAGCGAAATAATTACAGAGCTTTCAAATTACAAATAGTTCTCAGACTTCTAATATTCCTCTGTCTTATGCACGCAGGCTCATTTATCTTTGGGTAAGAGCCGAAGCGTCGAACCTACTCGAAGGCTTCTGGAAGCACTGCGCAGACAGATCATAACGCACCTATCTTGGACACGCAGGCTAAGATATTCTGATGCGATGTTATACCAGTGCTGGCAACTCACAGAGCATACAATCTTGCCTAGACACCTATCAGACTTTGCAAGCTTCAACTACTAAAACACTTGCAGACCGAGTCTGGGGCCATTCTATCACATCGTCGTATGGATGGCCATACCGATGCTGATAAGCGGGGTCCCACATTTTTGTTTAGATGCTCTGGATGATGATGCGTTTCCCATTTCTGTTTTGTACTTGAATTTTGGTCTTCACAAGCCACTGGAATTTATTTGAAATAAAAGTATGTAGTAAATGAGTATTATCACACACATCACTTATATACATGTCTTCCACCTTGGAGCACGGAATACAGTACTGGCTATGTTCGTGCTGAATTATTGCAGGGTCCAATGCGCTTTTGCTGAGGCCGAAATCATTCCACCAACAATGAATCCAGTCAGGAATTTCATGGATCACATGGGCTCCCTGGAGGTGAAACTTGATTTTGGCAAAGTAATCATGGTCTCTATTGTCCTTTTTTAAGAAATCCCACCACATCTTCTGATAGCTGCCATAGTTGATATACGTGAGGGGGAATCTTAAGGCACCATCATTTCCTGGCCAAGCTGCCAGATCACGCATTTGATTTATACAATAATATTGCTCAAGGACTTGACCTAAAGCAGATTCTGTACTGATAAGACGCAAGTCTTGGAAATGTGTCTGGAGAGTATGGGAGGCATCTATTGCTTGTCGGAGTTGTCGGCCGTAAACCATGTTTGGGACGGTGACTATTGACATTGGATACCGTCGATGCTCTGGGACCAAGTTTATTAATAGGTTGGTATGCGGCAGATTTTCATCCAATACCTCTGTAGACCTAAGCTGCCAGGTTGGCTTCCATTGGCTAGCGTAGTCACTCCAGCTCATTTGTTCATCTAAATATCTGCATGTGTTGCTTCCTTCATGCCATTGTGTGATAATCACCATGCAACTTGGGGTCTGAATTCCATATTTTTCCTGCAAATGTTCTCTGGTTAAAAAATCAGCAATACAATTCTGAGAACCTTTTATGTGTTTAATTTCAAACTCATACTGAGAAAGCATTGCCTGCCATCTAGAAAAATTTGCTTTAGCAGTAGAGTTTCGTATTGGATTTTCCAATACAAACTTCATTGCTTGGCTGTCTGTTCTTATTAAGAACTTCTTATTCATTAGATGAATTTCAAATTTTTGAATTGCATTTAGACAAGCCTTTATTTCCTTATCAATAGTATGGTATTTTTTCTGTGCATCGTTCCAAGTTCCTGAAGTGAACCATACTATTTCTTCATCCTTGCCATTGCAGTCTTTCCTGCACTGCTTCAATACTGCTCCCCAGCCTTCTTCTGAAGCATCAGTCTCAAGGATCTTCATGATATCTTCATCAATAACATGAAGGATAGGAAGAGTTCTCACCTTTGCTTTTATCCTTCATACCGCTTCAGTGTGATGTTTTGACCATGGAGGAGGGTTTCTTCCCAATCTTTTATTAAGCAGCTTTCTATCTTGAGCACAATTTTCATAGTAGGCTGCAACATAGTTCAAGCATCCCATAAATCTCTGTAATTGTTTTTTATCTGTGATTACATCAGAGAATTTTTCTGCAAACTCAATGGCATGCTTCTGAACTTCTATCTTCCCATGTTTAATTCTCTGTCCCAAGAATTCAATATCAGTTTGGAACAATTTCATCTTATTTTCTGAAAGAACGAACCCATTCTTATGTACAACATGCAATAGTGTTCTGAGATGTTTTATGTGTTCTTCAATGGACTTTGAAAATACTAAAATATCATCAATATATACCATCAACCAGTCCATGTATGGTTTCAGAATAGACTCCATAATTCTCTGGAACTCTGAAGGGGCATTCTTCAGGCCAAATGGCATTACCTTCCATTCATATTGTCCATGAGGCACATTGAAGGTTGTTTTATACTGGACTTCTGGTTTTATGCCAATTTGCCAAAAGCCAGACTTGAGATCAAACTTTGAAAAGATTTTGGCTCCTGTTATTCGTTTGATCAAATCAGATTTGTTTGGAATTGGATAACAGATCCATTCCAAAGCATCATTCAGAGGTTTGTAGTTGATGACCATTCTAGAAACTCCTCGAACCTGCTCTGAATGTTTGTTGACATAGAATGCTGCACATGACCATGGAATTCTTGATCTTTAGATGAGTCCTTTGTTCAACAAATCTTCAATTTCCTTTTTGCAGAGTTGTCTGTATTCTTTATTCATTGGGATGGCTCTGCTTCTACTAGGGTTTCCCTGGAACCCTTCTCTGTATTTTAGGTTTACCCAAAACTGTTTCCTATGCCATAATGCATTAGGAGACGTATGGCAAACCTTGTCAGGAAATTCTTTTCTTATTTCTTCAATTTTTTGCTGTACACCGAGATTCTTTAATTCTTCTTCCAGCCTATATAGGTGCTCAGCTTTCTTGATTGCTCTAATCTGGATCCCTTTTTCTTTTATTTTTTCCCTTACAGTATTTACTTCTAGGGTCCAGATTGAGTGAGTTTTTTCTTCAGATGACACTGGTGGAAGAAATATTTCTTTTCTTTTAACAGTAAAGTGATAACCAATTTGGCCTCTACTATTATACTTGAAACCATGAGGAAAAGTAGTAGATAGCAAACTAGTTCCAATAATACATTCATGAGTAAAGTCATCTTCAACCAGTAGAAAGATACAGTTTATATAAAAATTGCCAAGACATACCTTTCCAAAACTGGTTTTGTACTCGATTGCGTTTCTTCCTCCAAATCCTCGAACTGGAGTTCGACAAGGTTCCCAATAATGAGGATCAACATACTTTCTTTTTAGGAAACACAGGTCTGCTCCGGAGTCAATGAGTGCAAGCACTTTGACTTCATCTTCATGTATTTTGATATGCAAGTTGACTACAGTTTGCTGATGTACAACAACCATTAAATGCATATCTTCTTTAGACTGTTCAAGCTTTGACTGTGATGATCCTGGATGATGTTTCATTTCTTCAATCAAGAACCTGAGTTCTTTAACTTCCTGTACCATCTTTAGATGCTCTTTATGAAGGGTGGCCAGGTCAATCTTTTTTGGCTCTTGCTGCATTTTAGCCAAGAGAGGATATACATTCTTTTCCATGCTCAGGAGATTAGCAGCTTTCCATGACCGTTTGAATTTTTCTTCTCCTGAGATTTCTTTCTCTGATTCTGTATCTTGGACATATTTTCTCCTAAATTTATGCTTTGGGATTTGTACTCCTTTTCCCTTCTTGTCGTCCAAGAAAATCTTGTTAAAGCTATTTACCAAGTCATCCTTTTTACTGCCTTCTTTCATTTTGGCAATAGCTTTCTTTATCAGCCTTTTAGGATCTTCTTCATCTTCATCATCGGTACCAGCCATGAAACAATTTGCTGCTTCCGAGTCGCTTGAGGAAGAGGAAGACTCTGTTCTAATATTTTGTTTAGTCCAAGCAGCAAACAACTTCTGTTCGTCTGATTGCAAACAACTATTTGAGTCATAAGTCACTTGCTCTTCTAGGCATTCAGTACATTTTCCACCACATTTGCAAGGATTATTGTACATCTGGTGGACATGCATGAGATCAGTATTCTTTGGTTCACTGCTTTCTGATTCAGTGATCTCATCTGTGTTCTCTTCATCTGAGGCTGCTACATGCATCAAGTTGTGTCTTTTTGGAGGGGCTCTTCTAGGTATCCCTCTGAGATTATCATCAAAAGGTTCTACCTTGGGGAATACCTTTTCTCTGTTAGACCAGGTCCTTGTTCCTTTCTGCTTCCTCTGATAATCTTGATTTCATTTGTAACATTCAAAATCAGAGTGGCCTTCTTTGCCACAATAGAAGCATTTCATTTTTCTTTTCTCTGGCTCTTTTCTTGAGTCTGGAGGATGTTTTACCTTCCATATGCTAGAAGACTTTCCTTTATATGTATTTTTTGTTTTATGGCCAGAGTGATGTTTGTGAGCTTTTTTTGGAGGCTCAATGCCGAACATCTGGCATACTTCCCTACCACCACGAAAGGAGACCGAGTGGGAGAGGTCTTTATCTAGCTTTTTATTTTCACAAAATTGCAGGAATATTTTTTCTGCAGCAGCTCTGAACTGTCCCGATGTGTGGAGAGACAAATCTTCCTCAATTTTTTCTCGCAGGAGTTCCCGGAACCCCGAGGGTAAACCAACAAAATATTTTTCTTTGAAAACTCTTTCTTCTGCTATATCAAACTCAATCTTATAGATTCTTCTGATCCATTGCTTATGATACCAGTGATACTGGGATACTGTCTTGATTCTGAGTTGCAGCAGAATCTGCTTATGTTTTTCTGCAATGGTAGCACTATAGCCACAAAATTCTGCAATGATCGCGCCCTGGAGTGCACCAATGATATTCGGTTCACCATTTTTAGTGTTGTTCTGTATTTCCATTTTCTGAACATTTGGGAGATGGACATTCCACCAAACACCCAAATTTCCATTGAAACCAGAGACAATAACATTTACTGCCTCTGCATGGTCGTGTCTGCCTGTAGACATATAAGCTTGAAAGCATATCATCATTTTATTGACCATATCTAATATTTCACCTTCATTCTTATCATCCAAACTCCATGAATAAAAATTCTTTGGGTTAAAAGATTCCTGGAAACCTGAATCTTCTTTGTGGAGATCTGGAGGCACAAATTTACGCGGCTTATTATAATTCCAACTGGATTCTGCAGCCATGAGAATGACTTTTTTGCCAGAGGTCTTCGGAGTGAGGGGCGCAGAAGGTGTGATAGGTAGTGAAATAGAAAGAGATAATTCACCAGGACGGCTAAGCTTAGATGAATCAATTTTTTGCTTAGCAATTTCTACTTGGATCTTGACAACTGTTTTGGCAGTGTAATTAACATTCTCTGCTATGTAGGAAAAGGATTCTCCTACATTTTTGTCTAAGTCGTATATGGAATCTGTCAAATCATCCTTTAAAGAATCATTTATCGTTCTGACTTCTTGAGCAGAGACTAGGATATGTTCAAAAGTATTCAATCGAATATGCTGAACTTCATCATGAATTTTTCTGCAAGTATATTGCAGAGAATCAACCTGTGTAGATCTTGGCATTCTATTTTGTATTTCTATGTTTTGGATGGCCAATCCTTTTAATGCCAAGTTTGACCAATTTGCTTGTTCGGATTTATCATTATTTAGAAGGATGGGAGCTGCAGGTGCTGATCCTTCTTCATATTCAAGCTTAATTGGCCCGAAGGGTGGAAAGTTTACTTTTGTGTAGATTTCTTCACCCTAGAGACTTTTCCATAGATGGCCGCTCTGAGTCTTTTCTCCTTTGGACTCAGGCTTCTTGTCCTCAGCCTTTGCAGAGGACAGCATCATTGCCAGTGTCTGTTTGAATTCCTTCCACCATTCATAGAAGGAAATCCATTCATTTCTTAGATCCATCTCAAAGTGCCATCTTTCATACATCTTTCTCCTTTCTCCTGGGGGCAATGTTTGTTTCCAGAATCCTTCAGCTTCTGGATGAGTGTAGAGATCCCAATAAAACAGATTTTTCATGATCTTATCTTTAGGATCAAAAGGAGCATGGCCGAACTTTATTATCTCAAATATTTCTTTCTGGGCCAAAGAGGGTTCTTTGATGTCTTTCCTGGTACAAGGCTTCATTCTGGATGGCAGGAGTTCCATTCTTTGTTGGATCTTATGTTCTCTGGCATGAAGTCTGTATTGATCACCTTTTTCCATTTCTTGAGCAGGTAGGTCTAGTAATTATTTGGTTTGGCTGGAGAGTGGGCAGAATCCTATACCAATTTTATCCATGTGGGGTTTCTGGACAGACAAAATGCGATCTAACTGGGATGTGGAATCAGAAATTTCATCCTTGTGGATCTCAGTGATACTTGTAGATGCTTTTTGAAATTTTCTTCCCACCAGCTAAAGGGAGATGATGCCATCATGAATTCTGATTCATGTGGATATTGACTTAGAGGAGAAGGTTCACATTCAGGATTTGGACATGGATATTTGTGTGAAGTTTCTTTATCTTTTGGTTGTTTGGGAGGGACTAGGTCCTGACATTCAGGACAAGCAACAGAAAAGGGAATATTTACAGGAACTTCTTTATGTAAGCAGGCTCGTCTTAAGAAAGGTTCTTTTACAGAGGAGGTCCTGCTTATAGCATGTTCAGAAGAAGTTGTTCGGAAAGAATTATTAGAGTGTTGAGATTGAAAAGAGGTAGATCTGGGTAGAAGATTCCCACCACGCTGGGCTGTTGGAGGAGGGAAAGAGATAACAACAGAGGAGGAGTCTTCATGAATATCGGATGTGGTGACAGACTGAGAAAGAGGTTGTTTTGGGGCATCCACCACCCACTCAGGAGGAAAGCTGAGTTGGTTCCAAGAAATTTTTGAAGGAACAAGGGAACCATTCCTGGGATCACTTCTAACCAAGACTGCAGCTGTGTCTTGGTCTCTGGGATACAACTGATTAATTTGATTCTGAGTATAAGTAAACCGAAGGGCAAGGGAGTGATGAATCCGGAGGTTTAAAGCTCCAAGCTTCATATCAAAACCAGATGTGTAAATCTTGACTTCTAATACTTTATGAATCCAGGGATCATTCAGAGAGATGTTAAAGCCAGGAATTATATCTAGATATTGAATGCCATTTGAGAGTGGCATTTGGACTCCACCCCATTTGCAAGGATTATTGTACATCTGGTGGAAATGCATGAGATCATTATTTTCTGGTTCACTGCTTTCTGATTCAGTGATCTCATCTGTGTTCTCTTCATCTGATGCTACTACATGCATCAAGTTGTGTCTTTTTGGAGGGGCTCTTCTAGGTATCCCTCTGAGATTATCATCAAAAGGTTCTACCTTGGGGAATACCTTTTCTCTGTTAGACCAGGTCCTTATTCCTTTTTGCTTCCTCTGATAATCTTGATTTCGTTTGTAACTTTCAGAAGCAGAGTGGCCTTCTTTGCCACAATAGAAGCATTTCATTTTTCTTTTCTCTGGCTCTTTTCTTGAGTTTGGAGGATGTTTTACCTTCCATCTGCTAGAAGACTTTCCTTTATATGTATTTTTTGTTTTATGGCCAGAGTGATGTTTGTGAGCTTTTTTTTGATTTCATAGTAGGCTGCAACATAGTTCAAGCATCCCATAAATCTTTGTAATTGTGCTCAAGATAGAAAGCTGCTTAATAAAAGATTGGGAACAAACCCTCCTCCATGGTCAAAACATCACACTGAAGCGGTACGAAGGATAAAAGCAAAGGTGAGAACTCTTCCTATCCTTCATGTTATTGATGAAGATCTCACGAATATCCTTGAGAATGATGCTTCAGTACTGCTCCCCAACCTTCTTCTAAAGCATCAGTCTCAAGGATCTTCATGAGATCATCATCAATAACATAAAGGATAGGAAGAGTTCTCACCTTTGCTTTTATCCTTCGTACCGCTTCAGTGTGTTGTTTTGACCATGGAGGAGGATTTGTTCCCAATATTTTATTAAGCAACTTTCTATCTCTAGCACAATTTTCATAGTAGGCTGCAACATAGTTCAAGCATCCCAAAAATCTCTGTAATTTTTTTTTATCTGTGATCACATCAGGGAATTTTTTTGCAAACTCAATGGCATGCTTCTGAACTTCTATCTTCCCATGTTTAATTCTCTGTCCCAAGAATTCAATATCAGTTTGGAACAATGTCATCTTCTTTTTTGAAAGAAGGAACCCATTCTTATGTACAACGTGCAATAGTGTTCTGAGATGTTTTATGTGTTCTTCAATGGACTTTGAAAATACTAAAATATCATCAATATATACCATCAACCAGTCCATGTATGGTTCTAGAACAGACTCCATAATTCTCTGGAACTCTGAAGGGGCATTCTTCAGGCCAAATGGCATTACCTTCCATTCATATTGTCCATGAGGCACATTGAAGGTTGTTTTATACTGGTCTTCTGTTTTTATGCCAATTTGCCAAAAGCCATACTTGAGATCAAATTTTGAAAAGATTTCGGCTCCTGCTATCCGTTTGATCAAATCAGATTTGTTTGGAATTGGATACCGGATCCATTCCAAAGCATCATTCAAAGGTTTGTAGTTGATGACCATTCTAGGAACTCCTCGAACCTGCTCTGAATGTTTGTTGACATAGAATGTTGCACATGACCATGGAATTCTTGATCTTTGGATGAGTCCTTTGTTCAACAAATATTCAATTTCCTTTTTGCAGAGTTGTCTGTATTCTTTATTCATTGGGATGGCTCTGTTTCTACTAGGGTTTCCCTGGAACCCTTCTCTGTATTTTAGGTTTACCCAAAACTGTTTCCTATGCCAGAATGCATTAGGAGACGTATGGAAAACCTTGTCAGCAAATTCTTTTCTTATTTCTTCAATTTTTTGTTGTAGACCGGGATTCTTTAATTCTTCTTCTAGCCTGTATAGGTGCTCAGCTTTCTTGATTGCTCTAATCCAGATCCCTTTTTCTTTTATTTTTTCCCTTACAGTATTTACTCCTAGGGTCCAGATTGAGTGAGTTTTTTCTTGAGATGACACTAGTGGAAGAAATATTTCTTTTCTTTTAACATTAAAATGATAACCAATTTGGCCTCTACTATTAAACTTGATACCATGAGGAATAGTAGTAGATAGCAAACTAGTTCCAATAATACATTCATGAGTAAAGTCATCTTCAACCAGTAGAAAGATACAGTTTATATAAAAATTGCCAAGACATGCCTTTCCAAAACTGGTTTTGTACTCGATTGCTTTTCTTCCTCCAAATCCTCGAACTGGAGTTCGGCAAGGTTCCTAATAATGAGGATCAACATACTTTATTTTTAGGAAACACAGGTCTGCTCCGGAGTCAATGAGTGCAAGCACTTTGACTTCATCTTCATTTATTTTGATATGCAAGTTGACTACAGTTTGCTGATGTACAGCAACCATTAAATGCATATCTTCTTCAAACTGTTCAGGATTTGACTGTGATGATCCTGGATGATGTTTCATTTCTTCAATCAAGAACCTGAGTTCTTTAACTTCTTGTACCAGCTTTAGATGCTCTTTATGAAGGGTGGCCAGGTCAATCTTTTGTGGCTCTTGCTGCATTTTAGCCAAGAGAGGATATACATTCTTTTCCATGCTCGGGAGATTAGCAGCTTTCCATGACCATTTGAATTTTTCTTCTCCTGAGCTTTCTTTCACTGATTCTGTGTCTTGGACATATTTTCTCCTAAATTTATGCTTTGGGCTTTGTACTCCTTTGCCCTTCTTGTCGTCCAAGAAAATCTTGTTAAATCTATTTACCAAGTCATCCTTTTTACTGCCTTCTTTCATTTTGGCAATAGCTTTCTTTATCAGCCTTTTAGGATCTTCTTCATCTTCATCATCTGTACTAGCCATGAAACAATTTGCTGCTTCCGAGTCGCTTGAGGAAGAGGAAGACTCTGTTCTAATATTTTGTTTAGTCCAAGCAACAAACAACTTCTGTTCGTCTGATTGCAAAGAACTATCGGAGTCATAACTCACTTGCTCTTCTCGGCATTCAGTACATTTTCCACCACATTTGCAAGGATTATTGTACATTGGTGGACATGCATGAGATCAGTATTTTCTGGTTCACTGCTTTCTAATTCAGTGTTCTCATCTGTGTTCTCTTCATCTCAGGCTACTACATGCATCAAGTTGTGTCTTCTTGGAGGGGCTCTTGTTGGTATCCCTTTGAGATTATCATCAAAAGGTTCTACCTTGGGGAATACCTTTTCTCTGTTAGACCAGGTTGTTGTTCCTTTCTGCTTCCTCTGATAATCTTGATTTCGTTTGTAACATTCAGAAGCAGAGTGGCCTTCTTTGCAACAATAGAAGGATTTCATTTTTCTTTTCTCTGGCTCTTTTATTGAGTCTGGAGGATGTTTTACCTTCCATTTGCTAGAAGACTTTCCTTTATATGTATTTTTTGTTTTATGGCCAGAGTGATGTTTGTGAGCTTTTTTTGGAGGCTCAATGCCGAACATCCGGCATAATTCCCTACCGCCACGAAAGGAGACCGAGTGGGAGAGGTCTTTATCTAGATTTTTATTTTCACAATATTGCAGGAAGATTTTTTCTGTAGCAGCTCTGAACTGTCCCCATGTGTGGAGAGACAAATCTTCCTCAAATTTTTCTCGCAGGAGTTCCCGGAACCCCGAGGGTAAACCAGAAAAATATTTTTCTTTGAAAACTGTTTCTTCTGCTCTATCAAACTCAATCTTATAGATTCTTTTGATCCATTGCTTATGATACCAGTGATACTGGGATACTGTCTTGATTCTGAGTTGCAACAGAATTTGTTTATGTTTTTCTGCAATGGCAGCACTATAGCCAAAAAATTCTGCAATGATCGCGGCCAGGAGTGCACTAATGATATTCGGTTCACCATTTTTAGTGTTGTTCTGTATTTCCATTTTCTGAACATTTGGGAGATGGACATTCCACCAAACACCCAAATTTACATTGAAACCGGAGACAATAACATTTACTGCCTCTGCATGGTTGTGTCTGCCAGTAGACATATAAGCTTGAAAGCATATCATCATTTTATTGACCATATATAATATTTCACCTTCATTCTTATCATCCAAATTCCATGAATAAAAATTCTTTGGGTTAAAAGATTCCTGGAAACCTGAATCTTCTTTCTGGAGATCTGGAGGCACAAATTTGCGTCGCTTATTATAATTCCAACTGGATTCTGCAGCCATGAGAATGACTTCTTTGCCAGAGGTCTTCGGAATGAGGGGCGCAGAACGTGTGATAGGTAGTGAACTAGCAAGATATAATTCACCAGGATGGCTAAGCTTAGATGAATCAATTTTTTGTTTAGCAATTTCTACTTGGATCTTGCCAACTGTTTTGGCAGTGTAATTAACTTTCTCTGCTATGTAGGAAAAGGCTTCTCCTACATTTTTGTCTAAGTCGGATATGGAATCTGTCAAATCATCCTTTAAAGAATCATTTGCCGTTCTGACTTCTCTAGCAGAGACTGGGATATGTTCAACAGTATTCAATCGAATATGCCGAACTTCATCATGAATTTTTCTACAAGTATATTGCAGAGAATCAACCTGTGTAGATCTTGGCATTCTATTTTGTATTTCTATGTTTTGGATGGCCAATCCTTTTAATGCCAATTTTGATCAATTTGCTTGTTCGTCTTTATCATTATTTAGAAGGATGGGAGCTACAGGTGCTGATCCTTCTTCATATTCAAGCTTAATTGGCATGAAGAGTGGAAAGTTTACTTCTGTGTAGATTTCTTCACCCTGGATACTTTTCCATAGATGGCCGCTCTGAGTCTTTTCTCCTTTGGACTCAGGCTTCTTGTCCTCAGCCTTTGCAGAGGACTGCATCATTGCGAGTGTCTGTTTGAATTCCTTCCGCCATTCATAGAAGGAAATCCATTCATTTCTTCGATCCATCTCAAAGTGCCATCTTTCAGACATCTTTCTCCTTTCTCCTGGGGGCAATGTTTGTTTCCAGAATCCTTCAGCTTCTGGATGAGTGTAGAGATCCCAATAAAACAAATTTTTCATGATCTTATCTTTAGGATCAAAAGGAGCATGGCCGAACTTTATTATCTCAAATATTTCTTTCTAGGACAAAGAGGGTTCTTTGATGTCTTTCCTGGTACAAGGCTTCATTCTGGATGGTGAGAGTGCCATTCTTTGTTGGATCTTATGTTCTCTGGCCTGAAGTCTGTATTGCTCACCTTTTTCCATTTCTTGAGTAGGTAGGTCTAGTAATTTTTTGGTTTGGCTGGAGAGTGGGCAGAATCCTAGACCAGATTTATCCATGTGGAGTTTCTGGACAGAAAAAATGCGATCTAACTGGGATGTGGCATCAGAAATTTCATCCTTTTGGATCTCAGTGATACCTGTAGATGCTTTTTTGAAATTTTCTTCCCACCAGCTAGAGGGAGATGATGCCATCATGAATTCTGATTCATGTGGATATTGACTTAGAGGAGAAGGTTCACATTCAGGATTTGGACATGCATATTTGTGTGAACTTTCTTTATCTTTTGGTTGTTTGGGAGGGACTAGGTCCTGACATTCAGGACAAACAACAGAAAAGGGAATATTTACAGCAACTTCTTTATGTAAGCAGGCTCGTCTTAAGAAAGGTTCTTTTACAGAGGAGGTCCTGCTTATAGCATGTTCTGAAGAAGTTGTTCGAAAAGAATTATTAGAGTGTAGAGATTAAAAAGAGGTAGATCTGGGTAGAAGATTCCCACCACGCAGGGCTGTTGGAGGAGGGAAACAGATAACGGCAGAGGAGGAGTCTTCACGAATATAGGAGGTGGTGACAGACTGAGAAAGAGGCTGTTTTGGGGAATCCACCACCCACTCAGGAGGAAAGCTGAGTTGTTTCCAAGAAATTTTTTAAGGAACAAGGGAACCATTCCTGGGATCATTTCTAACCAAGACTGCAGCTGTGTCTTCGTGTCTGGGATACAACTGATTAATTGGATTCTGAGTATTAGTAAATCGAAGGGCAAGGGAGTGATGAATCCGGAGGTTTAAAGCTCCAGACTTCATATCAAAACCAGATGTGTAAATCTTGACTTCTAATACTGTAGTGTCCCCTCCTACCATACCAACGAGATAGGGAGGACGTGGTGCTCAATCCGGGCAATTAGCCCCAAACGTTTGGATTAAAAACATTGATGCAAGAATTGTATCTGTGCATACTATGGAAAAACGACGGTAATCAAATAAATGCTGTTGATATCTAATACACATTCAAGATTCTGTGGCAGCCATGAACTAAAGATCTGTGCAGAATTATACAAGATCATATGGAAATGCCTAAACTTTTAAAAACACAGCAGAAGCAAATTCATTTAATACATCCACATACATTCATAACATTCATCAAATGATAATTGCCAATTTACACAAGAGAATACTTATCTCAATAAGGCAGTCCCAAGCAACTGGCTATGCAACTGCAACGTTCCACCCAACCATAGACCAGGGTGCTCCTCAATCTCTCAGCACCACTGCCACCCCCGAGCTGGGCATGATCTCTACAAGGAACCAGGGAACAGCAGACTCACACATAGCCAAGCATACACCAAGATGAGCCAAGCCAATCTACAATTGGGTTTATCAGGCTACTAGGAGATGGAAAGGAAGAGTTGCTAAGCTAGTGAGCTCCAGCACAGAGCCAGGGATAACCTTGCAAGATCTATCTAGCTTGGCACCCACATTACCTACACACCCAGCACAAGGAAGTATTCTTTTCACTGATGTGCAGTCCCTCAAGCCATACCTTCCCTATCTAGTGCTCTCAGGGTATGCATAGAAGAGTAACCAAAGCCCTCTTGATCTTTTTGAGAGGTTGTCTCCCCCACTAGGTTTATCAAGCCACTTCTATCCACTACCACTCCAACACTTCAGCTCACAGGCTCAACCAAGAACAAGGATGCACATAACTGCAGAACCCCACTTGCTGGGCATGAGAAAAACGTTTTCCACAGTGGAATGTATGAGTTGGGGTTTCAACTAACCCAGAAAAACGTGGGAACCCACAAAAACGAAATGGGAAGTTGGTGAACAACCCAGGAAGCCAAATCCGTTTTTAGAAAAACGTCCTTGGACATTCAGGGGCAAAAACGACCTCCCTACAGTCCTCAAAACGTGGCCCTCCCTCTCCCAACTGTTATATACTGCAAAAACGACTCCCAGGCATGGAAAAGTGCAGTATTTAGATGAAAAACGTAAATGGAAAGAGCCCAGCTAACTCCAACTGCGTGAATGAATGAAGACTGCCCATTCCCCATGGCTTTGGGCACCATTTCCTGGGTGGTTTCTTGCCCCACAAGCAAAAACACGATTTTCCAAGTTGATGGCTTGCCCATGCACGAAAATGGCTTGCCCATACTCTTTCATTCCCAAGGCATTAACTGCCTTAACCAATTTCTTGGAAAAATTAAATGATTGGGTACATGAGACAAAATGGGTAGTTGGTGGTTTATGGGTTTCCCCATTGACACATGGATTAATACCATTGGCTCAAGGTTTGAATAATTTCCCTCCCTTTTCCTTGTAGAGTCATGCCCCATCTCTTTTGTTGCATTGCATAGCCGGTTGTGGGTTTTTCCATTAAAATTCGTATTTACATGGTGTCTTATTTACATTGTGCCCATCTTGCACAAGAACCATGGGCATCTATTTTTAATTGCCGATTCATGAAACGCTAAATCAATGGTGGGGCCTTGGCCTTGAGCTCCTCACCATGATTAATTACAATATTTACATCATTTACGGTTTAATACAAAGGGGGTCAAAATGGGGACATTACAAATACTTTATGAATCTAGGGATCATTCAGAGAGATGTTAAAGCCAGTAATTATATCTAGATATTGAATGCCATTTGAGAGTGGCATTTGGAATCCACCTATTAATGCATCCATGAACTTATTGTGTCGGTTATCCAAACATCAGACAAGGGCTGTGGCATTTATGCCAGGACGGACCAGAGGTTCAACACCAATGAGGGCTCTACCGAGATTAACAAAATTATTTCCATATTTTTTCTTATAACTTTTTACTTCTGCTGGGTCAAGGAGCCCCAGGGTCTGACCGGCTGAACTATTATTTACAGTGACTTCGGAAACACCTTCACGAACTTGAAAAAGTTGTCTAGACTTAAAATGAAACATAGACATATCCTGATATATCTGATCTGCTGAAAGTCAGGGTAGTTCAAAGGGTTTTGTAGGATCATTATTAACAAACTCAGAACTACCATGATTTATCCATTGAATATCGCAACTAGGAAATAAATCATTCATTGAAGAAGTAGAACATTCAGTAGAAGATTTATTTTTTAACTTATCATAGGGAATATGAGAATCCATGATAACCTGATTATTGATGATCGATTGTCTCTGATACCAATTTCATGTAGGGGACTCTTCACGCCGGGGCCTCTACACCTGGTAGACTGGAGCAGGTTCCAGCGTCGAGCTTTCTTTTCCTGGATTGAATGATTGAAACTCACAGGCCTACTATCTTTCTTCGATCGTTCCTTAACTTGTCGAACATGCACTGCTGCTCCCTAGAGACTTACTTTGTGACTTACTGCTATTCACGACTAGAACGATGAATCTTACGAGATAGCAAGGAATTCCAGACCCGGGCTAATGGGTGATACGGCTTAGACAAACCAGAAAGACACAAATTAGAAACTGGGAATGGTACCCAGACTTTATATTAATTGCAACGGAATAGTTACAGATGGCCAGTTAGATTTGTGTCGGAGATGTGGGTCAAACCGCACCAGAAGTCAGGAAAGTGTCCTGAGTCACCATGTGACAAATCATGATCATGGCTCTTTACAAAGTGGAGATCACGGAAACTACTTATTATCGAGATGACAATACATAGTGGAGATTTTTATTAAGGAATCCCACAAAAAACCTTTTATGACAAAAGTGACATTACACAGTGGAGATTTTGAAAGAGGAATCCCACGAAAAACCTTTCATGATGAGGACACTAGCAATTGTCATCAATCAAAAAACTGTAGGCAGTACGAGTCTGGGGCCATTCTATCATATCGTCGTATGGATGGCCATACCAACACTGATAAGTGGGGTCCCACATTTTTGTATAGATGCTCCGGATGATGATGCATTGCCCATTTCTGTTTTGTACTTGAATTTTGGTCTTCACAAGCCACTGGAATTTATTTGAAATAAAAGTATGTAGTAAATGAGTATTATCACACACATCACTTATATACATGTCTTCCACCTTGGAGCACGGGATACAGTACTGGCTATGTTCGTGCTGAATTATTGCAGGTTCCACTCCGCTTTTGCTGAGGCCAAAATCATTCCACCAACAATGAATCCAATCAGGAATTTCATGGATCACATGGGCTCGCTGGAGGACAAACTTGATTTTGGCAAAGTAATCATGATCTCTATTGTCCTTTTTTAAGAAATCCCACCACATATTCAGATAGCTGCCATAGTTGATATCCGTGAGGGGGAATCTTAAGGCACCATCATTTCCTGGCCAAGCTACCAGACCACGCATTTGATTTATACAATAATATTGCTCAAGGACTTGACCTAAAGCAGATTCTGTACTGATAAGACCCAAGTCTTGGAAATGTGTCTGGAGAGTATGGGAGGCATCTATTGCTTGTCGGAGTTATCGGACGTAAACCATGTTTGGGATGGTGAATGTTGACGTTGGATACCGTCGATGCTCTGGGACCAAGTTTACTGATAGGTTGGGATGCTGCAGATTTTCATCCAATACCTCTGTAGACCTAAGATGCCAGGTTGGCTTCCATTGGCTAGCGTAGTCACTCCAGCTCATTTGTTCATCTAAATATATGCACGTGTTGCTTCCTTCATGCCATTATGTGATAATCACCATGCAACTTGGGGTATGAATTCCATATTTTTCCTGCAAATGTTCTCTAGTTAAAAAATCAGCAATACAATTCTGAGAACCTTTTATGTGTTTAATTTCAAACTCATACTGAGAAAACATTGCCTGCCATCTAGCAAACTTTGCTTTAGCAGTAGAGTTTCGTATTGGATTTTCCAATACAAACTTCATTGCTTGGTTGTCTGTTCTTATTAAGAACTTCTTATTCATTAGATGAATTTCAAATTTCTGAATTGCATTTAGACAAGCCTTTATTTCCTTATCAATAGTATGGTATTTTTTCTGTGCATCGTTCCAAGTTCCGGAAGTGAACCATACTATTTCTTAATCCTTGCTAGGGGCCTCTTCACGCTTGGGCCTCTACACCTGGTAGACTGGAGCAGGTTCCAGCGTCGGGCTTGCTTTTCCTAGTTTGAATGACTGAAACTCACACGCCTGTTATCTTTCTTCGACCGCTCCTTAACTTGTCGAACATGCACTGCTGCTCCCTCGAGACTTACTTTGTGACTTACTGCTATTCATGACCAGAACGATGAATCTTACGAGATAGAAAGGAATTCCAGACCTGGGCTAATGGGTGATACGGCTTAGACAAACCAGAAATACACAAATTTGAAACTGGGAATGGTACCCAGACTTTATATTAATTGCAGCGAAATAATTACAGGGCTTTCAGATTAAAAATAGTTCTCAGACTTCTAATATTCCTCTGTCTTATGCACGTAGGCTCATTTATCTTTGGGTAAGGGCCGAAGCGCCGAACCTACTCGAAGGATTCTGGAAGCACTGCGGAGACAGATCAGAAAGACACCTATATTGGACACACAGGTTAAGATATTCTGATGCGATGTTATACCAGTGCTGGCAACTCGCAGAGCATACAATATTGCCTAGACACCTATCAGACCTTGCAAGCTTCAACTACTGAAACACTTGCAGACTCAAATTCTAGACTCTCTAAGAATGCGAAGGCCAAATGAAGAAGGTAGGATCCTATTTATAACATGGAGGAGCCTTGGATCCTTTGAATTGTAGGTCCCATGAAATTGAATCAAATCATTTTTAAAGATGGCCAGTTAGATTTGTGTCGGAGATGTGGGTCAAACCGCACTAGAAGTCAGGAAAGTGTCCTGAGTATCCATGTGACAAATCATGATCGTGGCTCTTTACAAAGTGGAGATCACGGAAACTACTTATTATCGAGACGACAATACATAGTGGATATTTTTATTAAGGAATCCCACGGAAAACCTTTTATGAGAGAAGTGACATTACACAGTGGAGATTTTGAAAGAGGAATCCCACGAAAAAACTTTAATGATGAGGACACTAGCAATTGTCATGAATCAAAAAACTGTAGGCAGTACGAGTCTGGGGCCATTCTATCATATCGTCGTATGGATGGCCATACCGACGCTGATAAGTGGGTTCCCACATTTTTGTATAGATGCTCTGGATGATGATGCGTTTCCCATTTCTGTTTTGTACTTGAATTTTGGTCTTCACAATCCACTGGAATTTATTTGAAATAAAAGTTTGTAGTAAATGAGTATTATCACACACATCACTTATATACATGTCTTCCACCTTGGAGCACGAGATAGAGTACTGGCTATGTTCGTGCTGAATTATTGCAGGGTCCACTCCGCTTTTGCTGAGGCCGAAATCATTCCACCAACAATGAATCCAGTCAGGAATTTCATGGATCCATGGGATCGCTGGAGGCCAAACTTGATTTTGGCAAAGTAATCATGGTCTCTATTGTCCCTTTTTAAGAAATCCCACCACATCTTCTGATAGCTTCCATAGTTGATATCCATGAGGGGGAATCTTAAGGAACCATCATTTCCTGGCCAAGCTGCTAGACCACGCATTTGAATTATACAATAATATTGCTCAAGGACTTGACCTAAAGCAAATTCTGTATTGATAAGACGCAAGTCTTGGAAATGTGTCTGGAGAGTATGGGAGGCATCTATTGCTTGTCGGAGTTGTCGGCCGTAAACCATGTTTGGGACGGTGACTGTTGACGTTGGATACCGTCGATGATCTGGGACCAAGTTTATTAATAGGTTGGGATGTTGCAGATTTTCATCCAATACCTGTGTAGACCTAAGCTGCTAGGTTGACTTCGATTGGCTAGCGTAGTCACTCCAGCTCATTTGTTCATCTAAATATCTGCATGTGTTGATTCCTCCATGCCATTCTGTGATAATTACCATGCAACTTGGGGTCTGAACTCCATATTTTTCCTGCAAATGTTATTTGGTTAAAAAATCAGCAATACAATTCTGAGAACATTTTATGTGTTTAATTTCAAACTCATACTGAGAAAACATTGCCTACCATCTAGCATACTTTGCTTTAGCAGCAGAGTTTCGTATTGTATTTTCCAATACAAAATTCATTGCTTGGTTGTCTGTTCTTATTAATAACTTCTTATTCATTAGATGAATTTCAAATTTCTGAATTGCATTTAGACAAGCCTTTATTTCCTTATCAATAGTATGGTATTTTTTCTGTGCATTGTTCCAAGTTCCTGAAGTGAACCATACTATTTCTTCATCCTTGCCAGGGGCCTCTTCACGCCGGGGCCTCTACACCTGGTAGACTGGAGCGGGTTCCAGCGTCGGGCTTGCTTTTCCTGGCTTGAATGACTGAAACTCACACTCCTTCTATCTTTGTTCGACCGCTCCTTAACTTGTCGAACATGCACTGCTGCTCCCTCGAGACTTACTTTGTGACTTACTGCTATTCACGACCAGAACGATAAATCTTACGAGATAACAAGGAATTCCTGACCCTGGATAATGGGTGATACGGCTTAGACAAACCAGAAATACACAAATTCAAAACTGGGAATGGTACCCAGACTTTATATTAATTGCAGCGGAATAATTACAGAGCTTTCAGATTACAAATAGTTCTCAGACTTCTAATATTCATCTGTCTTATGCATGCAGGCTCATTTATCTTTGGGTAAGGGCCGAAGCGCCGAACCTACTTGAAGGCTTCTTGAAGCACTGCGTAGACAGATCAGAACGACACCTATCTTGGACACAAAGGCTAACATATTCTGATGCGATGTTATACCAGTGCTGGCAACTCGCAGCGCATACAATCTTGCCTAGACACCTATCAGACCTTGCAAGCTTTAACTATTGAAACACTTGCAGACTCAGATTCTAGACTCTCTAAGAATGCGAATGCCAAATGAAGAAGGCAGTCTCCTATTTATAACATGGAGGATCCTTGGATCCTTTGAATTATAGGTCCCGTGAAATCGAATCAAATCATCCTTAAAGATGGCCAGTTAGATTTGTGTCGGAGATGTGGGTCAGACCGTACCAGAAGTCAGAAAAGTGTCCTGAGTCTCCATGTGACAAATCATGATCGTGGCTCTTTACAAAGTGGAGATCACGGAAACTACTTATTATCGAGACGAAAATACATAGTGGAGATTTTTATTAAGGAATCCCACGGAAAACCTTTTATGACAGAAGTGACATTACACAGTGGAGATTTTGAAAGAGGAATCCCACGAAAAACCTTTCATCATGAGGACACTAGCAATTGTCATCAATCAAAAAACTTTAGGCAGTACAAGTCTGGGGCCATTCTATCATATCGTCGTATGGATGGCCATACCGACGCTGATAAGTGGGGTCCCACATTTTTGTATAGATGCTCCAGATGATGATGCATTGCCCATTTCTGTTTTGTACTTGAATTTTGGTCTTCACAAGCCACTAGAATTTATTTGAAATAAAAGTATGTAGTAAATGAGTACTATCACACACATCACTTATATACATGTCTTCCACCTTGGAGCACAGGATATAGTACTGGCTATGTTCGTGCTGAATTATTGCAGGGTCCACTCCGCTTTTGCTGAGGCCGAAATCATTCCACCAACAATGAATCCAGTCAGGAATTTCATGGATCACATGGGCTCGCTAGAGGCCAAACTTGATTTTGGCAAAGTAATCATGGTCTCTATTGTCCTTTTTTAAGAAATCCCACCACATCTTCTGATAGCTGCCATAGTTGATATCCGTGAGGGGGAATCTTAAGGCACCATCATTTCCTGGCCAAGCTACCAGACCACGCATTTGATTTATACAATAATATTGCTCAAGGACTTGACCTAAAGCATATTCTGTACTGATAAGACGCAAGTCTTGGAAATGTGTCTGGAGAGTATGGGAGGCATCTATTGCTTGTTGGAGTTGTCGGCCGTAAACCATGTTTGGGACGGTGACTGTTGACGTTGCATACCGTCGATGCTCTGGGACCAAGTTTATTAATAGGTTGGGATGCTGCAGATTTTCATCCAATAGATCTGTAGACCTATGCTGGCAGGTTGGCTTCCATTGTCTAGCGTAGTCAGTCCAGCTCATTTGTTCATCTAAATATCTGCATGTGTTGTTTCCTTCATGCCATTCTGTGATAATCACCATGCAACTTGGGGTATGAATTCCATATTTTTCCTGCAAATGTTCTTTGGTTAAAAAATCAGCAATACAATTCTGAGAACCTTTTATGTGTTTAATTTCAAACTAATACTGAGAAAACATTGCCTGCCATCTATTAAACTTTGCTTTAGCAGTAGAGTTTCGTATTGGATTTTCCAAAACAAACTTCATTGCTTGGATGTCTGTACTTATTAAGAACTTCTTATTCATTAGATGAATTTCAAATTTCTGAATTGCATTTAGACAAGCCTTTATTTCCTTATCAATAGTATGGTATTTTTTCTGTGCATCGTTCCAAGTTCCTGAAGTGAACCATACTATCTCTTAATCCTTGCGAGGGGCCTCTTCACGCTGGGGCCTCTACACCTGGTAGACTGGAGCAGGTTCCAGCGTCGGGCTTGCCATTGCAGTCTTTCCTGCACTACTTCAATACTGCTCCCCAGCCTTCTTCTAAAGCATCAGTATCAAGGATCTTCATGAGATCTTCATCAATAACATGAAGGATAGGAAGAGTTCTCACCTTTGCTGTTATCCTTCGTACCGCTTTAGTGTGTTGTTTTGACCATGGAGGAGGGTTTGTTCCCAATCTTTTATTAAGCAGCTTTCTATCTTGAGCACAATTTTCATAGTAGGCTGCAACATAGTTCAAGCATCCCAGAAATCTCTTTAATTGTTGTTTATTTGTGATTACATCAGGGAATTTTTTTGCAAACTCAATGGCATGCTTCTGAACTTCTATCTTCCCATGTTTAATTCTCTGTCCCAAGAATTCAATATAAGTTTGGAACAATTTCATCTTCTTTTCTGAAAGAACGAACCCATTCTTATGTACAACATGCAATAGTGTTCTAAGATGTTTTATGTGTTCTTCAATGGACTTTGAAAATACTAAAATATCATCAATATATACCATCAATCAGTCCATGTATGGTTCGAGAACAGACTCCATAATTCTCTAGAACTCTGAAGGGGCATTCTTCAGGCCAAATGGCATTACCTTCCATTCATATTGTCCATGAGGCACATTGAAGGCTTTTTTATACTGGTCTTCTGGTTTTATGCCAATTTGCCAAAAGCCAGACTTGAGATCAAACTTTGAAAAGATTTTGGCTTTTGCTATCCATTTGATCAAATCAGATTTGTTTGGAATTGGATACCGGATCCATTCCAAAGCATCGTTCAGAGGTTTGTAGTTGATGACCATTCTAGGAACTCCTCGAACCTACTCTTAATGTTTGTTGACATAGAATGTTGCACATGACCATGGACTTCTTAATCTTTGGATGAGTCCTTTGTTCAGCAAATCTACAATTTCCTTTTTGCAGAGTTGTCTGTATTCTTTATTCATTGGGATGGCTCTGCTTCTACTAGGGCTTCCCTGGAACCCTCCTCTGTATTTTAGGTTTACCCAAAACTGTTTCCTATGCCATAATGCATTACGAGACGTATGGCAAACCTTTTCAGCAAATTATTTTCTTATTTCTTCAATTTTTTGTTGTACATCGGGATTCTTTAATTCTTCTTCTACCCTGTATAGGTGCTCAGCTTTCTTGATTTCTCTAATCTGGATCCCTTTTTCTTTTATTTTTTCCCTTATAGTATTCACTTCTAGGGTCCAGATTGAGTGAGTTTTTTCTTCAGATGACACTAGTGGAAGAAATATTTCTTTTCTTTTAACAGTAAAATGATAACCAATTTGGCCTCTACTATTATTCTTGACACCATGAGGAATAGTAGTAGATAGAAAACTAGTTCCAATAATACATTCATGAGTAAATTCATCTTCAACTAGTAGAAAGATACAGTTTATATAAAAATTGCCAAGACATACCTTTCCAAAATTGGTTTTGTACTCGATTGCTTTTCTTCCTCCAAATCCTCGAACTGGAGTTCGACAAGGTTCCCAATAATGAGGATCAACATACTTTCTTTCTAGGAAACATAGGTCTTCTCTGGAGTTCTTTAACTTCCTGTACCAGCTTTAGATGCTCTTTATGAAGGGTGGCCAGGTCAATCTTTTGTGGCTCTTGCTGCATTTTAGCCAAGAGAGGATATACATTCTTTTCCATGCTCGGGAGATTAGCATCTTTCCATGACCATTTGAATTTTTCTTCTCCTGAGCTTTCTTTCTCTGATTCTGTATCTTGGACATATTTTCTCCTAAATTTATACTTTGGGCTTTGTACTCCTTTTCCCTTCTTGTCGTCCAAGAAAATCTTGTTAAAGCTATTTACCAAGTCATCCTTTTTACTGCCTTCTTTCATTTTGGCAATAGCTTTCTTTATCATCCTTTTAGGATCTTCTTCATCTTCATCATCGGTACCGGCCATGAAACAATTTGCTGCTTCCGAGTCGCTTGAGGAAGAGGAAGACTCTGTTCTAATATTTTGTTTAGTCCAAGCAGCAAACAACTTCTGTTCATCTGATTGCAAAGAACTATCTGAGTCATAAGTAACTTTCTCTTCTCGGTATTCAGTACATTTTCCACCACATTTGCAAGGATTATTGTACATCTGGTGGACATGCATGAGATCGGTATTTTCTGGTTCACTGCTTTCTGATTCAGTGATCTCATCTGTGTTCTCTTCATCTGAGGCTGCTACATCCATCAAGTTGTGTCTTTTTGGAGGGGCTCTTCTAGGTATCCCTCTGAGATTATCATCAAAAAGTTCTACCTTGGGGAATACCTTTTCTCTGTTAGACCAGGTCCTTGTTCCTTTCTGCTTCCTCTGATAATCTTGATTTCGTTTGTAACATTCAGAAGCAGAGTGGCCTTCTTTTCCAAAATAGAAGCATTTCATTTTTCTTTTCTCTGGCTCTTTTCTTGAGTCTGGAGGATGTTTTACCTTCCATCTGCTAGAAGACTTTCCTTTATACGTATTTTTTGTTTTATGGCCAGAGTTATGTTTGAGAGCTTTTTTTGGAGGCTCAATGCCAAACATCCGACATACTTCCCTACCGTCACGAAAGGAGACCGAGTGGGAGAGGTCTTTATCTAGCTTTTTATTTTGACAATATTGCAGGAAGATTTTTTCTGCAGCAGCTCTGAACTATCCCCATGTGTGGAGAGACAGATCTTCCTCAAATTTTTCTCGCAGGATTTCCCGGAACCCCAAGGGTAAACCAACAAAATATTTTTCTTTGAAAACTCTTTCTTCTGCTCTATCAAACTCAATCTTATAGATTCTTCGGATCCATTGCTTATGATACCAGTGATACTGCGATATTGTCTTGATTCTGAGTTGCAGCAGAATCTGTTTATGTTTTTTTGCAATGGTATCACTATAGCCACAAAATTCTGCAATGATCGCGGCCAGGAGTGCACCAATGATATTAGGTTAACCATTTTTAGTGTTGTTCTGTATTTCCATTTTCTGAACATTTGGGAGATGGACATTCCACCAAACACCCAAATTTCCATTGAAACCAGAGACAATAACATTTACTGCCTCTGCATGGTCGTGTCTGCCTATAGACATATAAGCTTGAAAGCATATCATCATTTTATTGACCATATCTAATATTTCACCTTCATTCTTATCATCCAAATTCCATGAATAAATTCTTTGGGTTAAAAGATTCCTGGAAATTTGAATCTTCTTTCTAGAGATCTGGAGGCACAAATTTGCGCGGCTTATTATAATTCCAACTGGATTCTGCAGCCATGAGAATGACTTCTTTTCCAAAGGTCTTCGGAGTGAGGGGCGCAGAAGGTGTGATAGGTAGTGAAATAGCAATAGATAATTCACTAGGACGGCTAAGCTTAGATGAATCAATTTTTTGCTTAGCAATTTCTGCTTGGATCTTGCCAACTGTTTTGGCAGTGTAATTAACTTTCTCTGCTATGTAGGAAAAGGTTTCTCCTACATTTTTGTCTTAGTCGGATATGGAATCTGTCAAATCATCCTTTAAAGAATCATTTTCCGTTCTGACTTCTTGAGCAGAGAATGGGATATGTTCAACAGTATTCAATCGAATATGATGAACTTCATCATCAATTTTTCTGCAACTATATTGCAGAGAATCAACCTGTGTAGATCTTGGCATTCTATTTTGTATTTCTATGTTTTGGATGGCCAATCCTTTTAATGCCAAGTTTGACCAATTTGTTTGTTCGGCTTTATCATTATTTAGGAGGATGGGAGCTGCAGGTGCTGATCCTTCTTCATATTCAAGCTTAATTGGCCTGAAGGGTGGAAAGTTTACTTCTGTGTAGATTTCTTCACCCTGGAGACTTTTCCATAGATGGCCACTCTGAGTCTTTTCTCCTTTGGACTTAGGCTTCTTGTCCTTAGCCTTTGCAGAGGACTGCATCATTGCAAGTTTCTGTTTGAATTCCTTCCGCCATTCATAGAAGGAAATCCATTCATTTCTTAGATCCATCTCAAAGTGCCATCTTTCAGACATCTTTCTCCTTTCTCCTGGGGGCAATGTTTGTTTCCAGAATCCTTCAGCTTCTAGATGAGTGTAGAGATCCCAAAAAAATAGATTTTTCATGATCTTATCTTCAGGATCAAAAGGAGCATGTCCGAACTTTATTATCTCAAATATTTCTTTCTGGGCCAAAGAGGGTTCTTTGATGTCTTTCCTGGTACAAAACTTCATTCTGGATGGCGGGAGTGCCATTCTTTGTTGGATCTTATGTTCTCTGGCCTGAAGTCTGTATTGCTCACCTTTTTCCATTTCTTGAGCAGGTAGGTCTAGTAATTTTTTGGTTTGGCTGGAGAGTGGGAAGAATCCTAGACCAGATTTATCCATGTGGGGTTTCTGGACAGACAAAATGCGATCTAACTAGGATGTGGCATCAGAAATTTAATCCTTGTGGATCTCAGTGATACCTGTAGATGCTTTTTTGAAATTTTCTTCCCACCAGCTAGAGGGACATGATGCCATCATGAATTCTGATTCATGTGGATACTGACTTAGAGGAGAAGGTTCACATTCAGGATTTGGACATGGATATTTGTGTGAACTTTCTTTATCTTTTGGTTGTTTGGGAGGGACTAGGTCCTGACATTCAGGACAAACAACAGAAAAGGGAATATTTACAGGAACTTCTTTATGTAAGCAGGCTCGTCTTAAGAAAGGATCTTTTACAGAGGAGGTCCTGCTTATAGCATGTTCAGAAGAAGTTGTTCGGAAAGAGATATTAGAGTGTGGAGATTGAAAAGAGGTAGATCTGGGTAGAAGATTCCCACCACGCTAGGCTGTTGGAGGAGGGAAAGAGATAACGGCAGAGGAAGAGTCTTCACAAATATCGGAGGTGGTGACAGACTGAGAAAGAGGTTGTTTTGGGGCATCCACCACCCACTCAGGAGGAAAGCTGAGTTGGTTCCAAGAAATTTTTGAAGGAACAAGGGAACCATTCTTGGGATCACTTCTAACCAAGACTACATCTATGTCTTGGTCTCTGGGATACAACTGATTAATTGGATTCCGAGTATTAGTAAATCGGAGGGCAAGGGAGTGATGAATCCAGAGGTTTAAAGCTCCAGGATTCATATCAAAACCAGATGTGTAAATCTTGACTTCTAATACTTTATGAATCCAGGGATCATTCAAAGAGATGTTAAAGCCAGCAATAATATATAGATATTGAATGCCATTTGAGAGTGGCATTTGGACTCCACCTATTAATGCATCCATGAAATTATTGTGTCGGTTATCCAAACAGCAGACAAGGGCTGTGGCATTTATGCCAGGACGGACCAGAGGTTCAACACCAATGAGGGCTCTACCGAGATTAACAAAATTCTTTCCGTATATTTTTTTATAACTTTTTACTTCTGCTGGGTCAAGGAGGCCAAGGGTCTGACTGGCTGAACTATTATTTACAGTGACTTCGGAACCACCTTCACGAACTTGAAAAAGTTGGCTAGACTTAAAATGAAACATAGACATATCCTGATATATCTGATCTGCTGAAATTCGGGGTAGTTCAAAGGGTTTTGTAGGAACATTATTAAGAAACTCAGAACTACCATGATTTATCCATTGAATATCGCGACTGGGAGATAAATCATTCATTGAAGAAGTAGAACATTCAGTAGAAAATTTATTTTTTAACTTATCATAGGGAATATGAGAATCCATGAGAACCTAATTATAGATGATCGATTGGCTCTGATACCAATTTCACGCAGGGGCCTATTCACACCGGGGCCTCTACACCTGGTAGACTGGAGCAGGTTCCAGCGTCAGGCTTGCTTTTCCTGGCTTGAATGACTGAAACTCACATGCCTACTATCTTTCTTCGACCGCTCCTTAACTTGTCCAACATGCACTGCTGCTCCCTCGAGACTTACTTTGTGACTTACTGCTATTCACGACCAGAACGATGAATCTTACGAGATAGCAAGGAATTCCAGACCCGGGCTAATGGGTGATATGGCTTAGACAAACCAGAAATACACAAATTCGAAACTGGAAATGGTACCCAGACTTTATATTAATTGCAGCGGAATAGTTACAGAGCTTTCAGATTACAAATAGTTCTCAGACTTCTAATATTCCTCTATCTTATGCACGTAGGCTCATTTATCTTTGGGTAAGGGCCGAAGCGCCGAACCTACTCGAAGGCTTCTGGAAGCGTTGCGCAGACAGATCAGAATGACACCTATCTTGGACACACAGGCTAAGATATTCTGATGCGATGTTATACCAGTGCTAGCAACTCACAGAGCATACAATCTTGCCTAGACACCTATCAGACCTTGCAAGCTTCAACTACTGAAACACTTGCAGATTCAAATTCTAGACTCTCTAAGAATGCGAATGCCAAATGAAGAAGGCAGGCTCCTATTTATAACATGGAAGAGCCTTGGATCCTTTGAATTATAGGTCCCGTGAAATCGAATCAAATCGTCCTTAAAGATGGCCAGTTAGATTTGTGTCAAACCGCACCAGAAGTCAGGAAAGTGTCCTGAGTCTCCATGTGACAAATCATGATCGTGGCTCTTTACAAAGTGGAGATCACGGAAACTACTTATTATTGAGACGACAATACATAGTGGAGATTTTTATTAAGGAATCCCACGGAAAACCTTTTATGAGAGAAGTGACATTACACAGTGGAGATTTTGAAAGAGGAATCCCACGAAAAACCTTTGATGATGAGGACACTAGCAATTGTCATCAACCAAAAAACTATAGGCAGTACGAGTCTGGGGCCATTCTATCATATCGTCATATGGATGGCCATACCGATGCTGATAAGTGGGGTCCCACATTTTTGTATAGATGCTCCGGATGATGATGCGTTGCCCATTTATGTTTTGTACTTGAATTTTGGTCTTCACAAGCCACTGGAATTTATTTGAAATAAAAGTATGTAGTAAATGAGTATTATCACACACATCACTTATATACATGTCTTCCACCTTGGAGCACGGTATACAGTACTGGCTATGTTCGTGCTGAATTATTGCAGGGTCCACTCCGCTTTTGCTGAGGCCGAGATCATTCCACCAACAATGAATCCAGTCAGGAATTTCATGGATCCATGGGCTCGCTGGAGGCCAAACTTGATTTTGGCAAAGTAATCATGGTCTCTATTGTCCTTTATTAAGAAATCCCACCACATCTTCTGATAGCTACCATAGTTGATATCCGTGAGGGGGAATATTAAGGCACCATCATTTCCTGGCCAAGTTGCCAGACCACGCATTTGATTTATACAATAATATTTCTCAAGGACTTGACCTAAAGCAGATTATGTACTGATAAGACGCAAGTCTTGGAAATGTGTCTGGAGAGTATGGGAGGCATCTATTGCTTGTCGGAGTTGTCGGCCGTAAACCATGTTTGGGACGGTGACTGTTGACGTTGGATACCGTCGATGCTCTGGGACCAAGTTTATTAATAGGTTGGGATGCTGCATATTTTCATCCAATACCTCTGTAGACCTAAGCTGCCAGGTCGGCTTCCATTGGCTAGCGTAGTCACTCCAGCTCATTTGTTCATCTAAATATCTGCATGTGTTGCTTCCTCCATGCCATTCTGTGATAATCACCATGCAACTTGGGGTCTGAATTCCATATTTTTCCTGCAAATGTTCTTCGGTTAAAAAATCAGCAATACAATTCTGAGAACCTTTTATGTGTTTAATTTCAAACTCATACTGAGAAAACATTGCCTGCCATCTAGAAAACTTTGCTTTAGCAGGAGAGTTTCGTGTTGGATTTTCCAATACAAACCTCATTGCTTGGCTGTCTGTTCTTATTAAGAACTTCTTATTCATTAGATGAATTTCAAATTTCTGAATTGCATTTAGACAAGCCTTTATTTCCTTATCAATAGTATGGTATTTTTTCTGTGCATCGTTCCAAGTTCCTGAAGTGAACCATACTATCTCTTAATCCTTGCGAGGGGCCTCTTCACGCTGGGGCCTCTACACCTGGTAGAATGGAGCAGGTTCCAGCGTCAGGCTTGCTTTTCCTGGGTTGAATGACTAAAACTCATACGCCTGCTATCTTTCTTCGACCGCTCCTTAACTTGTCGAACATGCACTGCTGCTCCCTCGAGACTTACTTTGTGACATACTGCTATTCACGACCAGAACGATGAATCTTACGAGATAGCAAGGAATTCCAGACCCGGGCTAATGGGTGATACGGCTTAGACAAACCAGAAATACACAAATTCGAAACTGGGAATGGTACCTAGACTTTATATTAATTGCAGCGGAATAATTACAGAGCTTTCAGATTACAAATAGTTCTCAGACTTCTAATATTCCTCTGTCTTATGCACGCAGGCTCATTTATCTTTGGGTAAGGGCCGAAGCGCCGAACCTACTCGAAGGCTTCTGGAAGCACTGCGCAGACATATTAGAACGACACCTATCTTGGACACACAGGCTAAGATTTTCTGATGCGATGTTATACCGGTGCTGGCAACTCGCAGAGCATACAATCTTTCCTAGACACCTATCAAACCTTGCAAGCTTCAACTACTAAAACACTTGCAGACTCAAATTCTAGACTCTCTATGAATGCGAATGCCAAATGAAGAAGGAAGGCTCCTATTTATAACATGGAAGAGCCTTGGATCCTTTGAATTATAGGTCCCGTGAAATCGAATCAAATCGTCCTTAAAGATGGCCAGTTAGATTTGTGTCGGAGATGTGGGTCAAACCGCACCAGAAGTCAGGAAAGTGTCCTGAGTCTCCATGTGACAAATCATGATCGTGGATCTTTACAAAGTGGAGATCACGGAAACTACTTATTATCGAGACGACAATACATAGTGGATATTTTTATTAAGGAATCCCACGGAAAACCTTTTATGAGAGAAGTGACATTACACAGTGGAGATTTTGAAAGAGGAATCCCACGAAAAACCTTTCATGATGAGGACACTAGCAATTGTCATCAATCAAAAAACTGTAGGCAGTACAAGTCTGGGGACATTCTATCATATCGTCGTATGGATGGCCATACCAACCCTGATAAGTGGGGTCCCACATTTTTGTATAGATGCTCCGAATGATGATGCGTTGCCCATTTCTGTTTTGTACTTGAATTTTGGTCTTCACAAGCCACTGGAATTTATTTGAAATAAAAGTATGTAGTAAATGAGTATTATCACACACATCACTTATATACATGTCTTCCACCTTGGAGCACAGGATACACTACTGGCTGTGTTCGTGTTGAATTATTGCAGGTTCCACTCCGCTTTTGCCGAGGCCGAAATCATTCCACCAACAATGAATCCAGTCAGGAATTTCATGGATCACATGGGCTCGCTGGAGGCGAAACTTGATTTTGGCAAAGTAATCATGGTCTCTATTGTCCCTTTTTAAGAAATCCCACCACATCTTCTGATAGCTGCCATATCTGATATCCGTGAGGGGGAATCTTAAGGCACCATCATTTCCTGGCCAAGCTGCCAGACTAAGCATTTGATTTATACAATAATATTGCTCAAGGACTTGACCTAAAGGAGATTCTGTACTGATAAGACGCAAGTCTTGGAAATGTGTCTGGAGAGTATGGGAGGCATCTATTGCTTGTCGGAGTTGTCGGCCATAAACCATGTTTCGGACGGTGACTGTTGACGTTGGATACCGTCGATGCTCTGGGACCAAGTTTACTAATAGGTTGGGATGCTGTAGATTTTCATCCAATACCTCTGTAGACCTAAGCTGCCAGGTTGGCTTCCATTGGCTAGTGTAGTCACTACAGCTCATTTGTTCATCTAAATATCTGCATGTGTTGCTTCCTTCATGTCCTTCTGTGATAATCACCATGCAACTTGGGGTCTGAATTCCATATTTTTCCTGCAAATGTTCTCTGGTTAAAAAATCAGCAATACAATTCTGAGAACCTTTTATGTGATTAATTTCAAACTCATACTGAGAAAACATTGCCTGCCATCTAGCAAACCTTGCTTTAGCAGTAGAGTTTCGTATTGGATTTTCCAATACAAACTTCATTGCTTGGTTGTCTGTTCTTATTAAGAACTTCTTATTCATTGGATGAATTTCAAACTTATGAATTGCATTTAAACAAGCCTTTATTTCCTTATCAATAGTATGGTATTTTTTCTGTGCATCGTTCCAAGTTCCTGAAGTGAACCGTACTATTTCTTCATCCTTGCCATTGCAGTCTTTTTTGCACTGCTTCAGTACTTCTCCCCAGCCTTCTTCTGAAGCATCAGTCTCAAGGATCTTCATGAGATCTTCATCAATAACATGAAGGATAGGAAGAGTTCTCACCTTTGATTTTATCCTTCGTACCGCTTCAGTGTGTTTTTTTGACCATGGAGGAGGGCTTGTTCCCAATCTTTTATTAAGCAGCTTTCTATCTTGAGCACAATTTTCATAATAGGCTGCAACATAGTTCAAGCATCCCAGAAATCTCTGTAATTGTTTTTTATCTGTGATTACATCAGGGAATTTTTCTGCAAACTCAATGGCATGCTTCTGAACTTCTATCTTCCCATGTTTAATTCTCTGTCCCAAGAATTCAATATCAGTTTGGAACAATTTCATCTTCTTTTCTGAAAGAACGAACCCATTCTTATGTACAACATGCAATAGTGTTCTAAGATGTTTTATGTGTTCTTCAATGGACTTTGGAAATACTAAAATATCATCAATATATACCATCAACCAGTCCATGTATGGTTCCAGAACAGACTCCATAATTCTCTGGAACTCTGAAGGGGCATTCTTCAGGCCAAATGGCATTACCTTCCATTCATATTGTCCATGAGGCACATTGAAGGCTGTTTTATACTGGTCTTCTTGTTTTATGCCAATTTTCCAAAAGCTAGACTTGAGATCAAACGTTGAAAAGATTTTGGCTCCTGCTATCCGTTTGATCAAATCAGATTTGTTTGGAATTGGATACCAGATCCACTCCAAAGCATCATTCAGAGGTTTGTAGTTGATGACCATTCTAGGAACTCCTTGAACCTGCTCTGAATGTTTGTTGACATAGAATGCTTCACATGACCATGGACTTCTTGATCTTTGGATGAGTCCTTTGTTCAGTAAATCTTCAATTTCCTTTTTGCAGAGTTGTATGTATTTTTTATTCATTGGGATGGCTCTGCTTCTACTAGGGTTTCCCTGGAACCCTTCTCTGTATTTTAGGTTTACCCAAAACTGTTTCCTATGCCAGAATGCATTAGGAGACGTATGGCAAACCTTGTCAGCTAATTCTTTTCTTATTTCTTCAATTTTTTGCTGTACACCGGGATTCTTTAATTCTTCTTCTAGCCTGTATAGGTGCTCAGCTTTCTTGGTTGCTCTAATCTGGATCCCTTTTTCTTTTATTTTTTCCCTTACAGTATTTACTTCTAGGGTCCAGATTGAGTGAGTTTTTTCTTCAGATGACACTAGTGGAAGAAATATTTCTTTTCTTTTAACAGTAAAATGATAACCAATTTGGCCTCTACTATTATTCTTGACACCATGAGGAATAGTAGTAGATGGAAAACTAGTTCCAATAATACATTCATGAGTAAATTTATCTTCAACCAGTAGAAAGATACAGTTTATATAAAAATTGCCAAGACATACCCTTCCAAAACTGGTTTTGTACTCGATTGCTTTTCTTCCTCCAAATCCTCAAACTGGAGTTAGACAAGGTTCCCAATAGTGAGGATCAACATACTTTCTTTCTAGGAAACATAGTTCTTCTCCGGAGTCAATGAGTGCAAGAACTTTGACTTCATCTTCATGTATTTTGATATGCAAGTTAACTACAGTTTGCTGATGTACACCAACCATTAAATGCATATCTTCTTCAGACTGTTCAGGCTTTGACTGTGATGATCCTGGATGCTCTTTCATTTCTTCAATCAAGAACCTGAGTTCTTTAAGTTCCTGTACTAGCTTTAGATGCTCTTTATGAAGGGTGGCCAGGTCAATCTTTTGTGGCTCTTGCTGCATTTTAGCCAAGAGAGGATATACATTATTTTCCATGTTCGGGAGATTAGCAGCTTTCCATGACCATTTGAATTTTTCTTCTCCTGAGCTTTCTTTCTCTGATTCTGTATCTTGGACATATTTTCTCCTAAATTTATGCTTTGGGCTTTGTACTCCTTTGCCCTTCTTCTCGTCCAAGAAAATCTTGTTAAAGATATTTACCAAGTCATCCTTTTTACTGCCTTCTTTCATTTTGGCAATAGCTTTCTTTATTAGCCTTTTAGGATCTTCTTCATCTTCATCATCGGTACCAGCCATGAAATAATTTGCTGCTTCCGAGTCGCTTGAGGAAGAGGAAGAATCTGTTCTAATATTTTGTTTAGTCCAAGCAGCGAACAACTTCTGTTCATCTGATTGCAAAGAACTATCTGAGTCATAAGTCACTTGCTCTTCTCGGCATTCAGTACATTTTCCACCACATTTGCAAGGATTATTGTACATCTGGTGGACATGCATGAGATCAGTATTTTATGGTTCACTGCTTTCTGATTCAGTGATCTCATCTGTGTTCTCTTCATCTGAGGCTGCTACATGCATCAAGTTGTGTCTTTTTGGAGGGGCTCTTCTAGGTATCCCTCTGAGATTATCATCAAAAGGTTCTACCTTGGGGAATACCTTTTTTCTATTATACCAGGTCCTTGTTCCTTTCTGCTTCCTCTGATAATCTTGATTTCGTTTGTAACATTCAGAAGCAGAGTGGCCTTCTTGGCCACAATAGAAGCATTTCATTTTTCTTTTCTCTGGCTCTTTTCTTGAGTTTGGAGGATGTTTTACCTTCCATCTGCTAGAAGACTTTCCTTTATATGTATTTTTTGTTTTATGTCCAGAGTGATGTTTGTGAGATTTTTTTGGAGGCTCAATGCCCAACATCCGTCATACTTCCCTACCGCCACAAAAGGAGACCGAGTGGGAGAGGTCTTTATCTAGATTTTTATTTTCACAATATTGTAGGAAGATTTTTTCTGTAGTAGCTCTGAACTGTCCCCATGTGTGGAGAGACATATCTTCCTCAAATTTTTCTCGCAGGAGTTCCCGGAACCCCGAGGGTAAACCAACAAAATATTTTTCTTTGAAAACTCTTTCTTCTGATCTATCAAACTCAATCTTATAGATTCTTCTGATCCATTGCGTATGATACCAATGATACTGGGATACTGTCTTGATTATGAGTTGCAACAGAATCTGTTTATGTTTTTCTGCAATGGTAGCACTATAGCCACAAAATTCTGCAATGATCGCGGCCATGAGTGCACCAATGATATTCGGTTCACCATTTTTAGTGCTGTTCTGTATTTCCATTTTCTGAACATTTGGGAGATGGAAATTCCACCAAACACCCAAATTTCCATTGAAACAGGAGACAATAACATTTATTGCCTCTGCATGGTCGTGTCTGCGTGTAGACATATAAGCTTGAAAGCATATCATCATTTTATTGACCATATCTAATATTTCACCTTCATTCTTATCATCCAAATTCCATGAATAAAAATTCTTTGGGTTAAGAGATTCCTGGAAACCTGAATCTTCTTTCTGGAGATCTGGAGGCACAAATTTGCGCGGCTTATTATAATTCCAACTGGATTCTGCAGCCATGAGAATTTCTTCTTTGCCAGAGGTCTTCGGAGTGAGGGGCGCAGAAGGTGTGATAGGTAGTGAACTAGCAAGAGATAATTCACCAGGACGGCTAAGCTTAGATGAATCAATCTTTTGCTTAGCAAATTCTGCTTGGATCTTGCCAACTATTTTGGCAGTGTAATTAACTGTCTCTGCTATGTAGGAAAAGGCTTCTCCTACATTTTTGTCTAAGTTGGATATGGAATCTGTCAAATCATCCTTTAAAGAATCATTTTCCGTTCTGACTTCTTGAGCAGAGACTGGGATATGTTCAACAGTATTCAATCGAATATGCTGAACTTCATCATCAATTTTTCTGCAAGTATATTGCAGAGAATCAACCTGTGTATATCGTGGCATTCTATTTTGTATTTCTATGTTTTGGATGGCCAATCCTTTTAATGCCAAGTTTGACCAATTTGCTTGTTCGGATTTATCATTATTTAGAAGGATGGGAGCTGCAGGTGCTGATCCTTCTTCATATTCAAGCTTAATTGGCCTGAAGGGTGGAAAGTTTACTTCTGTGTAGATTTCTTCACCCTGGAGACTTTTCCATAGATGGCCGCTCTGAGTCTTTTCTCCTTTGGACTCAGGCTTCTTGTCCTTAGCCTTTGCAAAGGACTACATCATTGCCAGTGTCTATTTGAATTCCTTCCGCCATTCATAGAAGGAAAGCCATTCATTTCTTAGATCCATCTCAAAGTGCCATCTTTCAGACATCTTTCTCCTTTCTCCTAGGGGCAATGTTTGTTTCCAGAATCCTTCAGCTTCTGGATGAGTGTAGAGATCCCAATAAAACAAATTTCTCATGATCTTATCTTTAGGATCAAAACGAGCATGGCCGAACTTTATTATCTCAAATATTTCTTTCTGGGCCAAAGAGGGTTCTTTGATGTCTTTCTTGGTACAAGGCTTCATTCTGGATGGCGGGAGTGCCATTCTTTGTTGGATCTTATGTTCTCTAGCCTGAAGTCTGTATTGCTCACCTTTTTCCATTTCTTGAGCAGGTAGGTCTAGTAATTTTTTGGTTTGGCTGGAGAGTGGGAAGAATCCTAGACCAGATTTATCCATGTCGGGTTTCTGAACAGACAAAATGCGATCTAACTGGGATGTGGCATCAGAAATTTTATCCTTGTTGATCTCAGTGATACATGTAGATGCTTTTTTGAAATTTTCTTCCCACCAGTTAGAGGGAGATGATGCCATCATGAATTCTAATTCATGTGGATATGTACTTAGAGGAGAAGGTTCACATTCATGATTTGGACATGGATATTTGTGTGAACTTTCTTTATCTTTTGGTTGTTTCGGAGGGACTAGGTCCTGACATTCAGGACAAACAACAGAAAAGGGAATATTTACAGGAACTTCTTTATGTAAGCAGGCTCGTCTTAAGAAAGGTTCTTTTACAGAGGAGGTCCTGCTTATAGCATGTTCAGAAGAAGTTGTTCGGAAAGAATTATTAGAGTGTGGAGATTGAAAAGAGGTAGATATGGGTAGAAGATTCCCACCACGCTGGGCTATTGGAGGAGGGAAAGAGATAACGACAGAGGAGGAGTCTTCATGAATATCGGAGGTGGTGACAGACTGAGAAAGAGGCTATTTTGGGGCATCCACCACCCACTCAGGAGGAAAGCTGAGTTGGTTCCATGAAATTTTTGAAGGAACAAGGGAACCATTCCTCGGATCACTTCTAACCAAGACTGCAGCTGTGTCTTGGTCTCTAGGATACAACTGAATGATCCTTGGATTCATAAAGTATTAGAAGTCAAGATTTACACATATGGTTTTGATATGAAGCCTGGAGCTTTAAACCTCCGGATTCATCACTCCCTTGCCCTCCGATTTACTAATACTCAGAATCCAATAATTAATTACAATGAATAGGATTTATTCTGTTTATGTTTTATTCTATTTACATAGAATAGGATTTACAATGAATAGGCTTTAAACAAAGCATGCACGAGAATAATTCTTTTGAAGAAAAATTTGAATTTGTTTTTTAATGGAAATAAGCTGGTATTTATTGTCGTTGTTTTTAATGAAGATCGTCTGGTATTTTTGTGTTTAGGTGCAGGGGAGATGGTATTTTTGCATTAGGTGTGAGAGCAAAAAGTTTCAGTCGATTGACCTAGATCCATTGGCAGGAATTAGGTTGACTTGGACTACGTGGGTATTTAGTAAAGCTTTGCTTAAGATTTGACATGCTGCGAGTTGTTAATGGCTTAGAACAAGAAGTTGTTGCCTTAAATTTTCATTCACTTGTGACCTAGAATCTTCTCACCGAAACAAACTCATTTTGAAAAATTAGAGCCTAGTTAAAGCCTATTCGCTGTAAAGCAAGAGTAACCGTTCTAAACATTTGATGATTTTGGGATTCTAATTTAGGATTGGAATTGGTGTTTTTTACTTTCTAATATATAATTTTTTTTAATCAAGTTATGTAATAAACTTTAACGAAAATGCTATCAAGTACTGATGAACTCGTCGAACCTTTAGGCTACACCATAGCACGAGTAGTCAATTGGTTTACATGGGAAAGGACTTATATTTTTCAATTTCTAGTAGTATGAGTAGTCAAGTGGACAATGGAGGAAGGGACTTGTAACATTCAATGGAGAAATCACCGACCAGTCTGACCATAACAAATTACATTCAATGTTGTAACAAAAAGGAAATACAATGAGGTAAATGAATACAGACTGCATAGCATAGATTATATTTCCAGATTACAGATGAATACAAAATACATATGTATACATAGTACACCGCACATACTACATTTCCAGATTACATTGCACAGGAAAAAGTTGAAAGGAACAGGAAAGGTAAATGTATCTGTAATAGGTGGTCCAACTGATGATGATGATGTTGTGCTGAGGTGCGCAGAATCTCCGTCGTTTGGTCTGATGATGATGTTGTTGTGCCTGGTTGTTGCTGCGGTGGAGTTAACAAGGTAGGGAATACATTCAACTATAAGATATAATAGAGGCATGGAGGGGGCTGGAAGAGTCGACATTTTCAATTGAAAAGGCCACCCGACAACTGTAAAGTAGAAACGAGTGAGTGGAGAAACAGGAATATGCATCGGAGCATGAAAAACGAGGTGAGTTAGTGGAGCTATGGATTGACAACAATAGAGGTAGTGGAGCACAATCACCTGGGAATTGGATTGATTCTATTGAAAAAAAATCTTTGTAACTACAATAAACATGCTCCCTAATTAATTCAGCAAATCTCCATCATACATCATTGAAGGTGATGAAGAATATCTTGGTTCAATTGATCGATTCAATTGATAATTAATTTTTAAAGAATTCTCCAACCCCATCTCCACCCTCAAATTTGAAATATTAGGCCTATCGGTGTAATAAAATAAATTCACACATGTCATTTTTAAGTTTAATTAATTTGTAAATGAACTATACATTTGGAATTAACATTAAAAATTGTTTATTACTTACTAGTTAATATGAACATAATTAATATAAAATGACTATTTCCATGTTGTTAGAATCTCATATTAAATATTGACACACATATGATACACACTCACCTATATTTTTTTAATATCAACATGTAATGACAATGGTGCCACAATAATTCTACTATTTTATACTATATATGAAATGAGATATAAATACTTTCAAGTAAAACAAAATTCCTTTTCAATCATCATTCCATACAATCACAAATTACTCGATAAGAAAACACATTTAATTGTTTAAAAACATTCCATAATCACGTTTCCATTTCCACCGTTATAACATGAAAAATACACAATATAATTAGAGAATTAAAGATAACAAAAAATAAAATGATATATCAACACTCTAAATGATGAAATAAAAATGTACATATCACTCTACGTTACATTTCCATCACCCTAATTATCTTCCTTGCTTGGCATGATAGCACAGTTTTTCTTAAAACTTTGTTTAGATCTAGGGTTGTGTCTTAATACAAACCACCAATCCTTATCCAAACATATATCCACGTAAAAAAACACTTGGTTGCAGTGTTTTTGAAAAACATAAGGCTCATTAGTTTCATCCCACATCTTTCTAGAGTTGATACATATCAACCCACTATCACTATCACGATCTTCCTATTGAATGTGCCCCACCACTTGCACCTGAAAATAACACATTGGAAATATGAGAAGTACACTTGAATGATCATGTATCTTTCTAACATAACTTAACTTCCCCTCTTTTAGGTTTTGATCGTGGTGGTTATCACGACTATATTGGTCGAACTCAACTTCCACTCCAAGTATTGTTTAATATGTCCATCATCGGTATCCTTAGTGCAAAAATGATGCCCATATGCCCACATAGATGGGAACAAATGCACTCGTAAGAAATTGAACAAATGAAGGTGGCATATGTCTAATAGCCCAACCATTAATATATAAAATATATATGTTATAATTCAAAGGTGCATTATAAAGTAAAAAATGTACAAAAAGAGATTATCACCGAGTTGTTACACCCATCCTTATGTTTAGCGCACCCTCCTCAACATGTAGGTAACGACTAGATGCACCATATTTCTCTCTGACTTGGTCAACAACCCAACTATTGGGACAAATAATTAGCATATTATAATTCAAATGATTGGGATAAGGCATGCTTCTATCGTTCATCCCTCCGAATTATTTATTGTCAATGTCCCATTTCCTCCTCCACTCTTCATACAATGTGCGCACTGTTGTTTTGCCTCTGCATTGCAAAGAATGAATTTATTGATGGCATCAATTTTTGAATTCAATGTTGTATTCATGAAATCAAATCGACATATAGCACATATGAGATGAAATATTGGATTATGAAGTTCATTGTGAATAGTTACTATATATAAATGTGATGAAAGATAAGTGACTTACTCTTTATCATGCACCCTTTTTCGTTCATTTGGAGTATATCCCCTTCCATTTTGTCCTCGTTGTGTTCATCATCTCAAATCACTTCCCCTAGTGTGCAGCCAATTTTCTTGATGTACTCACTAGAATAATAGAACAACTTATATACCATGTACCCCTCTACCACAACCCCTCAATTTTTTCCCTTTGTCAAACAAATCCCTTCAATTTTTTCAAGTACCTCTCTAAGAAGAACATCCAATGACATGATACCACCCCGACTAATTCAACCTCATAAACTAGTGGAATTAGAAGATGAACCTACAAGTCCATGAAACTCATTGGAATTTCCTTCTCAAACATACAAACAATCTCAATTATCTTTTGACACCACCATGGAATGCTAGCCATGTGAATCTCCTTTTATATGATCCACCATACAAATGTAGATAGTTTAGATATGGAATGACACAGGTCCTTGGAAAAGTTGTGGTTCACACACCCATCCATGAACAAAGGATAATGACACTACAAAATAAGCACATAAAAGTTTAAAATTTGTGTTTTAAAAAATCTAAACATTTTTAATCTACAATGAAATAGTGTCGTAAAGTAGACCCATATAAATAAGTTTTTTTCACACCCAATATAACTTCTTTTTCCAAAGAAATATCATATTTCTTCAAAACCCATGGGACATCAATTTCTTTAAATGACCAAGAGGGGCCAACCTCTCCTCTATTTTCTTGTCTTGGCCAATGCTTCTTTTTAGTATTTGAACAAATAAGATCTCTCCTTACATCCATCATGTCACTTTGTTTTGATGATACGTTCCTCCATAAAGAAAATGAATTTTTTTTAAATATATGTACGGGATCTAGAAAGTGGACAACCTTAAGATGATCCCAATATGGGAACTCATAAGATACTGATTTCCTTTTCATCCCAATATGAATTTTCTCAACATAGGTGTAAAAAAATTCAAAATCATGATTCAAGCATAGTTTCCCCATTAGAACCAAACATTTCTACAATTTCCTTCTCCTTCTCTTTGTCATATGCCTTAAGTCAGTGGGCTTGTGTCATTATTTCAAGACATTGGGTTATCTGTGGTTTATCATTGAAAGTAGATGTTTCTCTCTTATAAGCCGTGGTTTTCTAGGGGGAATACCCTTGAGCAGTCATACACTGTATTTTGTAGGTGGCTGGACCACCTAGCGTTCATAGAAGGTCCACAACTTTTACATCCATGATACCCTTTTGTTACAAGAACCGCAGTGTTATGGTATATAGAGCACTTTAGTGTTGAAGATCAATATAGCCATGATGAACTGAATATGCCAAAAATATTGTTACGAATATAAACAAATAAAACAACACATTTACTAGAGAAAAATCCTAATCTCGGATAATCACGTGTGGTGTATGCACATGTTCCATACAACATAAAACTCGTCTTTGCTGGGATGGGCCTTGATACATCGTATACCTATATACCTTTCCATAATTCCTTCAATTCATCGAACAATGGTTGTAGGTAAACATTCGTATTATTCACTTGTATTCTACTAGGGACTATAACAACCAACATCAGATGTTCATTCTTCACGAAAAACCATGGGGGGGTATTTTTATTGATCACTACTACATGCCAAACATAATAGTTGTTGTTTTGGAGGGAATATGGGTTGACGCCATCCATGGCTATGCTCAATCAAAGGCTTTGTACTTCAACCTTGAATTTATTGAGCCATGTATCCTCTATATGCTTCATGGTTATTTTGAATAACCTATGGTTAGTGGGAAATATAAACGTATAAGGTCATTTAACGTTCATAAAATTGACCATTTTCAATGTTGATTGTGTGACAAAACTCCTCAAAATATAAGGGAGTCGATGGTCAGTTACTTCAAAAGTGCTAACAAACACACATCTGACATGCCATGCATTTATTTCAAGTTGAATAGTAACATTTTTGTCCCCGACTGGATAGACTTTGATTGTCCATGTCCAAAGAGAGGGGTGGTGGAAGCCGATTTAAGGATTTGGAAGAAGGTATTAGTGATATGAGCATCATCCCCTACCTTATTCTGCTAGAATGCATGTAACAACATTGTGTCCATGGCACTTGTATGTCATAAGAACTTATCCATACCAACCTCTATTTCATTGCCTCCATTTCCAACATGTGAAGAACTACTATTATTGTAGGAATTTCTAATTGATGAGTTTGGATGTAGTTGGAATTGAATAGGTAGTTGATTCAACCATGCCTGGTATGATTCCTCTCTGAGTTGTACTCTTTTTGCAACCTTGTCTCAATTTGGCACTGTAGTGGGGTGCAACGGAAGATGGTAGATAGGTCACTCATCATCAGAATCCTTATTTAAAAAATATTGAACATTACATCGATGATATTAGTAATCACAATGCAATTGGATTGTTCCGACATTATACCAAACCATTATTATAGAAGCATGAGAGGTTTTTCAATAGTAAATGTTCAATTGCAAACAATTTATAAAACAAATTTTCAAATTGAGCAATACATTAACATCAATCCCATTGAAAAATAAAAAATACAATTAATCAATGTTTTTTGTCTTATGCCCCAAGGGGACGTCTAAAGTTAGTGACAATGCAAGGCGTCTTTGATGAGCGGTTGGAGGTATACAAAATTTATAGTTTATTAACAACTCATCAACAAGAGACAAACTATGTATTGCATGAACAACAACAAATATGGACACTTTCGTTTTCATAAATAACTCGTCATTGAAGTGTTCCTCAAATGAACAATTTGCTGAAAATAAAGAGCACATAGAACTGTTTATGAACCTTGCAATGTTTCCATGAGTGGGTGGACGACCATCGATATATAACAGGTTCTTCCTATTAAAGTTTCCAGAAACATAACCATTCATGCATATACTATACATGGAGATGCTATGTTTGTATTTAACAATATTCAAGTAATCCGACTTACAATAGATAGGACCAAAAATTGGCATAAACGCTATTGAGGGCTGGTGCAAGGTAATGATACCCAATTATGACACGTTAGTTGCAATGACATTCTGGAAAAACAGAAATATTATCATTAAAATCAATTATTAGAGGTACCTACAAAACTTTTTCCGATTAGGTGTTAAAAGATGAAACGTATAAAAATGGATGACCTTCCAGAATATATAACTTTTATTTATGGAAAAGTGGTATAACCACCCCAAAATGTCATTATTCGAATATTGGTATGTTATTTTTTTTCTAAAACATAATGCACATGTTTTTGTTGACTTGCCTATTTGCTATGTAAATTTTCAATTTATGAGAAAAAAAATATGTAGAGACGTAGGCAACAGACAAATATTTTGTGGAGCTATTTTTACAAAATTTTAAAAGTTAATTTTATATATTTTTTAAATTACCGAAGTCAGTGAAGCCCTAAAAGGACATTGTCAAGTTTTAATCCACCATATCATGGTCTAAAAATAATCAAAATGCATTTTTTTTTAGGTTGTAGGTATTTTCGTGCTCTTAGGTGGGTTCTTTTCCATTTTCGAAATATGTAAGCCAATCAAAAGTTATAGGCCAAATAAACGACCTATGTTTTTTACGAATTTGACATGAGTGCAGTTTAACATGAATTAAAAATAGAGAACAACAACAGATCTATTAAAAAATTATATATTTGGAATCTGCACACAGAGCTCGACAAGTGTGTGCAATTTCATTTGTAGTGCACTCGTGGAGCTTATGCAGAACTAGCTATGAAAAACAGGAAGTTGCAGCGTTTGATGTTTTCTGCTATAAATCAGGGATAAATCAGACCAAGCCTAAAGGTGCAATCCAAAGCTAATTCCAAGCCTGCAAGGGCGCCAAAAACAATTTGAATTCAAACACATGCGCATGCAACTATGTGCACGCGTGATTGAAAGCGTGCACGCGATAAGAAAAGCTCGCACGCATCCTTGCGCGTACGTGCTATTGTATGCCTTTGTATGGTTTATTTAATTTCCTTTGTCAAGGGGATACATGAAGTTGATGAAGATGTGATGATGAAGAAGATGACGATGATGGAGATGTTGATGAGGAAGGGGGAGATGAAAATGATGTTGAAGATGTTGATGATGATGATGATGATGATAAGATGATGGTGATGATGATGATGATGACAATGGTGATGAAGATGACGATGAGGATGATGGTGATTATGATGAGATGATGGTGATGGTGATGATGATGATGGAAATGGTGATGAAGATGACGATGAGGATGATGGTGATGATGATGATGGTGACGAGGATGATGATCATGATGGTGATGAAGATGATGATGATGATGATGAATATGATGATGATGATGATCATCATCATCATCATTACCATCACCATCATCATCAACATCTTCATCATCATTGTCATCTCCCCCTTCCTCATCAACATCTCCACCATCGTCATCTTCTTCATCATCATCATCATCTTCATCACCATCCTCATCAACATCAACATCATCTCCATCATCATCATCTTCTTCATCCTCATCACCATCATCATCATCATCTTCGTCATCATCATCATTGTGATCATCAACACCATCATCATCATCGTCCTTCTTCCTCATCTTCATCAACATCTAGGTCATCATCTTCATCGTCAACGTCATCATCATCATCATCATCATCATCAACATTGATGGCGATGATGATGAAGATGATGATGACGATGTTGATGATGAGTACTATGATCATCAACATCATCATCATGTTCATCATCGTACTCATATTCATCACCATCCACCATCATCATCATCACCCTCTTCCTCATCATTATCATCAACATCATCTTCGTCGTCATCATCATCATCATCATCAAATGATGACGATACGAAGATGATGATGATGATGATGATGATGACGAAGAAGATGGTGATGACGAGTATGATGAGGATGATGAAGATGACGATTATGATGATGAAGACAATGATCATCGTGACCATGATCATATGATGATGATGATGGTGAGGATGATCAAGATGGCGATGATGATGATGATGATGATGATGACGAATATGATGATTTTGATGATGATGATCATATTCATCATCATCATCATCATCTTCATCATCGTACTCATATTCATCATCATCCACCACCACCATCATCATCATCATATCATCATCATCATCCTCATCCTCATCCTCACAATGATGATGATGATGAAGAAGATGATGATGATTAGTGATGATGATGATCATGTTGTTGATGATGATGAAGATGATGATGATGATGAGAATGATGTGCTGCATATTCATCATCTTCTTCATCATCAACATCATCATCATCATCATCATCTCCATTAGTCATCATCATCATCACCATATTCATCATCATCGTCGTCGTCATCATCATCATCATCATCATCATGATAAGGATGATGGTGATGACGAGTATGACGAGGATGATGAAGATGACTGTTATGTTGACTATCATCATCATCATCATCATCATCATCAACTTCCTCATCATCTTCATCATCCTCATCATCATCTGCATCCTCACAATGATGATGATGATGATGATGATGAGGAAGTTGATGATGATGATGAAGATGTTGATGATGTGCTGCATATTCCTCGTCATCTTCATCATCATCATCATCATCGTCATCATCATCATCTTACTCATATTCATCATCATCCACCACCACCATCATCATCATCATATCATCACAACAAAGACGATGATGATGTGTTGCATATTCGTCATCATCTCCAACAACATCTTCGTCATCGTCATCATCATCGTCATCATCATCATCATTGTCATCATCATCATCCTCATGCTCGTCCTCACAATTATGATGATGATCATGCTGTGGATCATGTTGTGGATGATGATGATGTGTTTCATATTCGCCATCATCTTCATCATCAACATCATAATAATCATCATCATCATCACCATCATCTCCTTCAGTCATCATCGTCATCATCATCATCATCAGCATCATCATCATCATCATCTTCATCATCATCATGATCTTCATCATCATCAACAACATCATCATCATCATCATCTTCATCATCATCATCATCTTCATCATCATCATCATCTTCATCATCATCATCATCATCATCATGACGAAGATGATGATGATGATGATGATGATGATGACGATGAAGATGGTGATGATGATGATGACAATGAAGATGGTGATGATGATGATGATGACTACTAGAGATGATGATGATGTTGATGATGAATATGATGACGAATATGCTGCACATCATCCTCATCCTCATCATCATCTTCATCATCATCTTCATGATGATGATGATGATGAAGATGGCTATGACAAGTATGATGAGGATGATGAAGATGCCAATTATGATGACGAAGACACTAATCATTGTGACCATGATCATATGATGATGATGGTAATGGGGAGGATGATGAATATGGCGATGATGATGACTAATGAAGATGATGATTATGGCGATGTGTTGCATATTTTCCATCATCTTCATCATCAACATCATAATCATCATCATCATCATCATCGTCATCATCGTCATCATCTCCATTAGTCATCATCGTCATCATCATCATCATGACGAAGATGATGATGATGATGATGACGATGAAGATGGTGATGATGATGATGACGATGAAGATGGTGATGATGATGATGACGATGAAGATGGTGATGATGATGATGATGATGATGAAGATGATGATGATGATGATGATGACTACTGGAGATGATGAAGATAATGATGAGTATGCTGCACATCATCCTCATCCTCATCATCATCTTCATCATCATCTTCATGATGATGATGATGATGATGAAGATGGCTATGACGAGTATGATGAGGATGATGAATATGCCGATTATGATGACGAAGACACTGATCATCGTGACCATGATCATATGATGATGATGGTGATGGGAAGGATGATGAAAATGGCGATGATGATGACTAATGAAGATGATGATGATGGCGATGTGTTGCATATTCGCCATCATCTTCATCATCAACATCATAATCATCGTCATCATCATCATCATCATCTCCATTAGTCATCATCGTCATCGTCATCATCATCAACATCATCATCTTCATTATCATCATGATCTTCATCATCATCATCATCATGACGAAGATGATGATGATGATGACTACTGGAGACGATGATGATGTTGATGATGAAAATGATGACGAATATGTTGCACATCATCCTCATCCTCATCCTCATCTTCATGATGATGATGGTGATGATGATGATGATGAAGATGGCTATGACGAGTATGATGAGGATGATGAAGATGCCGATTATGATGATGAAGACAATGATCATTGTGACCATGATCATATGATGATGATGGTGATGGTGAGGATGATGAAGATGGCAATGATGATGACTAATGAAGATGATGACGACGAATATGATGACTTTGATGATCATCATCATATTCATCATCATCATCATCATCTTCATCATCATACTCATATTCATCATCATCCACCACCACCATCATCATCATCATCATCACCATCCTCGTCCTCACAATGATGATGATGATGATGATGGTGATGATGATGATCATGTTGTTGATGATGATGAAGATGATGATGATGATGAGGATGATGTGCTGCATATTCGTTATCATCTTCATCATCAACATCATCATCATCATCATCATCTCCATTAGTCATCATCTTCATCATCATCATCATCCGCATGCTCTTCCTCGCAATGATGATGATGACGACAATGATGAAGATGATCATGATCATGATCATGCTATGGATCATGTTGTGGATGATGATGAAGATTATGATGATGTGCTACATATTCTTCATCATCTTCATCATCAACATCATCATCATCATCAATCATCATCATCATCATCTCCATTAGTCATCATCATCATCATTATCACCATCTTCATCGTCATCATCATCATCATCACCATCATGATCTTCATCACCATCATCATCATCATCACCATCATCATCATCATCATCATCATACTCATATTCATCATCATCCACCACCATCATCATCATCATCATATCATCATCATTATCATCATCCTCGTCCTCACAATGATGATGATGATGAAGATGATGACGATGATGATGGTGATGATGATGATCATGTTGTTGATGACGATGAAGATGATGATAATGATGAGGATGATGTGTTTCATATTCGTCATCATCTTCATCATCAACATCATCATCAACATTATCATCATCATCATCATCATCCTATCCATTAGTCATAATCATCATCATCCTATCCATTAGTCATAATCATCATCAACATCTTCATCATCATCATCGTCTTCATCATCATCATCATCAGATCATAATGACGAAAAACCTTTTTTTTTGCAATTGTGATTCCACTTACAGCAAATGAACAATATTCATAAAATCTTCCACGATGAGGAGGCCCTCCATGACTACTTGATTAGATCCTTTACATCTCATCATCTTCATCCTACACTGAGACAAAAAATAACAGGTGCCTTAGATTTTGATTAATACAACAATGTAAAGAAGAGTGCTCTGCATATTACATGAAGCCAAGCTTATACCTTCTGTGCTATGCTTTGCCAGCCTTCCATAGGGGTGGGAGTATCAAGACTGTTATCCTTCCCCATAAATTAACTAGCCAAATATTTCCCAGCAAATAAAACTAACCATCAAAGTGCATTTTTTCACATCTGCATCACCCTAAGAGAATAAAATCTTATGGTAATTATGAACAAATCTTACATACTGCGATCTCACAATAATCGCACCTCCGAGCAGTCTTTATACAACATTAATATATATCTACTATGTATTTAATTATTCTTGATGTAATACATATGTTTCTAACTGAAAATTAAATTAATGTTTTGAAATCAAAATACACAAATTTGTAAATATACCCTTAAACCCCTAAACACCTAGAAGCACTTAAATGCACTTAGGGATTATGGGTTAGAAGAGGTCCTAAAGGCCTTTATGGGGGAGGAGATATTTATGGGGAGGAGCTCTAGGCATAACCCGACACATTTATATCTGTTGGGAAATAAATACAATGAACGTTACCCACCAACCATTGCAACATTCAGCAAGGATGCGCACGCGCCAGAGGCGCGTGCGCGTCCCTGTTGAACATAAAATTTAGAAAATCACCTACGTTCTTTCTCCCGCATTTTTTTCCTCATTCATCGCGTTCTGTTCGTTGGTTTCACGCACAGTCCAACAAGCATTTTCATGGTAGATTGAATTCATACACCATTTGGATAAAATACACAATATTTGGGGCTCTATTTGGCTCTTTGTATTGAATACACACCTATTGGGTTCTATTTGGTTCAATTGAGTGAATACACAACAATTGGACTCTATTTGGCACCTTGGATTGAATTCTCATGCTACTTGGATACACATGAAGTCTTCTTACATATAGTGAACACATCGAAAGAGCATTTGACATTTGAAGCAAAGAGCAATCATAATCCTTGAGGTATGGTGAAAATTTGATCTTGTTAAATGTAATTTAGTCTTCATTCACTTGTTTGAATAGCATCTATTTTGGTTTTTCCTCATGAATTGTATGATAGATCTATTTTAGTCTTCTTAATCTTCAACATAGACAATAAAAACATCCTACCAAAAAACAACTACAACATGCACCAAGCAATGCTTTCAACCTTTCATGAAGATAATAAAAAAAATTACTTGCATCACCACCAATAACATTTCATAATCACATTCCTCCATCTAGTAGACAAACATTTGTTGAATTCCTCATGGTTTCACTACAACAACTCACACAAACACCTAAACAATTGAAAACTCTTAGTCTTTTGGGGCTATTTTCCCTCATCCATACCATGAAAATGAAGTGATATGAGCTTCTCCCTTTTAGGGAATTTGCTGGACTACTAACATCCCATACCACCATCAAATACCATCCTACTGAGTTCCTAGATGTGATGTTGTAACTTTATATGTAGGGAATTCCCAATAGCTTTTAAGATTATATGAAAACATTATCACTAGATGTTGTTGTACATAATCAATTGCTACATCGAGCTTAATAATCATGCACATCGAGTTTTAATATCTTGTTTGTTGTTCATTCTTGCAGGGGTCATATTTTCGTTTTTCCAAAAACGCATTGAATATGGGAAACATACGTAATAATCAAAGAAATTCTAGAAGGACGTAGCTGCCCCCTGAAAAGGCCCATGAGATAAGAGAAAAGGCCAGGTTGTACATGCAAAACCGTAGAAATCAAAATGTTAGTGCCTTAGATCCATCAACAAGCAATGACGAAGTGGTTGAAGTCAATCAAATCTTTCCTGATGTCGAGTATGAAGGGATGGATGTTGAACAAATTCTTAACTGGAAACCACCCCAAGAAGAGCACCCACCTGGCGAACACACTCCATTGCAGGACCAATTACTGAACGAAGGGCCACAACAAACCGTTGACGAGACTCGTACTTCCTTGCCGACTCCCTTGCCTCAACTATCAACTGGATGACGAAGAACGCCCAGATGTATTCATGTGGATGAAAGTTCATTTTCAGGACTTGAAGGTAAGATGCCCAAACGCAATATTGATTTCCATTGTAAGAATATAATCAAAGATTTTTTTGAATCCAAAACCGATGCAACAAAATGTCAATTGTTTCTTGCTTTGTTAAAATCACATTGTCTAGCTCATGTTAGGAGAATTTTGTGCATAAAGGTAGTTAGAAGTTCAGAGGCCAACAATCATGTTGTTAGAAATCTACAATCTGCATTTAATTTGATTGGAAAAACTTCTCGCACAAAATATTTTAATGCGGCCCGTCGTGTACTGTCGGAATCGATTGTAGACAAATCCACAAGGCAATGTCGCCTACTATCACACACATGTAAAATATTTAAAGTAGATAGAAAGAGTCTTCAAAAGTATTCTGCCATTAGAGAAAAACTTGAGACCCCGGGCCAAAAAGATTGTTGGGCCTTTGTTGGTAGGTTACCTCGTTTAGACATGAAGCTCATTGATGCTGTTAAAGAACTAGTGCAAACTTTTTGGCATGATAACACTAGACCGTCATCGAATCAAAGAGATGTTTTAAAGTTGAGAAAAGGTGTTAGGGGGGGTGAAACGCATGTCAAGCACTTCCTTGACACCACACAAACAGAACTCTATGAGAGGTTCAAGAATGAGCACACACAATTGAACTTGGGCCAAAGGTCCTTCGAAAAATGCAAACCCTGGTATGTTAGAATTTGCATTGATCACAGTACATGTTGTTGTAGATACCTTGTAGAATTTGAGTACTATTATGATACATATAGACATATATTTTGTGGTTTGCATACTAACATTGTGCAGGATTGCCCTTCGTTACAACCACCGAATGCATCCCGAGAATTTATACATAGCATAATGTGTCGAAGGCCTGAAGGACAAAAATATTATAAAAGATCATGTTTATATGGGACGTGTTCCAGTTGCAGTGGATTTGCATTATTGAGCCACTTCATCCACGCAACCGTGGAGCACGAATTTGGGAGGATGTCACTAGAAATGCAGAACTTCCAGTACATAACATATCAAGTAGATAATTCAAAGGAAAGCAAAAAAATTATATTGGTGAAGTCACAGGTAATCTAAGTTTGCATGCTTTCATACTGTACATGTTGAATTTGTACATATATATTCAGATTGAAAATGTCACGTTGTATTAATGCCCTTGGTTTTGTGGCACCAGGTACAATTTTTTTATTTCATGAAGGAACTCTACCAAAAGACCGAGCATTATGTACAGCACGTCCATGTAGCACGATGGCAGGATGAACAATATAGACAGTGCAGGGACACCTTTCCCAAGGGCACAATATTGTTGGTTGTGGACTTTACGGAAAACTATACCCTACAGCCACAGAATGAGATTCAAAGTCAATACTACCATTCAGACCAAGTTAGCATAATGGTCAATATCACGTACAGGCATGCGCCAGAGAGCACCAATGACATGAGGATAATATTGAAAGAGACCAACTTCTACATCAGTGACGACAGGTGCCATGACCTACATTATGTGTAGCATTGATTCAAAATTTTCTATGATCAGCTGAAGGAGAGAGGGATACATATGGATCGGCATTGGATATGGTCAGATGGTTGTGCATGCCAGTTCAAAATTGCACGTGTTTTCCAGTGGTTGAGTATGTTGCACAAGACTTATGATGTGCTGCATGTATGGAACTATTTTGAGACAAGGCATGGAAAGGGAGAGCATGACGGGGCTGGAGCATGTCTCAAAACTGCCCTACGAAGGGAGGAGATGAGGTGCATGGGAGGCCCTCATATTCGGAATGCCGAATCCACAGTTCGATGGTGCAAAGAAAAAATTTCAGATCGAACCACGGAGCAACACATACCAACAGGTAGAGGACATGTTGTCAGAAATTTTTGGAATGTAATTGATATAGATCGATTGCGTTCTTATAGTTGTAGTACTGTGCAAGGCACTCGTGGATTTCATTTGGTTCGAAGCTCAAACAATCCTTTATTTGAAATATGGACGTGAAAACTTGCTTGCTTTTGTGGGTCTTGCAGTAGTTGTGAGTGGGATGAGTGCGAATCAATGGATTTGGTTGATGAATGGGATTATGTATCACTTGCAGTGGACCCACGTGCAGTTGTTGAAACAATCCAGTTAGAGGAAGGCCAATTCTCTATTTCAAATGAATATGATCATATATCTGATATTGTACAACCAGGTAAACATTTCTGCATGCATATCCCGATTCCCTCCTTGTTTTTTTAATTATCCAAGTTATCAAACCACTGCTTTTTTGAATATGACCTTAAAATGCATTTTTGGAGGACACATCTACGCAGTTGTCGCCCCGACAGATAGTGCAATTGGGACGAATTATTGGTTGGCACGATGCATCCAGGCGAAGCAAACCCTCCTCGCATCATTAACGGATAGTGAAGGCATAACCTTTCTGATTGGATCGATGGTTGTTTAGGGGGAATATCTTACAGTGGATGGAAAGGGACCAAAGAGAAATGGCTACACATACACAGATTATAGACCAGGGTCACGGGTGTATCACTTTATGCACTTGATCGTGGGTACAAACATCCAACTACAAACAATGTCAATGAAGTCATTAAACAAGGTACGCTACTTACTACCTCATGCAGAGCATGAAAAGTTGTTCAATACAATAAAAAACTGAGAGGATCCAAAAGGCCTAATTGACTTAGGTACATAGTATAGCCATGTGATTGTTTATTCATGCACGGTTAATGTTATTCATGTTAGATGGTTTATTTGACATCGTTATCTTATATCGTTTATTTGATGTCTGAGTTATGATTAAGTTATGATTTATAGCCATGTGATTGTTTATTCATGTATGATTAACCCTAGAAGCACTAATATAACCCTACAAACATAATCTAGCCCTAGAAATGCTAGAAAGATAAACTAACCCTAGAAACACTAATCTAACCCTCAGAAACTAATCTAGAATCCTAGAAACATAATCTAGCCCTAGAAATCCTAGAAAGCTAAACTAGACCTAGAAACACTAATCTAACTCTTAGAAACTAATCTAGAATCCTAGAAACATAATCTAGCCCTAGAAATCCTAGAAAGCTAAACTAACCCTAGAAACACTAATCTAACCCTCAGAAACTAATCTAGAATCCTAGAAACCTAATGTAGCCCTATTAACCTAATCTAGCCCTAGAATCCGTGACCCACCACACGTACCCTCAATAGGGGGTATTTGGACCTCAAGTGGGATAGGATCACTATTAGAAGGGTTTGTTACCCAATCTATTAAGGGCCCAAGTCACATTGAGTCATTTCCAGTCTTATATAACCTATATGCCGCTAACAAATGCCAAAAAATCCGGCTGGGAGAACACTTGTCATCTTACACACTCTAATTAACCTCTAGGAAAAGCAACGGCCATTGCTCTGCAACCTGTGAAGGCTGTGCATGAAAAAAACTAAGTGCTACTAATCAGAGGAGGGTATTTGTCACTGGATTGATAGTAGTCACTTCCTTTGGTCATGATCCAAGTACTTTATAGGGAAATATTCTTCAGGGACAGAGTGGTATCGGTGATATTGAGAGCTTTGATTGCTTTGATTTTGCAAGTGTAATTGGCGTCAATGCGATTAATTTGCTTCCTCTCATTTACACCTCTTTTGAATTTTTCTACTTGACTTGTAAATGTGGAATAGTCCACCAAGTCAAAGGGTTTTTTCTCATCATGATCTCACCGAGAGCCACATACATAAAAACCATGCATCATGTACAAAATAAACATGCAAAAGCCTTCGGGTCAATGCTTAATCAGTGATCTCCACCATGCATGATTCACTCAAGCATGATTCTCCTTACAATGCATGCAAGAGATAGCAACAACATTCAACATTGCCTTCACACAACCTCTATGACCTCTATTCCTTATGTAGCTCAGTCTCCATGCTTTATGCACTATGGTCATAATAATCATATCAATTGTCTAATAATTCATAAACACATATGATCAATCATGACTACTTAATCCATCGTGATGTTGCATAAGTAAAAAAAAAATGAGACCAGGACTTCCTTGGGACAAAATATTGTTGATTCATATCTTCAACCCCCCCATCTATTATAGTTATTCTTCACAGCTACAAAATCCCAACAATGACATAATAATTGGGAATCACATTCAACTCAAGCACATCATTAGTAGTACTTATTTGCAAATTTTCCATGATAATTCTTTCATAAAACATAATATTAGTAGCATCTTGTAGAATATTTTCTCATTATACGGTGCATTGCATCAAACCAATAGACAATGACTACTATTTTGCAACAAATAACCTCCAAAAAACATAGAACCAATGACATCATAGAAAAACCATAGAACATATAAACACACTATGTAACATAATTATCAATGAAAAATATACTTTATTATATGTTAATCCTCTTATCCTACAAATGAAACTTCCCAATATTTTGTTGCTTCCGGTCATATTTATTAGAAAATATAGGGAGATGTGTTAACACCCAAAAAGTGTTCACTACCTCATCTACCACATTATATGGCTCATTTGTCCATTTTCCTACCATATTTCCCTTAAAATCCCAAAAAATCCCATTAAAAAGCCTCCAAAGGGCCTAAAATGCCTCCAAAAGGCCACAAAACCCTCAAAATAGCCTAAAAAAGGCTAAAAAAACCCCTTTTTCCTCCAAAAATATCCAAAATTCCTCAAAAATAGCAAAAATCCCCTAAAAAGGGAATAAAAAATATAAAATAATGAGGAAAAGGAGAAAAAAACCCTATACAGCTGCCCAAAACCATGTGTTTCCCAAAACCATGGGTCAGCACTCCACCACCAAAAAACTATAAATAGGTGATGGAGATCCATGATTCCACATCCACAATCACAAGCACCCTTACTCTGCCAAAATCTCTCTGAAAACCCTAGTTCACCTTTGAACTATTTTCACCTTGAGAGCCACCTTTTGGCCCATTCCCATCATTGGAGAAGGAGAAGGAGCATCTTGAAGCTTGGAGCATCCTCTTGGACACTGCAAAGGGCTTCATCAAACCTTGACATTCAAGGTAACATTAATAGAAAAAGTCATTCTTTTCATTTGTTGTTTATGTTTCATGCATGTTTTAGAAGTAATTTAATTGTTGTTTTAGCTTAATTAGTTTAATATACTGAACTGCTACTAAGGAGTCCATTCTCCTTAGTAGGTGCTCATTGGCACAAGCTAGGGGTAAAACCCTAGCTACAGTTTTGGCGACTCCCGTAGTTTTCGAATTTCTGGTTTTCGTTTTTTAAATTTTTTCCTTTCGGCTGTCCCTTTCGGCCCCCGCATACCGCGTTTTTTCCCTTTGCAGTCGCGTCCCGACCGCCCCTTTCAGGCCTTTACCTGCGATCCGACCGCGGCTCTCAGACTGCTTTCGACGCCCTGCCGGCGGATTCAAGTCTGTTACCTGCGATCCGACCGTGGCTAATCAGCCTGTTTGCCGCGATCTGACTGCGCCTGTCGGCCTTTTTCCCGCGTCGCGACTGCGGCTTTCTGCCTCTTTCGTGCGTCCCGACTGCGCCTGTTAGCCCTTCTGCCGCGACCCGACTGCGTCTTTTTCCCTGTTTCCTGCGTCCCGAATGCCTCTGTTGGCCCGATAGCCGCGACCTGACCGCCGCTGTTTCCCTTAAACCCGCGGTCGGCCTGTTCCAATTCGCCACAGACCCGCGGTCTGATTTCTGCTCTTTTCCTGTTTTGAGCCCAGCCCCTTTTGCTGCAATATTTTCTGCATCTGAACAGCCCCCTGTCCCACCTGCAGCCTCACTACCTTACCAGCCTTTCTGCAATATAATTTATGTTCCCTTTACAGAATTCTTTTAAAAATTTGAGTGTTTTTTAAATTCAGAAAATTTTGCAAGTTAAACTTTCAATTTCCATATTATTGATAGATTGGAAGTTGCCCCCCTTGTGGCACTTCTATTTTTGGGTTCAACACCTCACGAGCACACACTCTGTCACATAAAATCAAGTGAGCCTTAAAAAGTACCTAACTAAACAAACATTCTAACCCCACTTGGGGAACACAAAAGAATCATTGTAGTTAGGTAGGATCAGGGGGATAGGCTTCCAATAACACCCCTTGGTTATTTCACTTGAGACATAGTTGTTGTCCAAATAGGGAACCAAAATCCCCTAGTACTTTTTGGCACGGTCACGGCCAGTTTGTCAGAGGGCCTCTCCCTTAGGAGGGTTGAAGTCGGGAGACTGGTTCCGGAGGCCTGAGTGGAATACCGCACTCCATTCAGTAACCGAAGGGCTACCTTTCACGGTTCGCGGGATATCCCTGTATAGGGGTATTGCGGTCAACGAACTAAACGGCAGATTCACCTTTCTGGACGTGTCATGAACGGGGTATCTTAGTTGCCACTCTTCTAGGATTGACAACCCGGTGTCCCTCCCGGTAGGGGGATATCATAGCCACTTGGCTTCTCTACTCATATTGTCTGACTTGGATTTCATCACCTTGCAGAGGATATGTTTAGTTGAGTCAGAATACTTTTAGTTAGGTGTTTGCATGCTCCTTTACCTCCCTTTGGTCTAGTGAGTCCACCATTTTTTCTTTTTAGGAAACCTGCTGCTTGTTGGTATTCTGACCATCTTTGTTGACACTCCACCTATTGTAGCACAGCTGTTGCAGTGGGTGTTTTGAGTTGGTTGTTGGCCTGAGTGCCTTGTTTTTTAGCTCTCCTTCTGCACACTCGGTTGCATTAGGCCCTTTTTGAGCTGTTTTTACTCACCTCAACCCACAGAGATTAGACACCATCTGTCACCATTGAGTCCCCGAGACATTCTCGACGCCTCAGGGGCGAGCCCCCACAGCACGGTTCTCTCGACACCACCCGTCATAGATTCCGATCCTTGTCCGTTGATACCACTCATCACAGATCTAGAGCCTTGTCACTTGACTCCACTCGTCAGCGACGTAGGACTCCGTCACCCCATAGTGACGCCCCTTACTTTACCTCGGATTCTGATGAAGAGTCTGAGAACCCTATTTACACTGCCCCCACTAGCCCCATGGCTGGCACGACTTCCACTCCGTTTGTCATAGGGACCATTGGTGGCACATCCACCACTACACCAGTTACTACACCGGTTTTGGGTATGCCCTCCATGGGACCCTCAACTACTGTTCCCCTTACAGTACCTATTCCCGCAGCGGGAATACCTATCCCCACTACATCAGTGGCTCACACTACCCATGGTGGTGCTGGACCATCCTCCACTACCTCAGTTCCCCCACTTGGGGGCACCACCCTAAATCTTGTCCCTCCACTTGGGGGCACTGGCCCCAACTTGGTCCAAAGCACTACTGTGTCACAGTCTTCTTCCAGTTTGCCATTCATGGCTAGCCTCAACCTACCTGACCTGGCCAGATTGACCAACGATCCTATTCGACACGACCCCACGTGGCCTCATATGCCTACCAAGCTCCCCTCGGACATCCCTAAGTTCGAGGGAAAGGCCGGTGAGGACCCACAAAACCACATCATGTCTTTCCACCTATGGTGTTCCTCTAACTCCATCGTGGATGACTCTGTTCGCCTCCGTCTCTTACAACGCACCTTTACTGGCTCTGCAGCCAAATGGTATATTGAGCAACCACATGGGACCCACGCCACCTTTGCCTCCCTTGCCTCTACCTTCCTGCAGTTCTTCCAGCTGCCTGTCCGCTATGACGCGGGCGTTGAGATCCTCCTATCCTGCAGACAAAACACGGCTACCCATATCACGGACCACATCCATGAGTGGCGTCGACGCCGTAGCTTATGCAAGATCAAACTAGACGACCGTATCTTCCTAGATTGGTTCCTCAAGTCCCTGCTTCCTGTTATCGCTAAGGATGTAGCCTCAGAAAGACCCCAGTCTAAAGAAGAAGCCATCCTTAAGGCACAGCAGTTCGACCTCATTTACGCCCAGTCGGGTTACCTTTATACCATTATACCTGACGCCCCTCGCGGCGAGTCCTCCCAGCACGATGCGCTGGGGGCATCCCACGCTGCAGACGGCATCATCGGTCGTGTTTCTTCGCATCCTCAACCATTTTCTATAGCACGACCTACCCCTGGCCCCGACCTGTCGCGGGCTACCTCACAGTCTGGAGCAACCAACTCATATGCTCCCACGACACACCACCATTCCCATGGACCCTCATGTCCACCTCAGTACTTCGGGTATGCGACTCCTGCTTATGCTTCCCCAGTCGCCCCTCAGCCTTACTACCATCTGCAGACTGCCCCAGCTCCTGCGCCTTCACAAGCCCAACCCGCTTATTATCCGCCCCAGGCAGCCCCTGTGGCACACCCACAACCCGCTCCACAGCCATATCAGCAACCTCCTCAAGTTGCTGCACCTGCTCAGCCTCAACCTGCATACCATCCACCGCAGCCTGCTCCAGCACCTGCGCAACCTCAAAATCCACCTGCTGCCCAAGGGCAAGTTTACGCCCAACGGAACCCGCAGCAAAACCAGAATAACCAACGAAACCAGGGCCAACAGAACCGCGGCAAGGGCCGTAATCGGGGGAACAACCAACCTGCAGACCAAGCTGGTCAACCGGCTAATCCCCCTGACAACAACAATGCGGCCCCCGCTAATCAAAACCCTGAGTGCCCGCCCAAGCAGGCTAAAAACCCCAATCTGCGAACGAACCACCCTTGTTCTATTTGTGGGGTCTATGGCCATTACACACACGCTTGTCCACACTTAGAGCGAGCTCGGCAGCTCTGGGTTGACGAGGCCCATCGCCAAGGGCATGCAGCTCCCCAAGCGCCGCCCAACCCTCCCCAACCTCAACAACCCCCTTTTGTGCTGCAAAATCCCTTACCAACCCAAGGCGTGATGAACACTCAGCCGTTGGCCCCTCAAGCTAACGTGCAACCCCAACAACAACAGATCACTTACGCTGATCCTGATCAACCCATGTTTGACTCAGGTACCCACCACTTACTGATGATGTCATCTGCTGATGTCAACCTACAGACCCGTCGGAACCAATATGGCTCCACCTCTGAAGCCACTCCCACGGATAAAACTACTAACGCCCATCCCACTGATCAGGCGTTACGTATACCTCCGCCTCCCATCGACGGCGCTGCGAAAGCCCCTCGTTTCCCACTTCGTCGTCTCAACAATAACCCTAATGCGCATGCTGCGTCAAACTACAACATCGTAGACGACCTAGCCCAATCTCCCACAGCCATGTCTGCATTAGAAGTCTTGAAGAACTGCCCTTCCCAGCGCAAGACTTTACTTTCCACCATTGGGGGGATTGACCCAACTGATTTGCATTTGATGGCATTTGATTTAGACCAGTCTGAACCACGCCTACCTTCCAGCTTAGCCTTCCAAGTTACTGTCTCCGTTAGGAACCTTGTTATCCATCGGTGCATCATCGATGAGGGTGCCTCCACATGCGTTATGTCTACATTTGTATGGCAGAAGCTAGGATCCCCTCCTCTCCAGCAGTCCACCACTGCGTTACGTGCCTACGACGGTCGTTCGGCCCAGCCCCAAGGCCTTCTACCCAACGTTCCAGTCCAGTTAGGTGGTAAAACAGTCCTTATTGACATAGAGGTAATCAATGCCCAATTGGATTACAACCTTCTACTTGGCCGTAGCTACATGTATGCCATGCGGGCGGTTGCCTCTTCTGTCTTTCGCACCATGATGTTCCCCCATGAAGGACGCGTGGTTAAGATTGACCAGCTCACCTACTATGATCCCAGTGCTCCGGCGGCACCGGAAAATGTTCTCCCCATGGTTGAACAACCTGTTTCTCCTGCCACCACCTCGTTTGTTTCCTCTATGGGGCCTGGAGTCTACTCAGACGCGCCGATGACCTCTACCTTCCAATCCATTCCTCCGCCGTCATCTACGCCCGAAATGTCTGATTTATGTACCTTGTCCCACGACAACCTACCACCTAACACTCAACCACCCTTGTTGCCAAAACCACCACTGGTACCTAGCCACATTGGTGTTACACCGATCCATACGATCCCCTTCCTAGTCCCTCCATCGGGAGCAGTAAGCGCCCCGGTCATGGCTACCCTTAGCCTCCCTGGGTTAACCTTGGGATTACCTGTATGGTATCTTTCGCCTCCCGTTCGCCCGCCGACACCAGATGTCGTCCTCCAGCCGGTGCAACCCATGGCTACTACCACTCAGCCACCTCCCAGTGTCTCTACCCCTTCATCCTCCACGACACCCCCTCCTACTCCCAGACCCACTGGGGGCAGAGGACCACAACCTTACACTGCTGTCCCACCTCCCAAGACAGTAAAAAACCCTCCAGTATTTCGTGCTCCTCCCAAATGCTCGCTGTGCGACGAGTTGGGCCATGCGACCCACCAATGCCCACAGTTACCAGCATTGCAGAAGCACATGCAAATGCTCGACGATGACCCCAACATCCCAACTGTCGAACTCAACCCCACTCCCAAGCCTAAAGATAAGTCCCTACGTACCAACCACTCCTGCGCCATATGCGGTATTTACGGGCATTATTCACATCATTGTCCCGATCTCCCGGATTACAGAGCGGCTCTCTATGAGATGAACAATCTGGATCTTGAGACGGCACCACCCACCATTGAGGAGATCTACCCCCCAGACTCTTCACCTTCCGGAGAGGTTAATACCATCTATATGATCTCTTCCACCACTACCCCCTCGTCAACCGATTTGACGACGCAAACTTTCCGTACCGATGAGGAGATTCTTGAGGCCCTTACCGCTCCAGATTATCCCTGGGATGATATGCACCACCGTTCCTATTTTATCCCAGACGAATCCTCCTCTAGCACAGCTACCCAATTCACAGTTGAATCTAAAGACTTCCTTCCCACCAAGGTTGACTGGTTCAAGGACCCTATTCCTGCTCCTGATGCCTTCGAGGAAGGTAACATGGCCAACATCTCACCTGTCATCCAAGTTGATATCGCTACCCCAGGACGTGCCCCTGAACTCATCACTTTAGGAGCATTCTGCAGTAAACAAGAGATTGAGGACTCCATAAACCTTTTCAGAGAATTCCGTGATGTCTTTGCCTGGTCCTTTACCGAAATGCCTGGTCTTGACCCCACCATTATAGAGCACCACATTGACACAATAGATTCCCTCGACCCTGGGATAGGGGGCATGATCAATCATTTTGAACCTTCACATCTATCTCAGCACGTCAATGAACCCATCGTTCAAACCAGCACATATGTGATCCATAATCACAAACCCCATGCACATAGCATGGGGGCAGGTCATTAACCTTGCTCACTTTTTCACACTTGTGGTCTCAACCATTTTTGAGGTCACATATCACTTGTAGATTTGATTTGCTTTGATACACCTAGTATTCTTCCCCCACGGGTCATCATTTCTCCCCACCACTGCATCCTTGGCTTGGTGGGCTCACCTTTTACCATTCCGGAGTCTTTATGACCTCCGTTTTTCGCACCATTTGCACCGCCGGATTCATATTTCCGTGCCCGTGACGATGCTTGAGATCATTTCTCGCTCTCACTAGGACCAATATCAACATTGTGTCCAGACACCACTAGTCGCCTCGGTTTGCATGCCACATCGGTCGTTCTCTGTTTTTCACATGTTTTATATCATCGGATTCATTTTTTCGAGCTGGTGATGATGCTTGAGATCATTTCTCGCTCTCACCCCCATATTTTTTGGGCATTTTTCCAAAACGCCCTCGTCACCTCGGTGTGCGTGCCACATCGGCCGTTACCCGTTTTTGACATCCTTTATATCGCCGGATTCATTTTTTCCGAGCTCGTGATAATGCTTGAGACCATTTCTCGCTCTCACTTGATACAATTTTAACATTGTGTCCCAAACACCTTGTTGCCTCGGTTTGCGTGCCACATCGGCCGCTATCGGATTGTTCCACATTTTTACATGAGCCATTCACTCCTGTCATACTGCAAATGTTTCGTTATTTTGCCACCATTTCATCTACCCCGCAAGGAGGCCCACCAGTGTTCCCCACTACCCTCGTTCTTGGTCATCATTACTGATCCTTGATTGAACACTTCCTCCTTGCCTGGCCATTCCTTTTGTTCGGTATAATTTTATCCCTTTTTCGGGCCGGACAAGTCCTTTACGAAAAAGGCACTTAGGGAGTTTCTGTTAAGCTCTTTTCTGACTCCTAAAAGAATGCAAAGATCGCCGAGCAATCTTGCTTCCTTTCATGCTCGCTAAAGTACCTGAAAGGGCGTCTACCTGGTATAAGTTTAACCCTTTTCCGGACCTGGTAGACTAACTACGAAAAAGGAATACTCTAGTCACACCGGCTAGAAGAGTTCTTCATTGCATCCTTTTATGTTTCTTCGGGCCTTGGAGACTAAATCTACGAAGAAGCAACCCCCTGGAGTCTTCTTACTTGCTTTCAGACTCTCTACAATTGAAAGCAACCACGAGCATGCACTGTCCTGGGCTTGGAAAATCCACACGACAGTACCATTCCATCACTTCAGAGTCTTCTTATCGCTTTCAGACTCCTTAAAATTGAAAGCCACCACGAGCATGAACTGTCCTGGGCTCGTAAAATCCACAAGACAGTATCATTTTATCCACTCACTTCTTCTAGTTCCTCAACCCATGAAGCAGTATCCTCCCGTGCCTCATGGCACTGTGATCGATCATCTCGGCAGCACCCTCAATCAGGTCGCCTTTGTTCAGAGTATTCTGCAGTCTCCTGCCATTGTACACCAACTTGAGTCTCCCTCAGCCAGTTATCCTCCCAGAGTCAGTACAGCTATGATCCCTTTTTCCCTCAGTCAGTTTCATATGCTGCCAGATCATTCCCATTATCATACTCTGAACAAAGGAAGTTTGAGTCCACCCACTCTACTTGCCCAGTTATCCCCCCACAGTTTGTCAGTCCTGCCATCAATACTACTATATTTCGGTTGTTTACCTCGCGCTCCTGTCAAGGAAACATCATTGCCTTGATAGTTGCAGGTCTCCCTCTGTCGACGACAACTCCTCTATTCCAGAGGATAGGCCCAGAGGACCCTACGCCTTGGACTTATCACCATCTGTGGTAAGTGCCTACGGATCATTCTGAGAGGAGATATCATTGCCTCTCCGAGTGGTTGTTCCTCACATGCTCGACTTCAGCACCTTGATCGCATCGTTGAGGCTCGCGTAGGATTATATCCCATCAGTTTTTAGTCGAAGACCCCGGATTTCCCCCGACTCTAGCACATTGGTAAGTCACTTTGGAACGACCAGTTATATGTTCCTGTGGATGTCCGGGCTGCGTTGGCGTTCGTATTCGGAATCCATCCAGTCACATGCTTCCTTGAGTACCCAGTTTCAGTCCCAGATCAGTTCCAGTTTAGTGTACCAATGCGAGTGTACCCCTTGTCACTCTGATCCAGCAGCTCATTAGCCCCTTTGGTACCACACTCAGTAGCATTGTTGATTATTCCAGTGTATCAGCTCTTCAGCACAGACATGGTCAGCCCAGCAGTATATCCCAGATTTGTGTCCCCTCTGGACCCTTATGATGTACACAGTGGTTCTCTATGTATCTTTCAGGTCAATCTTTTCGGGCCTCACAGTTTTTTATGTATCTTGATACGAGCATGGGTATGCCCGCCTCGTCCATATATTGAGATTATTCCTCAGTCAGTATTTGAGGTCATGTATATTTCAGGTCCCCATTTTTTTGGACCCCATTGTTATTGTTATGTTATATCCTGATACGAGCATGGGAATGCCCGCCTCGTCCATATGATCAGATGATTCCTCATCCATTATTGAGGTTATGTACTTTTAGTTCTTGCAGTTGTTCGGGATCGTTGTTCCGGGCTTCAGTTTGTTTCTTCTCTTCTCTCCACTCCCCAAAAAAACCATTCATGACTTATGATGTCCATCGGCCATACGATGAGCTCCTGCCCTCGCACATCAGGGGGCAATCTGTTAACACCCAAAAAGTGTTCACTACCTCATCTACCACATTATATGGCTCATTTGTCCATTTTCCTACCATATTTCCATTAAAATCCCAAAAAATCCCATTAAAAAGCCTCCAAAGGGCCTAAAATGCCTCCAAAAGGCCACAAAACCCTCAAAATAGCCTAAAAAAGGCTAAAAAACCCCTTTTTCCTCCAAAAATATCCAAAATTCCTCAAAAATAGCAAAAATCCCCTAAAAAGGGAATAAAAAATATAAAATAATGAGGAAAAGGAGGAAAAAACCCTATACAGCTGCCCAAAACCATGGGTCAGCACTCCACCACCAAAAAACTATAAATAGGTGATGGAGATCCATTATTCCACATCCACAATCACAAGCACCCTTACTCTGCCAAAATCTCTCTGGAAACCCTAGTTCACCTTTGAACTATTCTCACCTTGAGAGCCACCTTTTGGCCCATTCCCATCATTGGAGAAGGAGAAGGAGCATCTTGAAGCTTGGAGCATCCTCTTGGACACTGCAAAGGGCTTCATCAAACCTTGACATTCAAGGTAACATTAATAGAAAAAGTCATTCTTTTCATTTGTTGTTTATGTTTCATGCATGTTTTAGAAGTAATTTAATTGTTGTTTTAGCTTAATTAGTTTAATATACTGAACTGCTACTAAGGAGTCCATTCTCCTTAGTAGGTGCTCATTGGCACAAGCTAGGGGTAAAACCCTAGCTACAAGATGTTTTTCAACAAAATTCAATGCAATTGCACATTTATTACATGTATATGTACATTAAGGACATGTAACTACTTCCTTAACAAAAAGAGAAGTTGAGAGAAAATCTCTTAATAACTTAACACTCAACCTAAACACAAAGATATTATAAAAATTAATCATAAAAATACTCACCTAACACATACTTAGCTGAGAGAATATCTCAATTATATCAACATCCGCTTAGTTAGGCTTATAACAACCACATCCACCCTGTGATACCTCATGTATACATCCACTTAACTTATGTGCACAAAATTCAACCATATGTGAACCCATCATATAACACCTTACCTAATCTAGTAGGTCAATCACTCATAATAACCATGAAGTAATAGGTCATAGTATACATATGCAAAATTCTTCATATTTGCACTTGTATCCTCATCCATTAGCATACACCAAATATATTTGAAAACATTGCATTATCAACCCTCACCCAAACCCTAGCACTAAACCATCTCCTTCATCATCACCATCACCATCGCCATCACCATCTCCATCATCATCATTGACTCTAACTCTAACCCTAATTCAATTTCCTTCTATAACACTAGCCCTAACCCTCACCCAAACCCTAGCACTAAGCCATCTTCTCCATCCTCACCGTCAACATCACCGTCACCATCAACATCTTCATCATCACCACCATCTCCATCATCATCATTGACTCTAACTCTAACCCTAATTCAATTTTCTTCTATAACCCTAGCCCTAACCCTCACCCAAACACTAGCGCTAAGCCATCTTCTCCATCCTCACCATCACCATCACCATTACCATCAACGTCTTCATCATCACCACCATCTCCATCATCATCATTGACTCTACGTCTAACCCTAATTCAATTTCCTTCTATAAACCTAGCCCTAACCCTCACCCAAGCCCTAGCACTAAGCCATCTTCTCCATCCTCACCATCACCATCACCGTCACCATCAACGTCTTCATCATCACCACCATCTCCATCATCATCATTGACTCTACCTCTAACCCTAATTCAATTTCCTTCTATAACCCTATCCCTATCCCTCACCCAAACCCTAGCACTAAGCCATCTTCTCCATCCTCACCATCACCATCACTGTCACCATCAACGTCTTCATCATCACCACCATCTCCATCATCATCATTGACTCTACCTCTAACCCTAACTCTAACTCCAACTCTAACTCTAACTCCAGGTTCCTCATCAAATCCTCCATCATCATCATCTTCATGACCATCGCCATCGCCATCACCATCGCCGTCAACCTCTTCATCATCATCACCATCATCATCATCATCATATGTGCCCGGTGGATGATTTTCCAGAGTTGACCCCTGTGTGCAAAAGTTGCACACTCCCTCACTGAGCAAAACCCTAGTTTCCAAGATGGACATACAAGATGAGGGTGGGGCCACCGGGCCAGAGGGTAGGGGCACCCCTAGTACTATCCCGGCGTGCTGAATCAAACGGAGTCGACGGTTCATCGATCCGAGAAATGGTCTTCATTCTATGGCTCGTCCCATCTCACATCCAGAAGGCCTTCAAGGACACTTCCTGGATACCTTTCGGGGGCGTAGAACTCCAATCGTGCAACAAAACTGGGTTGTGGGGAGTCCTACAGGTGTGTCTAGGTAGGTTCCAGCCGAGAATGCTAGCCACAAGTTCCCAGTGGATGATTTTCTAGAGTTGACCCTCGTGTGCAAAAATTGCACACTCCCTCACTGAGCAAAACCCTAGTTTCCAAGATGGACGTACACGATGAGGGAAGGGCCACCGGGATGGAGGGGAGGGGCACCCATAGCACTATCCCGGCATGCTGAATCCAACGGAGTCAACGGTTTGTCGATTCGAGCAACGGTCTTCATTTTGTGGCTCGTCTTGTCTCGATGCCAGAAGGCCTTCTGGGACACCTGCTAGATACCTGTCGAGGGTGTAGAACTCCAACTGTGCAACAAAATCGGGTTTCAGGGAGTCTTGCAGGTGTGTCTAGGCAGGTTCCGATCGGGAACACTAGACACAAGTGCCCGGTGGATGATTTTCGAGAGTTGACCCCCGTGTGCAAAAATTGCACACTCCCTCACTGAGCAAAACCCTAGTTTCCGAGATGGACGTACAAGATGAGGGCGGGGCCACCGGGCCGGAGGGGAGGGGCACCCCTAGGACTATCTCGGCGTGCTGAATCCAACAGAGTTGATGGTTCATCAATCCGAGCCATGGTCTTCATTCTATGGCTCATCCCGTCTCGCATCCAAAAGGCCTTTAGGGACACCTGCTGGATACCTGCCGAGGGCGTAGAACTCCAACTGTGCAACAAAACCAGGTTTTGGGGAGTCTTGCAGGTGTGTCTAGGCAGGTTCCGGCCGGGAACACTAGCCCTAAGTGCTCGGTGGAAGATTTTCCAGAGTTGACCCCAGTGTGAAGGCCATGCCAAATTCGCTAAAGGGGGCCATTTCTCGACCGAAGGCCCCCGGGCATGCGTGGCCACCGTGGACAGGTCCGCAATGGCCAGGTGGACCTGTGGGAGGTGACATAATCCAATTCCTCTCGCCGGTTTTGGTTTCGTGGCCCTGGGTCAAATCCTCCAAGTGTCCCTGAATGACACCGGGGTGCTCGACTAGAATTCTCGTAGCACCCGAACTGTGGCTCGGTTCGCGAATCCGTCGATTTCGGTGGGTTTCAGCTAGGGGACCCCCCACAGCATCCCCCGAAGACCCAGAAGCGGTGCCAATGGGCCATCTCCGGAGCGAAGATTTTGCTAAGTGAAGGCCATGCCAAATTCGCTAAAGGGGGCCATTTCTCGTCCGGAGGCCCCCGGGTGTGCGTGGCCACCGTGGACAGGTCCACAATGGCCACATGAACCTATGGGAGCTGACGGAATACAAGTATGCTCACCAGTTTGGGTGTCGTGGCCTTGGAGCAAATCCCCATCACTGAGAAAAACCCTAGCTCCAGATATGGCCCGTTGGCACCGCTTTTGGGTCTTCGGGGGACGCTGTGGGGGGTCCCCTAGCTAAAACCCACCATCCTGGACCCACTGAAATCGACTAATTTGTGAACCAAGCCATAGTTCGGGTGCTACGGGAATTCTAGTCGGGTGCCTCGGGGCCGTTCAGGGACACTTTGAGGATTTGACCCAGGGCCACGAAACCCAAACTGGCGAGAGGACTTGGATTCTATCGCCTCCCATAGGTCCATGTGGCCATTGTGGACCTGTCCATGGTGGCCACGCATGCCCGGGGCCCTTCGGTCGAGAAATGGCCCCCTTTAGCGAATTTGGCATGGCCTTCACTGAGCAAAACCCTATCTCCGGAGATGGCCCATTGGCACTGCCTCTGGGTCTTTGGGGAACGCTGTGGGCAATCCCCTAGCTAAAACCCGTTGTCTCGGACCCACCGGAATCGACGGATTTGCGAACCGAGCCACGGTTCGGGTGCTACAGGCATTCTAGTCGGGCACCCTAGCGCCATTTAGGGACACTTGGAGGATTTGACCCGGGGCCACGGAACCCAAACCGACGAGAGGACTTGTATTACGTCGCCTCCCAGAGGTCCACCTGGCCATTGTGGACCTGTTCGCGGTGGCCACGCACACCCGGGGGCCTCCGGTCGAGAAATGGCCCCCTTTAGCGAATTTGGCATGGCCTTCACATTGGGGTCAACTCTGGAAAATATTCCACTGGGAACTTAGGGCTAGCGTTCTCGGCCAAAACCTGCCTAGACACACCTGTAGGACTCCCCGGAACCTGGTTTTGTTGCATGGTTGGAGTTCCACGCCCCTGACAGGTATCCAGTAGGTGTCCCTGAAGGCCTTTTGGATGCGAGACAAGACGAGCCATAGAATTAAGACCGTGGCTCGGATTGACGAACCGTCCACTCCGTTGGATTCAGCACACCGGGATAGTGCTAGGGGTGCCCCTCCCCTCTGACTTGGTTGCCCCGCCCTCATCTTGTACATCCATCTTGGAAACTAGGGTTTTGCTCAGTGAGGGAGTGTGCAATTTTTGCACACGGGGGTCAACTCTGGAAAATATTCCACCAGGCACTTAGGGCTAGCATTCCTAGCCGGAACCTACCTATACACACCTGCAGGACTCCCCAGAACCCGGTTTTGTTGCACGGTTGGAGTTATACGCCCCCGGTAGGTATCCAGCAGGTGTCCCTGAAGGCCTTCTGGATGCGAGACAAGATGAGCCATAGAATGAATACCATGGCTCGTATCGACGAGCCATCGACTCCGTTGGACTCAGCACATCGGGATAGTACTAGGGGTGCCCCTCCCCTCCGGCCCGGTGGCCCTGCCCTCATCTTGTACGTCCATCTTGGAAACTAGGGTTTTGCTCAGTGAGGGAGTGTGCAATTTTTGCACACGGGGGTTAACTCTAAAAAATCATCCACCGGGCACTTGTGGCTAGCATTCCCAGCCGGAACCTACCTAGAAACACCTGCAGGACTCCCCGGAACCCAGTTTTGTTGCACGGTTGGAGTTCTACGCCCTCGGCAGGTATCCAGCAGGTGTCCCTGAAGGCCTTCTGGATGCGAGACGGAACGATCCGTAGAAGTATTATTGCATGTGAACTTGCACGTACCAAGCTACAACAAATCTTTCACAGGAGTAGATTTGTCTGTGTGAATAGATAAGTGAAAATATTTTAGCAACAAGACCTATCAATTTTAACTTGGAAGTATGGGAAATGTTCAAAGTGGGATTGAGAGGCTTGATGGTGATTGTAGTAGTGGGCATGGTATTGGTGAGAATGATGACATGATAGTGTAATTAAACATTAATATGGTGACCCTGGAGCTTGGATCCTAGCCTAGAAACATGAGAGCCTAGCCTAAAAACCCTAGTTGGTGGCATAAACCCTAGTTTGTATTCTAATCACAATGAAACCCTATTATGTATCCTAAGATCTAGCCCTAAATTATAATACATGTAAAGATTAAATCATTTTCATTGTACATATATATTCATCTGCATACATTTGAATCCAAACCACTATACACATATATGCATACATAAAATTAGATCGCTAGCACATAATGATAAATTAAGGAAGTCCTAATTGTAAATGGTATTGGATGTGATGGTTATCAAATCAAAGGTGGATATATCTGTGAGTGAGAATTAATGAGCTAGCTATACATCGTGCTCAAGGTTGTCATATTTGTATGGTGACAATTGATTAAGAAATGATTCCATAACTTGGTTATTATTTTGTTGCATGATCTTAAGTGGACAAAATGGTCAAAATAAATACTAGTGACAATATTTCATTATGTAGAGTATGGCCTTTTTGGATCTCATTATGTAGAGCTATTAAAAATCATGTTGGATCTCATTTTAACCTTTTGACGACAATGGACATTTTCTATTTTTAAGTGTTCTTTTCCTAGTACTCAAGTTCCCAATATATATCTTATGTGCCATGAGGTGTGATTTGTCCATCCATTTATTCCGTTTGTTTTTAGATTAATTCTCACACATGATTTTGTTTGAGTTAGCCTATGTTTACAATGTTCTCTTAACATAGATACTATTAGAATCTTTTACATGTGGAAAGATAAACCAAGCTTAACTACGATATCCAACTTCTCTTCTAAGATCTAGGCAAAACCAAAATTTAGACATCACATCTTGATACACACAACATGAGACACCGAGATTAGACAATGAGATATACAAATCACATAACTGAAAGTCCATGTACATCGAGGCTGCAAAACTCATCCAAACATATACAATTTATGGAAAATAGTGGAACATGGTTCCCAATGTATGTACAGTGGCAACTCGTGCCCTAAACAAAATGCGACAACTCATGCCATAGATCCAAAATACATGGAAACTCGTGCCGTATATACAAAGTACATCAAAACTGGTGCAAAAAAGTGCCACATCGTGGCTAATGTACATAACACATGGTGTGTCAAGCATTGTGACCACCACAGTCACTCCCAGGCGCATCTCCAAAGTCAATCTTCCTACTCTTCGAGCTACCGGTACCTAGGGTCTTGCTCCGTCTAGGAGTAGACCGTCTCTCCGGGCTCTGGAAAAAAGGTTATAAGATACCGTCATTTTCAAGCATTTGCAACATTTACCACATTTATAAAACAAATGTAGAATTTGAATCTTAAATAAATCACCTCTGACATGAGTGGGAAACATTGGACAAGTGTCCTGGATCTACGGAGCCTCTCAGCGATTCCATCCTACAACATTTACAACAATCATTTCATTGAAAAGTCATAATTGCTTAAATTAATTTGTGTTAATGCATCAAAATATTTTCATAAATTAGTTTGATTCTCACTGTGTACACCTCCGACGATGGACATGGTTGGGATTCTGGGCTAGCAGGTGGCGCAAATGGTCGGACAACCACCTCCGATGTAGTGATGGGGGGGGGGGCAGATGTAGTGGCAGCCACTAGAGATACAGATGAGGATACTAGAAGGGTAGATGCCACAATAGTGGCGGGAAGTGGGGATGATATGGTGGGATAAGAAATGGTGGTATGGGGTGGAGGAGGACGTCGTGGACTATGAACCCCTACTAGTTGTACGATAGAGGGTATCGAACCAAGAGGGCTAGGGGGGTTGTTGAGGGATGGTGCATGGGAGGGAAGTCCTGCATAGAGGAAGGAGGATGGATGGAAGGGAGGTTGTGGACGAAGAGGGGAATTTGGAAGGAAGGGGGGGCATGGATGAAAGGGGGAGGATGGATAGACAGGGGGCGTGGATAAATTGGGGAGGATGTATGGACACGAGGGCATGGTTGAGTGGTGGGGGATGGATGGAAGGGGGAGTATGGCTGGAGAGGGGAGGATGGATGGAAGGGAGGGGGTGCGCGTAGGGAGGAGTCTAGATGGAAGCAAGGGGGGGGACTCATGGGAGAGGGTGGATACATAGGACTAAAATGGGGAGACGTAGTTGCTGGTGGCACCTACATATACATTTGTAATATCACAATTTAGTAAACAACCAATAAATTAAACAATAGTAAGTCATAACAAATCAAATTGAAAGCATGTTTATAACTACACATTGTACCTGTGTATGTGGTGATCTGCCAATCCTTGGCGGGGGTGGTTGATCACCGTAGTCACGGAATACCTGTGGACAACCAAATGCATACATGTTATGGACATGTTAAACAAGTCATTATCTAGGAAATCAAGATATTCAAAAACATCATACGAACTATCAACGTCTGTGCCATAAATATAAATACTTGAGTAATATAAATGACATAAGTAATAACAAAATTATGTCAGGTACAGAAAATAACTCCATGTGGGGTGCCATAATTTCAGTTGCAGCTGCCATTGCTGCATCCAGGTTGGGAGATTCTACGTTTTCCCATCTCGGTGTATCAACTCTGAATAAATGTACATTGAAATAATAGTTTTGAGTCAAACAAAAATACTTTCAAAATACTTTACAAGTTATAAAGTGATGATTGAAAACACATTAAAAAAATTGCTGACCTGATCCATATAACAACCCTCGATCAGGCCAGGGCAAGTGTGCCCGCAATGGGGACAAAGATGTAGCATTGTCCCTGTCGAACTGGAATGCCCAGCATGGCTACCATCGTTGATGGGTCTATCCTGGCCCTATCGTGAAGGCCCTGCGCCTGGATCTCTATCAAGGTCACCCGGCCTCTCCACTGTAGTCACTGCTACAAAGGAGGTGTGTCTGAGGAGACCATGTGCAACATTCCTCATTGCCACCTTGATCTGATCAAGATTATGGGGCAACTGAGGTGGCTGGGGAGAGGGGTTGGGGTCGCGCATCGGAGCTGGTGGCCTTCTCAGTGGGTTCCTCCTGGAAGTAGGTCGATCTTTTGGAGAGCCACGCCCAACACCCTGGAACTCGGTTATGTCAAAATAGTTGACATGTAAACCGAGGAAAAACTCAGCCCACAGTTGGTGAAGGAAGTACTCTGGAACCTCCCTCTTATTGCAGGGAGGTTTATCGTACACCATGAACCACCTCTGCATCCAATTATCCCTCCACGGTTGGTAATGACACCAATCCATGCAGACACGTGGATTTGTAATGTTCGGTGGTTGGCCTGTTTTTGGCTCGGTGAACATACTATATAATTTGGCTTTTGAAATGTTCAAATATTTTATTGCTTCCTTGGAGATGCCCATCGAGTAGTACTCCCGCATCCTATCTCTAAATTGAGTCATGTCTGTCAATTGCTGATGTTAATGTATGAGGGAGTCGATTGAGTTCTCAATTGACATGGCAAGAGACAATCGAGATGGTTCACTCGAGTTTCTAAGTTCATGAGTGTGCACTTGCATTTCATTTACATAGTGGTTAATGTCATCTTGTTCAAAATTAGGTTGTGGGTTTTGGTTTTGTTTGGCATTTGGATTGTGTTCACGGTTTTCTTCGGCATTGGGTCTAAGGTTTGGGTTTTCTTGTGTTCCACCAGACTCGGGGTTAACATCTTATTCACTCATTGTCTCAGTTTACAATCTGCAATAGAAAATTGGTTCATTGTTTTCAAAATTTGAGAATTATTTACAATTAAATAAACAAAAAAAAATCAATAAATTGATACAAAGAATGAATAAAATGAAAACAAAACTTGATATTTACCTATCAATCGCCCTGTTGATGAGTTAGTGGGTGTTATGGGGTGGTTTTGAAGTTGATTTGGGTAACTTTGGTGGTTGAATTCACGCATACGTGGAGGTGCAAGTCGCGCTCGGTCGGCCCAATGGAACAATGTGGAAATTGGGCACTGTTTTTTTTATTCTTTTTAACAGAGGCGCATGCGCGCCACTATTGCGCACACGCACCAGGAATGCGTACGCGCCACATACGCGCACACACCTTGGTTTGGTACCGATCCTAGCGGTGCGTGCACGCTTCCTTAGGTGCGTACGCACCATTTTTTGTTTTTCGCTAGCGCGCCCCCATTGCAATGAAAATGGGGACCATCTTCGTGCGCCCGCCCTTGATTGTTTGGGAGGAAGGAGTACATGTTAAAGGATAAAAAACCCAAGATTTCCAACATCTATATTTGTTATACCTCAAATTGCCAAACCATGTGTAAGTGAGAATATACATGTTTCACCACCATGGAAAACATGATGTTTATGCCTCCTAAGGGTGTTAGGACCCTTCATTCTAATGTTGATCCCTTCCCTAGTCACATTTGGAAGAAAATCCAACAAGCAAGGGGTCGAAACCCACCTTAACCACCTCCAAAAATTAGCCTTATGGAATTATCGCACCCTGCATGCCTATGGGGGAGCAACAATTTCCAAATTATCGCTCTTTGCTTAGTTATAAGGGAGCCATAATTTTGGTTTAGGCTTATCCCTTTGATTTTGGATCTTGGATCTCATGGAGATTTTCTTGGGATGAGGTACCCTTTCGAATCCCATCTCACATTCCCTCCTTGGCATGGTTTAGATCCTTGATCCACATATTATTCATTTATATCCATAATCTCCTCTTAGTGGTTGGCCTCCCAAATCCGACTTAAAGAGAGCCATCCATGAGCTATTGGGGGGGTGATCTTGGAAGCACTAAACTTATGATCCTATGAGTCTTGCAAGGGTGATGTTGGAGAGCTTGGAAGGAGGTGCTGCTACTTTGGACATCAAGGTATAACATTGTAATAAGCTTCTTTTGGCTTTCTTGTCATTAATATAACTTGGCCTATTCTCCCATGTATTGTATCTTGTTATATTAATGCATGATATGTTGTATATTAGATCTAGATCAATACATATACTTGCTTGGAAGTTTTGTTCCTTTGTCTTGTTTAACAGGTTCAAGCCTTGAAGATCAAGCTTGGAGCTGGAGCTAGGACAACCTACAGATTGGAGGTAAGTTCTACTTCTTCATTTCTTATTCCATGTTCAATAGATTATGCATTGTTCTATATATAGGGGAATAGATCACCATTTGTTTTGTTTCTGTCATGGATTAAGTGTCTAAGGGCTTAGTTATGTCTATGAGAGAGTCTACCTATCTGTAGGAAGAATTCTCTACTACAGAAATTGGTGACTCCGCTGGGGACATTTTTCCCTAGTTTCACCTTTGCTTGCTTGTTTGGATCATCAAATCCTCTTCTAAGTGTTGTTTCTCATCACCTTAGATCCTCTTTGATCATTATTAAGGATCATTTTAAACTCAGGAGCTTATCCTTGCTCGGATCTAGGCCAAGTTTTCATTTTTTCAATCCTACAGGAAATTGTCGCTCCCTCATAATAGGTTACAGAGTGATAATTTCCACATTATCGCTCCCCCACAGTGGGATAGGGCATGAAAATTTCCAAATTATCGCTCCCCCATAGTCTTCTAGGGCGCGACACTTTCATATTGTCGCTCTGTATTGGTCTGTGCAGGTGCGAAAATTCCCTGTTTTGGTAATTTTTGAGCTTATTTGGAGGGGTTCCCTTGGGTTTTTTGCTCCCAAAATTTTGGGGTGCCTCCATATGGTCCATTGGCTTCTTTTTGACACCTTTTTGAATAAATTTGAGTCATTTTCATCCACATTTTGTCTCTAGTCCTTCATTGGAAGCTTTGAGGCAATTTGGTCAATTGTGAGTCCTCTAATCCATTTTTCACTTCTGGGAGTCAAGTGTACCTTCCTAGTCACTTTAGGATATCTATAACATAATTTTGAACCCTTCCAAACCTCATTTGGGAGAATTTGGGCCCCTTTTGCTTTGTTTGGAAGACTAGGTTCTACCTTGAAAATTCAAATCCCCTTGGGTTAACTTGATCGCTTGTGTACATTTTCGATTTTTATGATTTAGAGTCTCTTGATCAGTGATTTTGTGACCATTAAGTGACTAATTTGGACTGATACAAATCATATTTGGCTTTTTTTGGAAACTCTTGGCATGTTTTGGAAGTTCAAACACTTTGTTTAGTCTCTTGAGTCGAACTAGTGCTTTGTTTGCTTGTTGGGTAGAATTGTCATTCCTTTCAAGTCCCAATAGCTTGCATTTGTTTTTAAAATTCTTCTTTCCATCGGATTGTGATTGGATTCAATTTTTAGAGATCTCTTTAGTGTGATATTCCAAAGGTTTGTTTCGTTTGGCATCATTTGGATTGATTAGATTGGCTTTGAAAAACTTGGGACATTTTTGTCTTTTGAAGTCATTTTCTTGGGTTTTGCACTTTGTTTCCTTTGCATATTCAGCTATTTATTGGTCATTGGAATAGATCGATCCATTGTTTCCATTTTTTTTTCAAAGGAAAGCTTTATTTTGTCACTCTTTATGAAGAACCTGCAATAAATAATTAGTTAAAACACACGAAATAGCAGAAATAACAAAACTCATAATCACTTTTATATTGATCGCAGGCCACTTCAAGGGGGCAACCTCCTTTGAGCAAGCTCAATACAATTAACTTCACGGTACCTTCATTGCTCTCAACACAAACTTATATACTAAGTCTAGGCGCCAATACCATGGGTCAATACCATGTGTCAATACAAACCATGGGCCAATACAAAATATGGATCAACAATTACTACGAGATGACTTACAAAGCATATGCGTCCAACAACAATAATACAAACTATGGATCAACAAATACTATGGGATGACTTACAAAGCATATGCGTCCAACAACAATATACTAACAAAGTAAATAGAAGGGTTGAAATGGGTTCCTAACATCCCCTCTCCCTTAGAAAAAGCTTTGTCCTCAAAGCTTTAGATGTGGAAATTGATGCAGAATCTGAAGGAGTGGTTCCCCTGTAGCATCCTTGGGTTGCATTCCAGCCCACTAACACCTTTTTAGTTTTAGGGAGGATTGCTTGGAAGACTATAGACGAAGAAGGACCATATCAGCTACGTGAAAACTACGCTTAGAACAGTGATGATCGGCTTGTTGTTTCAGTCGAATTCTTTCCATGTGAAGATTGTACTGCAGAATGAGAAGAATTTGATCACAGTTTCGAAGAACCGAGTCAATTGCCTGAACTGGGGAGCTGCTGAGCGTGTATGGAAGAAGAAATAGCGGTGCTTGTCCATAAAATGCTTCATATGATGTCCTTTTAGATGTGGTATTGTACCACTGGAGCACTTCTAGGAAATCCATAGAAATATATGTCCACATCTGTGTAGGGATGGGCAAGGGTTCGAGCAGTCCTGAAAGGAGTGTCGTTTCACCCTTGTTGACCTAGCAAGTATCACACTCAACCACCATCAGGTAAATTATCATTTTCAGTCCCTGCCAAAAAAAGTTACATTGTTCCCAGTCATAGGTTTTGAGGAACCTAGAGTGCCCTGCTAATGAAGAAGCATGGAGTTCATAGAAGAGATAGCCCTGTTGAACAGATTGCAACCAATTTGGAACAAGCAGAGAAATAGCTGTAAGAGAAACTAGGTCATCAAATTGGCGAGAAGGAGCATCTACCACCATATTATCCTTACCCTTCTTGTAATTGATCGCATAGTCATAACTAATGAGTTGGATAACCCATTTTCGGTGTGCTAGTGAGGAGACCCATTGTTCCAGAAAATGTTCCAGACTCTAGAGATCAGTCGTGATGCAGAAATAATTTCCTAATAGGGATGGTTGCCACTTCTGTACTGCATGCAAAATAGCCATAATTTCCTACTGAGATGTAGATGTGGCTAAATTCTTACTGGAAAGGTCTCTTGAAGGTGACAAGCCCACTGGTTTAGCAAGGAAACCTGCATATCTATCCAAGGAAGTAGGGAAGATCGTTGATGGGTGCATCTGAATGGAATGGAGTTGAGCGATGACACCATGTGAATTCTTCTTAAGGATATTTTTTAGGCGATGTGCACTGATGATGCAGAGAGACCCTTGTTGTAAGCCCTTAAATTTGTGTTGTTTCCCATTGATTGAAAACTGCATCCAAAGTTCAGCAAAATACCATAAGATGGGGCCAAGTGTGCGTAACCATTGAACACCCAAAACCACATCACATCCGCCTAGGTACAAGGAAAACATGTCAGAGCACAGGTTATAATCTTCTAGAGAGATACGCACATTGTGACACTTCCCCTTGCAAGGTAAGGTGCCCCCATTTGCAACCATGACTTAAAAGTTGGAGCAAGGATGGACAAAACAATCAACATGTTTGGTGATCCGAGGGTCAATGAAGTTATGAGTGCAACCAGAATCAATGAGTATGGTAAGAGGAAAATTCTTGAAGTAACCCTTGACCCACATTGTTTGGGTGGTGGTGACGTCGGATAAAGCACGGAGAGATATCTCTGGTTATTCATCCTGAGATGAGGGGTCAATAGGCGGCTCCTGAATGTAGACCTAATCATCCATTGTATCTAGAGTTTCTTGACCAATTGTAGAGGCAGGCGAAGAATCCATATCCAAGAGATAGAGCTTTTGTTGAACACATCTATGTCCCCGAGTGAATTTCTCATCACAATTATAACAAAGCCATGTTTCTCTGCGTGCCTGCATCTCTGTTTCAGACAAATGCTGTAGTGTCCCCTCCTACCATACCAACGAGATAGGGAGGACGTGGTGCTCAATCCGGGCAATTAGCCCCAAACGTTTGAATTAAAATCATTGATGCAAGAACTGTATCTGTGCATACTATGGAAAAACGACGGTAATCAAATAAATGCTATTGATCTCTAATACACATTCGAGATTCTGTGGCAGCCATGAACTAAAGATCTGTGCAGAATTATACAAGATCATATGGAAATGCCTAAACTTTTAAAAACACAGCAGAAGCAAATTCGTTTAATACATCCACATACATTCATCAAATAATAATTGCCAATTTACACAAGAGAATACTTATCTCAATAAGGCAGTCCCAAGCAACTGGCTATGCAACTGCAACGTTCCACCCAACCATAGGCCAGTGTGCTCCTCAATCTCTCAGCACCACTGCCACCCCCGAGCTGGGCATGATCTCTACAAGGAACCAGGGAACAGCAGACTCACACATAGCCAAGCATACACCAAGATGAGCCAAGCCAATCTACAATTGGGTTTATCAGGCTACTAGGAGATGGAAAGGAAGAGTTGCTAAGCTAGTGAGCTCCAGCACAGAGCCAGGGATAACCTTGCAAGATCTATCTAGCTTGGCACCCACATTACCTACACACCCAGCACAAGGAAGTATTATTTTCACTGCTGTGCAGTCCCTCAAGCCATACCTTCCCTATCTAGTGCTCTCAGGGTATGCATAGAAGAGTAACCAAAGCCCTCTTGATCTTTTTGAGAGGTTGTCTCCCCCACTAGGTTTATCAAGCCACTTCTATCCACTACCACTCCAACACTTCAGCTCACAGGCTCAACTAAGAACAAGGATGCACATAACTGCAGAACCCCACTTGCTGGGCATGAGGAAAACGTTTTCCACAGTGGAATGCATGAGTTGGGGTTTCAACTAACCCAGAAAAACGTGGGAACCCACAAAAACGAAATGGGAAGTTGGTGAACAACCCAGGAAGCCAAATCCGTTTTTAGAAAAACGTCCTTGGACATTCAGGGGCAAAAACGACCTCCCTACAGTCCTCAAAACGTGGCCCTCCCTCTCCCAACTGTTATATACTGCAAAAACGACTCCCAGGCATGGAAAAATGCAGTATTTAGATGAAAAACGTAAATGGAAAGAGCCCAGCTAACTCCAACTGCGTGAATGAATGAAGACTGCCCATTCCCCATGGCTTTGGGCACCATTTCGTGGGTGGTTTCTTGCCCCACAAGCAAAAACACGATTTTCCAAGTTGATGGTTTGCCCATGCACGAAAATGGCTTGCCCATACTCTTTCATTCCCAAGGCATTAACTGCCTTAACCAATTTCTTGGAAAAATTAAATGATTGGGTACATGAGACAAAATGGGTAGTTGGTGGTTTATGGGTTTCCCCATTGACACATGGATTAATACCATTGGCTCAAGGTTTGAATAATTTCCCTCCCTTTTCCTTGTAGAGTCATGCCCCATCTCTTTTGTTGCATTGCATAGCCGGTTGTGGGTTTTTCCATTAAAATTCGTATTTACATGGTGTCTTATTTACATTGTGCCCATCTTGCACAAGAACCATGGGCATCTATTTTTAATTGCCGATTCATGAAACGCTAAATCAATGGTGGGGCCTTGGCCTTGAGCTCCTCACCATGATTAATTACAATATTTACATCATTTATGGTTTAATACAAAGGGGGTCAGAATGGGGACATTACAAATGCTTGATAGGAGTTGGTCGAGGAGCTGGCGGGATGGGAGGTCGTTGAGAACCCATATTTTGGAAGGGAACAAAAGTGGGTTTGGAGCGTTTTTGGGCTGCAATATTGTTTTCTGCCAACTTAGCCAACCCTAGGACTTCCATCATTGTGTTGGGATAGAACATTTTAACCTCTGACCGGATTTCATCCTTAAGACCATTGATAAAACAACTCCTATAGAATTCATCAGATAATCCTTCTGTGTAATTGGTTAGTTTCTCAAATTTTGTCTGATACTCTCTCACAGTACCACTTTGACGAAGTTTAGTGAGTGCTCCGGTGAAGTCATCAAAAGCACTAGGACCAAATCATTGCAAAAGGAGTTGGCAAAAATCTGTCCATTTTGGCTCGTCATGAGCGTTGATGTACCAACGGTACCATTGAAGGGATTCCTGTTCCAAATGAAAGGATGCAAGTGGAAATTTTTGGGCATCAAAATTATTATGCAGACTGAAATATTGTTCTGCACGATAGATCCATCCAGTTGGATCAATACCATTAAAGCAAGGAAATTCAAGCTTTGGACCACGGAAATTGCTGGAAGAAGAGAACCCATTGGCTGCCGAAGATTCGTGTTGTTGGTTATTGTTCATGGCTGAATGCTGAAGATGGAGGATGTGAAAATTTTCATCCTGATCTTGGAGTTTGGTTTGGATGGTTGCAAGTGCTTCCTCCATGGTTGTTGCTCCTGCACGGATGACAACCATAACCAAGAGTTTTTGTTTTTGTTTTGGGGAATGGATAGAAAAACACAAACAAAAGCTTATTTAGTAAAGGAAAATTTGGATTTGGGAAAAACTTGGAGGGGTAATTGGGGTTTGACTAGGTTTTGGACACTTTCTGATGGACATGGAAGCAAAAAAAGGGGATTTCAGAAGCGGGGTGAAAGAATGAAAAAATTTGGCAAAGAGGGACAAAGAAGTAGAATTAGGAAAGGAACTCGGTGGTAAAATTTGAAGGCGATTGGGTGAAATCCGAAGAAGTTATGGCAAACCCTAAAAATAGACAAATGTGGGATTTCGGGCTTTGGGAAGTGGAATTTGGGATAGGGTCTTCAGGAATGAAATATGAAGAATGGGATTAACGGGGTGTCAAGGAAGTTTCAAGGGAGACACAGTGAAAACAAGGGAGATATATGGCTAAAAACAGTTTCAGTTATTATTTTTTTTTTTTTAGGAATGGATCTGCAATGGCGCGGAAGGGATCGGAAACAGATAGATCTGCAATGGCGCAGAAATGATCGGAAACAGAGGGATCTGAAATGACGTTGGCTGGATCTGGAACGGCTTTCAGAATTAATCTGAAATGGCACGGTAGTGATCGACAACAGTTCAGCTGAAAATAGATATGGATCCTAGGTATGTGCGGCTTCCTAACAATTCAGGGGTTTTACTCGGCCACCAATGTTGTCTGACGGCTTGCGTATTGGGGTAGTACCCCTCACTCCACATCTCAGGTAAAACTGATAACTGCTTTGCCACAAACGACAGCTCTTGGTTTACCTCACGGGTGGGAACTAGTCAATCAGGTAGGGGTCATTGCCCTTTTCGCTAGCAGGTCCTCTCAATGGGCCAACTACTTTGGGGTTCATGTGGAACTCCTCACAATGAGTTTTAGGGCTTATGCACAGGTACTTCCCATAGTTAAGCGGATATGGATTATTCCCAGATCCGAAGCTGCAACAGATGTGAAAAAAGTTTTGGAAGAAATTTCACCCAGTGAGCCCAAGAAATTGCTCTGATACCAGATGTGAAGAACCTGCAATAATTAATTAATGAAAACACACGAAATAGAAGAAATAACAGAACTCAGAATCACTTTTATATTGATCACGGGCCACTTCAAGGGGGCAACCTCCTTTGAGCAAGCTCAATACAAATAACTTCACGGTACCTTCATTGCTCTCAACACAAACTTATATACTAAGTCTAGGCGCAAATACCATGGGTCAATACCATGTGTCATTACAAACCATGGGCCAATACAAAATATGGATCAACAATTACTATGGGACGAATTACAAAGCATATGCGTCCAACAACAATAATACAAACTTTGGATCAACAAATACTACGAGATGACTTACAAAGCATATGCATCCAACAACAATATACTAACAAAGTAAGTAGAAGGGTTCACATGGGTTCCTAACACTCTTTTGCTATATTCACGAAATTGGAAAACATGAGCATTCTTCTTGCTTTAATTTGATCATTTGACATTTCTTGATCTTACATTCATAAGAAGAAGAAAGGCTTGTTTCATATTTCTGTGCATTTGAGTTAGACAAGATTATTAGGTCCTTTTCTTTGTCTTGCATTTGATTGGAAACGTTTGTGGAATCCTTCTTTCCATAGCTTAGATGTGTCTTTTTTTACTGTAAAGAGATAGGAAACAGATTATAATTATTGCATTTGGTGTTCGTAGAAAGATCTCTTTTGTCACTTTAGGATAGTTTGGGTATGGTTTACATGATTGGTTATCATTCATTAAAAAGCTAAAATTGCATTTGCATTGGGTTGTACATATTGGGAACGGAAAGAATTCTTCCTTACTTTAGCTAGAAGTTCATTGAAGGAAAAAGACTTACATAATTCATCCATAATTGCATGGTTTGAGTCAAGTATACACACATCAAGTTGCAATTCCATCACCCGATTGAGTAATACAACCATTAAAATTTACACTCCCTAACTCAACACACTATAACCTCACTTGAGGAGAAAAAGAATCTATTAGTTAGGCAGGACACCGGAGATAGGCATCCAAATAATTCCCCCTTGTCACCTTTCATCTGAGACATAGTTGTTTTCCTCTAGGGTACTAAAATCCTCTTGTACTTGTTGACACGATCATCGACCAGTTTGTGGAAAGGGCCTCCCGTCGCTTCAGGGGTAAGCTGCGAGGATTGGTTTCGGATGGACTTTGTGGAATGTCGCACTCCACTTAGCGCCTAAGGCATATCGATCCATTGTCTTCCTTGTACTCCACCGTATATGTGATACAAGGGTGATAAGGTAGAAGTGCCAGTATCCTTTTTCGACGTGTCATGAATGAGGTAGCTTAGTGACTTTTCTTCTAAGGCTCTTTTACCCAGGATCCCTTTCGGTAGAGGGATATCCCTTCATCTTTTGGTCTCTCACTTCATATTGTCCAACTTGGATTTCATCACCTTTCTGGGGATACAATCTGTTGAGGTCTCCAGACGTTAGTTAGGAGGATTGCTTGCTCTTTTACCTTGCAGAGGGTTTTTTTCTTTTTAGTGTTGCTTGTTGGCTTTCTGGCCTCTTTGTTATAGCTCACTTATTGTGGCATCAATTACAGTAAAGTTTTTTGAGCTTGCTCTTTTGGCCTGTGTGCCTCTTTTTCTTCTAGCTCCCCTTTTGCACGCTCAATTGCTTGAGGGTTTTTGAGTTCTTTTTAGCAAGACTTCATCCACATCACTTGGCATTGTTCCATGGTGAATCCATCTCCATGCACCCAAGCTCCTTCTCGAACTACCAATCAAGAGACCCCTTTTCAAGGGGTACCTTTTTTATTTCCTCCAGTTGGAGATATTGGTCCTCCCTTTATTGCCACTTTAAATCTTCCTGGATTAACCATAGGATTATCGGTGTGGTTATTCAATCTGGTGATTACGGCTGTACCCAGTGTTTCAAATGTTAACTCTTCATCACGAGAGAATCAACCCCAAACTAATTCTTCCCCTTCTTCATCGGATGCATCTTCTTCCTTTCCTTCTTCCTTGCCTGATCAAAGCAATAGTGTTAGTAATTAGGAGGATAAGAAGAAGAAGAAAAGGAAAGTTAAGAAGTAAAAGGATAAGAAAGAGACCAAGCATCAACCAGTTGCCTCTAATAACACTCATCCCATTCGAACACCTTGTAAATCCAAGTTCCCTTGCAAGATTTGCAAGGGTGATCACCTTCTCAAGGATTGCCTCGGTCTTTCCCATGTGTCATAAGTGTGGTCTAAAAAACCCAAACCTCTTGTATCATCAACCTCTGACCATCATGTTGATTACATTCCCTCGACTGACGACCCATTGTTAAAGGGTCGGAAGGGTAAAGTCCTGTATCCCTGTTTGATATGCAAGGGTATGCACCGTACTTTCCTTTGTCCAAGCATGGATGAAGCTTCACAGTGGTTGGAAGATATTACTAGTCCTCAACAGGTGATTCCAAAAAGTGATAGCAAGTTGTCCCTCGACCCCCCACTGGTTGACCAAGTGATCAATTCAGTTGCATCTGTAATTAATCCCACTCTTCCTTCTGAGAGTGAAGTGATCGATTCGCTGTCATCTTCGATCAATCCTGCTCTTCTATCATAGAGTGTTTCGACTGCAACTGTCACCTTGACACAGTCTTCATCTGATTCTACTCTCCCCGATGAGAGTGGATTGATAACCAATGATGTTTTTCTAGTCTGTTCCCATCATGGTGGGCAAGAGCCCATTTCCATGGGACCCCCTCCAAGTACTGAGGTCATTTCATTTGATTGGAATGGATTAACAGAATCTCGTCTTCCTTCGAATGTTCCTTTTCAAATATCTGTTGGAGTTTTCAATAAAGAAATTTTTCATACGATAGTTGAGAGGGATCTTCTGTTAGTATTTTATCCTCAGATGCTTGGAAAGCTATAGGTTCCCCTCAGCTTGTGCCAGTAACTGACCAGATATTGAATTTTAACCGAAGGCCTACTCGACCTTTAGGGATCCTTCCTCAGTTACTTATCACTTTGGGAGGGAAATCTGTCTGTATTGATGTTATGGTAGTCCAAGGTCCCTTGGATTTTAATTTGCTCCTTGGACGTGATTATGTCCATGCTATGAAAGTTGTAGTGTCCACACTATTTCGAGTGATGTATTTTCCCCATCATAGAAATATGGTGACCATTGATCAGCTTTCCTTTGTGACACCCAGTCATCATATGACTCCTAGTCATCAGACTTCCTTGAATGTCCCACATGTTTTGGTGGTGTCTTCCCCTTAGATATGGGGGCCAGGACTCTAGTATTTGGATTTCGTGCTGGAGTCACCCTGCTAGAAATCATGCTAGGGGGATTTTCCTCCTACATGCAGATGCCATGTTGAGAGTACTGGAGCATAGTTCTTTTCCGGTTTCAAGCTCGTAAAAAATGAAACCAATTTCTCAAGAATAGTTTACTTTTGGTTTTAAGCTTGTGTAAAAATGAAACCAACCATTGTTTCGAGCAGAGTTTTATTCCGTTTTAAGCTCGTTAAAAAATGAAATGGGCCATTTCGAGCATAGTTCATTATGTTTCAAGCTCGTTAAAAAATAAAATAGGCCCCTACAAGCATAGTTTACTTTCAGTTTCAAGCTTGTGTAAAAATGAAACCATCATGAGCAGAGTTCCCTTTATGTGTCAAGCTCGTTAAAAAATGAAACAGGTCACCATGAGCATAGTTCCCTTTCTACATCAAGCTCGTTAAAAAATGAAACAGATCCCCTCTCCTTCAGTCGAGTCTTTCGCTCGATTTAGTACCTGAAACTTCTTTTCATCCGCCTATGCCTTAGGCGAATGAAATGAAGCTTGGGGGGCATGTCTACAACCTCTAGACGTCATGTTGAAGTCAACTGGATCACCTCTCCACATTATGTTGGAGCTAAGTCACTTACTTCTAGCAATCATGCTGGGGGAATGTACCAACCTCTAGGTACCGTGTTTGGAAAGAGTCCACCATTGGGAAGTTTTTCAAGCATACTTTCTTATGGGTTTCGAGCTCGCTAAACCATGAAAATAATCCCGAGCATAGTTCATTTTCTGTTACAAGCTCGTCAAAAAATGAAGCAGACGCCATGAGCATTCTTCCAACCTATCTTCGAGCTCGTTAAAAAAAACAAGAGGTGTCTAGCTTACTTTTCAATTTTTCGTGCTCTGGTTAAAATATGAAAAGTGGTTTGAGCTTACTTTTTCCTTTTTCATGCTTTGGATCCAAACATGAAAAAGATTTCAAGTGCTTTTTGATACCATTGCCGTGCTTGTTAAAAATTGAGTAAAAAGGTGTGTCTAACGAGTATAGGTTTATCACTTTATCCGGCCTCGCTAGACTATTTACGGAAAAGGAACTGTGCCGAGTTTACTTTTCCTTTGTCATACTCGGTTATCAACCATGACAAAGTTGTTCATGGAGTCCTCTTTAAGCTCTTTTCAGACTCCCTCGTTTCAAAAATATTTCCAAGTGCCCTTATCTCTTTCACACTTGTAAAAGTATTTGAAAGGTCATCTATTCGGTGATAGTTTACCCCTTTTTCGGCCCGTCTAGACTATTTACGAGAAAGGTATACCTCAATCAACTTTTGACTGGGAGAGTTCTCTCAAGAATTGTTTTACACTTTTTCAAGACTGAGGGACTAAAATTACGAAAAAGTACATTCTGGAGCCTTCTTTAAGTTTTTCAGGCTCTCTAAATGTGAAAAACTATCGAGTTTCCCTTCCTTGGACTCGTAAAATCAAACATCGAAGGACCCTTTTGTGACCGAACCCCTCATTTTTCAGGTTCGTAAAACATGTGAGATTGGACTCGTCCAAAGGACGAGCTATACCAAGCATCTATTATCCTCCTCAAGCTTGTTAAAAAACAAAGAGGTACTCGTCAAGCATGATGGGGGTTGGGGAGAAATAAGCTAAGTTTGTTTTAGAAAGCTTTATGGCAGCTTGTGTCACCTTTGAACATGGAACCTGTTTGCATCTTGTCATACAGTTGGGTAATCTGCTTGTCTCTGAGTCATGCAAATTCTATGAGTCGTCTTGCTCCTTCAAGTCACCTGAAGAATGCCTCAGACATCGTTGCATTATGTCTTGGTCTCTGCTTTGTTGAGTCAATGCTTCCAAGTCATTATTGTCGTGTTATTCAATGCTCAAGGGAAGTTTACCTTAGTCAGCCTCTGCAATATTGTTAGCCTTTGCATCCTTGTGTCATTCGATACTCATCATATTCATTACTTCACATCACTTTCCTATGTCGGTTTCATGTCGTTGATGTGCGATTAATCATGGCCCTCCTTCGACAAGTCTATTCCTGTCGACATCAACTCATCATCCAGGAATTAGATTTAGAAACCAACCGTAGTACCCTGGTACCTGCATGCCTCAATGGCAGGTTTCCTCGTATTCGACAGTAAGTTTTCATCATTGACCTCTGATCGAATGATCTTGCAAATGTTTGACGTCAACTCATCTATTCTCATTTCGTTGAGATGCACTATGATACCTTGGGAGTCATTGTCATCATTGGTGATTTCCCTCGCACTTGTTAACAGTTTACATTATTGACCGGTAATCAAGTGGTTTCTACCATGTTCGACTTAAACACCTTGTAATCACGTGGTCAAATTTGTATCATTTTGGGATCGGGTAGAGGACCCTAGATGGTTCTTAAGTCTATTCAGCACATCCAGGTTGCGATGGTGATTTTTTGAGTAGGTTTCCACATGGATATTATGTTGGTGACCTCATTGATGTACTATCACACACATCCACTCTTGTATTGGTCATGGTTGTTTCATTGTCTTATCATGGATCTATGCTTGTAGTCTAGTAGCCATGATTTGTCTTCAGTCATTTTTAAGTCAGTACTATCATGGATCTGCAATGTATTGGTCGGAAGCCATGCTTTGAGTCATTGGTTCCGAGCATGGGTATGCTCGCCTCAGGGTCGTTAGACATATTGTTGATATTTGCTTGCAGCTCTTCTCTAGTTCTCCTTCAGATATCCTTGCAGACTTATTATTGGTAAAGTGTTTCGGCCATCAGATTCCTTCTGACCTCGCACTTTAGGGGGCATCTGTTATACCTCAAATTGCCACACCATGTGTAAGTGAGAATATACATGTTTCACCACCATGGAAAACATGATGTTTATGCCTCCTAAGGGTGTTAGGACCCTTCATTCTAATGTTGATCCCTTCCTTAGTCACATTTGGAAGCAAATCCAACAAGCAAGGGGTCAAAACCCACCTTAACCACCTCCAAAAATTAGCCTTCTAGAATTATCGCGCTCTGCATGCCTATGGGGGAGCGATAATTTCAAATTATCGCGCCCTACATGCCTATGGGGGAGCGAAAATTTCCAAATTATCGTGCTTTTCTTAGTTATAGGGGAGCGATAATTTTGGTTTAGGCTTATCCCTTTGATTTTGGATCTTGGATCTCATGGAGATTTTCTTGGGATGAGGTACCCCTTCGAATCCCATCTCGCATTCCCTCCTTGGCATGGTTTAGATCCTTTATCCACATATTATTCACTTAGATCCATAATCTCCTCTTAGTGGTTGGCCTCCCAAATCCTACTTAAAGAGAGCCATCCATGAGCTATTGGGGGGGTGATCTTGGAAGCACTAAACTTATGATCCTATGAATCTTGCAAGGGTGATGTTGGAGAGTTTGGAAGGAGGTGCTACTACATTGGACATCAAGGTATAACATTGTAATAAGCTTCTTTTGGCTTTCTTATATTTAATAATACTTGGCCTATTATATGTTATATTAATGCATGATATGTTGTATATTAGATCTAGATCAATACATATACTTGCTTGGAAGTTTTGGTCCTTTGTCTTGTTTAATAGGTTCAAGCCTTGAAAATCAAGCTTGGAGCTGGAGCTAGGACAACCTACAGATTGGAGGTAAGTTCTACTTCTTCATTTCTTCTTCCATGTTCAATAGATTATGTATTGTTCTATATATAGGAGAATAGATCACCATTTTTTTATTTTTATTTTTCTGTCATGGATTAAGTGTCTAGGGGCTTAGTTATGTCTATGAGAGAGTCTACCTATCCGTAAGAAGAATTCTCTACTACAATATTAGACTTGGCAATCATAAAACTATTAACACAAAAGGAGCATTCGGTTCCAACACTATGAACAGGTAGAGAAGATGGCCAAGCCCCATATAAAGCACAGTTCTAACAAGTTTGATATTTACTTTGAAAATTCAAGGGAAGAGAGAAGTCATCGCTACCCTCCAACCATTGGACTGACCTTGGTGTGTACTTGGACATTTTTTCTGTCAACTCATGCAACTTTTTGTATCTCCTAGTAGAGATGTTTTGGGTGTGTAATGTCACCAAAAATCCCTTATATAATTTTTTTTCTTTTATTATCATCAATTCTCGAATATTATATTTAATCCACAAGAACATAATTAAGATAGTCTTTTAGCCAATAATAATTACATTTAAACACAATCCTTTCCTCAAATGAATGAACAACTCCATGTCTTGGCATATATATATATATATATATATATATATATATATACACACACACACACACACACATACTTGACATTATTACAAATTACCTCAACATCAAGCAACACATTTTATGCAAAATATTACTCATTTATCTAGCAAGATTTATGTTCATTAGCCAAGGGTAACTACTAATGAGGTTCATAGTATTCAGATCCACCTCTTTTAATCCCAATATAATATAACTATTTTTGTAATTTTTTTAACTCCAAGGTAATATAATTATTTTCATAACTATGTTACTATTACTTCCTCTTACACCATTGGTTGTTTATCTTAGGCCTTCATCCATTTAGCGTTGTCCTTTATTTGTGGAGTTCTTGGGTCTATCATGACCAAATTTTAATTTGTTTCCGTACCCTTTATGCATGTTGTATTAAACTCTTGTCATTATTTACCTCTATGATTGGCTTAGTCATGATCTATAGTTTTGATTTTAAGTGTGCTTGACTATTGCTTTCATTAGGCAAGTCAACCTTGGTTGGAGGTCGTGGCCGTCAAGAAATGTGGCTTACTTAGCATATGCTAATGACCACATTAACATTAAATGCAGGTGGAAAATGAACCTTTATTAACATGTATAGACCTATGCTGAGGTCATGAACCATGTATAACATATGAGCAATGCAACTATGCAAGGTTGAAGTCACCCTCAAGCTGGAATGGTACTTTCGCCTCCTCCTGCTTCCACCTATGCATACGATGGAATGAGAATTAATTGTTCATTGTACATTCATATATGTGACAAAACCCAGCCTTCACGACCATTCTTCCTCATTTTCACGCTGAAGTTGGGTCGCGAGGCTGTGGTCTTGCCCAAGGTGTTCCCTCTCCACTCGAACCTCTAGCCGCAGAGATTGCTCTGCCCATTTAAACTCTATATTGGACTAATATTTGCCTATGAGGCTCGGCATATTGGTTTTAAGGAGGACTAAGGAGTTGATTACAGTTTTCAATTCCTAGAAGATACGACGGTTTAGCCTTCCAGTTTACTGCGACACGCCCAACCTCTTGCTACAGGTAAGAAAATGGTTTTAATTACATTATTCTAGACCGGTTTAGTTGCTTACATATTGTTTACACAAATAATAATAGTTTGTTTTGTTTGCAACTGTATATTGTTACAGGTTAACTTGAGATGAAGCGTGGGTACGGTATTTGGGAGATCGCTCATCCACTGTGAAACCACCAGTAAGAACATGGCCATTATGGATCACACTCCTTCAGTCAAGGTTGGAATTTCATGGGTTGATTATTAAGGGATTACGTTGGACAAACTTATGTTGATTAAAAATGTTATTTATGCAATACGGTTCCCATTTTGTAAGAGTGTTGACTCTGTATAAGTATGAGGGAAGTATCGTTTTGGGATGCCTTTAGCCAGAGTATATCTCTACATATCAACCTTGGGTCAATTTTTTTATTGTAGGATTGCATACCCTATATGAGAGATTAATTATACAATAGAAATTTTGGGTGAAACGTGTTCTCACTGTATTTATCTTGGTTGCATGTTCATTCTATATAAATTTTAGGGAAAGGCCCTTTGTGAAATTGTATGAATGGAATTCCTTTGTTTTTGTTTAAAAAATTGTTCACCCTATTATTATACAGAACACAACGTCTGTTCTAAGTTGACTTATGATGGCGTTAAATGTAGATTAATAGAATTCCTCTGTATTGTTTCATTATTCAGTATTTGACTTTATGCTTATTGGGATTCGACTCGAGGATGTGTGTTAATTAAATTATGTTTTTATTGTTATTGATGGCATCATTATACAAGGTCGTGAGTGCCTCACTCATTGGGAAAGTCTGTTATGTTAACAGACTTAACGTGGATGCCCTGAGGCTCAACCTCATTTCGTGGACCGACCAACGATCCAAGATGAAGACCCTAGGGTCTTCAACGTATTATAAATAATTTGATTGGATTACAAGTTAATTTGATTCCCTCTATTACTCTATTCCAATGTGTGCTTTTAATGCGTTGATGATTTATTTTGATGTGTGGAAGTTTTAATAGTATTTCTATATATCATTGTTAGCTTAACAGTAGGTATATAAATATTACTATGGGGTTGTCAGCCCATAAACACAATTATGCTAATAATTATAAGTTTACCTTCGATGTATGGCTTTCCCTCTACATGCTCGACCCTCCTAGCTTGAGTATAGAATGTTCTTGAACCTTCCTTTAGCGATCCAATTGGGCATAATCGACTTCCTTAAATTTATTGGAATATTGTGAAGAAGTTACATGTGATGTTAAAGATTTCCTTAATATCTTGTTTGCTTTATGTGATATGGTTAAAGCTTTCTTTAAAATCTTGTTTGCTTTATGTGATATGGTTAAAGCTTTGTTTAAAATCTTGTTTGTTTTTCCTATTTTAGTATGTTAATTCGTAATGGTTGATTTGGATTTAATATGTCATGTCATGATTTTTACAATGATTCTGTATATTAGATTTTTATTATTAATTATAATATACTATAATATTAAAGCAAGGATTAGTTAAGGGCTTGGCCATGGATTCGTCTTTGAATTTTCTTCATTTTTTGTTTATTTCATGAGTTTTTTTCTCTAAGGCTATTAAGCTTATGATATTTTATTTATTAATTTAATTTTTTTATTTTTTTTCTGACTAATTATTTAAATGATTAGCTTACATCAATATAGTATATTAATAATTAATCTATCCTTTAATTAAAGTTATCAATAATAAGCAAATAAATATTAATTATAGCTAACAATAATAAGCAATAAATATTAATTATAGTTAACAATAATAGGAAAATAAATATTAGTTACAGTTAACAATGATTAAGCCATAAATATTAGTTACATTTAAAAATAATAGGAAAATAAGTATTAACTTGACCTAAGATTTGATAATTCTAGAATGCATAAAAAAAATAATGGATCATGATTACTCACAAAATTATTACCAATAAATCTAGGCTTTAATGAAATAAGCTAATCTTAATCAAGATTATTTTACTAGTTCTTAAATCAATAGAAGTCTAATTTGATCTGTAACTGATAATCGTAGCATTGTAATTAATGAAAATAAATCTCCTCTCATAATTTTGAGAAGCCTTTCAATCTGTAACATTAAATCAAATTAGCTATGCATATATGGCTAAGATGATTCAGTAGAACTCTTAATAGATATTTAAGCCTATTTGGAGCTGCAAGTAAAAGAGATTAGTCAAGTATAAAATCAACCAGAATAAATAAACTCTAACCATACAAATTGTAAAGTTCCATTAGGTTGAATTAAAAGACTTAAAAATACTTATCAACCTTTAAACCTCCAACTGAATGGGGAACTACGCAAGAGCTTAGCAGTGGATTTGGTGAAGATTATCTTCTTACAAGATTTCAAAATGGCCATCTTAGAGAAGCGATCCACGACCACAAACACACAATCATTACCATGCTTGGTCAAAGGTAGTCCTAACATGTAATCCATGGAGATGGATTCCCATAGCCCATTAGGAGTAGGAAGAGAGGTGTGAAACCACTACTTCTTAATGGCGGGTTTCACAATGGCGCGGGAAGTGCATGATATGATATATATGACAACATCTTGTCATAGCTTGGTCCAATAAAAATACTTCTACAATACCACCACTATCTTTTCGGTGCCAAAGTTCCCTGCCACCCGAATGTAATGTGCTTCCCAAATCAACTTCACACGTTTTCTTGAAGGAACACAGAGATGGCCCAGGAGGCATAGAAATCCTTCTTGTAGATGAAATTCTACCACTAGTGTGCTTGCACATAGTGCTTGACAGGTGGGAGAAAATTCAAGATCACTATAATATAGTTGAGGCCATTGAGGTCTTGTGGCCAAAAGAGTTGAGCACCGTGGTCAATGTTGCTACTGGAGGTCGACTAAGGAAATCAGTCACTCGATTGGTTCTTCCCTTGTTATATTTAATGTTCATGTGAAATTGTTCCAAGTATGTGGACCAATTTTGGTGGCAGTCATTATGTAGCTTTGCTTGTGTTTGCATGAATTGCATGGGCTTAGGATTTAATGCTTCTGTTGGCGGCATGATTGGACAATGGAATACATTTCCTTGTCATGGATGGGGTACTTTCATAATGCATATGAAAGCGTCACACTGTGATACGCCATTGGATGGCCATGCTGAGTGAGGATTGCACCAACAGCGTAGTCCAAAGCATCTATCTTAATTTCAAAGGGTTGTTGCAGACATGGTAAGGTAAGGATGGGTGTTGAACATAAGCGTTGCTTCAGTTCCTCAAATGCTTGGTTTTTTGGATTGGACCAAACAAACTTCACCTTAGACCCACCTTTGGTCACCTGGCTAAGGGCCCAAGCAATATTAGAGAATCCCAACACAAACATGTGATAGAAGTTGGAAAGGCATAGGAAGTTATGAAGCTCTGTGAGAGGTGTCAGGATCAGGTAGTCGCGTATGGCTTGGATGTTGTCTAGATCCACATGCACACCATATTCATCCACGATGTATCCCAGATATTGAATCCTCTCCATGCCAAATGAGCACTTATCTATGTTGGCATATAACTTGTGTTATCTCAAGGCGTTGATGACCCGATGGATATGCTACAAATGTTATGCCCACATTATTCTGTAGATGAGGGTATCATCTAGATATAAGACCAAAACATAATTGGTGAATGGCCGAAGAATATCATCCATCCTCCTCCTGAAATTTGCTGCAACATTAGTCAAGACGAAAGGCATGAACAACCACTCAAAAAGGCCTTCTTAAGATTTGAAGGTAGTCTTCCAGATATCGGTCTGCTTAATTGGAACTTAATGATAGCTAGACTTTACATCAATCTTACTGAAATATTTGGAACCCTTAAGATGGTCAAGAAGGTCATCAATCTGAGGAATGGGATATCGATTCGGGACTATGATTTTTTTTAGATATCTGTAATCAATACAGAGTCACCATATCCCATCTTTCTTCTGTACCAACACAATTGGACTCCCACGAGGTGAGGAGTTGGGTCAAATATGCCCTTTCTGGATTAATTCTTGAATCTGACGTTTGATTTCTTCATTTTCCATGAGGAAACACCCATATACTGGCTCATTAGGTAAAGGCGTACCAGGTATCAAATGAATGGAGTGCTTGACTTGGTAATGTACTAGAACCCCGATAGGTGTGGTGAAGATGTATCTGTATGTTTCCATGATCCTATCCACATATGTATGTTGTGTATAGGGGTCCCATGTAGAGGCAATGGAGGTTTTTGTGATTTTTTTCTCACCCTTAGAATGAATCATGAAGAGGACAAATTTCCCAGTCTGGGAGATTACCTTCCTACACTACTTAGCTGTAATGAGAGACACTACAATGGTGGGAATTGTCTCTGGTATCTTGTAGAGTTTCTTTTCCAAAGTAACAATGACAATATGAGTCCTAGATTCATACACAACATGGTGTTTCCACATATATGGTTGTCTTAAGAGAACATAACAAACTTCAAGTGTGTAAACATAATACATTACCTCATCTTTGAATGGATTGATTTTGTAGGGTAGGTGGCATTTTCTACTGACATGGATTTCTCATCCCTAGATGAGCCACCCAATGTTGTAGGGTTGCGGGTGTGGTGTCATTGGAAACTTCAACCATTTGAAAAAATCTATTGAAATCAGGCTCTTTTGGATTCCACTGTCAACAATGAAATGTAGTGCAGTTACCTTGACCCACATCTGAGAGTGGAAAAGGAATTTTCCTTCCTCCGGCTCCTCTAAATCATCGGGCTATACCTTCATGGTAGTGATGGTAACACCGGGTTCTTGATCCGGATTTATGTGGGAACGAAACAAAAGATAGCATATACAGAATCATATACAGAGATATATTGCAAATAACACAGTGATACAGTAAACACATATTCTATTAAATAGCGGAAATAGAACAGACTGTAAAATACAATAGCTAGAATGGTGGTAGCTATCTCTGAGAAGAGATGTGGCCGCTATGCTCATTCGTGCCAAGATGAATACAAAGAGAGGCCGAAAGGGCCTATTTATCATAAGCGTGAGAGAAAGAATCCCAAACATCCAAAAACCTAACCCTAGAAGATGAACCGTCATAAAGTTTGCGGCCCCAAGGTGGTTAGTTGAACAGTCAACTTCCCGGGGTCATAACTTTTGCATACAATCTCCGTTTAGGGCGCTCGGTAGCCCATCGGAAAGGTCTATCCGAGATTTACAACTTTTGCATAGGGCCAAATGCATGCCGAGGGCATCCATTTGGCCACCCAAATCGCCAAAAAATGTCGTTTAGGGCCTCAAAATGGCTCCGGAAGTTCAAGACCCGAAAAACTACTAAAAATAGTAATCTACCAAAATTGCCAGAAGACTGTTTTGAGCCAGTTGGAAGAGGTGGGCCGCCACCGATATCCACCTGGATCAATCCTCCCTCCTTAGGAAGCAATGGTCTCCATTGCGTTAAATCCCTTATCATATGTCGAGCTGTGTGTCGAGTTGAGCTCTTGGTGCGACATTTGCTGAAGTCGAAAGGTTGCCTTACTTCGACATCTTCAGAGGGTTGTAATTGTTGTTGATGGATGCGCTAGAGCTGTTCAACAGTTTTGGTTGTTGTGGTATCCTTGGTATGCACCGATGTGGATGGTTTCTTTTTGGAGGGGCCCCTTGAATGTGTGGCCTTGCACTGTAGAGGTACCCGAATAGGTGATGCTGCACTAACTTTGTGTTTTTCTTGTTTCTGCTGCGTAGAAGGATAATCTGCAGAGGTTGTGGATGTCTCCGCGATCTGATGTTCACCTTTAGTGGCAATTGCGAATAGGGAAAATTTCCCAGTGTGGGATATTATCTTCCTTCCATGCTCGTTTGGGGTAGGTGCAACTATCTCTGGTATCCGATAGAGTTGTCCTCCCAAAGTGACAATGACACTGCGAGGTCGTGATTCATATACAGCATCACGCTTCCACATATATGGTTGTCCTAAAAGAACATCACATACTTCAAGTGGGGCCACATCACACAATACCTCATCTTCGAAGGGCTTGATGCCATATGGTAGGCGACATTGGTGACCGACACGGATACTTCATCCTTGGCTTAGCCATCCAATGGTGTATGGTTGTGGGTGTGGCGTTATTGGTAGCTCCAATCTCTTGATGACTTCTTCTGAGATTAGGTTCTTCTGGCTGCCGCTGTCCACAACAAAGTGTATGGGAATTCCCTTCACCCACATCTGTGAGTGGAAAAGGCGCTCCTCTGCCTCCGACTCTTCAGGCTCCTCTGGCTGAATCTGTGTGGCGGCAACAACGGCACTGGGTTCTGCATCAATGATCTGCTTCCCTTTTTGCGCGGCTATGAAATTAGGTTCCGAGTCAGAATCGCAACTCGGATCTGATTCTGAAGCTTTGATCTCAGCCACCAATGACTGTTTTGAGCGGCAATCATCAGTGTTGTGCCAGGGGCTTTTGTGGAACTCGCACCACTTCCCGTTGTCCATCTTTGTCTTTTCTTTACCCTTCTTCGCCTGTGGTTGGGACCGGTTTTCCTTTTCCTGCCCCGTGTTCTGCGAGCCAGAGTTTCCCCTGCCCTGCTTCTGCGCAGGTCCGAAGTCACGCTTGTTCTTTTGCTGAAATTTCTGCTCAATTTTGACGGCATATCGATAGGCAGATCCGAGTGAAGAGATTTCCAGGAAATCCATCTCTGTTCGGATGTACTGGTGTAGGCCACTGCGATATTTCAGTACTAGGTGCCACTCGGAGTCCTTGATACCTAGCTTTGTGCACAAGGTATGAAATTTGTTGGTGTACTCCGACACCGTTTGGTCCCTCTCTTGATGCAGAATGGTCCATTTTGTGTACTGGTCATCATAGTTTCCAAAAGGGTAATATTGTTGCTTGACAACATCTATAAAAGAGGCCCAAGTGGGATTGGAATATTCAAACAATCCAGACTCGTCTGATGAGTTTTGCTCACAATAAGTTTCCCACCAATTTTTGACATGGGGGACGGCCTTAAGGAGCGCAAAGATGATCTTTTCCCTGTCGAAAAATTGGTGGACAGAGCAATACCCTTCCAGTAGATTCAACCATTTATCTAGGGCATCGACATCGATTTGGCCTTCAAATTAAGGGATATCAAAATTAACTTGTACCTTGAAGGGAGTCGTATCTCCGAAAGGGCTGCTCCTTGAGGGTGCATTCGCCGGTGTTGGCATGCGTTGAAGGATCTGGGCGAAATTATCCATCATCTCGTTCCTCTGTCGCGCGAGGGCTTCCTCGAGCAACAACTTGATAGGATCTACTGCTCCATCGTCTCTCTTTTCTTCCTCCATGGGAGGCCGTTTGCGGCGGCGAGAGTGGTCTTCCCCAAGTGAAACTAGTTCGAGACCCAACTCTCTGTATCCTGACCTCGTCGGGGACATGCACCGAGAAACAATCAAAGAGCAGACCGCTCTGATACCACTGATCTGGATTTATGTGGGAACGAAAAAAAAGATAGCATATACAGAATCATATACAGAGATATATCGCAAATAACACAGTGATACAGTAAACACATATTCTATTAAATAGCGGAAATAGAACAGACTGTAAAATACAATAGCTAGAATGGTGGTAGCTATCTTTGAGAAGAGATGTGGCCGCTATGCTCATTCGTGCCAAGATGAATACAAAGAGAGGCCGAAAGGGCCTATTTATCATAAGCATGAGAGAAAGAATCCCAAACATCCAAAAACCTAACCCTAGAAGATGAACCGTCATAAAGTTTGCGGCCCCAAGGTGGTTAGTTGAACAGTCAACTTCCCGGGGTCATAACTTTTGCATACGATCTCCGTTTAGGGCGCTCGGTAGCCCATTGGAAAGGTCTATCCGAGATTTACAACTTTCGACTGGGGCCAAATGTACGCCGGCGGCATACATTTGGCCCCCCAAATCGCCAAAAAAATGTCGTTTAGGGCCTCAAAATGGCTCCGGAAGTTCAAGACCTGAAAAACTGCTAAAAATAGTAATCTACCAAAATTGCCAGAAGACTGTTTTGAGCCAGTTGGAAGAGGTGGGCCGCCACCGATATCCACCTGGATCAATCCTCCCTCCTTAGGAAGCAATGGTCTCCATTGCGTTAAATCCCTTATCATATGTCGAGCTATGTGTCGAGTTGAGCTGTTGGTGCGACATTTGCTGAAGTCGAAAGCTTGCCTTACTTCGACATCTTCAGAGGGTTGTAATTGTTGTTGATGGATGCGCTGGAGCTATTCAATAGTTTTGGTTGTTGTGGTATCCTTGGTATGCACCGATGTGGATGGTTTCTTTTTGGAGGGGACCCTTGAATGTGTGGCCTTGCACTGTAGAGGTACCCGAATAGGCGATGCTGCACTAACTTTGTGTTTTTCTTGTTTCTGCTGCGTAGAAGGATAATCTGCAGAGGTTGTGGATGTCTCCGCGATCTGATGTTCACCTTTAGTGGCAATTGTGAATAGGGAAAATTTCCCAGTGTGGGATATTATCTTCCTTCCATGCTCGTTTGGGGTAGGTGCAACTATCTCTGGTATCCGATAGAGTTGTCCTCCCAAAGTGACAATGACGCTGCGAGGTCGTGATTCATATACAGCATGACGCTTTGACATATATGGTTTTCCTAAAAGAACATCACATACTTCAAGTGGGGCCACATCACACAATACCTCATCTTTGAAGGGCTTGATGCCATATGGTAGGCGACATTGGTGACTGACACGGATCCTTCGTCCTTGGATTATCCATCCAATGGTGTATGGTTGTGGGTGTGGCGTTATTGGTAGCTCCAATCTCTTGATGACTTCTTCTGAGATTAGGTTCTTCTGGCTTCCGCTGTCCACAACAAAGTGTAGGGGAATTCCCTTCACCCACATCTGTGAGTGGAAAAGGCGCTCCTCTGCCTCTGACTCTTCAGGCTCCTCTGGCTGAATTTGTGTGGTGGCAACAATGGCACTGGGTTCTGCATCAATGATCTGCTTCCCTTTTTGCGCGGCTGTGAAATTAGGTTCCGATTCAGAATCGCAACTGGGATCTGATTCTGAAGCTTTGATCTCAGCCACCAATGACTGTTTTGAGCGGCAATCATCAGTGTTGTGCCAGGGGCTTTTGTGGAACTCGCACCACTTCCCGGTGTCCTTCTTTGTCTTTTCTTTACCCTTCTTCGCCTGTGGTTGGGACCGGTTGTCCTTTTCCTGCCCCGTGTTCTGCGAGCCAGAGTTTCCCCTGCCCTGCTTCTGCGCAGGTCCGAAGTCACGCTTGTTCTTTTGCTAAAATTTCTGCTCAATTTTGACGGCATATCGATAGGCGGATCCGAGTGAAGAGATTTCCAGGAAATCCATCTCTGTTCGGATGTACCGGTGTAGGCCACTGCGATATTTCAGTACTAGGTGCCACTCGGAGTCCTTCATACCTAGCTTTGTGCGCAAGGTATGAAATTTGTTGGTGTACTCCGACACCGTTTGGTCCCTCTCTTGATGCAGAATGGTCCATTTTGTGTACTGGTCATCATAGTTTCCAACAGGGTAATATTGTTCCTTGACAGCATCTATAAAAGAGGCCCAAGTGGGATTGGAATATTCAAACAATCCAGACTCGTCTGATGAGTTTTGCTCACAATAAGTTTCCCACCAATTTTTGACATGGGGGACGGCCTTAAGGAGTGCAAAGATGATCTTTTCCCTGTCGGAAAATTGGTGGACAGAGAAATACCCTTCCAGTAGATTCAACCATTTATCTAGTGCATCGGCATCGATTTGGCCTTCAAATAAATGGATATCAAAATTAACTTGTACCTTGAAGGGAGTCGTATCTCCGAAAGGGCTGCTCGTTGAGGGTGCATTCGCCGGTGTTGGCATGCGTTGAAGGATCTGGGCGAAATTATCCATCATCTCGTTCCTCTGTCGCGCGAGGGCTTCCTCGAGCAACAACTTGATAGGATCTACTGCTCCGTCGTCTCTCTTTTCTTCCGCCATGGGAGGCCGTTTGGGGCGGCGAGACTGGTCTTCCCCAAGTGAAACTAGTTCGAGACCCAACTCTCTGTATCCTGACCTCGTCGGGGACATGCACCGAGAAACAATCAAAGAGCAGACCGCTCTGATACCACTGATCCGGATTTATGTGGGAACGAAACAAAAGATAGCATATACAGAATCATATACAGAGATATATTGCAAATAACACAGTGATACAGTAAACACATATTCTATTAAATAGCGGAAATAGAACAGACTGTAAAATACAATAGCTAGAATGGTGGTAGCAATCTCTGAGAAGAGGTGTGGCCGCTATGCTCATTCGTGCCAAGATGAATACAAAGAGAGGCCGAAAGGGCCTATTTATCATAAGCATGAGAGAAAGAATCCCAAACATCCAAAAACCTAACCCTAGAAGATGAACCGTCATAAAGTTTGCGGCCCCAAGGTGGTTAGTTGAACAGTCAACTTCCCGGGGTCATAACTTTTGCATACGATCTCCGTTTAGGGTGCTCGGTAGCCCATTGGAAAGGTCTATCCGAGATTTACAACCTTCGAATGAGGCCAAATGTACGTCGAAGGCTCACTATTGGCCTCCCAAATCGCCAAAAAATGTCGTTTAGGGCCTCAAAATGGCTCCGGAAGTTCAAGACCCGAAAAACTACTAAAAATAGTAATCTACCAAAATTGCCAGAAGACTGTTTTGAGCCAGTTGGAAGAGGTGGGCCGCCACCGATATCCACCTGGATCAATCCACCCTCCTTAGGAAGCAATGGTCTACATTGCGTTAAATCCCTTATCATATGTCGAGCTGTGTGTCGAGTTGAGCTCTTGGTGCGACATTTGCTGAAGTCGAAAGGTTGCCTTACTTCGACATCTTCAGAGGGTTGTAATTGTTGTTGATGGATGCGCTGGAGCTGTTCAATAGTTTTGGTTGTTGTGGTATCCTTGGTATGCACCGATGTGGATGCTTTATTTTTGGAGGGGCCCCTTGAATGTGTGGCCTTGCACTGTAGAGGTACCCGAATAGGCGATGCTGCACTAACTTTGTGTTTTTCTTGTTTCTGCTGCGTAGAAGGATAATCTGCAGAGGTTGTGGATGTCTCCGCGATCTGATGTTCACCTTTAGTGGCAATTGCGAATAGGGAAAATTTCCCAGTGTGGGATATTATCTTCCTTCCATGCTCGTTTGGGGTAGGTGCAACTATCTCTGGTATCCGATAGAGTTCTCCTCCCAAAGTGACAATGACGCTGCGAGGTCGTGATTCATATACAGCATGACGCTTTGACATATATGGTTGTCCTAAAAGAACATCACATACTTCAAGTGGGGCCACATCACACAATACCTCATCTTTGAAGGGCTTGATGCCATAAGGTAGGCGACATTGGTGACTGACACGGATCCTTCGTCCTTGGCTTAGCCATCCAATGGTGTATGCTTGTGGGTGTGGCGTTATTGGTAGCTCCAATCTCTTGATGACTTCTTCTGAGATTAGGTTCTTCTGGCTGCCGATGTCCACAACAAAGTGTAGGGGAATTCCCTTCACCCACATCTATTAGTGGAAATGGCGCTCCTCTGCCTCTGACTCATCAGGCTCCTCTGGCTGAATCTGTGTGGTGGCAACAACGGCACTGGGTTCTGCATCAATGATTTGCTTCCCTTTTTGCGCGGCTGTGAAATTAGGTTCCGAGTCAGAATCGCAACTCGGATCTCATTCTGAAGCTTTGATCTCAGCCACCAATGACTGTTTTGAGTGGAAATCATCAGTGTTGTGCCAGGGGCTTTTGTGGAACTCGCGCCACTTCCCGATGTCCTTCTTTGTCTTTTATTTACCCTTCTTCGCCTGTGGTTGGGACCGGTTGTCCTTTTCCTGCCCCGTGTTCTGCAAGCCAGAGTTTCCCCTGCCCTGCTTCTGCGCAGGTCCGAAGTCACGCTTGTTCTTTTGCTGAAATTTCTGCTCAATTTTGACGGCATATCGATAGGCGGATCCGAGTGAAGAGATTTCATGGAAATCCATCTCTGTTCGGATGTACCGGTGTAGGCCACTGCGATATTTCAGTACTAGGTGCCGCTCGGAGTCGTTGATACCTAGCTTTGTGCGCAAGGTATGAAATTTGTTGGTGTACTCCGACACCATTTGGTCCCTCTCTTGATGCAGAATGGTCCATTTTGTGTACTGGTCATCATAGTTTCCAACAGGGTAATATTGTTCCTTGATAGCATCTGTAAAAGAGGCCCAAGTGGGATTGGAATATTCAAACAATCCAGACTCGTCTGATGAGTTTTGCTCACAATAAGTTTCCCACCAATTTTTGACATGGGGGACGGCCTTAATGAGCGCAAAGATGATCTTTTCCCTGTCGAAAAATTGGTGGATAGAGAAATACCCTTCCAGTACATTCAACCATTTATCTAGGGCATCGACATCGATTTGGCCTTCAAATAAAGGGATATCAAAATTAACTTGTACCTTGAAGGGAGTCGTATCTCCGAAAGGGCTGCTCGTTGAGGGTGCATTCGCCGGTGTTGGCATGCGTTCAAGGATCTGGGCGAAATTATCCATCATCTCATTCCTCTGTCGCGCGAGGGCTTCCTCGAGCAACAACTTGATATGTTCTACTGATCCGTCGTCTCTCTTTTCTTCTGCCATGGGAGGCCGTTTGGGGCGGCGAGAGTGGTCTTCCCCAAGTGAAACTAGTTCGAGACCCAACTCTCTGTATCCTGACCTCGTCGGGGACATGCACCGAGAAACAATCAAAGAGCAGACCGCTCTGATACCATTGATCTGGATTTATGTGGGAACGAAACAAAAGATAGCATATACAGAATCATATACAGAGATATATTGCAAATAACACAGTGATACAGTAAACACATATTCTATTAAATAGCGGAAATAGAACAGACTGTAAAACACAATAGCTAGAATGGTGGTAGCTATCTCTGAGAAGAGGTGTGGCCGCTATGCTCATTCGTGCCAAGATGAATACAAAGAGAGGCCGAAAGGGCCTATTTATCATAAGCATGAGAGAAAGAATCCCAAACATCCAAAAACCTAACCCTAGAAGATGAACCGTCATAAAGTTTGCGGCCCCAAGGTGGTTAGTTGAACAGTCAACTTCCCGGGGTCATAACTTTTGCATACGATCTCCGTTTAGGGCGCTCAGTAGCCCATTGGAAAGGTCTATCCGAGATTTACAACTTTCAAATGGGGCCAAATGTATGCTGGAGGCATCAGTTTGGCCCCCCAAATCGCCAAAAAATGTCGTTTAGGGCCTCAAAATGGCTCCGGAAGTTCAAGACCCGAAAAACTGCTAAAAATAGTAATCTACCAAAATTGCCAGAAGACTGTTTTGAGCCAGTTGGAAGAGGTGGGCCGCCACCGATATCCACCTGGATCAATCCTCCCTCCTTAGGAAGCAATGGTCTCCATTGCGTTAAATCCCTTATCATATGTCGAGCTGTGTGTCGAGTTGAGCTCTTGGTGCGACATTTGCTGAAGTGGAAAGGTTGCCTTACTTCGACATCTTCAGAGGGTTGTAATTGTTGTTGATGGATGCGCTGGAGCTGTTCAACAGTTTTGGTTGTTGTGGTATCATTGGTATGCACCGATGTGGATGGTTTCTTTTTGGAGGGGCCCCTTGAATGTGTGGCCTTGCACTGAAGAGGTACCCGAATAGGCAATGCTGCACTAACTTTGTGTTTTTCTTGTTTCTGCTGCGTAGAAGGATAATCTGCAGAGGTTGTGGATGTCTCCACGATCTGATGTTCACCTTTAGTGACAATTGCGAATAGGGAAAATTTCCCAGTGTGGGATATTATCTTCCTTCCATGCTCGTTTGGGGTAGGTGCAACTATCTCTGGTATCCGATAGAGTTGTCCTCCCAAAGTGACAATGACACTGCGAGGTCGTGATTCATATACAGCATGACGCTTCCACATATATGGTTGTCCTTAAAGAACATCACATACTTCAAGTGGGGCCACATCACACAATACCTCATCTTTGAAGGGCTTGATGCCATATGGTAGGCGACATTGGTGACTGACACGGATCCTTCGTCCTTGGCTTAGCCATCCAATGGTGTATGGTTGTGGGTGTGGCGTTATTGGTAGCTCCAATCTCTTGATGACTTCTTCTGAGATTAGGTTCTTCTGGCTGCCGCTGTCCACAACAAAGTGTAGGGGAATTCCCTTCACCCACATCTGTGAGTGGAAAAGGCGCTCCTCTGCCTCCGACTCTTCAGGCTCCTCTGGCTGAATCTGTGTGGTGGCAACAACGGCACTGGGTTCTGCATCAATGATCTGCTTCCCTTTTTGCGCGGCTGTGAAATTAGGTTCCGAGTCAGAATCCCAACTGGGATCTCATTCTGAAGCTTTGATCTCAGCCACCAATGACTGTTTTGAGCAGCAATCATCAGTGTTGTGCCAGGGGCTTTTGTGGAACTCACACCACTTCCCGGTGTCCTTCTTTGTCTTTTCTTTACCCTTCTTCACCTGTGGTTGGGACCGGTTGTCCTTTTCCTGCCTCGTGTTCTGCGAGCCAGAGTTTCCCTTGCCCTACTTCTGCGCAGGTCCGAAGTCACGCTTGTTCTTTTGTTGAAATTTGTGCTCAATTTTGACGGCATATCGATAGGCGGATCCGAGTGAAGAGATTTCCAGGAAATCCATCTCTGTTCGGATGTACCGGTGTAGGCCACTGCGATATTTCAGTACTAGGTGCCGCTCGGAGTCCTTGATACCTAGCTTTGTGCACAAGGTATGAAATTTGTTGGTGTACTCCGACACCGTTTGGTCCCTCTCTTGATGCAGAATGGTCCATTTTGTGTACTGGTCATCATAGTTTCCAACAGGGTAATATTGTTCCTTGACAGCATCTATAAAAGAGGCCCAAGTGGGATTGGAATATTCAAACAATCCAGACTCGTCTGATGAGTTTTGCTCACAATAAGTTTCCCACCAATTTTTGACATGGGGGACGGCCTTAAGGAGCGCAAAGATGATATTTTCCCTGTCGGAAAATTGGTGGACAGAGAAATACCCTTCCAGTAGATTCAACCATTTATCTAGGGCATCGGCATCGATTTGGCCTTCAAATAAAGGGATATCAAAATTAACTTGTACCTTGAAGGGAGTCGTATCTCCGAAAGGGCTGCTCCTTGAGGGTGCATTCACCGGTGTTGGCATGCGTTGAAGGATCTGGGAGAAATTATCCATGATCTCGTTCCTCTGTCGCGCGAGGGCTTCCTCGAGAAACAACTTGATAGGATCTACTGCTCCGTCGTCTCTCTTTTCTTCCGCCATGGGAGGCCGTTTGGGGCGGCGAGAGTGGTCTTCCGCAAGTGAAACTAGTTCGAGACCCAACTCTCTTTATCCTGACCTCGTTGGGGACATGCACCGAGAAACAATCAAAGAGCAGACCGCTCTGATACCACTGATCCAGATTTATGTGGGAACGAAACAAAAGATAGCATATACAGAATCATATACAGAGGTATATTGCAAATAACACAGTGATACAGTAAACACATATTCTATTAAATAGCGGAAATAGAACAGACTGTAAAATACAATAGCTAGAATGGTGGTAGCTATCTCTGAGAAGAGGTGTGGCCGCTATGCTCATTCGTGCCAAGATGAATACAAAGAGAGGCCGAAAGGGCCTATTTATCATAAGCATGAGAGAAAGAATCCCAAACATCCAAAAACCTAACCCTAGAAGATGAACCATCATAAAGTTTGCGGCCCCAAGGTGGTTAGTTGAACAGTCAACTTCCCGGGGTCATAACTTTTGCATACGATCTCCGTTTAGGGCGCTCGGTAGCCCATTGGAAAGGTCTATCCGAGATTTACAACTTTCGACTAGGGTCAAATGTACGCTGGAAAAAATAAATTGGCCCCACAAATCGCCAAAAAAATGTCGTTTAGGGCCTCAAAATGGCTCCGAAATTTCAAGACCCGAAAAACTGCTAAAAATAGTAATCTACCAAAATTGCCAGAAGACTGTTTTGAGCCAGTTGGAAGAGGTGGGCCGCCACCGATATCCACCTGGATCAATTCTACCTCCTTAGGAAGCAATGGTCTCCATTGCGTTAAATCCCTTATCATATGTCGAGCTGTGTGTCGAGTTGAGCTCTTGGTGCGACATTTGCTGAAGTGGAAAGTTTGCCTTACTTCGATATCTTCAGAGGGTTGTAATTGTTGTTGATGGATGCGCTGGAGCTGTTCAACAGTTTTGGTTGTTGTGGTATCCTTGTTATGCACCGATGTGGATGGTTTCTTTTTGGAGGGGCCCCTTGAATGTGTGGCCTTGCACTGTAGAGGTACCCGAAATTGTGATGCTGCACTAACTTTGTGTTTTTCTTGTTTCTGCTGCGTAGAAGGATAATCTGCAGAGGTTGTGGATGTCTCCGCGATCTGATGTTCACCTTTAGTGGCAATTGCGAATAGGGAAAATTTCCCAGTGTGGGATATTATCTTCCTTCCATGCTCGTTTGGGGTAGGTGCAACTATCTCTGGTATCCGATAGAGTTGTCCTCCCAAAGTGACAATGACGCTGCGAGGTCGTGATTCATTTACAGCATGAAGCTTCCAGATATATGGTTGTCCTAAAAGAACATCACATACTTCAAGTGGGGCCACATCACACAATACCTCATCTTTGAAGGGCTTGATGCCATATGGTAGGCGACATTGGTGACCGACACGGATCCTTCGTCCTTGGCTTAGCCATCCAATGGTGTATGGTTGTGGGTGTGGCGTTATTGGTAGCTCCAATCTCTTGATGACTTCTTCTGAGATTAGGTTCTTCTGGCTGCCGCTGTCCACAACAAAGTGTAGGGGAATTCCCTTCACCCACATTTGTGAGTGGAAAAGATGTTATACCTCCATGTTTCACAGTGTCGCATCCCTATCATAAAACGAGTTGACGACACTTTCCCTATTGTTTTAAACCATCCAGAAGAGGCAGATGATGAGTCAACCTTGAAGGTGAATCTACCCTGACAAGTTCTGACCCACCTAAGACTTTATCTACACACACTATTGCGCCTTGCTCATTTATCAAAATGCGGTACTAGGTACTACCGCGCTATGCTATTTTCCCAAAACGCGGCAGTACCGCGTTCTGCAGAGACTGCAGAACGCGGTACTCTTTTAATAGCCTTTTTTCCCTTAGCTTGTGGGATTTTGGATTTTCGAAGATAATGGAAGATTGGGGTCCCTGATTCGATCTCAACTCATTTCCTTCGATTAGAAACCCTGATCCACTTATCTCTCCCTAGATCCACCAATCTCTCTTGTTGGTTAACCTCACCATTCGCTATAAAAGAGAGGCATTCCATTGGAAAAAGGAGGACTCTTGAGAGTACCAAACTTATGGTCTTACAGCATTGTGGAGATAGCTAGAGGAGAAGACACTTGGAGCTGGAGGATTGGCTTGGACATCAAGCACCTTTTGTAAGTATTCTTCAAGTTGTAATGGAATAACTTGTCTTGTTTTCCCAAATCATTTGTGTTAATTTTGTTTTAATGATATGATTTGTATCTTTCATAGATTTAGATTCTAACTCATGTTTCAGGTTGCTAGAGAATAGTGCATTCTTGTGTCTTGGTTCCATTTTGACAGGTTCATTTGTGAGGGCTTGGAGATTGGAACAACTACAAAAACAAGCATCTGGATAGAAGGTCAGTTAAACTTCTTCTACTCTTTCTAGCATTTTAATCTTGAGGTGTTTGTTAGATCTAGGGATTCAAGGTAGCATTTGTTTTGACTTGTTTCTTGCTTTAAAGTTAGTTTAAAGTCTGCTTTAAAGTTAAGAGAGTTTTGGCTTATCCGTAGGACAAAATTATACATAACAAGAATGGCGACTCCGCTGGTTTTGATTACTGCTTGATTGATTCAATTCATAGTCATTTATCTTTGCATTGTGAGTTTTTGTTGCACTTCAAACCAGTTCGAATCTTGGTCCTTTTTGACCTTTATTCACCCCTCCTCGCAGTATTTATCTCCCTGTTCGATCACTGAGTCCCCTAGGTTAGCAACAACCCTGAAAACTTCATTTCATTTTCTCAAGTTGCGCTTTTTCCTTCCCTTGCCACAGTACCGCGCCCTCAGAACTACTTCCAGCGCGGTAGTACCGCGTTCTCTGCCTTAGTACCAGAGCGGTACTGTCACAATGCCGCGCTACAGTCAGACCCTGACCCGCGGTAGTGTCTGCAAATTTGTAAATTTTTTATCTTTGCTTGGTTTCCTGAGTCTCTCTCTGCCTTAAGTAGTGTTTACTGTTGCCTGGTAGCATCCTGGTCAATTTCCAGTCTGCATGGTGTGCTTATTACCTAGTTTGTGAGCTTGATTGTTGATTGAATTAGTGGCATTTTTGACATATTGGTCATTTTTCCAGTTTGATTGCATTGACTTGACTTTTTCACCGCAACCAACTCAACACCACTGTTCTCTGTTACTGAATCCTATAGCTTTTACAGTCATATTATTATTTTCAGTAAATTAAAAAGATCATTAGTTGAGAGCAATTTTGTTGTTTAAATTGAAAAAGTTTACTAGTATTTTGCATAGGGAAATGAACCATTGATTTTGCCACAGAAATTCTCATTGTAGAAGCATTGTAGATTGTAGAATCAGTGCATTGAAAAGAGTGTTTACTTCAGTTTGGCTTTGTTTATAAATCAAAAAGGAAAAATCTTTTACTTTGGTTTTTTAATTGCTTGTGAAAAATTTCATGCATATTTGATCGAAGAACCTCTATCTTTACCCTAGCTAGATTTCATCGAAGACAAAGGCTTATTTGCGATTCATTCTCATTTGCATGGTTTGAGTCATCATAACACCATCAAGTTTCACGTCCACTACCTGCTTGAGTAAAGACAGCCACTAAAATTAATCACCCTAATTAAACCAACCTTAACCTCACTTGAGGAAATCAAAAGAATTTGGTAGTTAGGTAGGACACCGGGGATAGGCATCAAAATAATTCCCCCTTGTCATTTTCATCTGAGACATAGTCGTTGTCTTTAGGGAACTAAAATCCTCTAGTACTTATTGACACGGTCACAGCTAGTTTGTGGAGGGGCCTCCTGACTGTTTCCAACTTTCAAGGGTTAAACGGCCGCGAGATTGAGAACCGGACGGACTTTGTGGAATACCGCACTCCACTTAGCCCTAAGGCAACATCGATCGCTATCTTCTTCGGAAGGCTGAAGTGCCCAAAACCTTTTCCAACGTGTCATGAACGAGGTGGCTTAGTATCTATTCTACTAGGGCTCTTTTACCCAGGATCCCTTTCGGTAGAGGGATATCCTTCTTATATCGGTCTCTCATGTTGTATTGTTCGACTTGGATTTCATCACCTTGCGAAGGATACAGCCTGTTGAGGTCTCCAGCTCTTAGTTAGGAGTTTGCTTGCTATCTCATCTTTGTAGAGGGTCATTTTTTTTTTATAGGGACTGCTTGTTGGCATTCTGGCCAGTTTTTTTTTTATCATCTCGCTTATTGAGACACCGGTCTCAGTATAGATTTTAGAGCTTGCTTTTTTGGCCTGTGAGCCTTGCTTTTTCTAGCTCCTCTTCTGCACACTCGGTTGCATTAGAGTTTTTGAGTTCTTTGTTTACGATACTGCCCCCGATTTTCATTTTCCTGTCATCATGTCCGATCTACCACGAAGATCACGACGACAACAGGGCCAAAGCCCTCCACCACCACCACCGCCACGGACTACTGGTCCGCTTGCATCATGCATTCCTGCTCCTCCTGGCCGTGGTGCTGGTCGAGGGAACATTCCACCGTCGATACGTACAACGGCTTCAGTTCCACCCGTAACTGCCACTCACAACACAGTCTCAGAATCTGCAACCATTAGCATATCTGAGACCTCCACTGTCACTTCACCCACTGTCATTCCAGATTTATCTGTCACAGTGGACATAGTTACCGCAACTGAACCTAGTACAATCCAAAGTACTAGACCCGAGGTCATCCTTCTACCGGATGTCAGCACTTCCCGTCCATCAGACACTCTTCACAATGATACAGACGGATCTGTTGGCACCATAGAAGGGTCCGACTAGGACATACCTGGCTTGATTTCAGTCCCAGGCGGGTACGTTGAAATCATTGAAGATACTCGACTTCCTGACACACCCTTTGAACCTGATTATGGTTTCATCACTTCCCAGGCAGATCTTCCGCCTGTTATCTCTACGTCACCCAGTGTTCATCCTCAGGAGACAAGTTCTTCTAGCAACGTACCTCGTACTACAGATCTACCCAACCTCCCTCTGGGACATGAAATCATGGCTTCCATCCAGTCTAGTATGGTTAGCCTAGCGAACTCTCCGTTAGCATCGGCACGGTTTAGACGCAGCACAGAGCAAATGCTCTCGTCAGCCTCTCGATATTCCTCTGACACTCGTCCTTCTGACTATAGGGATCCCAACATCCCGTCTAGCACGGAGTTTTGACACTCCTTTGCAGACGGCACAGGTCCTTCAGATGTTACCATACCTAGGTTCCTGTCGGATCCCCAAAACCTTTTCCAGGACATGAACTCGAACCCAGTTTTCGAGGGTCCTCTTACCATTGAACATGTCATGGACGACGCTAATACCCCTGGGATAAATTCCCCGCATTTGCTGTCATCACCTATATTTGGTGCACATTCTATGAGGGATAACCCAGTTTTTTCCCCGTCCTCACCTGTTCGATATGGACGACCCCCTCCGCAAATCGATACTTTTGGTGCCGTTGGCCAATCCACATTATCATATTTGACCAGCGGCGGAAGAACGCTTAGTCACACTGCTGGATATTACGGTTGGACCGGAGGATCACCCTCAGCCACCATTTACACTATTTCAGGAGGTGGACAACCGACTACAGTGGTCCCCAACTCTAACTACCAAATTCCCCCTGGTGAGCCATCAACCCAACCAGTAGGTGGACAACCTTTTGTTGGGAACCCTGTTCCGAGTCAACAACCTCCAACTGGTGGGCCATCAACCCAACCAGTTGGAGGACAACCTTTTGCTGGGAACCCAGTTCCCAGTCAACAGCCTCCTCATATAGGGCCATCCAACCTAACTGCTGGCGGACAACCTATTGGCTCGTTCCAACAAACCTCCCAACCAGCAGCGTCTACTCAGTTCGGTATGTACAATCCACCTGGCAGTGGGAAACCTTATTCCGGTGTTCCAACCGAACCTTACTCTCAACAACCCCTGTCAGGCATACTTCCTTCTTGGGATACTCAAATCCCACAGAGTGGGGGGTACTCACTTTTTGGAAACCGGAATCAAGCTGGGGGGCAATCTCAGATTCCCCCCAACGTGAATTCTGGTTTCCCTTACCCTTCAGCTGCTACAACTCCATGGAACCCATCACTCCAATTCCCACTCGCTCCTCAAGCAGGAACGAGCCTTCCATGGACACCGCTGTCGCAGCCACCCCCCAACCCTGCTATGGGAAACCCTCCACTTACACAGTATAGTGGTAACATCCCTGGAACACAACAATTCCAGGGAACTTTTCCCCAACAAGGAACATCAACTTTTCCTGGGTTCCAGCAACCCCAAGGTACTATACCCACTCAGCAGAACACTCACCAACCGGTTTCTTACAATCAACTGGTTAACCAGATGGCTTACCATCCACAGAATTTCCAACAGCATCCCGCGGGAAACTCATATGGGTACAACACACAGCAGTATGCTCTGCAGGGCCCTCCAGGGTTCTCGGCACCACATGGGTATTACTCATTTCCGCAGACCAACCATCAACTTCCCTTTTTGGCCACACTTGATCTACTTGATTTGTCGAGGCTTATCAACGATCCTATATGGCATGAACCTCACTGGCCACCTATTCCAGCCAAACTGCCATCGGACATTCCTAAGTTCGATGCCAAGCCCGGGGAAGACCCCAAGAACCACGTGATGACCTTCCATCTTTGGTGTTCATCCAACTCCTTGATGGATGATTCCATCCGACTTCGGCTCTTCCAACGCACGCTCACCGGAATGGCAGCAAAATGGTATATCGAGCTGCCACAACACTCTTTTCATGATTTCAACACTTTGGCTATGCAGTTTCTGACACATTTCCAGCTCCCCATCCGGTATGAGACTGGAACAGAACTGCTAACTTCACTGCGTCAAACCACTTCTACACATATTTTGGATCACATCCACGAGTGGCGACGACGCCGTAGGCTAATAAAGGCACCTATTCCGGATCAGCTACTTGCTGATTGGTTTACAAAATCCTTTTTGCCTCCCATAGCCAGAGATATTGCTATGCGCGGACCGGTTACATAAGAACAAGCCATCTCGGCAGCACAATACATGGATTTGGTATATACTCAATCCGGTACTTTACATGAACTTCTTCCACATGCCTCCCGCGTTCACACTGATCCAACAAAGCCTACCACTGAACCACCCATTGATGGTATTGTTGGTTCAGTCAAGGCTCAGCCTGCTACCAACTCGACGGGACAACAAGCTTCTGCTTCCCCCGCTTTTACCCAGGCCACTTTAAAAGCTTCCACCTCTCCTGTTGTCTCCTCCGAAGTGAACGCAGTTCAATCTACGTCCCAACCATCCGGAGGAAAGAAGAAAAATAATCGTGGCAAACCCAAGAAGAACCAGCAGGAGAACCCCAAGCCACAACCTACCCAGAATGACCAGAAACCACGTCGGAAAGCTAAGTTTCCCTGCTTGATTTGTCAAGATGATCATTATACGCGTGACTGTCCCTACAAGGACGAGGTCAACAAGTTCGTTAAAGGATCTTCTCGCCCGGCAGTGCTAACTGACCCTTTCCCCCAACAGCAATAGCAAATGGTTTCCCAAGAATCCCCACAAGGGGGCAACCCGACCAATCCCACCCACGGAGAGACGTCCACAAACCGCGAAATCCTAATGACAAGTAATGAGGAGATTAATATCACCACTCGTTCAAAGACGTATGACAATCCTCCAAGTTCAAACAAACAATCGGAGATAGCCAAAGGCAAATCTCCTGTTGAAGATCCGATTCCTACCCCCCCCCCTAACGATCATCTCCACATCGAGAGACCGCTAACGGACACAGTGCTACGCCCACCCAAGGGGCACTATTCGAAAGGCGACATTCAATCCTAATGCGCGAGCCGCTCAAAACTACAACATTGTTGAGGATCTGGCTCAAGCACCTTGCGCCATGTCGACTCTCGAGGTTCTCCAACACTGCCCCACGCAGCATAGAACCCTACTTTCAGCACTGGGGGCAATGGACCCAGATACTTCTAACTCTATCATGTTTAACTTGGAACACGCCAAACCTAGGCTTTCTCATAAGTTAGCCTTCCAGGTGCATACAAAAATCTGTGGAAATGTCATCCACCGCACTTTGTTAGATGAAGGTGCTTCCACGTCGATTATGTCTTTGAACTGCTGGAGAGCCTTAGGCTCACCCGAGGTCACAACTTCTCCTACTACTCTCAGGGCGTTTGATGGACATGGTTTTCAACCATATGGACTCATTCCCTCAATCGGTGTTGAACTAGGGGGCAAAACAGTATCCGTACACATCGAAGTCGTAGATGCACCTTTGGATTACAACCTCCTACTTGGTCGGAACTGGTTCTATGCCATGACCGCCATAGCATCTACAGTCTTCCGAATTGTACAATTTCCTCATGAAAGGAAAATTGTCACTATTGATCAACTGGACTACTGTATCCCAGACTCCCATCCGAACTCCACCAATACCGTCCCGTTATTGGATCAACCTCGGTACCGGTTCCAAGACATAGGTGTTGGTCTCATGAAGGATTCTTCCCTCATTGGAGTTTTTCCAGAGCTGGGAACCCATCTCCAACCAGTCAACATGATTTCATCGCATGTCACCCCTTCCGATGATTCATGGGTGATTCCGAGTCCCACTCATATTCAAAGCTATGGCAATTCCATGCCTTTGAACAGAAACCTTGCAGCATGTGACGCGATCCAATCAGCTACAGATTGGGTCGACTGTTCTACTGATCACAGCGTGGCACAGCTCTCGACTGAAACTCATCCACACCCACCATTTTTTGATCCTCTCAACTTGATTTTTCCCACTGACGAATCAATCATAGAGGTTATGTGCGGTGATGAGCCACCATGGGGAGATTTTCATCATCGATCTTCATTCCCCACCATTCAGTCACTTGAGCCTGATGCCAAATCCAGTGCTTCACTTGGGATGGTTCAAACCAAGTTCCCCACTTCCCTCGACGAGGTATTTTCTGAAGGCAACTTGGCCAACCTTATGGCAACCACTCCCATCGATATTTCAGTGAAACCTGGTATCGTGGAAAACGTACACATTGGCAAAATATGTACTCCCCTCGAAACGGAGTTCTATAGTGCCTACTTTAAAACTTTCCGCGATGTTTTTGCTTGGAGTTATGAAGAGATGCCAGGGATTGACCCGTCGATTGTGGTCCACGAAATTCCAACTTTCCCTGGCACCCGACCTGTTCGGCAAAAGCTTCGACCCGTTCATCCTCGTAAGGCAGCCACCATTAAAGCAGAAGTTGAAAAACTTTTGCGTGTTGGTTTTATCTATCCCGTCCCATTGACAGAATGGGTATCCAACATCGTTCCCATAGCCAAGAAACAGGGAACGATTAGAGTCTGTGTTGATTACCATGATTTGAACAAGGCTTGTCCCAAGGACAACTACCCAACTCCATTTATCGACCAGATCATCGATAACTGTGCCGGAAGTGTTATCTTTTCATTTATGGATGGCTTCTCTGGCTATAATCAGATCGATATCCTCCCAGCCGACCAGCACAAAATGGCCTTTATCTTCCCTTGGGGGATCTTTGCATATCGAAAGTTACCTTTTGGCCTGAAAAATGCCGGGGCAACTTTCCAATGGGCGATGTCCTACGCATTCCATGACATCAAACATATCGTAGAGCCATATCTTGATGATCTTCCCGCTCATTCTCGGACTCGGGAAGACCATCCAGACCACTTGAGTGCCATTTTCGAAAGGTGCCGGCGCTACAATATACGTTTGAACCCGCATAAGTGCATCTTCTGTGTAGAAGCCAGAAAAATGTTGGCTTCATAGTCTCCAAAGACGGGATACGTCTAGATCCCGCAAAGGTAGCAGCTATCATAGCCCTGCCTTCACCTACCAATATTCCAGAACTTCAATGTTTGCAAGGGCATGCAAACTTTCTACGCCGTTTTATCTGCAATCTATCCGAGATAACAAAAGGCTACATGCGGCTTCTCAAGAAGAATGTTCCCTTCATATGGGATGATGAAGCCCAACGCTCCTTTGAAAATTTAAAGGCAGCGTTAACCAAAGATCCTGTGATTCAACCCCCCAATTATACACAGGACTACATCCTTTATCTCGCAGCCTCGATTTCCACCATTGGTATGGTGTTAGTCCAGGAAGACCACAACGGCATAGAACATGTGGTGTACTATCTCAGCAAGAGTCTTCTTGACTTTGAAACTCGCTACTCACATGTTGAAAAGCTGGCTCTGGCAACAATATTGGCTGTCCATAGATTCCGTCACTACATCTTACTCCGCCGGACCACCGTCATCGCTAATTTCAATCCAATGTACTATATCCTCACACGACAAGTGCTTGGGGGCAAGTACTCCCGTTGGATTGTCATCCTTCAAGAGTTTGACTTGGAATTTGTCAAAGCCAAGTCTAAGAAATCTCTGGTCTTCGCTGAGTTAATTTGTAACCTGCCCCATTCTACTGAGCAATCCAAGCCCATTGATTCTCTTCCCGATGAATCATTGTTCCTCATTAGCACGTCTGATCCGTGGTATGGGGATATTCTCTTATATCTCCAAACCCAACGCTTCCGTCCCGATCTTACCTGCGATGAACGACGACGTATCAGACATCACGCAAAATACTACCTTATAGTGAATGATACTCTGTATCGACGTGGTGTCGACACTGTCCTTCGACGTTGTTTGACCTTAGATGAGGCAGAACGCGTTCTCAACGACTGCCACGCTGGAGCATGTGGTGGTCATCTCTCTGGGATGGCTACGGCCCAGAAAATATTGCGAGCAGGATACTTCTGGCCCTCAATTTTCAAAGATTGCATTGAAACAGTCAAGAAATGTCCGCCATGCCAATTCTTTCACAGCAAAGCATGCTCGCATCCTGCTCCACTCCATCCTGTCATTGCCGTCGGCCCCTTTTCCAAATGGGGCATCGATTTTATGCACTGTAAGCCCACTTCAGCCGGGGGGCATAGCTATGTCATAGTAGCTGTCGACTATTTTACAAAATGGGCTGAAGCGATGCCTACGTATGCTGAAGACGGCAAAACAGCAGCGCAGTTCATATTCAATCATATTATAGCTAGATTCGGTGTCCCACAGTCTATTGTGACCGATCATGGTTCCCATTTCAGGAACCATATGATCGAAGAACTAAGTGCCAAACTGGGTTTTCGCCACGAAAACTCAACCCCGTATTACCCACAAGCTAATGGCCAAGTTGAAGCCATTAATAAAGTTCTGAAACGAATGATTCAGCGCATTGTGGGTACCCAGAAATCCAATTGGCACTCAGCTCTGTTCTCAGCACTGAGCGCATACCGAACCTTAGTGAAAAGTGCTACTGGTTTTACACCATTTCAACTGGTGTACGGCCTAGAAGCCATTCTCCCGATTGAATGTGAAATTCCATCACTCAAGATAGCCATAGAGCTACTTCCACACACTACTTCCGAAGAATAACGGTTTCTATACCTAGCCAAGCTAGATGAAACTCGCCGCGATGCCGCTTTGGCTAATGAAGCTCACAAAAAACGCGTCAAAGCTCAATACGACAAATCCGTTCAACCTCGGATCTTCAATGAGGGCGACCTCGTGCTCACATATGATCAGATGCATGATAAGCTTGGAAAAGGTAAACTTGAATCTATGTGGTACGGCCCCTTCATTGTAAAACGTGTCTTAGAAAAAGGAGCCTATGAACTAATCGATTGTGATGGTACGCCATTGGCATGGCCCCGCAACGGGTTATACCTCAAACGTTTTTACGCGGGTTACTTGTTGTACATAATGTACTTAGTTTGATTTTTGCTTTCTTTTTAGTGTGCGCGTGGACCTCATGTATCCACTCTTACTTTGACTCGTGACTTTATGCGCAGATGTCTGCCCACTTTGGATTCGCCGACGGTGCAAGCCGACATACCCGGAATCTTGCTTCCGCAGCATGGGTAATCTATTCCCCCACTGGCGAGTTGATTTCTTCAGGAGCCAATTGTTTAGGTCCTGCAACCAATAATATCGCGGAGTACCATGTAGTCATTGGTCTCTTGACAGAGGTTGCTTCACTCGAGATTGACTCCTTATCGGTCTTTTTAGACTCTCAACTCGTGGTTTCTCATCTAAACCGTGTTTACACAGTTCGCGATCCTACGCTACTTCGTTTATTTCGAAGAGTACGCCTCTTGGAACGATCATTTAATTTTATTACATATCATCACATACCGAGAGAATTCAATTGTATTGCTAATTCATTGGCTAATTACATTTTGGATTGGCATCTTGCCCATACATAAACACATCATAAAAAATAAAATGCACAAGTCATTGTAAATATTTAGATCATAAATAGGTCCATATAACTGTATATAAAAAGTGTTTTTTCCAAAATACATAAAGTTTGTGTCAAAGACAAAATTTGGGACCAAATCCCGTATATACAAAATTTGGCTCTCAAAGCCTACATATCGTGTACATGCCGCAAAAAGATCAAAAGACCATCTATGGAGACCTAGGAGACCTATCATGTCCCTCATCGGACTCCTCCCGCTGCTGGTGGTAGCATACTATAGCCCGAACCACCTTGTGAAGAAGTCGACTGATACGACCAGGCACACCTACGGTATGCCGCTGGAGGTGGTAAGGGACGTCATCCATCCTCATAGTAGGGATGCCATGAGTCAATCCCTGCAAGTTCCTCTCAATGTCCCGAACACCTGCTGCCTCGTCTTCATCCTCCTCCTCGTCAGGAACAACTTGACGATCGACACCACCACGACGTAGTGGAGAGTACCCAGCTGGTCTCTGTGGCCCACGATCTGCAACATGCATGCGAATATACATTAGGCATCTTTTACACATTCTAAAAAAGCAATAAAAATTAAATATTCAAAAAGAAAAAATACATATCCATGAAGGTCATACCAGAGTCATCCCAGTCAGCATCCTCTGGCAATGCCAAGTCGATGTCTTCACGGAAATCTACCCCGGAGTAGGGATAGTCATCAATCATAACTATCTGCTCCTCTAGCCAAGAGAAGAAGTCCTCGCCAAAGGCTAGTCGCTGAGGTCCCCCGAGGCGTCCAGCATAATCACTCCATCGAGCCATCCATGGCTCGGTAGGTGGACGAGGGCGCATAGATATCTGTGGACGCAATAGTGGAACCCTCGCCAAAAATAAAGTAACCAGGATGCTCCCATAGCCAAACTGGGTATTTTTCCCAGTCCTACACTTGTGCACTTGTTCTTTCATGTTGGACAACACTGCCTCACACAAGTTGAAAATTGTTCCTCCCATGCACTCTACCGCAAGGTTCACTTGTGTGCGGGATGCCTGATGTGGACTCACGCTTCCTGCTGCACGCGTGATAGTAAATAGTACGGTTTTCACAGGAAGATTTATGACCTCTTTTATGGCCACCTTCCCACTTTTCTTACTCGAACCCGCCTGGCAATACCGAGCAATCAAGTCATCTGTGCTTGAGTCTGAAGCTGAGTATCCAGTAAAGTTCACCCGGGCCCCTCTTTTCGAGAGGCCCGTGAGGAAGTAAATATCCTCGAGTTGGATTTCAAGCACATGCTCTCCCACTCGGAAAGCTCTAATGTCAGCGTCCCACAATTGGATAAGATGAGTAAAGAGCTTGGGTTGCTGACGAATCCCTTTGGTTTTGAAGAACTTTAGCAAACCACATTCTCGCAATGCAGTCACAGTTGGTAAGTCATTTTCGGCTGTAAAATCATCCGCTTCGTTCTCTCTCTCTTTCCAGCTTACCATTTTGCTCCAAATAAGTTGCAAATCCCTGCAAAAGGTCAAACAAAGCAATTAGTAACTATTTAGCAACTTAGTTCCAGCAGAAAATTGGAGAAAATTTGATTTTTTAAACTCAAAATTTGCCTTTGCCCCGTCTGAGGGATATTCTACCGCGCGGCAATCCACACTACTGCGCCCCGGTTTGGGCATACAGAGCGGTACTGTGAGGCAGTACCGCGTTTTTCGATAGAGCCCCCACGCGGTAGTGTGAAGGACGATTCTTTCCTAAAAGGGCTCGCTAAAAAATCAAATTTTTCCTGGTGAAAGCAAAAATTTCTTACATAAAATGAAAGAGGGGCTCAAGCACTCTTACCTGACGCAGACGGCTGTCGAAATGGTGTCCCAGAACTCCCGGTATGGATCCTTGAAATCTTGCTCCTAAATGGGTGAAAATGTCTCCTTTGGGTAAAAAACACAAATGAATAGTAATTTCTATTTTTTACCATTCCTTATATAACATTTTTTCACATTTTTTTTAATTAATTAATTACTATTTTAAATAGTTCAAATAAACCCTTGTTCACATTTGCTAATGTCCGGTTTTTGAGCATTTATTGACAGGATCCTCGGTAAAAATGCAATACATTCACAATGGTGTTTATTCATGGTTTGACCTTCATTTCGAGCCCACTTTATCTTTTTCGTGCTCTGGATTTAAAACTTGAAAAAGATTCCAAGCGCTTTTACACCCGTGTCGTGCTTTTCAAACTCGAGTAAACGGTGTCGAGTACGGTCAGCTTTACTCATGCTCGTTAAACAATGAGGAAAGTATTATCCTGGTTGTATTTTATTCTTTTTTCGGGCCAGAATAATTTAAAATTACGAAAAAGACCATAGGAGTCCATAGTTAAGCTCTTTTCAGACTCCTTAAAATTGAAAAGATTGCCAAGTGATCTTGATTCTTTCACACTTGTAAAAGTATTTGAAAGGTCGTCTATTCGGTGATAGGTTACCCCTTTTTCGGCCTGTCTAGACTATTTACGAGAAAGGTATACCTCAGTCAATCTCGGCTGGGAGAGTTCTCTTGGGAATTGTTTTACACTTTTTCGGGATCGAGGGACTAAATTTTACGAAAAAGTACATTATGGAGTTTCCTTTAAGTTTTTCAGGCTCTCTAAATGTGAAAAACTACCGAGTTTTCCTTCCTTGGACTCGTTAAAATGTTAACATCGAAGGACCCACTTTGGGACGAACCCCTCCTTTCTCAGGTTCGTAAAACATGTGAGATTGGACTCATCCATGAGATGAGCTACACCGAGCATCTGTTATCCTCTTCGAGCTCGCAAAACAAGAAAGAGGTACTCGTCTATCATGTCGGGGAAATATGGGGGGATAAGTCAAGTTTATCTATGGCAGCTTGTCAATCGTTAACTTTGAACATGGCATGTGTCCGTCTCTTGTCTATATTGGGTATCCATTTTTCACTGAGTTCTGGTCATCATCACGAGTCGTCTCCCTGGCCACGAGTCCACTCATCCAGTGTCTATCCTCTATTTATCAATAATCCCTGCTGCCAAGTCCTGTTACATGCCGTTATATGTTCAAAGGGTTGCATTGTTTCGAGTCATTCATTGTGTCAGGCCTCCGCTGTGTTAGTACATACTCCATTGCTCCATCATCTTATCATCTGCGTCGATTTCGTGTCGATGATGTGGGAATCATCATGGCCCACCTTCGACGAGTCTATTCCTGTCGACACCAAATCACTATCCGGGAATTAGACTTAGAGATCAACCGTTAGTACCTTGGCACCTGCATGCCTCAATGGCAAGTTTCCTCATGTTTGGCAGTAGGTTCACATCATTGACCTCTGATCAAGCGATCTCTCGGATGCTCGACATCAACTCATTCATTTGCATTTCGTTGAGATGTACTATTGATACCTTGGGAATCATCGTCATCATTGGTGATCTACCTCGCATTTGTTAACGGTCCACATCATTGACCGGTAATCAAATGGTTTCTACAATGTTCGACTTCAACACCTTGTAATCACATGGTTATTCGTATCTTTTGCGATCGGGTAGAAGACCCTAGGCGCATCACTGTATCTCGACTGCATCTAGGCTGCGATGGAGATGTCCCTTGTATTGTCACACAGATCCACTTATTGTATTGGTCGTGGCTGTGTCATCATTGTCTCATGGATCTACGATTGTTCATAGTAGCCATGATCTGTCCACAGTCTGCATCATCTCAGTACTCATGGATCTGCAATGTATTGGTCGGCAGCCATGCTTTGAGTCATCTGTTTCCGAGCATGGGAATGCCCGCCTCGGTGGTATATCTAACACTTTGTTTCTATTTCAGCTCAGTGTCGCTCTCCTCGATGCTATCTCTGCACACTATATTCTTAAAGTCTTTCGGCCATCAGTCCCTTCTGACCTCACACTTTAGGGGGCATCTGTTATACCTCCATGTTTCACAGTGTCGCATCTCTATCATAAAACGAGTTGACGACACTTTCCCTATTGTTTTAAACCATCCAGAAGAGGCAGATGATGAGTCAACCTTGAAGGTGAATCTACCCTGACAAGTTCTAACCCACCTAAGAATTTATCTACACACACTACCGTGCCTTGCTCATTTATCAAAATGCGGTACTAGGTACTACTGTGCTATGCTATTTTCCCAAAACGCGGCAGTACCGCATTCTGCAGAGACTGCAGAATGCGGTACTCTTTTAATAGCCTTTTTCCCCTTGGCTTGTGGGATTTTGGATTTTCGAAGATAATGGAAGATTGGGGTCCCTAATTCGATCTCAACTCATTTCCTTCGATTAGAAACCCTGATCCACTTATCTCTCCCTAGATCCACCCATCTCTCTTGTTGGTTAACCTCACCATTCGCTATAAAGGAGAGGCATTCCATTGGAAAAAGGAGGACTCTTGAGAGTACCAAACTTATGGTCTTACAGCATTGTGGAGATAGCTAGAGGAGAAGACACTTGGAGTTGGAGGATTGGCTTGGACATCAAGCACCTTTTGTAAGTATTCTTCAAGTTGTAATGGAATAACTTGTCTTGTTTTCCCAAATCATTTGTGTTAATTTTGTTTTAATGATATGATTTGTATCTTTCATAGATTTAGATTCTAACTCATGTTTCAGGTTGCTAGAGAATAGTGCATTCTTGTGTCTTGGTTCCATTTTGACAGGTTCATTTGTGAGGGCTTGGAGATTGGAACAACTACAAAAACAAGCGTCTGGATAGAAGGTCAGTTAAACTTCTTCTACTCTTTCTAGCATTTTAATCTTGAGGTGTTTGTTAGATCTAGGGATTCAAGGTAGCATTTGTTTTGACTTGTTTCTTGCTTTAAAGTTAGTTTAAAGTCTGCTTTAAAGTTAAGAGAGTTTTGGATTATCCGTAGGACAAAATTCTACATAACAAAAGGCGCTCCTCTGGCTCTGACTCTTCAGGCTCCTCTGGCTGAATCTGTGTGGTGGCAACAACGGCACTGGGTTCTGCATCAATGATCTGCTTCCCTTTTTGCGCGGCTGTGAAATTAGGTTCCGAGTCAGAATCTGAACTAGGATCTGATTCTGAAGCTTTGATCTCAGCCACCAATGACTGTTTTGAGCGGCAATCATCAGTGTTGTGCCAGGGGCTTTTGTGGAACTTGCACCACTTCCTGGTGTCCTTCTCTGTCTTTTCTTTACCCTTCTTCGCCTGTGGTTGGGACCGGTTGTCCTTTTCCTGCCCCGTCTTCTGCGAGCCAAAGTTTCCCCTGCCCTGCTTCTGCGCAGGTCCGAAGTCACGCTTGTTCTTTTGCTGAAATTTCTGCTCAATTTTGACGGCATATCGATAGGCGGATTCGAGTGAAGAGATTTCCAGAAAATCCATCTCTGTTCGGATGTACCGGTGTAGGCCACTGCGATATTTCAGTACTAGGTGCCGCTCGGAGTCCTTGATACCTAGCTTTGTGCGCAAGGTATGAAATTTGTTGGTGTACTCCGACACCGTTTGGTCCCTCTCTTGATGCAGAATGGTCCATTTTGTGTACTGGTCATCATAGTTTCCAACAGGGTAATATTGTTCCTTGACAGCATCTATAAAAGAGGCCCAAGTGGGATTGGAATATTCAAACAATCCAGACTCGTTTGATGAGTTTTGCTCATAATAAGTTTCCCACCAATTTTTGACATGGGGGACGGCCTTAAGGAGCGCAAAGATGATCTTTTCCCTGTCGGAAAATTGGTGGACAGAGAAATACCCTTCCAGTAGATTCAACCATTTATCTAGGGCATCGGCATCGATTTGGCCTTCAAATAAAGGGATATCAAAATTAACTTGTACCTTGAAGGGAGTCGTATCTCAAAAAGGGCTACTCGTTGAGGGTGCATTCGCCGGTGTTGGCATGCGTTGAAGGATCTGGGCGAAATTATCCATCATCTCGTTCCTCTGTTACGCGAGGGCTTCCTCGAGCAACAACTTGATAGGATCTACTGCTCCGTCGTCTCTCTTTTCTTCCGCCATGGGAGGCCGTTTGGGGCGGCGAGAGTGGTCTTCCCCAAGTGAAACTAGTTCGAGACCCAACTCTCTGTATCCTGACCTCGTCGGGGACATGCACCGAGAAACAATCAAAGAGCAGACCACTCTGATACCACTGATCTAGATTTATGTGGCAACGAAACAAAAGATAGCATATACAGAATCATATACAGAGATATATTGCAAATAACACAGTGATACAGTAAACACATAGTCTATTAAATAGCGGAAATAGAACAGACTGTAAAATACAATAGCTAGAATGGTGGTAGCTATCTCTGAGAAGAGGTGTGGCCGCTATGCTCATTCGTGCCAAGATGAATACAAAGAGAGGCCGAAAGGGCCTATTTATCATAAGCATGAGAGAAAGAATCCCAAACATCCAAAAACCTAACCCTAGAAGATGAACCGTCATAAAGTTTGCGGCCCCAAGGTGGTTAGTTGAACAGTCAACTTCCCGGGGTCATAACTTTTGCAGACGATCTCCGTTTAGGGCGCTCGGTAGCCCATTGGAAAGGTCTATCCGAGATTTACAACTTTCAATTGGGGACAAATGTACATCGACGGCATCCATTTGGCCCCCCAATTCGACAAAAAATGTCGTTTAGGGCCTCAAAATGGCTCCGGAAGTTCAAGACCCGAAAAACTGCTAAAAATAGTAATCTACCAAAATTGCCAGAAGACTGTTTTGAGCCAGGTGGAAGAGGTGGGCCGCCACCGATATCCACCTGGATCAATCCTCCCTCCTTAGGAAGCAATGGTCTCCATTGCGTTAAATCCCTTATCATATGTCGAGCTGTGTGTCGAGTTGAGCTCTTGGTGCGACATTTGCTGAAGTGGAAAGCTTGCCTTACTTCGACATCTTCAGAGGGTTGTAATTATTGTTGATGGATGCGCTGGAGCTGTTCAACAGTTTTGGTTGTTGTGGTATCCTTGGTATGCACCGATGTGGATGGTTTCTTTTTGGAGGGGCCCCTTGAATGTGTGGCCTTGCACTGTAGAGGTACCCGAATAGGCGATGCTGCACCAACTTTGTGTTTTTCTTGTTTCTGCTGCGTAGAAGGATAATCTGTAGAGGCTGTGGATGTCTACGTGATCTGATGTTAACCTTTAGTGGCAATTGCAATTAGGGAAAATTTCCCAGTGTGGGATATTATCTTCCTTCCATGCTCGTTTGGGGTAGGTGCAACTATCTCTGGTATCCGATAGAGTTGTCCTCCCAAAGTGACAATGACGCTGCGAGGTCGTGATTCATATACAGCATGACGCTTCCACATATATGGTTGTCCTAAAAGAACATCACATACTTAAAGTGGGGCCACATCACACAATACCTCATCTTTGAAGGGCTTGATGCCATATGGTAGGCGACATTGGTGACTGACACGGATCCTTCGTCCTTGGCCTAGCCATCCAATGGTGTATGGTTGTGGGTGTGGCGTTATTGGTAGCTCCAATCTCTTGATGACTTCTTCTGAGATTAGGTTCTTCTGGCTGCCGCTGTCCACAACAAAGTGTAGGGGAATTCCCTTCACCCACATCTGTGAGTGGAAAAGGCGCTCCTCTGCCTCCGACTCTTCAGGCTCCTCTGGCTGAATCTGTGTGGTGGCAACAACGGCACTGGGTTCTGCATCAATGATCCGCTTCCCTTTTTCCGCGGCTGTGAAAATAGGTTCCGAGTCAGAATCGAAACTGGGATCTGATTCTGAAGCTTTGATCTCAGCCACCAATGACTGTTTTGAGCGGCAATCATCAGTGTTGTGCCAGGGGCTTTTGTGGAACTCGCACCACTTCTCGGTGTCCTTCTTTGTCTTTTCTTTACCCTTCTTCGCCTGTGGTTGGGACCGGTTGTCCTTTTCCTGCCCCGTGTTCTGCGAGCCAGAGTTTCCCCTACCCTGCTTATGCGCAGGTCCGAAGTCACGCTTGTTCTTTTGCTGAAATTTATGCTCAATTTTGACTGCATATCGATAGGCGGATCCGAGTGAAGAGATTTCCAGGAAATCCATCTCTGTTCGGATGTACCGGTGTAGGCCACTGCGATATTTTAGTACTAGGTGCCGCTCGGAGTCCTTGATACCTAGCTTTGTGCGCAAGGTATGAAATTTGTTGGTGTACTCCGACACCGTTTGGTCCCTCTCTTGATGCAGAATGGTCCATTTTGTGTACTGGTCATCATAGTTTCCAACATGATAATATTGTTCCTTGACAGCATCTATAAAAGAGGCCCAAGTGGGATTGGAATAGTCAAACAATCCAGACTCGTCTGATGATTTTTGCTCACAATAAGTTTCCCACCAATTTTTGACATGGGGGACGGCCTTAAGGAGCGCAAAGATGATCTTTTCCCTGTCGGAAAATTGGTGGACAGAGAAATACCCTTCCAGTAGATTCAACCATTTATCTAGGGCATCGGCATCAATTTGGCCTTCAAATAAAGGGATATCAAAATTAACTTGTACCTTGAAGGGATTCGTATCTCCGAAAGGGCTGCTCGTTGAGGGTGCATTCGCCGGTGTAGGCATGCGTTGAAGGATCTGGGTGAAATTATCCATCATCTCGTTCCTCTGTCGCGCGAGGGCTTCCTCGAGCAACAACTTGATAGGATCTACTGCTCCGTCGTCTCTCTTTTCTTCCGCCATGGGAGGCCGTTTGGGGCGGCGAGTGGTCTTCCCCAAGTGAAACTAGTTCGAGACCCAACTCTCTGTATCCTGACCTCGTTGGGGACATGCACCGAGAAACAATCAAAGAGCAGACCGCTCTGATACCACTGATCCGGATTTATGTGGGAACGAAACAAAAGATAGCATATACAGAATCATATACAGAGATATATTGCAAATAACACAGTGATACAGTAAACACATATTCTATTAAATAGCAGAAATAGAACAGACTGTAAAATACAATAGTTAGAATGGTGGTAGCTATCTCTGAGAAGAGGTGTGGCCGCTATGCTCATTCGTGCCAAGATGAATACAAAGAGAGGCCGAAAGGGCCTATTTATCATAAGCATGAGAGAAAGAATCCCAAACATCCAAAAACCTAACCCTAGAAGATGAACCGTCATAAAGTTTGCGGCCCCAAGGTGGTTAGTTGAACAGTCAACTTCCCGGGGTCATAACTTTTGCACACGATCTCCGTTTAGGGTGCTCGGTAGCCCATTGGAAAGGTCTATTCGAGATTTAAAACTTTCGAATGGGGCCAAATGTACGCTAGAGGCAACCATTTGGCCCCCCAAATCGCCAAAAAATGTCGTTTAGGGCCTCAAAATGGCTCCGGAAGTTCAAGACCCGAAAAACTGCTAAAAATAGTAATCTACCAAAATTGCCAGAAGACTGTTTTGAGCCTTTTGGAAGAGGTGGGCTGCCACCGATATCCACCTGGATCAATCCTCCCTCGTTGGGAAGCAATTGTCTCCATTGCGTTAAATCCCTTATCATATGTCGAGCTGTGTGTCGAGTTGAGCTCTTGGTGCGACATTTGCTGAAGTGGAAAGCTTGCCTTACTTCGACATCTTCAGAGGGTTGTAATTGTTGTTGATGGATGCGCTGGAGCTGTTCAACAGTTTTGGTTGTTGTGGTATCATTGGTATGCACCGATGTGGATGGTTTCTTTTTGGAGGGGCCCCTTGAATGTGTGGCCTTGCACTGTAGAGGTACCCGAATAGGCGATGCTGCACTAACTTTGTGTTTTTCTTGTTTCTGCTGCGTAGAAGGATAATCTGCAGAGGTTGTGGATGTCTCCGCGATCTGATGTTCACCTTTAGTGGCAATTGCGAATAGGGAAAATTTCCCAGTGTGGGATATTATATTCCTTCCATGCTCGTTTGGGGTAGGTGCAACTATCTCTGGTATCCGATAGAGTTGTCCTCCCAAAGTGACAATGACGCTGCGAGGTCGTGATTCATATACAGCATGACGCTTCCACATATATGGTTGTCCTAAAAGAACATCACATACTTCAAGTGGGGTCACATCACCCAATACCTCATCTTTGAAGGGCTTGATGCCATATGGTAGGCGACATTGGTGACTGACACGGATCCTTCGTCCTTGGCTTAGCCATCCAATGGTGTATGGTTGTGGGTGTGGCGTTATTGGTAGCTCCAATCTCTTGATGCCTTCCTCTGAGATTAGGTTCTTCTGGCTGCCGCTGTCCACAACAAAGTATAGGGGAATTCCCTTCACCCACATCTGTGAGTGGAAAAGGTGCTCCTCTGCCTCCGACTCTTCAGGCTCCTCTGGCTGAATCTGTGTGGTGGCAACAACGGCACTGGGTTCTGCATCAATGATCCACTTCCCTTTTTGCGCGGTTGTGAAATTAGGTTCCGAGTCAGAATCGCAACTGGGATGTGATTCTGAAGCTTTGATCTCAGCCACCAATGACTGTTTTGAGCGGCAATCATCAGTGTTGTGCCAGGGGCTTTTGTGGAACTTGCACCACTTCCCGGTGTCCTTCTTTGTATTTTCTTTACCCTTCTTCGCCTGTGGTTGGGATCGGTTGTCCTTTTCCTGCCTAGTGTTCTGCGAGCCAGAGTTTCCCCTGCCCTGCTTCTGTGCAGGTCCGAAGTCACGCTTGTTCTTTTGCTGAAATTTCTGCTCAATTTTGACGGCATATCGATAGGCGGATCCGAGTGAAGAGATTTCCAGGAAATCCATCTCTGTTCGGATGTACCGATGTAGGCCACTGCGATATTTCAGTACTAGGTGCCGCTCGGAGTCCTTGATACCTAGCTTTGTGCACAAGGTATGAAATTTGTTGGTGTACTCCGACACCGTTTGGTCCCTCTCTTGATGCAGAATGGTCCATTTTGTGTACTGGTCATCATAGTTTCCAACAGGGTAATATTGTTCCTTGATAGCATCTATAAAAGAGGCCCAAGTGGGATTGGAATATTCAAACAATCCAGACTCGTCTGATGAGTTTTGCTCACAATAAGTTTCCCACCAATTTTTGACATGGGGGACGGCCTTAAGGAGCGAAAAGATGATCTTTTCCCTGTCGGAAAATTGGTGGACAGAGAAATACCCTTCCAGTAGATTCAACCATTTATCTAGGGCATCGGCATCGATTTGGCCTTCAAATAAAGGGATATCAAAATTAGCTTGTACCTTGAAGGGAGTCGTATCTCCGAAAGGGCTGCTCGTTCAGGGTGCATTCACCGGTGTTGGCATGCGTTGAAGGATCTGGGAGAAATTATCCATCATCTCGTTCCTCTGTCGCGCGAGGGCTTCCTCGAGCAACAACTTGATAGGATCTACTGCTCCGTCGTATCTCTTTTCTTCCACCATGGGAGGCCGTTTGGGGTAGCGAGAGTGGTCTTCCCCAAGTGAAACTAGTACGAGACCCAACTCTCTGTATCCTGTCCTCGTCGGGGACATGCACCGAGAAACAATCAAAGAGCAGACCGCTCTAATACCACTGATCCGTATTTATGTGGGAACGAAACAAAAGATAGCATATACAGAATCATATACAGAGATATATTGCAAATAACACAGTGATACAGTAAACACATATTCTATTAAATAGCGGAAATAGAACAGACTGTAAAATACAATAGCTAGAATGGTGGTAGCTATCTCTGAGAAGAGGTGTGGCCGCTATGCTCATTCGTGCCAAGATGAATACAAAGAGAGTCCGAAAGGGCCTATTTATCATAAGCATGAGAGAAAGAATCCCAAACATCCAAAAACCTAACCCTAGAAGATGAACCGTCATAAAGTTTGCGGCCCCAAGGTGGTTAGTTGAACAGTCAACTTCCCGGGGTCATAACTTTTGCATACGATCTACGTTTAGGGTGCTCGGTAGCCCATTGGAAAGGTCTATCCGAGATTTACAATTTTTGAATAGGTCCAAATATACGTTGGAGGCATCCATTTGGCCCCCCAAATCGCCAAAAAATGTCGTTTAGGGCCTCAAAATGGCTCCGGAAGTTCAAGACCCGAAAAACTGCTAAAAATAGTAATCTACCAAAATTGCCAGAAGACTGTTTTGAGCCAGTTGGAAGAGGTGGGCCGCCACCGATATCCACTTGGATCAATCCTCCCTCCTTAGGAAGCAATGGTCTCCATTGCGTTAAATCCCTTATCATATGTCGAGCTGTGTGTCGAGTTGAGCTCTTGGTGCGACATTTGCTGAAGTGGAAAGGTTGCCTTACTTCGACATCTTCAGAGGGTTGTAATTGTTGTTGATGGATGCGCTGGAGCTGTTCAACAGTTTTGGTTGTTGTGGTATCCTTGGTATGCACCGATGTGGATGGTTTCTTTTTGGAGGGGCCCCTTGAATGTGTGGCCTTGCACTGTAGAGGTACCCGAATAGGCGATGCTGCACTAACTTTGTGTTTTTCTCGTTTCTACTGCGTAGAAGGATAATCTGCAGAGGTTGTGGATGTCTCCGCGATCTGATGTTCACCTTTAGTGACAATTGCGAATAGGGAAAATTTCCCAGTGTGGGATATTATCTTCCTTCCATGCTCGTTTGGGGTAGGTGAAACTATCTTTGGTATCCGATAGAGTTGTCCTCCCAAAGTGACACTGACGCTGCGAGGTCATGATTCATATACAGCATGATGCTTCCACATATATGGTTGTCCTAAAAGAACATCACATACTTCAAGTGGGGCCACATCACACAATACCTCATCTTTGAAGGGCTTGATGCCATATGGTAGGCGACATTGGTGACTGACACGGATCCTTCGTCCTTGGCTTAGCCATCCAATGGTGTATGGTTGTGGGTGTGGCGTTATTGGTAGCTCCAATCTCTTGATGACTTCTTCTGAGATTAGGTTCTTCTGGCTGCCGCTGTCCACAACAAATTGTAGGGGAATTCCCTTCACCCACATCTGTGAGTGGAAAAGGCGCTCCTCTGCCTCCGAATCTTCAGGCTCCTCTGGCTGAATCTGTGTGGTGGAAACAACGGCACTGGGTTCTGCATCAATGATCTGTTTCCCTTTTTGCGCGGCTGTGAAATTAGGTTCCGAGTCAGAATCGGAACTGGGATCTGATTCTGAAGCTTTGATCTCAGCCACCAATGACTGTTTGAGCGGCAATCATCAGTGTTGTGCCAGGGGCTTTTGTGGAACTCGCACCACTTCCCGGTGTCCTTCTTTGTCTTTTCTTTACCCTTGTTCGCCTGTGGTTGGGACCGGTTGTCCTTTTCCTGCCCCGTGTTCTCCGAGCCAGAGTTTCCCCTGCCCTGCTTCTGCGCAGGTCCGAAGTCACGCTTGTTCTTTTGCTGAACTTTCTGCTCAATTTTGACCGCATATCGATAGGCGGATCCGAGTGAAGAGATTTCCAGGAAATCCATCTCTGTTCGAATGTACCGGTGTAGGCCACTGCGATATTTCAGTACTAGGTGCCGCTCGGAGTCCTTGATACCTAGCTTTGTGTGCAAGGTATGAAATTTGTTGGTGTACTCCGACACCGTTTGGTCCCTCTCTTGATGCAGAATGGTCCATTTTGTGTACTAGTCATCATAGTTTCCAACAGGGCAATATTGTTCCTTGACAGCATCTATAAAAGAGGCCCAAGTGGGATTGGAATATTCAAACAATCCAGACTCGTCTGATGAGTTTTGCTCACAATAAGTTTCCCACCAATTTTTGACATGGGGGACGGCCTTAAGGAGCGCAAAGATGATCTTTTCCCTATCGGAAAATTGGTGGACAGAGAAATACCCTTCCAGTAGATTCAACCATTTATCTAGTTCATCGGCATCGATTTGGCCTTCAAATAAAGGCATATCAAAATTAACTTGTACCTTGAAGGGAGTCGTATCTCCGAAAGGGCTGCTCGTTGAGGGTGCATTCGCCAGTGTTGGCATGCGTTGAAGGATCTGGGCGAAATTATCCATCATCTCGTTCCTCTGTCGCGCGAGGGCTTCCTCGAGCAACAACTTGATAGGATCTAATTCTCCGTCGTCTCTCTTTTCTTCCGCCATGGGAGGTCGTTTGGGGCGGCGAGAGTGGTCTTCCCCAAGTGAAACTAGTTCGAGACCCAACTCTCTGTATCCTGACCTCGTCGGGGACATGCACCGAGAAACAATCAAAGAGCAGACCGCTCTGATACCACTGATCCGGATTTATGTGGGAACGAAACAAAAGATAGCATATAAAGAATCATATACAGAGATATAATGCAAATAACACAGTGATACAGTAAACACATATTCTATTAAATAGCGGAAATAGAATAGACTGTAAAATACAATAGCTAGAATGGTGGTAGCTATCTCTGAGAAGAGATGTGGCCGCTATGCTCATTCGTGCCAAGATGAATACAAAGAGAGGCCGAAAGGGCCTATTTATTATAAGCATGAGAGAAAGAATACCAAACATCCAAAAACCTAACCCTAGAAGATGAACCGTCATAAAGTTTGCGTCCCCAAGGTGGTTAGTTGAACAGTCAACTTCTTGGGGTCATAACTTTTGCATACGATCTCCGTTTAGGGCGCTCGGTAGCCCATTGGAAAGGTCTATCCGAGATTTACAACTTTCAATTGGCAACAAATGCATGTTGTAGGCAACCATTTGGCCCCCCTAATCACAAAAAAATGTCGTTTAGGGCCTCAAAATGGCTCCAGAAGTTCAAGACCCGAAAAACTGCTAAAAATAGTAATCTACCAAAATTGCCAGAAGACTGTTTTGAGCCAGTTGGAAGAGGTGGGCCGCCACCGATATCCACCTGGATCAATCCTCCCTCCCTAGGAAGCAATGGTCTCCATTGCGTTAAATCCCTTATCATATGTCGAGCTGTGTGTCGAGTTGAGCTCTTGGTGCGACATTTGCTGAAGTGGAAAGGTTGCCTTACTTCGACATCTTCAGAGGGTTGTAATTGTTGTTGATGGATGCGCTGGGGCTGTTCAACAGTTTTGGTTGTTGTGGTATCCTTGGTATGCACCGATGTGGATGGTTTCTTTTTGGAGGGGCCCCTTGAATGTGTGGCCTTGCACTGTAGAGGTACCCGAATAGGCGATGCTGCACTAACTTTGTGTTTTTCTTGTTTCTGCTGCGTAGAAGGATAATCTGCAGAGGTTGTGGATGTATCTGCGATCTGATGTTCACCTTTAGTGGCAATTGCGAATAGGGAAAATTTCTCAGTGTGGGATATTATCCTCCTTCCATGCTCGTTTGGGGTAGGTGCAACTATCTCTGGTATCCGATAGAGTTGTCCTCCCAAAGTGACAATGACGCTGCGAGGTCATGATTCATATACAGCATGACGCTTCCACATATATGGTTGTCCTAAAAGAACATCACATACTTCAAGTGGGGTCACATCACACAATACCTCATCTTTGAAGGGCTTGATGCCATATGGTAGGCGACATTGGTGACTGACACGGATCCTTCGTCCTTGGCTTAGCCATCCAATGGTGTATGGTTGTGGGTGTGGCGTTATTGGTAGCTCCAATCTCTTGATGACTTCTTCTGAGATTAGGTTCTTCTCGCTGCTGCTGTCCACAACAAAGTGTAGGGGAATTCCCTTCACCCACATCTGTGAGTGGAAAAGGCGCTCCTCTGCCTCCGACTCTTCAGGCTCCTCTGGCTGAATCTGTGTGGTGGCAACAATGGCACTGGGTTCTGCATCAATGATCCGCTTCCCTTTTTGCGCGGCTGTGAAATTAGCTTCCGAGTCAGAATCGGAACTGGGATCTGATTCTGAAGCTTTGATCTCAGCCACCAATGACTGTTTTGAGCGGCAATCATCAGTGTTGTGCCAGGGGCTTTTGTGGAACTCGCACCACTTCCCGGTGTCCTTCTTTGTCTTTTCTTTACCCTTCTTCTCCTGTGGTTGGGACGGGTTGTCCTTTTCCTGCCCCGTGTTCTGCGAGCCAGAGTTTCCCCTGCCCTGCTTCTGCGCAGGTCCGAAGTCACGCTTGTTCTTTTGCTGAAATTTCTGCTCAATTTTGACGGCATATCAATAGGCGGATCTGAGTGAAGATATTTCCAGGAAATCCATCTCTGTTTGGATGTACCGGTGTAGGCCACTGCGATATTTCAGTACTAGGTGCCGCTCGGAGTCCTTGATACCTAGCTTTGTGCGCAAGGTATGAAATTTGTTGGTGTACTTCGACACCGTTTGGTCCCTCTCTTGATGCAGAATGGTCCATTTTGTGTACTGGTCATCATAGTTTCCAAGACGGTAATATTGTTCCTTGACAGCATCTATAAAAGAGGCCCAAGTGGGATTGGAATATTCAAACAATCCAGACTCGTCTGATGAGTTTTGCTCACAATAAGTTTCCCACCAATTTTTGACATGGGGGACGGCCTTAAGGAGTGCAAAGATGATATTTTCCCTGTCGAAAAAATGATGGACAGAGAAATACCCTTCCAGTAGATTCAACCATTTATCTAGGGCATCGACATCGATTTGGCCTTCAAATAAAGGGATATAAAAATTAACTTGTACCTTGAAGGGAGTCGTATCTCCGGAAGGGCTGCTCGTTGAGGGTGCATTCGCCGGTGTTGGCATGCGTTGAAGGATCTGGGCGAAATTATCCATCATCTCATTCCTCTGTCGCGCGAGGGCTTCCTCGTGCAACAACCTGGTAGGATCTACTGCTCCGTCGTCTCTCTTTTCTTCCGCCATGGGAAGCCGTTTGGGGCGGCGAGAGTGGTCTTCACCAAGTGAAACTAGTTCGAGACCCAAGTCTCTGTATCCTGACCTCGTCGGGGAGATGCACCGAGAAACAATCAAAGAGCAGACCGCTCTGATACCACTGATCCGGATTTATGTGGGAACGAAACAAAAGATAGCATATACAGAATCATATACAGAGATATATTGCAAATAACACAGTGATAAAGTAAACACATATTCTATTAAACAGCGGAAATAGAACAGACAGTAAAACACAATAGCTAGAATGGTGGTAGCTATCTCTGAGAAGAGATGTGGCCGCTATGCTCATTCGTGCCAAGATGAATACAAAGAGAGGCCGAAAGGGACTATTTATCATAAGCATGAGAGAAAGAATCCCAAACATCCAAAAACCTAACCCTAGGAGATGAACCGTCATAAAGTTTGCGTCCCCAAGGTGGTTAGTTGAACAGTCAACTTCCTGGGGTCATAACTTTTGCATACGATCTCCGTTTATGGCGCTCGATAGCCCATTGGAAAGGTCTATCCGAGATTTACAAGTTTTGATTGGGTTCAAATTCATGCCAGAGGCACCCATTTGGCCCCCCAAATCACCAAAAAATGTCGTTTAGGGCCTCAAAATGGCTCCGAAAGTCCAAGACCCGAAAAACTGCTAAAAATAGTAATCTACCAAAATTGCCAGAAGACTGTTTTGAGCCTTTTGGAAGAGGTGGGCCACCACCGATATCCACCTGGATCAATCCTCCCTCCTTAGGAAGCAATGGTCTCCATTGGGTTAAATCCCTTATCATATGTCGAGCTGTGTGTCGAGTTGAGCTCTTGGTGCGACATTTGCTGAAGTGGAAAGGTTGCCTTACTTTGACATCTTCAGAGGGTTGTAATTGTTGTTGATGGATGCGCTGGAGCTGTTCAACAGTTTCGGTTGTTGTGGTATCCTTGGTATGCACCGATGTGGATGGTTTCTTTTTGGAGGGGCCCCTTGAATGTGTGGCCTTGCACTGTAGAGGTACCCGAATAGGCGATGCTGCACTAACTTTGTGTTTTTCTTGTTTCTGCTGCGTAGAAGGATAATCTGCAGACGTTGTGGATGTCTCCGCGATCTGATGTTCACCTTTAGTGGCAATTACGAATAGGGAAAATTTCCCAGTGTGGGATATTATCTTCCTTCCATGCTCGTTTGGGGTAGGTGCAACTATCTCTGGTATCCGATAGAGTTGTCCTCCCAAAGTGACAATGACGCTCCGAGGTCGTGATTCGTATACAGCATGACGCTTCCACATATATGGTTGTCCTAAAAGAACATCACATACTTCAAGTGGGGTCACATCACACAATACCTCATCTTTGAAGGGCTTGATGCCATATGGTAGGCGACATTGGTGACTGACACGGATCCTTCGTCCTTGGCTTAGCCATCCAATGGTGTATGGTTGTGGGTGTGGTGTTATTGGTAGCTCCAATCTCTTGATGACTTCTTCTGAGATTAGGTTCTTCTGGCTGCCGCTATCCACAACAAAGTGTAGGGGAATTCCCTTCACCCACATCTGTGAGTGGAAAAGGCGCTCCTCTGCCTCCGAATCTTCAGGCTCCTCTGGCTGAATCTGTGTGGTGGCAACAACGGCACTGGGTTCTGCATCAATGATCCGCTTCCCTTTTTGCGCGGCTGTGAAATTAGGTTCCGAGTCAGAATCGGAACTGGGATCTGATTCTGAAGCTTTGATCTCAGCCACCAATGACTGTTTTGAGCGGCACTCATCAGTGTTGTGCCAGGGGATTTTGTGGAACTCGCACCACTTTTCGGTGTCCTTCTTTGTCTTTTATTTACCCTTCTTCGCCTGTGGTTGGGACCGGTTGTCCTTTTCCTGCCCCGTGTTCTGCGAGCCAGAGTTTCTCCTGCCCTGCTTCTGCGCAGGTCCGAAGTCACGCTTGTTCTTTTGCTGAAATTTCTGCTCAATTTTGACGGCATATCGATAGGCGGATCCGAGTGAAGAGATTTCCAGGAAATCCATCTCTGTTCGGATGTACCGGTGTAGGCCACTGCGATATTTAAGTACTAGGTGCCGCTCGGAGTCCTTGATACCTAGCTTTGGTCACAAGGTATGAAATTTGTTGGTGTATTCCGACACCGTTTGGTCCCTCTCTTGATGCAGAATGGTCCATTTTGTGTACTGGTCATCATAGTTTCCAACAGGGTAATATTGTTCCTTGACAGCATCTATAAAAGAGGCCCAAGTGGGATTGGAATATTCAAACAATCCAGACTCGTCTGATGAGTTTTGCTCACAATAAGTTTCCCACCAATTTTTGACACGGGGGACGGCCTTAAGGAGCGCAAAGATGATCTTTTCCCTTTCGGAAAATTGGTGGACAGAGAAATACCCTTCCAGTAGATTCAACCATTTGTCTAAGGCATCGGCATCGATTTGGCCTTCAAATAAAGTGATATCCAAATTAACTTGTACCTTGAAGGGAGTCGTATCTCCGAAAGGGCTGCTCGTTGAGGGTGCATTCGCCGGTGTTGGCATGCGTTGAAGGATATGGGCGAAATTATCCATCATCTCGTTCCTCTGTCGCGCGAGGGCTTCCTCGAGCAACAACTTGATAGGATCTACTGCTCCGTCTTCTCTCTTTTCTTCCGCCATGGGAGGCCGTTTGGGGCGGCGAGAGTGGTCTTCCCCAAGTGAAACTAGTTCGAGACCCAACTCTCTGTATCCTGACCTCGTCGCGGACATGCACCGAGAAACAATCAAAGAGCAGACCGCTCTGATACCACTTATCCGGATTTATGTCGGAAAGAAACAAAAGATAGCATATACAGAAACATATACAGAGATATATTGCAAATAACACAGTCATACAGTAAACACATATTCTATTAAATAGCGGAAATAGAACAGACTGTAAAATACAATTGCTAGAATGGTGGTAGCTATCTCTGAGAAGAGGTGTGGCCGCTATGCTCATTCGTGCCAGGATGAATACAAAGAGAGGCCGAAAGGGCCTATTTATCATAAGCATGAGAGAAAGAATCCCAAACATCCAAAAACCTAACCCTAGAAGATGAACCGTCATAATGTTTGTGGCCCACGGTGGTTAGTTGAACAGTCAACTTCCCGGGGTCATAACTTTTGCATACGCTCTCCGTTTAGGGCGCTCGGTAGCCCATTGGAAAGGTCTATCCGAGATTTACAACTTTCAATTGGAGCCAAATGTACGCCGTAGGCAGCCATTTGGCCCCCCAAATCGCCAAAAAATGTCGTTTAGGGCCTCAAAATGGCTCCGGAAGTTTAAGACCCGAAAAACTGCTAAAAACAGTAATCTACCAAAATTGCCAGAAGACTGTTTTGAGCCAGTTGGAAGAGGTGGGCCGCCACCGATATCCACCTGGATCAATCCTCCCTCCTTAGGAAGCAATGGTCTCCATTGCGTTAAATCCCTTATCATATGTCGAGCTGTGTGTCGAGTTGAGCTCTTGGTGCGACATTTGCTGAAGTGGAAAGGTTGCCTTACTTCGACATCTTCAGAGGGTTGTAATTGTTGTTGATGGATGCGCTGGAGCTGTTCAACAGTTTTGGTTGTTGTGGTATCCTTGGTATGCACCGATGTGGATGGTTTCTTTTTCCAGGGGCCCCTTGAATGTGTGGCCTTGCACTGTAGAGGTACCCGAATAGGCGATGCTGCACTAACTTTGTGTTTTTCTTGTTTCTGCTGCGTAGAAGGATAATCTGCAGAGGTTGTGGATGTCTCCACGATCTGATGTTCACCTTTAGTGGCAATTGCGAATAGAGAAAATTTCCCAGTGTGGGATATTATCTTCCTTCCATGCTCGTTTGGGGTAGGTGCAACTATCTCTAGTATCCGATAGAGTTGTCCTCCCAAAGTGACAATGACGCCGCAAGGTCGTGATTCATATACAGCATGACGCTTCCACATATATGGTTGTCCTAAAAGAACATCACATACTTCAAGTGGGGCCACATCACACAATACCTCATCTTTGAAGGTCTTGATGCCATATGGTAGGCGACATTGGTGACTGACACGGATCCTTCGTCCTTGGCTTAGCCATCCAATGGTGTATGGTTGTGGGTGTGGCGTTATTGGTAGCTCCAATCTCTTGATGACTTCTTCTGAGATTAGGTTCTTCTGGCTGCCACTATCCACAACAAAGTGTAGGGGAATTCCCTTCACCCACATCTGTGAGTGGAAAAGGCGCTCCTCTGCCTCTGACTCTTCAGGCTCCTCTGGCTGAATCTGTGTGGTGGCAACAACGGCACTGGGTTTTGCATCAATGATCTGCTTCCCTTTTTGCGTGGCTGTGAAATTAGGTTCCGAGTCAGAATCAGAACTGGGATCTGATTCTGAAGCTTTGATCTCAGCCACCAATGACTATTTTGAGCGGCAATCATCAGTGTTGTGCCATGGGCTTTTGTGGAACTCGCACCACTTCCCGGTGTCCTTCTTTTTCTTTTCTTTACCCTTCTTCGCCTGTGGTTGGGACCGGTTGTCCTTTTCCTGCCCCGTGTTCTGAGAGCCAGAGTTTCCCCTGCCCTACTTCTGCGCAGGTCCGAAGTCACGCCTTTTCTTTTGCTGAAATTTCTGCTCAATTTTGACGGCATATCGATAGGCGGATCCAAGTGAAGAGATTTCCAGGAAATCCATCTCTGTTCGGATGTACCGGTGTAGGCCACTGCGATATTTCAGTACTAAGTGCCGCTCGGAGTCCTTGATACCTAGCCTTGTGCGCAAGGTATGAAATTTGTTGGTGTACTCCGACACCGTTTGGTCCCTCTCTTGATGCAGAATGGTCCATTTGGTGTACTGGTCATCATAGTTTCCAACAGGGTAATATTGTTCCTTGACAGCATCTATAAAAGAGGCCCAAGTGGGATTGGAATATTCAAACAATCCAGACTCGTCTGATGAGTTTTGCTCACAATAAGTTTCCCACCAATTTTTGACATGGGGGACGGCCTTAAGGAGCGCAAAGATGATCTTTTCCCTGTCGGAAAATTGGTGGCCAGAGAAATACCCTTCCAGTAGATTCAACCATTTATCTAGGGCATCGGCATCGATTTGGCCTTCAAATAAAGGGATATCAAAATTAACTTTTACCTTGAAGGGAGTCGTATCTCCGAAAGGGCTGTTCGTTGAGGGTGCATTCGCCGGTGTTGGCATGCATTGAAGAATCTGGGCGAAATTATCCATCATCTCGTTCCTCTGTCGCGCAAGGGCTTCCTCGAGCAACAACTTGATAGGATCTACTGCTCCATCGTCTCTCTTTTCTTCCGCCATGGGAGGCCGTTTGGGGCGGCGAGAGTGGTCTTCCCCAAGTGAAACTAGTTCGAGACCCAACTCTCTGTATCCTGACCTCGTCGGGGACATGCACCGAGAAACAATCAAAGAGCAGACCGCTCTGATACCACTGATCCGGATTTATGTGGGAACGAAACAAAAGATAGCATATACAGAATCATATACAGAGATATATTGCAAATAACACAGTGATACAGTAAACACATATTCTATTAAATAGCGGAAATAGAACAGACTGTAAAATACAATAGCTAGAATGGTGGTAGCTATCTCTTAGAAGAGATGTGGCCGCTATGCTCATTCGTGCCAAGATGAATACAAAGAGAGGCCGAAAGGGCCTATTTATCATAAGCATGAGAGAAAGAATCCCAAACATCCAAAAACCTAACCCTAGAAGATGAACCGTCATAAAGTTTGCGGCCCCAAGGTGGTTAGTTGAACAGTCAACTTCCCGGGGTCATAACTTTTGCATACGATCTCCATTTAGGGCGCTCGGTAGCCCATTGGAAAGGTCTATCCGAGATTTACAACTTTCAACCGAGGCCAAATGTACACTGGAGGCATCCATTTGGCCACCCAAATCGCCAAAAAAATGTCGTTTAGGGCCTCAAAATGGCTCCGGAAGTTCAAGACCCGAAAAACTGCTAAAAATAGTAATCTACCAAAATTGCCAGAAGTTTGTTTTGAGACAGTTGGAAGAGGTGGGCCGCCACCGATATCCACCTCGATCAATCCTCCCTCCTTTGGAAGCAATGGTCTCCATTGCATTAAATCTGTTATCATATGTCGAGCTGTGTGTCGAGTTGAGCTCTTGGTGCGACATTTGCTGAAGTGGAAAGGTTGCCTTACTTCGACATCTTCAGAGGGTTGTAATTGTTGTTGATGGATGCGCTGGAGCTGTTCAACAGTTTTGGTTGTTGTGGTATCCTTGGTATGCACCGATGTGGATGGTTTCTTTTTGGAGGGGCCCCTTGAATGTGTGGCCTTGCACTGTAGAGGTACCCGAATAGGCGATGCTGCACTAACTTTGTGTTTTTCTCGTTTCTGCTGCGTAGAAGGGTAATCTGCAGAGGTTGTGGATGTCTCCGTGATCTGATGTTCACCTTTAGTGGCAATTGTGAATAGGGAAAATTTCCCAGTGTGTGATATTATCTTCCTTCCATGCTCGTTTGGGGTAGGTGCAACTATCTCTGGTATCCGATAGAGTTGTCCTCCCAGAGTGACAATGACGCTGCGAGGTCGTGATTCATATACAGCATGACGCTTCCACATATATGGTTGTCCTAAAAGAACATCACATACTTCAAGTGGGGCCACATCACACAATACCTCATCTTTGAAGGGCTTGATGCAATATGGTAGGCGACATTGGTGACTGACACGGATCCTTCGTCCTTGGCTTAGCCATCCAATGGTGTATGGTTGTGGGTGTGGCGTTATTGGTAGCTCCAATCTCTTGATGACTTCTTCTGAGATTAGGTTCTTTTGGATGCCACTGTCCACAACAAAGTGTAGGGGAATTCCCTTCACCCACATCTGTGAGTGGAAAAGGCGCTCCTCTGCCTCCGACTCTTCAAGCTCCTCTGGCTGAATCTGTGTGGTGGCAACAACGGAACTGGGTTCTGCATCAATGATCTGCTTCCCTTTTTGCGCGGCTGTGAAATTAGGTTCCGAGTCAGAATCAGAACTGGGATCTGATTCTGAAGCTTTGATCTCAGCCACCAATGACTGTTTTGAGCGGCAATCATCAGTGTTGTGCCAGTGGATTTTGTGGAACTCGCACCACTTCCCGGTGTCCTTCTTTGTCTTTTCTTTACCCTTCTTCGCCTGTGGTTGGGACCGGTTGTCCTTTTCCTGCCCCGTGTTCTGCGAGCCAGAGTTTCCCCTGCCCTACTTCTGCGCAAGTCCGAAGTCACGCTTGTTCTTTTGCTGAAATTTCTGCTCAATTTTGACGGCATATCGATAGGTGGATCCGAGTGAAGAGATTTCCAGGAAATCCATCTCTGTTCGGATGTACCGGTGTAGGCCACTGTGATATTTCAGTACTAAGTGCCGCTCGGAGTCCTTGATACCTAGCTTTGTGCGCAAGGTATGAAATTTGTTGGTGTACTCCGACACCGTTTGGTCCCTCTCTTGATGCAGAATGGTCCATTTTGTGTACTGGTCATCATAGTTTCCAACAGGGTAATATTATTCCTTGACATCATCTATAAAAGAGGCCCAAGTGGGATTGGAATATTCAAACAATCCAGACTCGTCTGATGAGTTTTGCTCACAATAAGTTTCCCACCAATTTTTAACATGGGGGACGGCCTTAAGGAGCGCAAAGATGATCTTTTCCCTTTCGGAAAATTGGTGGACAGAGAAATACCCTTCCAGTAGATTCAACCATTTATCTAGGGCATCGGCATCGATTTGGCCTTCAAATAAAGGGATATCAAAATTAACTTGTACCTTGAAGGGAGTCGTATCTCCGAAAGGGCTGTTCGTTGAGGGTGCATTCGCCGGTGTTGGCATGCATTGAAGGATCTGGGCGAAATTATCCATCATCTCGTTCCTTTGTCGCGCGAGGGCTTCCTCGAGCAACAACTTGATAGGATCTACTGCTCCGTCGTCTCTCTTTTATTCTGCCATGGGAGGCCGTTTGGGGCGGCGAGAGTGGTCTTCCCCAAGTGAAACTAGTTCGAGACCCAACTCTCTGTATCCTAACCTCGTCGGGGACATGCACCGAGAAACAATCAAAGAGCAGACTGCTCTGATACCACTGATCCGGATTTATGTGGGAACGAAACAAAAGATAGCATATACAGAATCATATACAGAGATATATTGCAAATAACACAGTGATACAGTAAACACATATTCTATTAAATAGCGGAAATAGAACAGACTGTAAAATACAATAGCTAGAATGGTGGTAGCTATTTCTGAGAAGAGATGTGGCCGCTATGCTCATTCGTGCCAAGATGAATACAAAGAGAGGCCGAAAGGGCCTATTTATCATAAGCATGAGAGAAAGAATCCCAAACATCCAAAAACCTAACCCTAAAAGATGAAGCGTCATAAAGTTTGCGGCCCCAAGTTGGTTAGTTGAACAGTCAACTTCCCGGGGTCATAACTTTTGCATACGATCTCCGTTTAGGGCGCTCGGTAGCCCATTGGAAAGGTCTATCCGAGATTTACAACTTTCGACGGCTACCAAATGTTCACCAAAGGCATCGATTTGGCCCCCCAAATTTCCAAAAAATGTCGGTTAGGGCCTCAAAATGGCTCCGGAAGTTCAAGACTCGAAAAACTGCTAAAAATAGTAATCTACCAAAATTGCCAGAAGACTATTTTGACCCAGTTGGAAGAGGTGGGCCGCCACCGATATCCACCTGGATCAATCCTCCCTCCTTAGGAAGCAATGGTCTCCATTGCGTTAAATCCGTTATCATATGTCGAGCTGTGTTTCGAGTTGAGCTCTTGGTGCGACATTTGCTGAAGTGGAAAGGTTCCCTTACTTCGACATCTTCAGAGGGTTGTAATTGTTGTTGATGGATGCGCTGGAGCTGTTCAACAGTTTTAGTTGTTGTGGTATCCTTGGTATGCACCGATGTGGATGGTTTCTTTTTGGAGGGGCCCCTTGAATGTGTGGCCTTGCACTGTAGAGGTACTCGAATAGGCGATGCTGCACTAACTTTGTGTTTTTCTCGTTTCTCCTGCGTAGAAGGATAATCTGCAAAGGTTGTGGATGTCTCCGCGATCTGATGTTCACCTTTAGTGGCAATTGCGAATAGGGAAAATTTCCCAGTGTGGGATATTATCTTCCTTCCATGCTCGTTTGGGGTAGGTGCAACTATCTCTGGTATCCGATAGAGTTGTTCTCCCAAAGTGACAATGACGCTGCGAGGTCGTGATTCATATACAGCATGACGCTTCCACATATATGGTTGTCCTAAAAGAACATCACATACTTCAAGTGGGGCCACATCACACAATACCTCATCTTTGAAGGGCTTGATTCCATATGGTAGGCGACATTGGTGACTGACACGGATCCTTCGTCCTTGGCTTAGCCATCCAATGGTGTATGGTTGTGGGTGTGGCATTATTGGTAGCTCCAATATCTAGATGACTTCTTCTGAGATTAGGTTCTTCTGGTTGCCGCTGTCCACAACAAAGTGTAGGGGAATTCCCTTCACCCACTTCTGTGAGTGGAAAAGGCGCTCCTCTGCCTCCGACTCTTCAGGCTCCTCTGGCTGAATCTGTGTGGTGGCAACAACGGCACTGGGTTCTGTATCAATGATCTGCTTCCCTTTTTGCGCGGCTGTGAAATTAGGTTCCGAGTCAGAATCGGAACTGAGATCTGATTCTGAAGCTTTGATCTCAGCCACCAATGACTATTTTTAGCGGCAATCATCAGTGTTGTGCCAGGGGCTTTTGTGGAACTCGCACCACTTCCCGGTGTCCTTCTTTGTCTTTTCTTTACCCTTCTTCGCCTGTGGTTGGGACCGGTTGTCCTTTTCCTGCCCTGTGTTCTGCGAGCCAAAGTTTCCCCTGCCCTGCTTCTGCGCAGGTCCGAAGTCACGCTTGTTCTTTTGCTGAAATTTCTGCTCAATTTTGACGGCATATCGATAGGCGGATCTGAGTGAAGAGATTTCAGGAAATCCATCTCTGTTCGGATGTATCGGTGTAGGCCACTGCGATATATCAGTACTAGGTGCCGCTCGGAGTCCTTGATACATAGCTTTGTGCGCAAGGTATGAAATTTGTTGGTGTACTCCGACACCATTTGGTCCCTCTCTTGATGCAGAATGGTCCATTTTGTGTACTGGTCATCATAGTTTCCAACAGGGTAATATTGTTCCTTGACAGCATCTATAAAAGAGGCCCAAGTGGGATTCGAATATTCAAACAATCCAGACTCATCTGATGAGTTTTGCTCACAATAAGTTTCCCACCAATTTTTGACATGGGGGACGGCCTTAAGGAGCGCAAAGATGATCTTTTCCCTGTCAAAAAATTGGTGGACAAAGAAATACCCTTCCAGTAGATTCAACCATTTATCTAGGGCATCGGCATCGATTTGACCTTCAAATAAAGGGATATCAAAATTAACTTGTACCTTGAAGGGAGTCGTATCTCCGAAAGGGCTGCTCATTGAGGGTGCATTCGCCGGTGTTGGCATGCGTTGAAGGATCTGGGTGAAATTATCGATCATCTCGTTCCTCTGTCGCACGAGGGCTTCCTCGAGCAACAACTTGATAGGATCTACTGCTCTGTCGTCTCTCTTTTCTTCCGCCATGGGAGGCCATTTGGGGCGGCGAGAGTTGTCTTCCCCAAGTGAAACTAGTTCGAGACCCAACTCTCTGTATCCTGACCTCGTCGGGGACATGCACCGAGAAACAATCAAAGAGCAGACCGCTCTGATACCACTGATCCGGATTTATGTGGGAACGAAACAAAATATAGCATATACATAATCATATACAGAGATATATTGCAAATAACACAGTGATACAGTAAACACATATTCTATTAAATAGCGGAAATAGAACAGACAGTAAAATACAATAGCTAGAATGGTGGTAGCTATCTCTGAGAAGAGATGTGGCCGCTATGATCATTCCTGCCAAGATGAATACAAAGAGAGGCCGAAAGCGCATATTTATCATAAGCATGAGAGAAAGAATCCCAAACATCCAAAAACCTAACCCTAGAAGATGAACCGTCATAAAGTTTGTTGCCCCAAAGTGGTTATTTTAACAGTCAACTTCCCGGGGGTCATAACTTTTGCATACGATCTCCGTTTAGGGCGCTCGATAGCCCATTGGAAAGGCCTATCCGAGGTTTACAACTTTCGAGTGGGGCCAAATCTATGCCAGAAGCATCCATTTGGCCCCCCAAATCGCCAAAAAAATGTCGTTTAGGGCCTCAAAATGGCTCCGGAAGTTCAAGACCCGAAAAACTGCTAAAAATAGTAATCTACCAAAATTGCCAGAAGACTGTTTTGAGCCAGTTGGAAGAGGTGGGCCGCCACCAATATCCACCTGGATCAATCCTCCCTTCTTAGGAAACAATGGTCTCCATTGCGTTAAATCCGTTATCATATGTCGAGCTATGTGTCGAGTTGAGCTCTTGGTGCGACATTTGCTGAAGTGGAAAGGTTGCCTTACTTCGACATCTTCAGAGGGTTGTAATTGTTGTTGATGGATGCGCTGGAGCTGTTCAACAGTTTTGGTTGTTGTGGTATCCTTGGTATGCACCGATGTGGATGGTTTCTTTTTGGAGGGGCCCCTTGAATGTGTGGCCTTGCACTGTAGAGGTACCCGAATAGGCGATGCTGCACTAACTTTGTGTTTTTCTTGTTTTTGCTGCGTAGAAGGATAATCTGCAGAGGTTGTGGATGTCTCCGCGATCTGATGTTCACCTTTAGTGGCAATTGCGAATAGGGAAAATTTCCCAGTGTGGGATATTATCTTCCTTCCATGCTCGTTTGGGGTAGGTGCAACTATCTCTGGTATCCGATAGAGTTGTCCTCCCAAAGTGACAATGACGCTGCAAGGTCGTGATTCATATACAGCATGATGCTTCCACATATATGGTTGTCCTAAAAGAACATCACATACTTCAAGTGGGGCCACATCACACAATACCTCATCTTTGAAGGGCTTGATGCCATATAGTAGGCGACATTGGTGACTGACATGGATCCTTCGTCCTTGGCTTAGCCATCCAATGGTGTATGGTTGTGGGTGTGGCGTTATTGGTAGCTCCAATCTCTTGATGACTTCTTCTGAGATTAGGTTCTTCTGGCTGCCGCTGTCCACAACAAAGTGTAGGGGAATTCCCTTCACCCACATCTGTGAGTGGAAAAGGCGCTCCTCTGCCTCCGACTCTTCAGGATCCTCTGGCAGAATCTATGTGGTGGCAACAACGGCACTGGGTTCTGCATCAATGATCTGCTTCCTTTTTGCGCGGCTGTGAAATTAGGTTCCGAGTCAGAATCGGAACTGGGATCTGATTCTGAAGCTTTGATCTCAGCCACCAATGAGTGTTTTGAGCGGGAATCATCAGTGTTGTGCCAGGGGATTTTGTGGAACTCGCACCACTTCCCGTTGTCCTTCTTTGTCTTTTCTTTACCCTTCTTCTCCTGTGGTTGGGACCGGTTGTCCTTTTCCTGCCCCGTGTTCTGTGAGCCAGAGTTTCCCCTGCCCTGCTTCTGCGCAGGTCCGAAGTCACGCTTTTTCTTTTGCTGAAATTTCTGCTCAATTTTGACGGCATATCGATAGGCGGATCCGAGTGAAGAGATTTCAAGGAAATCCATCTCTGTTCGGATGTACCGGTGTAGGCCACTACGATATTTCAGTACTAGGTGCCGCTCGGAGTCCTTGATACCTAACTTTGTGCGCAAGGTATGAAATTTATTGGTGTACTCCGACACCGTTTGGTCCCTCTCTTGATGCAGAATGGTCCATTTTGTGTACTGGTCATCATAGTTTCCAACAGGGTAATATTGTTCCTTGACAGCATTTATAAAAGAGGCCCAAGTGGGATTGGAATATTCAAACAATCCAGACTTGTCTGATGAGTTTTGCTCACAATAAGTTTCCCACCAATTTTTGACATGGGGGACGGCCTTAAGGAGCGCAAAGATGATCTTTTCCCTATCGAAAAATTGGTGGACAGAGAAATACCCTTCCAGTAGATTTAACCATTTATCTAGGGCATCGACATCGATTTGTCCTTCAAATAAAGGGATATCAAAATTAACTTGTACGTTCAAGGGAGTCGTATCTCCGAAAGGGCTGCTCGTTGAGGGTGCATTCGCCGGTGTTGGCATTCGTTGAAGGATCTGGGCGAAATTATCCATCATCTCGTTCCTCTGTCGCGCGAGGGCTTCCTCGAGCAACAACTTGATAGGATCTACTGCTCCATCGTCTCTCTTTTCTTCCGCCATGGGAGGCCGTTTGGGGCGGCGAGAGTGGTCTTCCCCAGGTGAAACTAGTTCGAGACCCAACTCTCTGTATCCTGACCTCGTCGGGGATATGCACCGAGAAACAATCAAAGAGCAGACCGCTCTGATACCACTAATCCGGATTTATGTGGGAATGAAACAAAAGATAGCATATACAGAATCATATACAGAGATATATTGCAGATAACACAGTGATACAGTAAACACATATTCTATTAAATAGCGGAAATAGAACAGACTGTAAAATACAATAGCTAGAATGGTGGTAGCTATCTCTGAGAAGAGATGTGGCCGCTATGCTCATTCGTGCCAAATGAATACAAAGAGAGGCCGAAAGGGCCTATTTATCATAAGCATGAGAGAAAGAATCCCAAACATCCAAAAACCTAACCCTAGAAGATGAACCATCATAAAGTTTGCGGCCCCAAGGTGGTTAGTTGAACAGTCAACTTCCCGGGGTCATAACTTTTGCATACGATCTCCGTTTAGGGCGCTCGGTAGCCCATTGGAAAGGTCTATCGAAGATTTACAACTTTCGACTGCTATGAAATGTACACCAGAGGCATCCATTTGGCCCCCCAAATCACCAAAAAATGTCGTTTAGGGCCTCAAAATGGCTCCGGAAGTTCAAGACCCGAAAAACTGCTAAAAATAGTAATCTACCAAAATTGCCAGAAGACTGCTTTGACCCAGTTGGAAGAGGTGGGCCGCCACCGATATCCACCTGGATCAATCCTCCCTCCTTAGAAAGCAATGGTCTCCATTGCGTTAAATCCGTTATCATATGTCGAGCCGTGTGTCGAGTTGAGCTCTTGGTGCGACATTTGCTGAAGTGGAAAGGTTGCCTTACTTCGACATCTTCAGAGGGTTGTAATTGTTGTTGATGGATGCGCTGGAGCTGTTCAACAGTTTTGGTTGTTGTGGTATACTTGGTATGCACCGATGTGGATGGATTCTTTTTGGAGGCCTTGAATGTGTGGCCTTGCACTGTAGAGGTACCCGAATAGGCGATGCTGCACTAACTTTGTGTTTTTCTCGTTTCTGCTGCGTAGAAGGATAATCTACAGAGGTTGTGGATGTCTCCGCGATCTGATGTTCACCTTTAGTGGCAATTGCGAATAGGGAAAATTTCCTAGTGTGGGATATTATCTTCCTTCCATGCTCGTTTGGGGTAGGTGCAACTATCTCTAGTATCCGATAGAGTTGTCCTCCCAAAGTGACAATGACGCTGCGAGGTCGTGATTCATATACAGCATGAGACTTCCACATATATGGTTGTCCTAAAAGAACATCACATACTTCAAGTGGGGCCACATCACACAATACCTCATCTTTAAAGGGCTTGATGCCATATGGTAGGCGACATTGGTGACTGACACGGATCCTTCGTCCTTGGCTTAGCCATCCAATGGTGTATGGTTGTGGGTGTGGCGTTATTGGTAGCTCCAATCTCTTGATGACTTCTTCTGAGATTAGGTTCTTCTGGCTGCCGCTGTCCACAACAAAGTGTAGGGGAATTCCCTTCACCCACATCTGTGAGTGGAAAAGGCCCTCCTCTGCCTCCGACTCTTCAGGCTCCTCTGGCTGAATCTGTGTGGTGGCAACAACGGCACTGGGTTCTGCATCAATGATCTGCTTCCCTTTTTGCGCGGCTGTGAAATTAGGTTCTGAGTCAGAATCGGAACTGGGATCTGATTCTGAAGCTTTGATCTCAGCCACCAATGACTGTTTTGAGCGGCAATCATCAGTGTTGTGCCAGGGGCTTTTGTGGAACTCGCACCACTTCCCGGTGTCCTTCTTTGTCTTTTCTTTACCCTTCTTCGCCTGTGGTTGGGACCGGTTGTCCTTTTCCTGCCCCATGTTCTGCGAGCCAGAGTTTCACCTGCCCTGCTTCTGCGCAGGTCCGAAGTCACGCTTGTTCTTTTGGTGAAATTTCTGCTCAATTTTGACGACATATAGATAGGCGGATCCGAGTGAAGAGATTTCCAGGAAATCCATCTCTGTTCGGATGTACCGGTGTAGGCCACTGCGATATTTCAGTACTAGGTGCCACTCGGAGTCCTTGATACCTAGCTTTGTGCGCAAGGTATGAAATTTGTTGGTGTACTCCGACACCGTTTGGTCCCTCTCTTCATGCAGAATGGTCCATTTTATGTACTGGTCATCATAGTTTCCAACAGGGTAATATTGTTCCTTGACAGCATCTATAAAAGAGGCCCAAGTGGGATTGGAATATTCAAACAATCAAGACTCGTCTGATGAGTTTTGCTCACAATAAGTTTCCCACCAATTTTTGACATGGGGGACGGCCTTAAGGAGCGCAAAGATGATCTTTTCCCTGTCGAAAAATTGGTGGACAGAGAAATACCCTTCCAGTAGATTCAACCATTTAGCTAGGGCATCGGCATCGATTTGGCCTTCAAATAAAGGGATATCAAAATTAACTTGTACCTTGAAGGGAGTCGTATCTCCGAAAGGGATGCTCGTTGAGGGTGCATTCGCCGGTGTTGGCATGCGTTGAAGGATCTGGGCGAAATTATCCATCATCTCGTTCCTCTGTCGCGCGAGGGCTTCCTCGAGCAACAACTTGATAGGATCTACTGCTCCGTCGTCTCTCTTTTCTTCCGCCATGGGAGGCCGTTTGGGGCGGCGAGAGTGGTCTTCCCCAAGTGAAACTAGTTCGAGACCCAACTCTCTGTATCTTGACCTCGTCGGGGACATGCACCGAGAAACAATCAAAGAGCAGACCGCTCTGATACCACTGATCCGGACTTATGTGGGAACGAAACAAAAGATAGCATATACAGAATCATATACAGAGATATATTGCAAATAACACAGTGATACAGTAAACACATATTCTATTAAATAGCGGAAATAGAACAGACTCTAAAATACAATAGCTAGAATGGTGGTAGCTATCTCTGAGAAGAGGTGTGGCCGCTATGCTCATTTGTGCCAAGATGAATACAAAGAGAGGCCGAAAGGGCCTATTTATCATAAGCATGAGAGAAATAATCCCAAACATCCAAAAACCTAACCCTAGAAGATGAACCGTCATAAAGTTTGCGGCCCCAAGGTGGTTAGTTGAATAGTCAACTTCCCGGGGTCATAACGTTTGCATACGATCTCCGTTTAGGGCGCTCGGTAGCCCATTGGAAAGGTCTATCCGAGATTTACAACTTTCGAAAGGGGCCAAATGTACGCCGGAGGGATTAATTTGGCCCCCCAAATCGCCAAAAAAATGTCGTTTAGGGCCTCAAAATGGCTCCGGAAGTTCAAGACCCGAAAAACTGCTAAAAATAGTAATCTACCAAAATTGCCAGAAGACTGTTTTGAGCCAGTTGGAAGAGGTGGGCCGCCACCGATATCCACCTGGATCAGTTCTGCATTAATGATTTTCTTTCCCTTTTCTATGACTAGGACATTAGGTTCAACATCAGAGTCAAAAGTGGGATATGACTGTGAATCCTTGATCTCAAAAACTAATTACTGCTTTGAAAATCATTTATCAATTTTGTGCTAGGGGATCTTATGCAACTCGCATTGTTTCCTATTTTCCTTCTTTGTCTTCATGTTACCATTCTTTGCTATGGATTTGGATCATTTTTCCTAGGGATGGTTGTCCCTATTATATCATTTTTTATGTGGCCCATGGTTTCCCTTTCCTTGCTTCTGCAGTGGATTCGTAAACCCAAACTCCCGCTTATTCTTCTGCTTAATTTTTACAGCATATCGATAAGCGGTGCTTAATGATGAGATGTCTAGGAAATCCATTTCAGTCCATATGTACCTATGTAAGCCACTGCAATATTTTAGAACCAAGTGCCACTCGGAGTCCCTAATACTGAGATTTGTGTGCAATGTATGGTAGTTTTTAGTGTACTTCGACACCATTTGGCCCCTCTCCTACTGCAAATTGGTCCATTTTATGTATTAGTTGTCCCAATCGCCAACGGGATAGTATTTCTTCTTAAGGTATTCCACAAAAGATCCCTACGTGGGATCGCCCCCAAAAATATTAGTCCCATTTGTGGCATTTTTCTCACAATAAGTGTCCCACCAATATTTCACATGGGGAACTGCTTTAAGGAGATCAAACACGATCTTTTTCGTATTGAAGAAATTGTGGACAGAGAAATATCCCTATATAAAATTCAACCATTTATATAGGGCATCAGCATCTATCTGACCTTCAAATACACGAATATCAAATTTAACTTGTACCTTGAAGAGTGTGGCTCCTTCAAAGTGACTGCTTCTACTTGAAGATCCTGATGATGTTGCTGACATTTGTTGAAGGATTTGGCCGAAATGATCCATCATCTCCTTCCTCTGTCGTGAGAGGGATTCCTCGAGGAACATCTTGATAGGATCTCGTGCTCCACCTTATCCTTTTTCCTCGGTAATGGGGAGCATTTTGGGATGTCGATGGTAGTATTCCACAAGCTGAACTAGTTCAAGACCCAATTGTTTATATTCCAACCTTGTCGGGGAAATGCATGGAGAAATAATGAAAGAGAAGACCACTTTGATACCACTGATACAGATTTATGTGAGAAAAAATGAAAGAATAGATATAGACCCACATACATACATATATTGCAAGGAACACAGTGATATAGTAAACACAAATTCTATTAAATGGTGGAAATAGAACATAATGTAAAATAAAGAAACTAGAATGGTGGTAGTTTATCTCTGTGAAGAGATGTGATAACTACACTCATGCATGACAATATTAATACAAGAAGAGGCCTAAAGGGCCTATTTATCATAAGTATGATGGAAATAAACCTAAACATCCCAAAACATAACCCTAGGAGATGACTTGTTTAGAGTTTGTGGCCCCAAGCTGGTTAGTTAAGTAGTCAACTTCCTAGTGTCATAAATTTTGCATACGATCTTTGTTCGGGGCACTCAGCAGACCATTGGAAAGATATATTCAAGGAGTAATGTTCAGTTTTTGGGAGTGCTTGACTGAAAGGATAGAAAGATCTATTCGAAGAGAAACGTTCAGTTTTTGGGAGTGCTTGACTAACTGTTTTCCAAGCGATTTTTTGGATGACCTGAGAGTTGCAATTTTCTGATATGCGGGTGAAATCAGGTCCAATTTTGTGTCATCTTTCCATCGGTACCTCCATATCATGAAATTGATAAGCATGAGTTAGTCTATGACAACCAAAAACAAAACTAGTCAAAATTGCTAGTGCATTGAGCGTAGGTGGAAGAATACATAAAAGAAAGAGATAAAATTGCATAAAAGAAGTCACTATTTTTTTTATTATAATGTAGAGGACCCAAATACATCATAGAGCTATAAATACATATGTAAATATTCATAGAGGCACCATCCTCTACCAACAATATCACCACTACCAAAAACATTGTAGAAACAATACTGAAACTGGATGATGGCTAATGCAGAAATGCCAACATCGATAACTGAAATGGAACTGTACAGGAACATTAGTATAATATCCATTTAAACTTATGGAAATAGACTGGATGTCTCCTTCCTTGATCAATAGCTGGAGATCAACTGGCTATAGTGTTAGAGAGGGGCACAACTCCCAACTATTAGCAAGGGGCACATCACCCAAGTTATGAAAATCTCAGAGCTCTTCAATATCACAAGGATCATAAAGTAAAAATGAAAAAATATTTGAAATGGAGTGCCCAACCTCTTTTTATAAATTTTTGATGGATTTTTCCTTCCTTCTAGACTTCTCTCATGAAAATAATAAAATAATAATTAATAATTTTTAGGAGAGAATATATTTGGTGAATTGGATGCTTCGTTGGAAAGTGTCTCTTGCATTGGACCCACTTGTCTCCCTGAATGCACCCTCACTAGATAATATTAACCTTTGTCGCTTTCCTGAATCCTTTTTCTTGCTTTCCTACTTTTACCATTCCTTCTTGAGCCTTATCTTCAAAAATCAAGAAACTTATGCCTTCTTTGAGATTCTATTTGTTTTCCTTATTTTCCTGCTTTTGGTTGTTGTTTATACTTTTGGTTTTTCTTTCCATATTTTTCTAGAGGGAGACAACTCACATGCCTTATCCTCTTCCTATGCACCCTCTTGATCCACCTAGACCATTTACAACTCATAAACAATTATTAGAAATATTAAATATAACAGAATTGTGGTCCACCATCTTTTTATAATTTTATTTAATTACATAAAGTAACTATGGCCAAAATTAACTCCCTTATTAATTAATTTAATTTTTCCACTAAAACCCATGGGAATTGAATGGGTTAGTGGTTTGACCATGGTTCCTTGAAGGATGGGACATTACATCCATCCTCACCCAAAATTGATTGTCCTCAAGCAATTGTAATCATATGTGCTACAACACTTGCTCACCTTCCATGATGCATCTTCACCAACCCAGTTGAAACAACTGAGAAGAATCCTTGGATCCCAAATGAATCTAATAGCTGCAAGGTGTCTAAGGAAATGACCTCTATGTTGTATGGAATCCACATTAGGATCATCCTAAAGACTCCCAATCCAACAAGTAGGAGAACAATATGTCTACCCATCATAAGGTTTCCCATCAAGGAAACTAAAATATTGCTCACCACGGATAGACTACTGGACACGATAATTGGCTAGCACTATAGTGCCAACTTCCAAATTGCTACTCCAAGCAATGCCAAGATCCAATTTCTTGTGATGATATTCTCCAAACATCAATGGAATATGAAACAATCCAACAATTCCTCGATCCTACTATCTCCACTGCATACCTCCCATCATCACTACAACTTGTAACAATCTGTCACTCCATGGTATGCCAGGATCTCACCACCATATTGGAAGTTCACCACTCCCAATGTTGATCAATATCTCTTTGAGACTCTCCAATCGAACATGAAAATCATCTTGGGCAATATGCACTCTAGTCCTATGGATCATACTACTGTCACTTGTTCCACCCAAATGGCTCAAGTGGAACTCCCATGCTTTGCTATGCATGAGAAAAGCATCCAATGGCGCAAGTAGCTGTCACTAATGCTCACCAAGATGAAGAAGGACCAAAGGTGTGTCCAAAAGTTCAGGATAAAGTTGAGAAGGAGGCATGTGTTTGTCTTGATCCTCATGAAGCATCATCATATAGGGTCCCTCCATCCAATCATCAGTTCCTTTCACATTCCCAGTTGTTAGGAGTGAAGGAAAGTAGACCAAAAACAACCCTCCAAAAATATCATCCACCAAATCAGTGAATGCATGGCCTCCCTTGTTGGCTGGTCCAATAAGAATGTACTGGTATTCCTCATCTGAAGATGTGCGTTTTCCCCATAGAGGCAATCTGGCACAACATAAATGTCCCAACAATCTCTCTTGGCACCTTGCTTGTGCAACTACATTCCACATAATAGGATCATAATTCTTATGGTAAGGAGACTCCATATTTTCCATGTAGTCTTTCTCCCAGTCCATATGAGGGTGGATGGCATCAAATTGCAGCAATATGTGCCTATGTTGCTTCTCACAAAATAGGGCAATGTTAGATGCATCAATAAATCCACAAAAATAAATTTTACCTCACAGAGTCTTCAACTTTGTGATTCATCTGTTCACCCAATTCATGTATGGATGGATCTCTCTACTACTTGATCCCAAGGGAATGAGATCAAGATCTCTACTACTAGGTCCAAGTGGAATGAACTCAGGTACATCCTCCATAAATGATCCTTCCTCACATAGAGAAAGCTCATGATCCTCCTAGTGTGAAACAAGTGCTCTACAATCAATCTCCATGTCATTGCTTCCTTCAAGCACTTGTGTCACTAAACAATCCTCATGCTCACCTTATGCATGAGGTCCCTCCAAAGCATCATGTGTGCAATCATCCACACACATATGATCACTAGTGGTTTTGGAAGAGGAATGTGAATCTCCCAAATCCACATGAATCTTCTCTCTTGTTGTTGCATTGTATTCGTAAAATTTAAGAGAAATGTATCAGTCCATAAACAAATGCAAGTAGTCATCCTTCATCTCTTCCATCTCTCCTCTGATGATGCACATTTCAAAGCTAGAGGCTCTTCCCACAACTCCACTTTGTCTCTCCTCCATCTAAACTCTCCAAACAAGATCTTTAAGAAGCCTGTGTGCACCATTGGTTCTAGATAGAACTTGTAGTATCCTCTCTTCTGTGACTAAGAGTAGGCTCTCTAAGTCACTCCATGGCTTCTTAACAATATAGTGTGTACTTCCACCTATGGGATCATCCATCATATGTCAGTCATTCATACTCCCTTCCAATGATTTGGCCCTATCACTGCATTCATCCTTAACACTAGAAATTTGAACCTCAAAACCAAAAGACTCAATCATGCCAATCTCGTCCTCATAAGTGGCTGCAAACTTATGATGACACAAAGGAATATAGAAATCATAATTTTGTTCATACCTTTGCATAATCTCTTCCTCCTCATGAGGTAGAGATATGGTGGCATTTTCTTCCACCAAACTCTCTAGTTCACACCCAACTAGTGTGTGCTTTTCTTCTGCTTCACTATTGTGAAATTCTAAACATAACAGGATCTACTAGCTAAGAATTTCCTCACTAGATAAGAATTTGGCTAAGTGTGCATGAAAAAAGTGTAAAAGAAGCACATTAACACAAATGAATGGTGCAAATAGCTGATGTTTCTATTAATGTCCAACCTAGAATGTTAGTTTTTCAGAATTTTCAATCTAATCTAAGATCTTAACTGAGATAATAACATGTACAACATATCTACAGCATATCAATCATGGACACAATAATGCAAGCACACATGAGACACAAAGTTTCACCGGGGAAAACCAAGAAGGTGAAAAACCCCGCAACTTCCTCAGAGATAGAAAGAGCAATGATACAACCAAAGAACAAGAGATAGTCTTCTCCTAGCAGCAAATCCTCCTCCTCACATGTGCACCACTTTTTGAGTGATGGAAGAGTGAGTAATGAGATAATCAAATAGAGATCTCTCGATCTCTATTTATACTTGTCCTATTCTGCCCAATAAACTAATGGGGCCGACTTGTCTATCTTAGCCTAATAACCCATGGTTATATTAATCTGGGCCGACCCCACACTTGGTGGTCTAATAACCCAATTACCCATATGACTCATACAGGGCCGACCCCATCAAGGTGGTCTAATAACCCATCAGCAAGTTACAACACTTGCTACACTTGTCAATACAAATTACGACACTTCCGTATAGAGGAATAATAACATCTCTATAGGAGTACAATATACATAGATGAAATACATTCTGAAGTTACATATACATCAACACTCCCTCTTAACTAGGAAGGTATTTCTCGACACAAATCTTCTAGCACAAGTCTTCTTCTTTGGATCATCGTCATCGAATCATCGTCATCGTCACTGCTGCTGCTATCTCAATCAATCTTCGATCTACTCGTCATAGGAATTTATACAGAGCCAGTTCTTTTTCATACTGGATGTTGGCCCACCACTTGTATGTCTTCATCAACACTCACCATACTATGGAATCCTTAGGACTTATTATGTGCATCACAAAACCTAGCTGAAGCATCCCAAGCTGTTACGAGCACACAGCTCTACCTGTCGGATCTCCCAGAAGCACATTACATGTGACCCCATCACAAAACCTAGCTGTAGTATCCCAGGATGTTACGAGCACACAGCTCTACCTGTCAGATCTCCCAGGAGCACATTACATGTGATCTCACCACAAAACCTGGTTGTAGCATCCCAAGCTGTTATGAGCACATAGCTCTACCTGTCGGATCTCCCAGGAACATATTACATGTGGTCATGGCAAAACCTGGCTGTAGCATCCCAGGCTGTTATGAGCACTCAGATCTACCTATCGGATCTCCCAGGAGCACATTACATGCCATAGGACAAAACCTCGAAAGAGCATCCCAGGCTATTACGAGCACACAGCTCTACTTGTCGGATCTCCTAGGGCGCTATTATATGTCCTCCCAGATCAATGCCTCGAAAAAGAATCCTAGGCTATTATGAGCACACGCTCTACCTATCAGATCTCCTAGTTCAACATACATGCTCATCTGCACAACCTGTCCATAGCCACAAAGTATCAACCTGATACTCAACATACATAACCTTGATGTACACATGAGCATCCTGATGATCATCACTGCATTGTCCTTATGCATTTCATCTGGAGCGACATCCTGAAGCTCGTCATCCACGATCATCGTGATCATACAATGCATCCACCTGATGCATACCAAGTATCTACCTGATACATATCATCATACATGATCCACCTGATCATACAATGTATCCACCTGATACATACACAGATACATGATCCACCTGATCATACAATGTATCCACCTGATATATATCAACATACATGATCTACCTGATCATACAACGTATCCCCCTGATATATATCAACATACATGATCTACCTGATCATACAACTTATCCACCTTATACATATACATATACATGGTCCAAGCATCCAACATGATGCATATACATATACATGATCCAACTGATCATAACAAGCATCCAATATGATGCATATACATATACATGATCCAACCGATCATACCAAGCATCCAACATGATGCATATACATATACATGATCCAACTGATCATAACAAGCATCCAATATGATGCATATACATATACATGATCCAACCGATCATACCAAGCATCCAACATGATGCATATATAGAGCAGTAACTGGAGCATCGTCCAGATGCTCATCATCCAGTGCTTACATCCACAGTCATGTGAAGGATCCTCTTCTCACCATGCTTGGAATGGATCCTACAAATGTGTCCATCACTTCTTCCTTGAAGTGTCATCAATTTGAGGAACACCAAGCCTCTCTCTGAAGTACTCGAACTTCACTCTAGCTAGTGGTTTCGTTAGTACATCTGCAATCTGCTCATCCGCTGCAACATACAGGAGCATCACTGCTCCTCTCTGCACCATATCCATGATATAGTGATATTTGATCTCAATGTGCTTCGACCTGTCGTGGAACACTGGGTTCTCAGATAGCTTCACACAACTCTGGTTGTCACAAAAGATACCAATAGCATCCAACAGGAGATCAAATAACTCAGACAATAGCTTCCTCAACCATACTGCCTCACAACTAGTCGAACAAGCTGCAACATACTCTGCCTCGGCTGTACTCAGTGCTACCCAGGACTGCTTCCTACTAAACCAAGAGATCGCACCTGATCCCATACTGAAGCAACACCCAAATGTGCTCTTCTATATACATCACTACCTACCCAATTTGAATCAACATAACCCTGCAGGTTAAACTTTTGATTCGCATCATACTTGAGCCCATAATCAATTGTACCCTTCAATTACCTCAGAATATGCTTTACAGCAACCAGGTGAACACCTCTGGGATTCGTCAGGAACTGGCTCAATGTGTTCACCGCAAAGGAAATATCTGGTCTAGTGTTCGTCAAGTACATCAAGGACCCAATCATCTGACGATACACAATGACATCAACCGGATCAGATGAAGCATCACACAGAAGCTTCAAGTTTGATTCCATAGGTGTGGCCATGGCCTTGCAGTCCATCATCCCGAACCTCTTCAGGATCTCTACTGCATACTTCCCTTGTCCAAGGAATATTCCATCTGCACTCTGCCACACCTCCATGCCTAGAAAGTAGTGCATCATATCCAAGTTATTCATCTCGAACTTGGCATCAAGCTTCCGCTGCGTGTTGGCAATCAATCTATCCTCACCTGTAACAAACAGGTCATCCACATACAAAAGTAGTATCACTGGATTTCCTTTCTCAACCTTGTAGTAAAGTTTCAAATCCGCTTTACTCTTGGTAAATCCCAAACTGGATAGAAATCCATCTATCCTACCATACCAGGTCTTGGCTGCATGTTTCAAACCATACAAGGGTTTCTTTAGTTTGCACACATGTGACTCTCGGTCATGTGTCTCAAACCCGAGTGGCTACTCCACATACACTTCCTCTTCGACTACACCATTAAAGAAAGTTGTCTTGACATCCATCTGGTGTATCTTCCATTTCATCACTGTAGACAGAGCAACTATTGATCTGATGGAAGTGTACCTGGCTATAGGTGTATAATTCTCTTCATACTCAATCCATCTTTCTGGGAGAAGCCACGAGCTACAAACCTCACTTTGTATTTCTCCATGCTACCATCTGTAGCATGCTTGATCTTATAGATCCATTTGGAAGTCACAAAAGACTTCCCTTCAGGTCTTGGGACTGCATCCCAAGCATCATTCTTCATGATCGACTGGTACTCCTCGATCATGGCATTCTTCCCGAATCCTGGGAACTTCAATATCTTCAATAGATAACTGTGTTGCTGAAACAAATTTTGTAGTCCTTCTTTTTTAGGTGCTCGTATACGATCTTTCCTACGAAACAAGTTAAATTGCATGATTATAAACTTCTCATAGTTTTCAGAACAAATTTTTACACATAAAGAAATATGTCATACAATCATGCAATTATTTTATCCAATGCTTCAATACAACATTTATCCATATCACGTAACTTTCTAGTTGCCTTCCAATCTCTACCATAACATTGTTAAGAGTTTGCACTACTCCCAACATGTCAGCAAAGAGGTTTCATTCTAGATAAGTAGAAATAGAATGTTGTACAGTGCCATAGGCCACTTAACCATCACATGCATATTAGTAGTATATTGTTCATTAATGCAATTATTCTAATATGCATAATACACACCCTGAGTCTAGGAACATAAGCATATACATCATTCAACAATATTATTTAAACAAATATGCAAGAAATGACAATTCAAATACTTATCTTTGTTTGGTTTGTAGGGTGGACTCCCTCTCAATATTTGCTTCCTTGCAGGAACTACTGGAGTGTGCTCCCTATTGATCTTTGCTTCCCGGATTACCTGTCTTTGAACTTATATCCATCCTCGATCACTATGCATACTTACCAGTATCATCATTGTGTTATCCTTGAGATCTCATACATACATTCATTAGTATAATCTTAATACTATAAAAACCATTATGATTCTAAGTAATCTTAAACATGTATGGTCAATATCATTTCACACACAGATAATAAACATTAGTATTCAAGGTTTCAGGGAATACTTATTTTACTCATGCATATTCTTTATTTGGCAAAAAGACTTTACTGGTTAGTCATATCATCAATCAATGTAAGAGACATAATATGCATAAACCCTTGATTACTTACATTTCTAACTTCATGAATAATCATTATCAACCATACAACAATATAAGATCCTAACACAAGGTATGATTCTAACTTGATATAGGAAAAACATACCTAGTTATCATATTTGCTAGTTATGTCTAGCAATGTCTTCGTGTTCTCTTCAATGACTTGTGCTAGTAACCTTCATATCTCATAGGTTAATCATTGTATAACCAAAGTATACATACCTCGTAAGTAGAGATTCTATGTGATCCATGACAATGGATGAATCTTTGTCTTCATGTCACAATGGTCATATGTTCTTGAAATAGAACATGATTTGTCTTTCTTGATGTACCTTTCATGTTAGTGGACAACATCAACCTCATACAACACCACAAAGTATTAGTACAATCATAAGTGTCAAAACCCTAATCAATGAATATCTTCTATCGTGCATTCATAATTTTATTAAGGTGATAAGATAAGTCTAAAATTAATCAAGATTGTACTAACTGTAATAATATGAAGACAAACATATCATAAATTTAATCATGAACATAATTCGAAACATACCTGAATAAGTCATACCTGTTAAGATTGCTTGTAATATTCTTATGTAAGGCCTTAGCCTCATCTCCCTCTGAAACAGGAACTTCTTCACTTATGCAGGTGACCAATCCATTCTCTTCTAGGATTAACCCAATCCACTTGATTTGCAGAAACTGGATCTAGAGCTGGATTAGTGTTTGTTAGAGAAACCCTAAAAAATCAAACTTTGAATTTCAAACTTCTAAAAGGATAGAAAGATGCGTCTTGATGAGCTGATCAAGCTAGTATACTCAGAATTTGAAAACTGCAAGGTTTCACCCCTCAAAATTTCCTTTGAGACTTTTGGATCTTCTAGACAAGATCCCTAACTAGGGTTTGATAAATCCCACCCTTCTTCCCAACCAAAAGGTTCGATCCAAAGCTCTAAACTTCAATTTTTCTGAAGAGCTTCCAGCCGTGGTCACAGACTTAAAAAATTCCAACTTTTGCAAAAACCCTAATTTTCCACTTTTTCAATCAAAGTCCCGAACTAGGGCTTGATCAAGCCCGACCTTTTGATCAACCAAAAAATTTGAACTTGGTCTCTAAATTTCAATTTTGATGAGTGGCATTCAGCCATGGTCTCCGATTACAAAAATTACAACTTTCTCCGAAACCCTAATTCCGGGAGCCATGAATGAAGGTGCTCAAAATCCAATTCTGTTTTGACATAAATATGTGCCTGATTGTTTCTGGTGTAACTCTGAAATTACGAATCTACAGGGTCTAAAACTTCTACTTGTGGTACCCCGACTTGTCATATTTCCAACCCCACAGGTCGGACCTGAATTGGATTCTCTGAGAGAGAGTTATGCTAAGTGTCGCAACGTGACCTGTTTATGGGATAAAATAGGAGAGCGAACTTGTACGGAGCTCCACATGTCACTGGCTCACTTTCAGCCTCTGAACCTTCGGATTGTGAAAGTAAAGTCCATGCCCTACCTGTCACTTTTTACAAAATTTCATTTGGAGCTTCCTAGCCCAAGTTATGACCTTTTTTCCTAAGTCACCTGTCTATGACTTAGATCTGGAAGAGGCAAAAACCCTAGATTGTATAGATCATAAAACCCAAAGTACAACGAATTAGAATTTGTACTTTGGAAACAAGGTACATTGGGATCTTATCTTCGACTTGTAAAAGTTTAAGATCCATAAACTTCGCCAAAATGGATTTATAGCAAAAGTTCTATGATGACAGGTTTTTTCTATATCAAGCCCTAGCTTTGCAAGTGCTACAAGTGTCATAAATGCCATACCATGCCTTCTTTCAAGCTAGCTCTGATACCATGTTAGTTTTTTAGAATTTTCAATCTGATCTAAGATCTCAACTAAGAGAATAACATGTACAACATATCTACAGCATATCAATCATGGACACAATAATGCAAGCATACAAGAGACACAGAGTTTCACTGGGGAAAACCAAGAAGGTGAAAAACCTCGCAACTTCCTCAGAGATAGAAAGAGCAATGATACAACCAAAGTACAAGAGATAGTCTTCTCCTAGCAGTAGATCCTCCTCCTCACATGTGCGCCACTTTCCAAGTGATGGAAGAGTGAGTAACGAGATGATCATATAGAGATCTCCCGATCTCTATTTATACTTGTCCTGTCCTGCCCATTAAACCTAATGGGGCCGACTTGTCTAGCTTAGCCTAATAACCCATGGTTATATTAATCCGGTCCGACCCCACACTTGGTGGTCTAATAACCCAATTACCCACATGACTCATACAGGGCCAACCCCATCAAGGTGGTCTAATAACCCATCGGCAAGTTACAACACTTATGACACTTCTCAATACAAATGACGACACTTCCATATAGAGGAATAAAAACATCTCTATAGGAGTACAATATACATAGATGAAATACATAGGTGAAATACATTCCGAAGTTACATATACATAAACATATAATAGTGTTGGGATCATCATTATATTACATTTGGAGAAAATCGTTGGCCTTTGGATGCATTCGAATGAGATACAAGTGGTTGGCTTACATTGGACCTCAATCCCCCTATGTTGGCACGGGATAAGTCCATAGGAAGTGTGGAAGCCGACAAGTCGCGAAAGGGATAATCCGTGGAAGATGGACCATTTGCGGGTATCGCAGAAGCGCGTAGCAATTAATTAGTTAGATAAGGGTCATGTGGACCATTTTGTAAACCATGTAGTTTTGTATAAATAGGGAAATGATTGTAAGCCTAATGGCATCCAGAATGTGAGAAGAAGTTGATCCATCTTTTGATCTGTTTTGTATTCGCGACATGTTGTATTGACTATTTCTACGAAGTTCATTCCGTAGGTTTTTGATGAATGCATGAAGATGTTCGATTATGGTTCCATTTTTGTCTTTGTCTATGTGCGATGATGAATGTGAATTTTTGCAACATGTTTAATATTCTGTGGGTTGAATGATTACTGTTGATGGGAATAAGTAGGTTAAATATGTTGCTGCAAATGTTTATTATCTGTTGAATCTGGAAATGATCTAATGTGTGAATGATGAGTTAATAGTTTTTCTACGGAAGATATAATCTCCGGTTTCTATGAAGGTAATGTGTGTTGGATGCATGTCCTCAACTCCACTGTGGAAACTTGGTTCATGCAGACCCCTTGTGCATCTCGGGTGAGACTTCATTCACTCTGCGAGTTTTACTGGAAGGGTTAACACCCTTCTGGGCCGATGCGTAAGGGAGTTTGGGTTGGTGTTTGTTGGCGACAGTGTGGAGTGAACCCCTATCGATAAACACTGTGTCAACAAATGGTTCTGTTGCCAGGACCTTGGAGAGGAAAAGAAGAGGATATGTTGTGGCATTCGACGAAACCGGAGATCCAAGAGTGGTTTGACAGAAAGATAGAAGAATTCGTAGAAGGAGAAAAGAAAAACATTAGACAGACTGTAAGCAGTTGGCTGCAGAAGTACATTTATTCAGATATCCATGAAATATTTTTCTGCAAATTCCCAGTATTGTTGCATAAGTGGTTAGCACAGCTAACATTCCAGAAGCACCACTTCCAAAAGACTAAGCCTGAGCATTGGATGCCAGAACTGGTTCGATAGCTGGAACGTGTCAACAACAAAGTATCAAGGGCTGTCGAATTATGGGTGGATAGTATCCTAGAGTGATATATTACTGAGTTCGTAGTAGACACGATCAAGTCATATAGTGACGCAGAAAGAAATTTCTTCAAGGGAACAAGGGCAAGGTTCCTGTTGTTTCTCAAACTATGGATTAAAATGCTCATGTGCAAAAAGGGCATTTTGAGGATGACATCCAACGAGTAGAAAGATCGATGTGCGGAGGTTGTAGGTGTCGCACGAATGCCGATCCGATAGAAATATGTGGGGTAGATGGACATGAGCGATGAAGAATTTTTATGGGAAGTTGACAAAGAGTGTGGTACCTTGAGGAGTGGAGCAATATTCCGGCATCCTGAGAAGAAGAGGAGGAATGAGAGAGAGTCTCCTGAGAGGAATGGAATAGAAGGCTGCAAAACAAGACCACAATGGAGAAAGCGACCCTATTGTGATGAGGACAGTGACCAGGATACCCCAGAAACAGAGGAGACATGGATCATAAGTTACAACATACCTGCAACCTCTCGCACTACAAAGAATTATACAAGAGGTAACCCAAGCTATTCGCAGAGTTTCCCTACGTGCAGCGGTAAGAGTAGTGCATCAGTAAACCATAATAGTAGGAATGTTGGGATGGAAGACGAGGCAAAGATGCCTACCTTCCAAGGGAACGAGACCGAGGATCCCAAACAGTATTTTTTCATATGCGAAGTAGTCTGAACTGTGAAGCAGTTCTAGGATGAATCCATAAAAATGGAATAGATAGCGATGACCCTTAGGGGTCGGGCATTAGACTGGTTCATGATGTTTACAAGGGTTCCGACGGGAACACCAGCTAAGACATTGGCATAGATCAGAACAACAATGATTGATGAATTTAAAAAGCCAAAATCGGAGTTGCAGTATGTTACTGAGCTCAAAGAGATTAAGCAATGCCCGAATGAGCCTGTGTGGGAATTTGATCAGGGATACAAGGCATTGATAGAAAAGGTAAGTTTTGGGATAAACGACATGTAGCACAAGGATTGGTTCATCGCAGGACTAGTACCACACATCCACGTACCACTAATGCAATAGAAGGTTGCGACCCAAGCGGAAGCATTGGAGACTGCGATAAAGCTGGAGGCTTCACCAATCGGTGAATCTAGGTTGGGTATGGATCATATACAAGCACAGCTGACAAACTTCACGATCCAAATACAAGACATGAAGAAAGGGAAAGAAGCTCACGAAGAGATCCGGTGTACTAGGTGTAGGACAGAAGGACACCACAAGGATTAGTGCCTAGACTTCCGAGAGTATTTGCAATTGGGTGCACCAAATTCCCTTAGTCAGGGAGGGCTGCCTTGGTGTCGTGTCTGCCAAACAAGAGGCCATTGAGCAAAAGAGTGTGCTTATCTGCAGAAAATGGTGTCAAAACCAGAAAACTTGTATTGCAAGTTTTGTAAATCAGTTGGCCACAATGATAATAACTGCAGAGCTTATGGCCTACTCTAGGAGAGAACTGTAGAGGCATATTTCATGGAAGGAGAAGAATAGGCACCAGGTCAGCCACAACAGCAGTATAACTAGTCGTCGGCCTAGTACAATCACCAACAACGGCAATATGATCAGGCACAGTATGGGAAGACGCAGTATCCAGTACCGCAGTATCCGACACCACAGTGTCTGGCACCGCAGTACCCACCATATGGACCACCGCAACAACCACCGTATGGGTGGCCACAGTACCAACCATATGGCCCACCGCGTGGAGGATGTAGGGGAGGATTCCGCGGAGGTCGAGGTGATGGAACAAGATGAGGAGGAGCTGCTTGACGAGGGAGAGGACCAATTATATGCTACAATTGTGGGAAATAGGGGCACTATCATAGGGATTTCCCAAATCCAACACCACAGCAGTGCACGTATTGCAGCGCTGTGGATCATGGCATCGAAAATTATCCGTAACTCATCGTGAAATGGAAGACCAAGCATCTGCCACCACCTCCACAGAACCAAAACTAGAATCCACCGGTTGTACAAATGATATCGATAAAGGCTCGATTACAACATGCGACTGTTGGAGTGGTGACATGAGGAGGAGCGATGACAGGAGCCGATGGTCCACAAGTTACTGTCTGACCAACAGTATGGAAACAGGTTACTTTTGATGCGGAGGCCGGAAGGGATATCTTCTTGAAAGCACAGGAGGCGATGAGATAGAGGAGGCAGTTACCTCTTCAGGAAGAAGTTATCTATGATATGCCACCGATGTTCGACAGGAAAAAGTCATAGGGTAAGGCTAATACCCTAAAAAAATTCTTAAAGAGTTTCCTAGAGTTGGAAAAGGATCAGGATGCGCTTGAGGAGATATCCAATCTGTTGACTTGACAGGAGGGTGTACGCCAGGAACAAAGAGTTAATTGCATACAGAAGATGAAGAAAGGGAGAGAGATGTGAATGTCGGCACAAATTGGAGCTTTCGATGTTGACTCAATTATCTTAGACCTCGGGATGGATGTCAACATTCTGACCAAGCAGACATGGGAGACTATGGGGAAACGAAAATTGGCCTAGTCACAAATATAGTTGCGATTAGAAAACCAGAGTAAGGTTACTCCAATTGGTCGGGTTTACCAACTTCCCGTCAATATTGAGGGCCTCAAATCTTATGTCGATTTCAACGTAATTGAGATTGTGGACAACACCAGTCCCTACCCAACATTACTAGGGATTGACTGGGAAATCGAAAATCTATCGGTTAACAACTTTAAGAAGCGTACAATGTCATTTGAGAATATCGAGATGAGGGTCATCGCACCTTTGGATCCTACGGAAGGGCAGCGATACATTGAACCATCTAGAGATGAATTTACGGAAGGATGGGATAGCATATACAATATATCAGAGGATTACATAAATCCTACAGCAGGCGGTGAATTGGGTTGGCGCAATGTCAGTTCAGCATCATCGGATTCGGATGAGGGGCTCAAGAATTGGCAGAACCAGGTGCATGAAGTATCATTTAGGAGATGTACGAGGATCACACAATCAATGTGATGGGTAGCCACATAGGACTATGCACTACCAACGTATGAAGGATTACCTAATCTGAGCACCTTTCTGGCTGAGTTTGAGGAGAAAGTGTTGGAGCCGCAACGTTTATTGGCCTTGGAGGAATCCTTGAAGTCTACTCCTGCGCGTTGGTGGGAAGCGCATAAGTCTAATATCAAAAACTAGCCACTATGTCTCCACCTAATGACAGTTAGGTTCGGCGATGCAGAAGGATGTAGCGGAAGGAATTTTGATGAAAGAGGAGACTCGAAGGTACATTTGGCAGAGTGCGAAAGCAAATGGGTATTATGAGCAAAAGAGGAATGGGTCCATGCATTCATTCACACTTTGGATGAAGTACCATGGAGTTGGTATGTCGCATCGAAATTGTGACACAGAACCACTTCTTGGGAGGAGCTGACACTTGGCTTTAGCCAAACGTTTTGTTCCTCATATGAGAACCCCTTCATCCATAGTGCACTACAGGTAATCCACGAAAAGATATTTGAAACAGTACCGATGGAACAACCATTAGAACTTCAGTAGACTGCGACACCAGAAATGATGATGGAGTGCTACAACATAACAGTAGATCCGTATGATGAGGCTGATTTGAGGGATACGCATGTGCCAGAATCCGAAGGTAGTCACAGTGTTGAGGCACTAGAAATTCCTTCAAACAGGTTTCAGAAACCATTGAAGATTAAGAAGGTAAACATTGGGTCGGAGGAGAACCTGAAGTTTGCAAGCATTGGGGATTATTGGGATGAGTCCACCATTACGAAGATGACAGATCTCCTGCATGAGTTTTAGGATCTGTTCCCAACGAAATTCTCAGAGATGAAAGGAATTTTTGGGGACTTAGGCGAAATGAAGATTCCCCTAAAACCCGATGCGAAACTAGTCAAGCAGCGGCCCTACTAGTTGAATCCAAGGCACAAGAGGAAAACACGGGTCAAGAGAAAGAGAAAATTGTACGCAAGAAGTAACGAACCAATCAGGGATGAGTTTGGGAAGTACATGACACCACACCAACGAAGTTGGAAGGAATTGGCAATAACCCCATGCACTGGGAAAAATCGAATATAGTGCGATACCGAAGCACCATGGAAGTGGTTGCACTGCTAAAAAAAGAAAAAAGTGAAGAGAGAACACAGACCACAGTAGGCATTTGTCGATGAGCAAATATTGTTCAACAACAGTAGCACTGGTCGACAGAGGAACTGCAACATCATGGATTTAGTGAGAACGAGTCAAATACCATAATAAATGCAACAATTAAACCACAACGGACAACAACAAAAATGAGAAAACGAAAATTAATACCCAATGCATGCGGTAGATTTGGAAAATCACTATTGGATTCAGTAATCATGGTCCAAAATCAGCCAGATGCGGCCAACCCACGTTATAAATACAGGAAAAAGGGACAAAGGAAAGGCACTGTGAGATTGAGTAAGAGGTTGCAGAGCTGTATGGAGGTTTATGTTTCCAACACCAGCACAACGTGACCAAAATCGAGGCCAGTTACAGAGGAGCATCTAGAAGTCATGTCCAGCATGATAGTCAGAAAAAAGCAAAGCGTGGTCCTGCCTCCAGACACCGGTTGTTCCAAGAAGAAAGGAACCTGGGACTCAGCACGATTCACCGATGGATTTGCAGGCCCCTTAGGTGCCGAAGTACTGCAAGAAAGGCGTGATGGCCCAATGCTACCAGATTATGTTACGCCATGCAAGAAAATAGCACCCGTGCTATGGGTAAATAAGAATGAAAGGTATAAAATTGAGATACCACCAGTACCAGAGGGCGTTCCCCACGTCGGAGACATCACGACCAAACTGCAAAAGCTACAGTATACCGACCATGACCTCGCAAAATTCCAAGAATACGCAAAAGGATATGTTGATGTCCCCCACGAAGGTGACCCAACCACTAAAGAACCCACGGGATGGGAAAATTGATTGGAACAATCAGGGCTGTTAGGCCTCACCCTCATGCTGCACTTTGGTTGGTTGGCGTAGGTCAATGCATGCGTCAAACAGCTGATTGCCTATTTTCATGATGGGTCTCTTTGGCTGCATGAGAAGATCCCCGTCACAGTCGATTTGATCGCAAGAATCATTGGGCTGCCTAAAGACGAGGCCGATCGTTCTAAATTATTCCATGGGAAGGTTAACGAAAAGAATCTTGTGGAGTAGTTGATGGAAAAGTATGCTATGGAGAAAGATGGATGAGGCTACCTCATGGAATGAAACTCAGGGGTCATCACCGCCATGGAATGGTGCACAGCAAGCGAGACGATGAATTGGTCCCAATTCCTGCTATAGGAGTTGATCGACGATGTGCACGATTCCCAAGAGTATGGGAAGGAATTTACGTACTCCTGGATCCTCATGCTCATCGCGTTAGTAGGGTGGAGGGAACCAGAAGACTATCAGGGTATGGACACCCCAGAGGGCCGGGGATGCGAAGGTGCACAGTACTAGAATTTATGGGCCACTACCGATAAAGTGCGACAGAATGAAAACATTGTGCAATTTTATTTGCTGCTGGGGAGGATGCGGCTAGATGCATAGATGATACCGTAGCAAGCAGCAACAAAGTATCGAATGATTGCACACCTATCGATCGAAGTGCAGATGATTTACCTGCAAGCCCGCAAAGATCCAGGGAAACAATGGCTAAGGACACAGTATAAGCTCACCAAGGAGAAGCTCGATGCTATTATCGCTAAGTTGTTGGAGGAATGGAAGGTCCCCATCGCGGAAAAAGACATAGTGAATGGAAAGAACACAGGTCGACTGAACCTGGCCAAGGAAGAAGAAGTTTCAGACAGTTGGAAGCAAGGATCAGGACCAAGTAACCCTACAGAATATCAGTTGGAAGCATCCAGTCACGATGGAGCTTCAACAGCAAGCACTTTGATAGATTTAGAGCTGGATGCGCAGCAGGATGAGTAGCGGACAAAGAACAGGATGGACCGCGTTGGAAGAAACAAATGGGAAGGGCTTATTGCACAGCAAGTCAATAGACTTCTGGAGAGTATTATAGCAGTAGTGGAAAACAGCCGCAATCAGATTACGTAACATTCAGCTGAGCGATTCAAGGAGATCGACAAGCTACTCAATACAACAGTGAACATGATAATTAATACAAACGTACTGCATGGGGATATTTGGCAGAATCAGTCGACTCCCAGCATAGAGATAGATGTCGGCAACCAACCGTAGATAATCCAAATCGAATCCCATGCCATCAGAATAGGTGATGAGGCTTTGGATTCTGAGGTACAGCAGGCCAACCAAGTTATGGTAGATTTCAACCTACTTCTGATGTTAACATTACACCAAACCCAGGCAGCAGCAAGCACGAAAATCCGCAACCGAGAGGCTATGATGCACAACAAGGTGGTTGCATATAAGAAGCAACTTCATGCCAAAGTGATGGAGGCACAATGTCTCCATGACAAAAAAGATGCAGCGCTGGCGGCAAGAGAAAAGGCTGACAAGGAATGGGCCAAATTAGCAAAAGCTCTTGCGAAGGCACGCGAATCGGCAATGCTAGATACAGAGGTAGACCCAGAAGCACAAGCAGTTATGTTAGGGGTGGCTCTTATTAAGATCAGGAAGGAAAATGTAGAGATCCAGGCGAGAGTGACACCTAGCACACCGCTGGAATAGATTCAAAGTTGACAGATGGCGATCGAGGATGTGGTCACAGAGATCCAGGAGATGGAATAGGTGACAAGGATGGTCGCAAAAGGCATCACATAGTTTTGGGGAAGCGTAGTCAAGGATGACTAGCTGGTCGCACTGAAGGGACAACTCAGCGAGGCGGAAGCCCAGTTAGAGACCTATAAGGGATCTCTCAAAGTGATGGCCCCAATGGTACGAATGACAAAGGCAGCAGAGCTGAAAAGTATGCAACAGTGTGTAACAAAGGCCCAAGAACAACAGCAGCGAAGGGCCACACAACTGAATGAGCTCCAAATGAAAGCCGATGTTCTCATAACATGGGTAGTAGAGTTCATAAACAAGTTTCAGAGCAACTAGAGGCAGCGCAACAGAAGGGTTGTGAACACCCAATGGAGGAGTAGGCCCAAGAATGTGCACAGCTTCGAGCATCAGTGAAGGAACTGGTCGATCATCTCAAAACAGAATATGATGACTTCCGACAATAGGTGCATGCACCAGTGGTGTCAAACTGAGGTGGCTTGAGGGAGAGCCACAAGTTTTTGTTGGGGGCCTGTTGGCACGGGATAAGTCTGCAGGAAGTGCAGAAGCCGACAAGCCGCGAAAGGGATAATCCACGGAAGATGGACCATTTGCGGGTATCGCGGAAGCACGAAGTGGTTGATTAGTTAGATAAGGGTCATGTGGACCATTTTGTAAACCATGTAGTTTTGTATAAATAGGGAAATGATTGTAATCCTAATGGCATCCAGAATGTGAGAAGAAGTTGATCCATCTATTGATCTGTTTTCTATCCGCGACATGTTGTACTGACTGTTTCTGTGAAGTTCATTCCACAAGTTTTTAATGAATGCATGAAGATGTTCGATTATGGTTCCATTTCTATCTCTGTCTTTGTGCAATGATGAATGTGAATGTTTGCAACATGTTTAATATTTTGTGGGTTGAATGATTACTATTGATGCGAATAAGTAGGTTAAATATGTTGCTGCAAATTTTTATTATCTGTTGAATCTATGAATCATCTAATGTGTGAATGATGAGTTAATAGTTTACTGCAGAAGATATAATCTATGGTTTCTATGAAGATAATGTGTGTTGGATGCATGTCCTCAACTCCACTGCGTAAACTTGGTTCCTGCTGCCCCCTTATGGATCTCAGGTGAGACTTCATTCACTCTGTGAGTGTTGTTGGAAGGGTTAACACCCTTCTGGGCCGATGCGTAAGCGATTTTGGGTTGGTGTTTGTTGGAGACAGTGTGCAGTGAACCCCTGTCGATATACGTTGTGTCAACACCCTAGGTTGACAAATAGGATCCCAAATCACAAAAAATGGTCACGAATGGCATAGATAGACATTGGGATGGAATGAGTGGTCAATAATAATGGTGGCCCATGAGTGGTGGATAAAGTGGTGGAGTGAAGGTGGCCTAGGATTGGCCAAAACTGCCAAAAAAAGGGAAAATGACCATGTACATTGCATGTGTGACCCCCCATTCAAACCCAGATCCAAAAATTAAGGGATGAGGCATGCCCTAGTGTGTTAGTGGCCATAAATGAGGTGTCTTATCATCTAGTTAATTGAATTTGGACGCAAATCTAAGTGGAATTGGTCATAATGTGCATAACAACCTTAGGCAACATCATTAACCTTGCTTGAACTAGCAGTCATTAATAAAACATGATGAGAATATGGTCCTACGTGATAATAATGTTATAAAAACCCCCCTTAATCCTGACTTATGTATCCAAAATAAAAAAATGAGTCCTTGGAAACAAAGGTTGAATTCACCTCTTACAATTTTTATTAATCCATGTAATCGAGGTAAGGAGGAAAACCACATGGGAACAAAACCTCCCCTAAAAAATGGACATGAAGAAAAATATGAAACAAATATCATTCTTCACCATGTATCATCCACCCTAAGGAGTGATCTAAGGTAGGTTACGGTCTTCTCATCAAAACATTTGGTGAAGATGTCAGCAATCTGCTCAAAAGATGGGCAGTACTATGGGTGAATCTAAATATGGGTGAATCTAAAGCAAATCCAAACTCCCCAAGAATACCTTACATCCATACACATTATGTAGTTGCATTCACTGCTCCTTTGTACTCGACCTCAGCTAAAGATAAGGAAATAGTGTGTTTCTTCTTGATAGACTAGTAAATAGGACCACATGCAAGCATAAAGACATAACCGAAAGTGGAATTATGGTCAATTCTATCTCCATCCCAATATAAATCAGTAAATCCAACAAGTCCAAGTGATGAACTAGCTGCATAATGTATCCCAATCTACTTGGTTCCTTGCACATAATGAAATATCCTCTTGGAATCCTTCCGATGGATCTCATGAGGCTCGTGCATGTATCTATAAATAGCATCCACTGCATAAGACAAATCAGGTCGAGAGTGTGTGAGTTACAACAAGCTCCCAACTAACTGCCTATACAATGAACTGTCCACCAATGGTGATGAACCCCAAATCATGTAGTTTTACTCTTGAAAGGAAGGGAAACTTATCATCCTTAAAATCAGACATTATGAAATTTTGTAGCATATTTGATGAATATTTTGATTGTTCTACCTTGATAAGTGCATTAGATTTCTCAATCTCCAAGCCAAGAAATTGTCTCAACAATCCAAGATCATACATAGAAAAAGCACTATGCAAATAAGATTTTACTGAACCTATGTCATCAATAGATTTTCCAGTAATCAAAATATCATCAACATAAAACACAATGATCAAAATAGAGTCACCAAAATGATGCATATAGACATTAGGATCTGATTTGCATCTTCCAAAACCTTGAGATAGAAGAAAGCTTCCCATCTTGGCATACTAAGCTCTAGGAGCTTGCTTGAGGCCATAGAGGGAATTCTTCAACCTGCACACAAATGAAGGATATTGTATCAATCCTTAAATTTGCTACATATATATCTCCTCATGAAGGTCACCATGAAGAAATGCACTCTTCACATCCATGTGGTGCACCTCCCATCGTTTGGATGCAGCAATTGCCAAAACTAGCCTGATTGAGTCCATCTTTTCCACAAGTGAAAATGTTTCTGTGTCGTCCGCTTCATGGACTTGAGATAATCCCATAGAAACCAATATATCCTTATAATTCACTTTAGAAGGATCAACATCCATTTTTGTCCTATACACCCACTTGCATTCCACCAACTTTCTCTTGGGAGGAAGAGTAAGCAGCTCCCAAGTCTCATTGTCTTGAAGAGAATTGAACTCTTCTTGCATGGAAGATTTCCATATTTGGTCATGTGATGCTTCTTCACATGATTTTTTATTAGATCCAACCATCAAGAAACACCTCCCAAGAAGATTTGAATCACAAGTAGAGAATGCATTGTGAAACTGAGATCTAGTCTTCCTAGTGTCTTGTGGATCTCCTGCAAGTTCACCAACAACTTGTATGGTTTTCTCATCCCATTTAGTCCTTGTAGGAGGATCATTATATGTATTCATGTAATCATATTCATCTTCAATATCAGAATAAAAAAAATCAGAATGAGAAACATCACTTACATCATCTACAAGTGGGGGATTTGAGCATTCCCCTTGTTCTTGTTGAGTTGCTTGCAAAGGCTCTTCTTCAAATTGAAAATTCCTTTCAATGAGGAAATTTTTACATGAGGTATAAAATATCTTATAGCCCTTGGAATATTCAGCATACCCAACTATAATGGACTCCTTTATTTGATTCTGCAAGGCCTTTCTTTTCTTAGGAGGTATTCTAGCCCATGCTCTTGAGCCAAAGACCCTGAAATGAGACACATCAGGATTATGTCCCATCCAAGCCTTGAATGGAAATTTATGGCTTCATCCCATAGCTTAGGATACAAATACTTAGCCTCCAACATACAAGTAGCCATCTCCTTCAATTATCTATTCTTGTGCTCTACCAGACCATTCTACTGAGGTGTGTAAGGCACATAATGCTGCATGTGAATTCCTTCATCTTCACATAGATACTGCGACTCCTTATTGACATATTCTCTTCCATTATCAGTCCTTAGGACCTTTATATTCTTGCCACTGAATTTATCAATAGAAACTTTGAAAACTTTGAAGGTTTGGAACACTTCAGATTTCAACTTGAGAAAGAATACCCAACAATACCTTGAAAAATCATCAATGAAAGTTAGGACATACTTTGAGTTTCCATAGGAGGGTGTGGGAAGAGGTACTATAGCATCTAAACTTGATAGGTTGAGCAGCTCTTCTTGCCTTCCCCTTCTCAAACTTGTGCTTTGCATGCTTTCCAACAATGCAATCCTTGCAGGGTCCTTTGGAAAATTTGATGCTTGGAAGCCCTTCAACCATATTTTCTCTACTCAAGGATTGAAGATATCTATAATTTGAGGTGTCCAAACCTCTCATGCTACAGTCTACTTACCTCATTAGCATGTGACATAAGTGCATTAGGTGAAGAGTAAGGAAGACAATGTGAAAACTTGCACATCCTTGACTCGTGATCTGCAACACCAACAACAACCACTTTTCCAGTGGAAAATTTAGAAATTTCCACATATTCTTGAGTGAATATCACTCTCTTGGCCGAAACAGTATGGGTCATTTGTTAAGCAAAGAGGATATTTGTTGCAATATCTAGCACATACAACACATTGTTGAATTATTCATTGTCAAGATTCATCCTTCCAATTCTTTTTGTTGGGATCTCTGAGTCATCTCCGATGAGAATAGAAGGACCACTATATGGTTCGAGAGCAGAGAAATACTCTCTTGCATAATCCATGTTCTTTGAGGCACCCAAATCAATGGTGAAGGAGGAGGATTTATAGGTACTATCCATCAAATCATGGCATCTCTCCTTGTCTTCAGAATTTGGATCACCATCCTTCTTCTTTGATCCATTTGGAAGAGAGATATTGTTCTTCTCTAGGAGGTGCACCATCATGTCAATGGTATTATTCATGCATTCACTCTCGGGGTGCCAAACCTTGTGACAGTAAGTGCATTTCGACTTCTCCTTCTTCTTCCCTTTCTCCTTGCTAGGATTCAAAACCCCTTCAGAATATTTGGGCTTCTCTTTTTATTTCCTCTTCTCTTGATGCTACGAATATTTGGCCTTCTTCTTTATCTTTTCTTGCTTCGAATCACCCGCTGCAAGAAATTCATCTTTTGATGGCTTCATGGTGCCCATTTGGACCAACTTGTCTTGCTCTTGAGTAAGAGACTCCATTGAGTCTTCCAAAGATGGAATCCTCTAGTTTTGAACTGTGAGCTTAGTGGAATGTAATTTCAAAGCAAAGACATAATACTCAGGCCCCAACTTCAAAAGTATGGAAAAATTCAACTACTCTTCCTTTTTGTCAATGCCACATTGCTTGAGTTGAAGAACCAAGGATTTGAACTTGGTGAAGAAGTCTTGAATGCTCTTGAAACTACTAAGGCTAAGAGAGATCAAGTCATTCTCAAGATGGTGGCCCCTCAACTCATCATTCTTCCCAAATAGTGATTTGAAATTGATCCAAACTTCATTTGGAGTAGTGATATTATCTACATGAAACAAGATGTCTCTTTAGATACTGAGACAAAGCAAGCCATACACTTCATCCATCCTGTTGAAAAAATTTGAATTCTCAACAACAGATTTCAGATCATTTTCTGTCCCCATGGTAACTCTAAAGAGACCCTTAGATCGCATCCAGATTACCATATCGTCCTTCAACTCAAAGTAGTAGAATGGAGTGAGCAAGGTGACATGAGACTGCTCCATTTTATTGTTGCGCACTTGGTGACAAAGAACCATAAAAAAACCTACAAAAGAAAACACTCAATCTCTCAAAAGGAAATCCTATATATCCAAATCAAACCCTACATTGACAAAGGGTACATTCGGGAGAGTGTCACACTTGGGTAGAATCCAAAGGATTTCTCCAATGGCTTCAAGGAAATGGCCCCAAGGATTTATGTGGTTGCTCCACTGCTTCTTGTGCACCTATGAATAATTATTGGTTCAAATGGAAGCTCTAAGAGCTATAATACCATGTGAAATTATGAACACAGTAGGATATAATAGCTAATAATTTCCTCACTAAACAAGAATTTGGCAAGTACGCATGAAAATAGTGTAAAAGAAGCACAATAACACAAATGAATGGTGCAAATAGATGGCTTTTCTATTACCATCCAACCCATAATAGTGTTGGGATCATAATTATATTACATCTGGATAAAATCGTTATCCTTTGGAGGCATTTGAATGAGCTACAAGTGGTTGGCTTATAGGGACCTCAATCCCTCTAGGTTGACCAATAGGATCCCAAATCACACCAAACAGTCACAAATGGAAGAGATAGATGTTGGGATGGCATGAGTATTCAATAATAATGGTGCCCCATGAGTGGTGGAGAAATTTTTGGAGTGGAGGTGACCTGGGATTGGCCAAAACTGCCAAAAAAAGGCAAAATGACCATGTACAATGCATGTGTGCCCCCCCAATCAAACCCAGATCCAAAAATTAAGGGATGATACATGCCCTAGTTGGTTAGTGGCCATAAATGAGGTTCCTTATCCTATGGTTGGCTGAATGTGCGCGACAATATAAGTGGAATTGGTCATAATGTGCATAAAAACCTTAGGCACATCATTAACCTTGCTTGAACCAACAATCATGAATAAAATGATGATGAGACTATGTTCCTAGGTGATAATAATGTTCTAAAAACTATGAATCTCTAGTGATGATTGAGAGACTGATTTCTTCCCTTCTTCTAGATCTTATCCAAAGGATGGATCACTATTATTGAGTTCGATTAAACTCTTCTCATCTTCAATCCTCTTTGTAGTGATTTGGAAATCACCAGCAAAGAAGTTGGAAGTGAATTCACCTCCCACATTGCCAACAAACTGTTAATGGGATGATGGGTATTCAGTTGCACATGGTTCCTCTTCATCTTCTTCTTGTATTAGATTGGTGCAAGCATGCTCTTCCTCATTGAATTCCATAGTAAGAATCACATCTGCAACTCGTGGTTCTCTCTGCTTCACTTCTTCATTTGATTGGATTGAATCTATGTGCATGCCTTCTCTTTTATCTACAGGTGCTTCTTCTTCATTTCCATCCTCTTGGAGGAAACTTGAGTCTTCTCCATCTTGAGTGGTACTAGGATCACAACTTTTGGAGACTCTGCTTGAAGAAAAACCAAATAATATCATGATGTTTGAATATGCAAATGGCTTTGATGAGGCTTCACCTTTGGTTCCTTTCTCTTCTTCTTTTCTTGAAAAGTGGAACAACTTGGTTCCTCCCTTGATTTTTTGTTGTTCTTCAATGATTCCACATCTGCACTCTAGGGCCTATATTCAAACACGTAATAGGCAAATTCTTTGAAAGGAATGGCCTTGCGTGTCTCTTCCTTTAGAGCAAGATATTTATGATATTGTTGGGCCAAGGTTTTACATGTTGCTTACAACTTTGATAATTCCTCTGTAGGACTAGCCAATGGTGGTTTGGCCCATTGGTATTCATTATTATTGTACATTTGGTCACATAAGTAACCATCATCCTTATCTCTTGGCAGGCCTCCAAATATAGATGATTTTTTGATAATCAGAAAAAGGCTCTTCCTCTTTGTAATAATCATCATCTTCAACAACGGATACAAGCCTCATAGCTGCAATTTTCTCTTGAATGGACAATGGAACTTTATATTTTTATCTCACAAGTGTAGAGGACCATGCTTTGACACCACTATAATGTACCTAAGGTAGTGAGTAGGAACACTAGCTCGGAGACAAGCAAGAAAGACTAGATTTTCCCCAATTGATTTCAAGCACCTAGGGACTTTTTCAAATTCCCTCCCAAACAAACACAAGGCTGTAATAAAATCAACATGATCTGTACCATGCACCTATATGTCTGTAAAACATAAATAAAAAAGGTTTAGATTCCATACATTGGACAGTGGCACATTCTTTGGGTGCATCACACTTGGGTAAACTCATTTAGTTAAACCAAAGGATTCAAGGTTGTGGACCCGAGACTTCTGTTGAACCCAACAGCTTATGGTGCTACATTGGATGTATCTAGACTTTATTAGAGTCACTATATGCATTACAGAACACTAAACTCAGCTACAAGAATTGGTTTTGTAATATTGGGCATTCAGGAGAAAAGTTCAGTAACTATTTTTTGGGACTGTTTGACTAGTTGTTTTCCAAACGACTTTTTGGAGCACCTAAGTGTCACAATTTTTTGATTTGAGGGTGGGGTCAGGTCCAATTTTTTCTTATCTTTCCACCAATACCTACAAATTGTCAAAATGGATGAGAAGAAGTTACTCTATGGCAACCAAAACGAAAAAAATAGTCAAATTTGCTAGTGCATTGAGCATAGGTGGAAGAATACATAAAAGAAACTGTTATAAAAACAGGATCGCATTGCAATAAAAATAAACAAGATGCAAATATAAATCACATAAACACAAAACAAGAGAGACACCAATATAATGTGGTTCACCCAATCTAGGCTACGTCCATGAATAAATTGCCAGTCCTTTTATTATTATACCATCCAACAAATGAAGGGATACAACCTGCAGCACATCCGCTGCAAATTTGTCTTCAATCTCTCTTAGTCTCTCTTACACAATCACAGAGATCTTTACAATTCTACAATATATTACAAAGTCGTATTACAATGTCTTATTTTAAATGGATTTACCATGGGAAAATACTACGGGCTACCCAATACCATGGGCTCGTAAACTGTTGGAAAAAAAAACCCATAAAATTTCTTTCGGGGGTGATTCCCCCCCACCCCCCATTGGGATGAGTGTACAGTCCACCTGCTTATCATATAGAACTGGGGTACAAAAACAATTGAAACAACAACATCTCTGAATTAAGAAGATCATGCTCCACAACCAACAATCTCCCACTTGGAGAATGATCACAAAAACTCCACCGTTGTTGCACTTGTTGGACTAAACTATGAACCTTGGATATGGAAAATTTCTCATCTTCACCTTCATGCTAGAAGACCAACTGAAACTGAGCAGGAACTCAGTTTCTCTCTGGTTACTACCTTTGTCAACATGATTGCAAGATTTTGGCTAGTGTGTATCTTTTCAGCTTCAACAGTTCATCTTCTAGAAAAGACCATATGAAATGGTACTTCAGTTGTATATGTTTAGTCTTAGAATGGAAGGCTGATTTCTTTGCAAGATGAATGGCACTCTGGATGTCACTATACAACCTTCTATCCCACTACATCTTACCCAATTCCTCCATGAACCTCTGCAACCAAATCATCTCTTTACTAGCCTCTATAGTAGCAACATACTATGTTTATGTTGTTGAAAGTAAAACAACCTTTTGCAGCTTCGAAATCCAACTTATTGTTGTTCCACCTACAGTAAACAAATACCCTGTGGTGCTCTTCCTGTTATTTTTATCACCTGCCATATCTGCATCAACATATCATTGTAGAACATTGTCTGGACCTCCAAAACATAATGCATGACTGGTAGTACCTCTCAAATACTTGAGAATCCATTGTACATCCTTCCAATGTTCTTTACCTAGATTGTTCATATACCTGCTCACAACTCTGACTGCATGTGCAATGTATGATCTTGTGCACACCATGACATACATCAAGCTTCCAATTGATGATGAATAGGGAACCCTGGACATGTAATCTATCTCTTCCTGTGTCTTGGGACACATATCCTTACTTAGTTTGAAATGGTTGGCCAAAGGTGTACTAACTGGTTTTTCATTCTGCATTCTAAATGTCTCCAACACCTTTTCTATGTACTCACCTTGAGACAATGTCAATTTGTGATTTTTCCTCTCTTTTTATTCTCATACCAAGGATTTACTTTGCAGCACCCAAATCCTTCATCACAAATGAATTAGCTAACTTCCTTTTGAGCGCATTTATATCCTGCATGTTAGAGCAGCAAGCATGAAATCCACGTACAATAAAAATATAATATATATTTTGTTATCTACCCTCTTGAAATAAACATAGTGGTCATAATGACATCTACTATAACCTTTTTTTGTCATAAAGCTGTCAAATTTCAAATACCACTGCCTTGGATCTTGCTTCAAGCCATACAAGCTCTTTTTCAACCTGCATACTAAATTCTACTTCCCTTTGACCTCATACCCTTGTGGTTGCTGCATATACATCTCTTCCTCCAAATCACCATGGATAAAGGTTATTTTTACATCTAATTGTTCAAGATGCAAATATTCTACCGCCACTAGACTTAAAATAGTCCTAATTGAATTCATTTTAACAACATGATAAAACATTTCATCAAAATCTATACCTTTCTTCTATGCAAACCCCTTTACAACAAGTCTGGCCTTGTATCACTTCTTGCCTCCATCTTCTTCCTTCAACTTGTAAACCCATATTTTCTACAATGCTCTTTTACCTGTAGGAAATTGAACCAAATCCCAAGTCTGGTTTCTTACCAATGAGTCCATCTCCTCATTCATTCCTTGCTCCCACTTCTTTCTAGTTTCCACCTACATTACTTCTTCATAACATTCTAGTTCACCAGAATCAATCATCAATAAATAATACATTGAAGGAGAGTATTGTTCAGAGGGTCTACTTAACCTGGTAGATCTTCTAACACTTGCAGGAGTTTGAGGTACCTGCTGATGTTCTTGATTTTCTAGCACCTTTGAAATTTCATTTTCTTTTATTTCATCAAGCACTATGTACTCTATGTTTTCATTTTCCCGTTTCTTTTCTTGTAACTGATCTTTATACATGACCTTTTCATTGAGTGCCAAATCTCTACTCTAATGATTTTGCTACTTTCATAATCTCATAAGTGATAACCAAAATCATTAACCCCATATCCAATAAAGGTACATTTTTTGGATTTATCATCAAGCTTTGTTCTATTTTCTTTATCAATATGGACAAATGCTTCACAACCAAAAGTTCTCAAAAATGAGTAGTTTACCTTTTTACCTGTCCATGCTTCCTTTGGAATCCCAATATCCAAAGCGCTTGAAGACCCAATGTTTATTAAGTAAACAACAGTATCTACAACATCTTCCCAAAACTGTAAGGGAAACCCTGCATGCAATCTCATACACCTTGCACGCTCCATGATCGTCCTAATCATCCTTTCTGACAAACCATTTTCTTGTGGTGTTCCTATGACTGTATTCTCTCTACAAATCCCATGGTATGAACAATAACTATCAAACTCCTCGCCGCAATACTCACTTCCATTATCCAATCTGAGACACTTCAACCTTTTTCCTATCTAATTATCAACCAAATCTTTCCATTTCTTAAAATTAGCAAACACATCATATTTCTGTCTGATGCAATAGACCCATGTTTTTCTAGTTGCATCATTAATAAAAGTAACATAATAACAAGAGCCACTAAGAGATTGTACCTGAGCCAGTCCCCATACATCTGTATGCACAAGCTCTAACTTTTCACTCTTTGTTAACAATCAAATTAACACTCCTAGTCATGTGACAAAAGAGGCATATGTCTCCTAGTCATGTGACAAAAGAGGCATATGTTTACCATGCACCTGCAGCAAGAAGACATGACACAAGTTCATTCAGAGATATATCCTCTTTGAGAAATACATTAAAATGCATTAATTATGCTTAAAATCATTCTAAATGGTGCAAAAAGCCTAAAAACTATGAAAAGTGGGTTTTCAAGTTAAAATAATCTAAAATGAGGAAAATGGATTATCCCACACTCAAAAGAGAAGCCTAAGGCACATTTACCAATGCTATATAAGAAAGGATTTGGGGCATGGTAAAGACACACAAAGGAAGAGCAAAGTAATGCTGGAAAGATTCTGAAGGAGGTGAAAGAGCTCAAATTCTTCAAAAGCAAGGGTGAGGGAAGGGAAGCCCATTTGCAATGGAGGAAGGATTATCACCTAGATCATCGGTAATGATGTATTTCTTCATTATTCTAATATGAATGGATTCAATTCTCTACCATCTATGAGTTTAAATCTAGTTTATCTTGTATGAATTCAATTCTTGGATGGATTTAGATATTAAGTTTGTTTATCTTGATTGATGAATAGATATAGATATTTGGGAAATTTGTGATAATCTTTTCAAGTTGCTAACGTAGGAACTCACCATTCCTTAGGAAGATAGTTAAACTAGTGTAGACACAACCCTGCAGTAATTACTGTTATCAGATTGGCGACCATAACTAGCTTGTTGAATTTTCTTGATTTTTTGTTTATTTTTCCTGAATTTTCTTCAAGTTTTGGGGTGTTCTTCCTTCAGAACTGCTCCTTTGTAGCTTAAAGATCATTAAAATAACTTAAGATTCAGCTTAAACAGCTCAAGATCAACTTAAATACACTTCTAATTCATCAAACTAGCTCAATTTGTATTCAAATCTAAGTTTCTTGATTTTTTAATTAGAGTGTGCCTGGAATTTTCGTGTTAAAACTCTGTTTTAATCTTAAAAGATGTGTTGAATTTTTCAAAGCTTCCATCTCGGCCTGATCATTCCTTGAATTTTTGAAACCCTGCTTTAATCTTTAAAACTTGAGAGATTTCTTTAAATTTTACCCTGTCTGTATTAAAGGTTGTAACACCTCTGCGCTTTCTGTCCAAACCTGCTTCAATCTGCAGTTTGAAAGATTTACAAGATTTTGTTACAAACTATGCCTTAAAAATTAAATTACAAAGAAGTGAAAGCATGAATTTCAGAATCGCATCATAGCTTTTGTGTGGTCTTTTCTTCAACCTAATGTTTCAGTCCATTAGATCTCTACGTTGAGGAGATCCTTGCTTATGCGTTGAACTCTGCGTTCAAACTCTGGTAGCACTCTGTGTTCAAATTATTTTCCAATAATTGCACATATGTGTGAATTTCAACTTACTCTGCATTAATTTTCGAAGCTCTGCGTGAATGCATCTCCTGGCATTTCAAATTCTTTGCCAATATTTGCACATACCTCTGACAGGCTACATCTCATAGCAAACATTTAAAATATTATCATAGCAAACATTATCAAGCTTCTGGGTTCGATCCCCAATATGAAGTCCCCAATATTTCTGCATCTAAGAAATCGTGGTGTTGAAAATTTATGGGTTTGATCCCCTCGCCATATCCTTAGAGCTCTGCGTGAAGCTAGAGTTTCAAAGAAATTAAAGATTGAGTTTCAAACTCCTAGAACAGTGCAGCATTGAAAGTTCAACTCTCCCTGGAAGTTCTTGAACCCTGCAACAAGCATCTCTTTAATCAAACCTCATAGATATCTGTGTTTAAATCCTTACCAAGCTTCTACACTGAACTTTGCTTCTGCATTGAACAATTTTGATCTTACTTTGGCATTGAACAATTTTTATCTTGCTTCTACATTGAAAAATTGGCGTGAATCCATGCCCCCTGCGTGTAGCTGCTCGCAGTAATCTTTTGGACTGAAGGTTCACTAAGCTTGCTGGAGCTTCTACGTGTGTTTTCCCCTCAAACTCTGCGTGGAAAGCTCCTTAACCTCTGCACTAAGGGATTTTGCGTATTTGCACAAAAATGCTCATATTTCAGCCTGCGTGGATGGCTTGAGTGAACAGCTCTATGTTTTTCATTTTCAAAAACTCTGCCTATCAAGCTCGCCACATTAAAATTTCTAATTCATTACATTTTCCATTCGTCGGGTGTCGATTCGTTGAGTTGTGCACTGGCAGTTGAATTCTATTTTAGCGCCTACCTCATGGGTTAAATTCTCCAAAAACGTGGTTGATAGACAGAATTTTCCATTCGTCGAATGCTTGTAGCGAATGCATCTTCATGTCAGAGTTTAATGTTGTATGATGAAATAATTTTGGTGACTAGTGAATGCGTTGGTAGTTTTTGAAACCGCATTAAAAGTTTGATTTTTTGTCAAAACTTGAGTGCCCTTTTTGAAGTTTTGGGCAGCTTTGAAATTTAATTCAAAAGAATTCAAATTTTTTTTTAATAACTTAAATCTTTAGTTTTTGAACTACCAAAGATTGCTCATTCTTTCAAAACTTTAGTTTTTGAATTACAAAAGTTGCCACACTTTTGATCTTTTATGCATATTTTAGATTAAAATAAAAACAAACAAAATTGCAAAATTTTTCCATAAGCTATAGTTTCAGTTTAAAACAAAAGAGAAAAACTTACAAAAGAAAATTTGTATTACATAGTCTAAAATTTGGATTTCAAATCTTTAGTTTAGAACAAAAAGAAAAAAAAAGAAAAAAAATTGCAAATTTTTTTACAAAGCTTGGAAAGTTTGGTTAAAATTGAGATATGCTTGGACTACCATACACATTTGGAAGCACCATACACACTTGAAAGATCCTTTCACACACCTTTGCATTTGAAAAACACCTGGAATATCACACGATTGAGATGATTTGAGAAAAAATTATTTCCAAAAAACAGAATTAAGACTTTAATTAGTTGCATTTTGTTTTAGAGTTAGAATTTTTTCATGATTTTCATGCACAATTAGAGATATTTATCCCTTTAGAGTTCAGTTTTCTTGAGATATATTGTGTATGAGGCACCGTATCCTCTCCACTCGCATCTTATGATGATCTTGTGAATGAGAAAGTGTATCTCGTGTGTAATAGTTTAGGGGTTGATTTTCAAAGCATCTTATATCGAGCCACCGTATCCTCTTCACTTGGGCCTTATGGCGATCTTGTGAATGAGAAAGTGGATCTCACTTGTAATAGAGTAGATTTAATTTTTGCATCCAGTTTTTCCAAGCCACTGTATCCTCTTCACTTGGGACTTATGGCGATCTTGTGAATGAGAAAGTGGATCTCATGTGTAATAGTTTATGATTTAATTCAAAAGCATTCAACGGGCTCTGCGTATCCTCTTCACTTGGGCCTTATGGCGATCTTGTGAATGAGAAATAGGGATTCCCTGTGTAATAGAATTATATTCATGTTTACTTGAGATATCTGTTTGGATTACATTGGTCTTCACACATCGATTATTATCCATATTTCAAAAAAAATTGTGCAAGAACATACAAAATCTACTAGGAATTTTGCATACCTGAAAGAAACTCATGAACCTCTAACTCTTCCTTAATTTAGAAAATTCATCGAATTGAAAGGTAGAGTAGTGAGCATTTTGCACTGTTTGGTTCATTTTTCTGTTTTCGAGTCAAAACACCACCAGTTTCATTTCCACTCCTGAAACTAAGCAAACTACATTTAAAATTGGCGCTTAATCTACAATTGACAAAATTTTGATTTTCATATCACCAACAAGATTAGGTTAGTGCCCTGGATTAGGTTTGGAGAGATAACACTCCTAGGCTACAAAACTTTGAAACTAGCATTGATTAAAGAGAGTAAATCCATTATTCGCAAAAAATGCTTGTCGGTAAAGCACTTCTGAAACATGTGTCAAGCACGAGGTCGATCTGGATAAGTAAGGGTGGTTCCCCCTTCTTTCTTATTTAGTGGGACATTAGTTGATCGAAGGGATTCTATGTTTAGTGACAAGTCCTCGGGGTGACATCAATGTTTTTAGAGTTTCTGGTAATAAGAGTTATCCTCGACTTACAACTATCCACCCGACCATCGATTGTGAAGTGGTAACTTTAGTGGCTATTCTTAGGATATCACATAGGTTGTTGTGAGTGGGACACACTTGCAATACCTGAGACAGACTTTGGAACTTTTACTCCTTGGGAGGGTGAGTGGTCTAGAACCAACACTTGTACCCCTGGCAATCAAAGTTTATTGTAACTGTTTCTCACACCTTCGCTCCTAGCAATTATATGAGGACATGAAATCCCTCAGCAGCTACTAGTTTCGAAAGGCCCTACAATCTAGCTTTTCACTGAGCTTCGATTCTTTGGAAAAGTAAGTTTGCTTGCTTGAAATCTCTAGGGAATTTTTACTATGTGGACACTTTTTATTTTGTTGAGTCTAGAAATCCATAGGATTGTTTGATTATGTTTTCAGAAACTTTTTAAACACATCCTTTTATCAATATTATTCAAAGTGGCTAATCTTCCGACCCGCCAGTCACAATGGCATAGAGGCGAGTCACCAGAAATTGAAGGCCCCGCTACATTGCGGAGACAACTAAAAAATACAAGACACTTTGACTTTGAAACCAACACACTTCTAACTTCAATAATCAACAGTAGAGCAGAGACACATCAAACCAATACTACAACATCACCTACCCAGGAAAACATAGAAATTGTTGATCCTCTTGCTCCAATTTCAATTGAAACATTAGAAGACAACACTGCAAATCCCGTAAATCCACCTCTGATGAATATTTTAGACCCAGTGGTACTCCACATCAAGGAACCTTTGAACACCATCAATCCTCTTGTGGCACACTTGGTACACATGCTAAATTCAACATCTAATCCCATGGCTTCATCAGGAGCACAAGGGACCACATCAACACCATCTCAAACAAGTGTCGGAGGTAGAAATACTCCCAACATCCCTATGGCTTCATCAGGAGCACAAGGGACCACATCCTCACAACCTCAAACGATTTCTGTAGGTAGTAATATTTCGAACTTGACCTCTACCACAACTCCACCAGTTTGGTACAGTTTCGGGTCCCAATCCTAGAAGTACATCCACTTTACCTGCAGGAATCCCCACTGGAGGGTTTTCCTTATCAAACTTGGGTTTCCCATATGGTTTGGCTACTCAAGGTCAAAAAAATTCAGGAGTCAACCAAAATCCTATTGGCATACCAAACATTTTTCCAAATCCTAACCTTGGGGCGAATCCTTCACTTTGGAATCTCAACATCCCTAGTGCACTTAATGGACCATGGAACACTAATGCTAATTGGGGTAATACTCCACAAGTTAGTGGAATTTCCTCAGGAAATATTTATCCAAACTTTCCTAGCACAAATCCTGGGGGAAATCCCATACCCCCAACAGGTAGCACACCAGGAGGTAACCCATCCACCAACTTCATTCCACCATGGAGTGGGCATGTTCTAGGAAGTACCCAATCTTCTTGGGAACCACCCCCACAAGGGGGAAATCAACCTTGGAATGCTTATCCAAACCAAGGAAACACTCAAGGGAGTGGTAATGTTTCACCAAGTAACCAATCTCAATGGAACATACCCCCGCAAGGGGGAAATCCACCCATGAATCCCAACCAACAATGGAGTGGTAATGTTCCAAAAAGTCACCAATCTCAATGGAACATACCCCCGCAAGGGGGGAATCCACCCATTAATCCTATGCCACAATGGAGTAGCAATGTTCCACCAAGTAACCAACCTCAATGGAACATACCCCTATAAGGGGGAAATCCATACATGCATCCTATCCCACAATGGAATGGACAATATTCAGGAAATAACCCACCTTTTTGGATGCAATTTCTGCAAGGAGGTAACCCTGTTTGGAATTATTTTCAAGCCCAAGGAACACAATAGTGGAGCCATCAAGCTTCACCTAGATATCAAGCATTTGCTCCGACATCATCCAAGTCGCCATTTCTAGCTACATTGAATCTACTAGATATCAAGCATTTCTAGCTACATTGAATTTGCACCAATGACCCTATTTTACATTTGAATGGGTGGCCAACTATACCAACCAAACTACCCTCAGACATACCCAAGTTTGATGGAAAACCAGGGGAAGATCCATCAAATCATGTGATGACATTCCATTTTTGGTGTTCATCCAATTCCCTAGTTGATGATAGTATTAGGTTGAGGTTGTTTCAGTGGACCCTAACCGGAAATGTTGCGAAATGGTACATTGAGTTGCCCCGTAATACATTCACAGAATTTTCATCTTTAGCTATGGCATTTTTGACACATTTTCAATTACTTATATGCTATGAGATGGGAACTGAACTTTTAACTTCACTTAGGCAATCCACCGCTACACACATCTCGAGTCATATTTACGAGTGGAGGAGACAAAGAAGGATTATAAAAGCTGAAATCCATGATCAATTCTTAGCAGATTAGTTCATCAAATCACTATTTCCTACTCTTGCCAAATATGTAGCCATGTCAGGAGCCATGACTGAAGAACAACTCATTCAGAGTGCTCACCATATGGATTTAGTATATTCTCAATCGGGCACACTTTATGACTTAATACCCCATGCTGTAAGACTTGCGTCTAATCCAGCTAGGCTTCCAAAAGGAACTCATATCGATGGTGTGATTGGATCTATGAACCAACTTGAATACATTGCCCAACACTTGGGACAAATGTCAGTTCAAAACCTACAACCCACAGCTAGCCAGGCGAATCAGCAATCTGCAACTCCTGCCCAAACTTTTGAAGTCCTTACGGTTCAAATTGTGGACCCAAAAGGAAAAAAGAAGAAGCAAAAGAAGAAACCTAATGCAAACCCTGGGACAAGAGAGGCACCTAAGGTGAATAGCCCTACAGGAGGAAATTAGGAAAACAGGAAAAACAAGTATCCTTGCAAAATTTGCAAAGAGGATCATCCTACTCATCTTTGTCCTCGTATGGATGATATTCATTGCATGTTAACACAATGAGGAGGGAAACAACCACAACCTGCTATCCTAACTCAACCCTTCCCCCAGCAACAGCAAATGGTTGCTGCGGCACTAGTACCTCCACCAGGAGGGAACCAGGAAAACCCCCCACAGGGGGGAAATCCACCCAACACGAATATCTTCACAATTGGTGAACATAACATCCATATCCAAACTAGGGCCCGTTATTATGACATACCTTCAAAATATGCTGAAGCAAATGGATCTTAGCCTAGTGGTTTTCTAAATATTGAAAAACCAACCATAGACATGGTGCCTCAACCTCCAAAAGGGGTCCTCCGCAAAACAACACACAACCCCAATGTGTGAGCTGCTCAAAACTACAATGTGGTTGAATATTTAGCTCAAGCCCCTTGTGCAATGTCTGCCTTGGAGGTGTTGCAAAGTTGTCCCACTCAGAAGAAATCACTATTGTCTTCCATAGGTGCTATTGATCCACCAGATACCAATTTAATCACATTTGACTTAGAACAGCCCACATGTAGGCTTCCCTCACAAATTGCTTTCCAAATTAAAGTAACTTCACATGGGAAGAATATTTTTCGAACCATTGTGGATGAAGGAGCCTTTACTTGTGTCATGTCCCTAGCTTGTTGGAAAGCTTTGGGATCACCCACCTTAGTACCTTCCCACACAATACTCAAGACATTTGATGGAAATTCGTTCCCACCTCATGGACTTATCTTGTCTTTCCCAGTCAAATTGTGGGGCAAAACAGTTCAAGTAGATTTTGAGGTAGTGGATGCACCCATAGAATACAATTTTCTATTGGGACGCAGTTGGATACACAAGATGACAGTGATAGTTTCTTCCGTATTCCGAGTCATTCGGTTCCCCCACCAAGGGAAGATTGTTACAATCGATCAACTAGATTACTGCTCACCCGAAACTGGTATCCATTCGAATGTACCTTATGTAAGGGATGCAACGACGGTTATTCAAGATGTTGGGGTAGGAATTTTTAAAGACTCATCCCTTTTGGGAACTTTCCCACTGCCACCACCACTATTGACCCCTAACATTGCTCCAATTTTCACCATAACATCGGAGGTATACTTTCCATTAAGATTTTTCTCTAATTCCGTTTCGTAGGTCGGTTCCACCTCATCGGTTGGAACCTCCAAAGAAAACACCTTAGATGAAAATAATGATGGAAATATACATACTTCTGCACACCATGAGGAAATCGAGAGTAGTGTTCCCTTTTCTATCGTGGAGCTCTCTTATCAAGCTATTTAAATGGCTTCGTAGAACCAGATCAAAACCCTCCCAAGATGGAGGAGTATGATCCCTATACTTCACCTGTTTGGGCCTTGAACTCTCAAAGTAACCATGATCTCCTAGATCAAACTTTATCTTCGGATGAAACCATCTTAGAGGCTATGAAAATCTCAGAACGACCCTAGGACGATATGCATCACAAATCCTCGTTTCTTCCTAAGATTGATTCATTAGAAGTTAAACTTGAAAATTTTTAATTCGATGATGACATCAGCAAGTACCCATACCCTGACCAAGTTCACAATGTGAGTTCAGAAGGCAATTAGCCGAAATGGTTTTACGTTGATGATGACGTCAGTAAATACCAATGCCCTATCAAGATACACAATGTTAGTTCAGAAGGCAATTTGGAAAACATTTCAAAAACCATCTGAATTGATATATCCATCAAACCTGGCATTGTTGAGCACATCAACATAGGTGAGAATTGTTCTCCTGAAGAAATACAATTTTACACTGCTTTATTTAAAATGTATCGTGATGTGTTCGCATGGTCTTATGCAGACATGCTAGGCATCGATCCCGGCATTGTAGAAATTGAGATCAAAACTTATCCCAATGTTAAACCTCTGCGGCAAAAACTACGTCCAATGAACCCTAAGAAATCAGCTGCCATTAAAGCAGAAGTCAAAAATCTCTTGAACGTTGGATTCATTTATCCTGTTCCTTTGACTGATTGGGTATCCAATCCTGTTCCAGTTAACAAAAAACAAAGAACTATCCGGATTTGTACCGACTTTAGAGATCTAAACTTAGCTTGTCCTAAGGATAACTATCCCACACCCTTCATTGATCAGATCATCGATGAATGCGTCGGGAATGAAATTTTCTCGTTTATGGACGGCTTCTCTAGTTACAACCAAATCCAGATAAAAAAGGAAGACCAACATAAAACAGATTTTATATGCCCTTGGGGAACTTTTTCATATCGGAAAATGCCATTCGGCCTCAAAAGAATCGGAGATACTTTTCAAAGAGGTATGTCATATGCATTTCACGATATTAAGAATATTGTTGAAGTTTACCTTGATGATTTAGCAGCTAAATCTAAAAAGAGAGCTGAACATGGCGCACATTTACAAGCCGTCTTCGAGCATTGCCGCAAGTACAACATTAGGTTAAATCCACATAAATGCATGTTTTGTGTGGACTCTGGGAGGTTACTTGGGTTCCTAGTATCCAAAAAAGGGATCATGGTTGATCCCATCAAGGTTGAGGAAATACTTCAGTTTCCTTTCCCAAAAACAATCACTCAACTTCAAATCCTTCAAGGGAAATCTACCTACTTGAGGAAATTTGTCGATAATTTTGTTGAAAAAGCTAAAGGTTTCATGCATCTCTTAAAACAAGATGCAATATTCACATGGGATGACCAAGCTCAACATTCATTTGATGAAATAAAGAAATCTTTGGTCTCCGCCCCGGTGCTTAGTCCACTGAACTATAATGGAGAATTTCTGCTATATTTGACTACCTCTCCTTCCACAATTGGAATGGTCTTAGCTCAAGAAGACAAATCCTCTCAAGAACATGTTATTTACTATCTTAGTAAGTGCCTTGCAGGTCCCGAATTGAGATATTCCCAAGTCGAGAAGTTGTCCTTGGCAGCGGTCCATGCTGTCCAACGACTTAGACATTACATACTTCCAAGGAAAACAACCATAGTGGATGAAATGAACCCCATGAGACACATTTTGTCCCGCCATATCATTGGTGGAAAATAATCAAAATGCATAGTGATTTTACAAGAATTTGACCTCGAATTAAAAAACGCTAAGGCCAAGAAGTTGTTGGCATTTGTTGAATTAATGTCTGAGTTACCCATAGAGAAGGAGGGGACTATATCTGTTGAAACTTGGGTAGATGAACATGTATTTCTCATTGCACATTCTGATCCTTGGTATGGAGCATTCATTATATATCTTCAAACCCAAAAGATCGATCCTCAACTTTCTAGTATTGAATGACGTCGTATTCGACATCAAGCTCGAAGATACCTCATCATCAGGGATACTTTGTACCATCGAGGAAACGACATGATATTAAGACGTTGTTTAGTACACCAGGAAGCTGAACAAGTATTGAATGATTTCCATGCTGGAGCATGTGGCGGTCATCTTTCTGTGTTGGCAACTGCTCAGAAAATATTGCGTGCAGGATACTTTTGGCCTACAAGTTTTAAAGATGGCATAAATGCTGTCAAAAAGTGTCACCCTTGCCAAATTTACACAAGAAAAATGAGTGCACATCCTGCTCCTTTACACCCTGTAGTATCCGTGGGTCCATTTTCAAAATGGGCCATTGATTATATGACAGTCAACCCACCTTCAGCCAATGGCCACCACTACATCATTGCAGCAGTGGACTACTTCACCAAGTGGGCTGAGGCGATGCCTACATTCAATTACACAAGTAAAACTGCAGCATACTTTCTATTCAATCATGTGATAGAAAGGTTTGGTGTACCCAAAGAGATCACTACTGACAATGGAAGTCATTTTCGGAATTCCTGTATGGATGAACTTACAAACCGGATAGGATTGTGGCAGGACTTCTCCTCGCCATACTATCCTCAACCTAACGGAAAATTAGAAGCCATCAACAAGGTTTTGAAAACCATGTTATAGAGGATGATTAATAAAAACAAGAACAGCTGGAACTTGATGTTGTTTACTGCTCTTTGGGCCAACCAAACAACTGCTAAAACTGCAACCGGATTCACTCCTTTCCAACTGGTTTATGGAGAAGAAGTTGTGTTTCCGATTGAATGTGAAATCCCATCATTAAAGATAGTTGTCGAACTCCTACCTAACACTTCAGCGGAAGAGGAAAGGATTCTCCATCTCCATGCTTTGGATGAAACTAGAAGAGAAGCCCCTCTAAACATAGAAGTACATAAGAAGAGGGTCAAAACACAATATGATAAGTCCATTCATCCTTGAGTCTTTTCTGAAGGCGATCTGGTTTTAGTTTATGACCAAGACCAAGATAAAATAGGAGAAGGGAAAATTGTACCTAAATGGTTTGGCCCACTTGTTGTCAAAACTGTGTTAAAAAAAGGAGCTTATGAATTGGTCAATTTTGATGGGGAACCCATGTCGGAGATCAGAAATGGTCTCTATCTAAAGAAATACTTCGCGTAGGCATTGATGCCTCGCACCATTTGTTGTGTTATGTTGTATTATTTGTATAAACTTTTGTACATTAGTTATTTCGTGTACACACTTATCTTGCTTGGCATTGTCACTTTGGCAGATGACACAAGAATCTTTCACATATTTGGGATATGCATACGGTGCCAGCCATAGTTCTCAGAACGTTACTTCCGCCGCATGGGTCATTTTCACACCTAATAACGAAGTTCTTAGTTTAGGAGGCATTTTTATCGGATCTGCAACCAATAATGTTGCAGAATATAGCGCAGCCATTGAGTTTCTTGTCGAGGCTGTCACCCTTGGCATCCGATGAATAATCGTCAAACTGAACTCAGAATTAGTTGTATCCCAGTTAAATGGTCAATATCAGGTTCGACATCCTACACTGTTTAGAAAGTTTCTACGAGTACGTCTTTTAGAGCATCAGTTCGAGTTTATTGAATATATACGCGTTCCTAGAAGTCTAAATAGTTTGGCTGACTCTTTGGCCAAATATGTACTTGATTGGCATCTAAGTCATTAACATTATACCAAAAAGCAAGCATGTACATTATTTCCTGGCCAATTTAATTGAACACATCATTTAAGGACATAAGTGAAACCGAAATAATCTAGCTTACATCATAACCCAAAAAGTGTGTAAATTCTGCACACACCAAAAAGAATAGTGTAAATAATATTTCCCTTTTTTATTCTTTTTCTTACAGATAGGGCCCAAAAAATGTTCATACAAACAAAAAAATGAAAAATTTGGAAAAACTCGAAAACATGGGAAATTGTTTCAAAATTTTCTACTTCGACATCGAAACTAATCCACTATCAGCATATCAAAGACTAAAGGTTCATAGCTTCTAGGAATTCAAGCTGAAAGGGAATGCTTCCTCTCATACATCGGCTGCACAACGAACACATATGGTAAATCATGAGTATTTTTACTTATTTTTTATTCATACATGTACAAACCGTACCCTTTTGAATGATAGAAAGAGACATAATTCCTCAATTTTAGCTATCTTTTTAGATATTAAATGCACATCTGAACCAGTGTCTAACTAAATTGTTGGCTAGTGAAATGGTTTTTGATTTCAGGACTTGAAGGCTTTGATAGTTCAAACTATTTGACTCAGGTAGTTGAGACAGACCATGATTCATGATGATCTATGATTTTGGCATTTTTCATAAGATTCAAGTTGAAGTAAACCTCATTGAACCATTCCTACTTGGCCGTTTCCCCAAATGGGATAACTTCAGTCACATGGTGATACTTCACCGTCCGTCGACACATAATCCTGCTTCAATTAGACTCCCCCAGGAAGGAACAACTATAAGAGTGTGCACAACCAGCTTATCCCTTGTTTGCAATATGTATCTTTGCCTTGGCCTAAACTGTGCCCTTGAAAAATAGGCATACACCCATGCAACACTCGTTCCTTCCTATATATCATAGCATTCTTTATTCTTTTTTAGAAAAATGAAAAAGCATAAAAACTAAAAAACACAAAAAACCAAAAAGGGAGAGACTTGATTCACTTCATATTATAATCCTTAAAGAAAACAGCAACAGTCAGTCCTTGTCACCCTTGAACATGGCACATAATTTGGTCCCCGCTTTCAGTACACCATCTGCATTTTCCTTAGGAAACTGTACCAGTATTTTGAATCGATCTCCACCGATGGGTTATCCTTCCCGTCACCAATGGAGTTTTCGTTAATGCATCTGGCATTAGCATATTTCATTAAGTTCGGTTACTCAAAGTCCTATGTTTCCAAGTGTCCATTCTGCGTCGTGTTATGTATTCAAGGGAAGTCCAAACCAATTCGGCCATTCCTCAGATATTCTTGACCAAATCATGTCGGCCTTCCTTGTGTCAGTATATAGTGTTGGATCTTGCAGTTCTACCAAATTATATCAGACTATTGATCTTTTTTTCGTATCGGGTGATGTGGGATGCATAAATTCCCTCCTTCTGATGGATCTATTCCTATCGACATCAAATCATCATCTAGGACATGGATCTAGAAACCCGAGAGTACCTTGGATCTTGTAGTCATTAGTGGCAAGTTTCCTCGCAAATGACAGTGGGTATACATCAATGACCCCTGATTGTTTGATTCTACAAATGTTCGACTTCAGAACATCTATTCACACTTGCTAGTTTGTACTCAGTACCTTAGAGTCCATCATCATTATCGGTGGGTCTCTTCGCATCTGTTAACGGTATGCATCAATGATCGGTAATCAGATGGTGTTTTATTATGCTCGACATCAAATCACTTATTCACATGATATAAACTCATACTATCGTCAGTGTGTATTGAAGACCTTGGGAAAAACAATTGTATCACTCATCGATGCACTGCCCGAGCTGCACAAGATTAGACTGCCATGTCAGAAGTTCAATAAAGACTTTGTTCTCGCACTCATCAAAGTGCATATTTACATTTTCAGAAAAAATTTCTTTTGACATGGATCCACTATGTATTGTTCGTGGCCATGCTTGTTTACTACTGAGCATGGGTATGCCCGCCTCAGGAAGATATTATATATTTGAGAAATTGCTATGTTTTGCAAGTGTGATCCTCAATCCATCGCATGTGAGATTTCCTTCCCTTATCCTTGCTTTGAACGATAAAGAGTATTAGTATACAGAGTATAAATTTCAGTAATGTATTTCGGCCCTTAGCTCTGCTTCGGACCTCACACATTAGGGGGCATCTGTTAACAATCAAATTAACACTCCTAGTCATGTGACAGAAGAGGCATATGTTTACCATGCACCTGCAGCAAGAATACATGACACAAGTTCATTCAGAGATGAATCATCTCTGAGAAATGCATTAAAATGCATTAATTATTCTTAAAATCATTCTAAATGGTGCAAAAATCCTAAAAACTATGAAAAGTGGGTTTTCAAGTTAAAATAATCTAAAATGAGGAAAATGGATTATCCCACACTCAAAAGAGAATCCTAAGGCACATTTCACAATGCTATATAAGAAAGGCTTTGGAGCATGGTAAAGACACACAAAGGAAGAGAAAAAGAATGCTGGAAAGATTCTGAAGGAGGAGAAAGAGCTCAAATTCTTCAAAATCAAGGGTGAAGGAAGGGAATCTCATTTGCAATGGAGGAAGGATTCTCACCTAGATCATCGGTAAGGATGTATTTCTTCATTATTCTAATATGAATGGATTCAAGTTTATACCATCTATGAGTTTAAATCTAGTTTATCTTGTATGAATTCAATTCTTGGATGGCTTTAGATATTAAGTTTGTTTATCTTGATTGATGAATAGATATAGATATTTGGGAAATTTGTGATAATATTTTCAAGTTGCTGACGTAGGAACTCACCATTCCTTAGGAAGATAGTTAAACTAGTGTAGACACAACCCTGCACTAATTACTGTTATCACTCTTCTTTTGTTTCCCAACCTTGAGAAATCTGACTCTATTCTATTTTCCATAAACACAGTTCTCACAAAATTCCAAACTTACCTTCTTCAAATATGGCAAAAACTTCCTAGAGTGTAGAATCTACATCCCCTTCTCACTCATGTGGCCAATTCTATGATGCCACAATGTTGTATATATTCCTGTGGTAGCTAAAGAGATAGAATAGTTAGTATTATGAGGACATAAATACAACGTACCTATCCTGTCTCCTTTTTCTATCACCATCGATCCTTTAGTGATCTTCCACCACGTTTCTCCAAATGTAGATAAAAAACCACCATCTCCCAACTGCCCTATTGAGATCAGATTTATTTTCATAGAATAAATATGCCTTGCATCTTTCAACATCCATTCAGTTTCATTCTTTAATTTTATCCGTACCTTACCCATTCCAACAATTTTACATGGTTGATCATCACCCAATGAAACATGTCCAAAATCGCCTGGAACATAATCATGAAAACATTTCCTATGGGGTGTAGCATGACATGAATCCCCTGAATCTACTACCCAGTAATCACTAGTATTATCTAATGTAAGAATCAATGCATCTTGTAACACATCACCTATTACATTTTCTTCCTGAGTAGTCTCATGTTGTCCATATCCTTTCTTCTTTAGAGATTTGCAGTATTTCTTCTAATGTCTTGTCTTTCCACAGTTCCAACACTCTATCTTTCCCAGTCTCGACTTGGATCTTCCCTTCCTGGACTTGCTTTGATTACCTGGGATCTTTCCTCTCTCCCTTTGTCTTCCCTTGCTCTCCATGGTCAATGCATTACCTGATGTCTCACCTGCGATTTTCCTTCGCATTTCATCGCTAAGAATAACACCAAAACATCATCAAATTTCAAAGTGTTTGAACCAGAGACAGAGTTACTTACATCCATGACCAAGCCGTTCCATCTTTCTGGCAATGAACACGAGATTAGAAGAGCCCTAACCTCATCATCAAAGTTCAATTTTACAAAACTTAGTTATTTGTAATTGTATTAAATTCATTTAAATGATCAACAACAGATCCACCTTCTGACATCTTCATATTAAATAAACACTTCATTAGAAATACCTTGTTGGAGGCCGATGGTTTTTCATACAGCTTACCCAATGCGCTCATTAGACCCTCCATTGTCTTTTCTTTTGAAATATTGAAATCCACCGACAAAGCCAAGAACAACCGTATTGTTCCCAATGCCTTTTTGTCAAGAACCTCCCATTCTTCATCCTTCATAGTCACTAGCTATTTTTATTTTCCTCCCAACAGTAGGAATAGATCCTTCTAGTACAGATAGTCCTCCATTTGCATCTTCCATAGCTAGTAGTTCTGACCATTAAATTTCTTGACTTTAAACTTTCCTTCTTTCGCCATTGCTCGCACTCAAACCAAGAACCCTTCTTTCTTGTGAGTTTATATGCCAAATAGACATTTGGCTTTGATACCAATTTTTAGAAAAACAAGATCGTAGAGAAATAACAATAAACAAGATGAAAATATAAATCACATAAACACAATACAAGAGAGACACCAATATAACGTGGTTCACCCAATCTGAGCTATTTCCACGGAGAAATTTCACGTCCTTTTATTATTATACCATCCAACAAATGAAGGGATACAACTTGCAGCACATCCTCTCCAACTTCCTCTTCAATCTCTCTCAATATCTCTTACACAATCACAAATATATTTACAATGCTACAATACATGTCACGGTCATATTACAATGTCTTCCTTTTAAAGGGAATTACGATGGAAAAATACTACGCGATACCCAATACCATGGGCCCGTAAATTGTAGGCCAAAAAACAACCCATAAAATTTATTTCAAGGGAAATTTCCCCCCACACCCCACACCTCCCGCTAGGATGAGTGTACATTCCACCTGCATATCATATAAAACTGGGGTACAAACATGGTTGAAACAACAACATCTCTTAATTAAGAAGATCAATCTCCACAACCAATAAAAAGAGATATAATTGCAGAACATAAGTCAAGATTTGTTTTTATTATAGTGAAGAGGAAACAAATACATCAAAGAGCTACAAATACAGCTATAAATATTCATAGAGGCTCCATCCTCTGCCAACAACATCACCACTACCAAAAACACTGCAGAAACAATACTGAAATTGCATGTTGGCTAATGCAGAAATGCCAAAATCAATAACTGAAATGGAAATGTATAGGAACAGTAGTAAAATATATGTTGAAACTCAGTGAAAGATATTGTATGTTTCCTTCCTTGATCACCAATGGAATATAAATTGGCTATAGTGTTACAGAGGGGCACATCTCCCAACTGTTAGCAAGGGGCACATCACCCAAGCTATGAAAATATCAGATCTCTTCAAGATCACAAGAATCACAAAGTAAAAATGCCAAAAGATGTGAAATGGAGTGCTCAACTTTTTTTTATAAAATTATGATCGATTTTTCCTTCCTTCTAGACTTCTCTCATGAAAATAATAAAATAACAGTTAATAATTTTTAGGAGAGAATATATTTGGTGAGTTGGATGCTTCTTTGGAAAGTCTCTCTTGCATTGGACACACTTGACTCCATGAATACCCTCACTAGCTAATATTATCCTCTGTATATTTCCTGAAGCCTTTTGCTTGCTTTCCTACTTTTATGATTCCTTATTGAGCCTTATCTTAAAAAATCATGAAACTCTTGCCTTCTTTGATTTTCTGTTGCTTTTCCTGCTCTTCGTGCTTTTGTATGTTGTTTATGCTTTTGGCTGCTTTCTTTCCAAATTTTTCTAGAGGGAGACAACTCACATGCCTTATCCTCTTCCTATGCACCCTCTTGAGCCACCTAGACCATTTACAACTCATAAACAATTATTAGAAATATTAAATATAACAAAATTGTGTTCCACCATCCTTTTATAATTTTATTTAATTACATAAAGTAACTATGGCCAAAATTAACTCCCTTATTAATTAATTTAATTTTTCCACTAGAACCCATGGAAATTGAATGGGTTAGTGGTTTGACCATAGTTCCCTCAAGGAGGGGACATGACAGTATCGTTCATACAATCGTGGAGAGGAGATGGAGGTGGTTGGATAGTTAGGAAGTGGAATAAAAAATCCCTCAAAAACAATCCCTCTAAAAAAACTTCTTGTTCAAAAGATATCATCTTCAAAAAAATCAGGTTCGGTAAAAGAAAAAATACTGGTAATTACCTGACCTAAAAATGCACAAAAAACTTTAGGTTATAGAAAAAATTAAATGTCATAGACTAGGCTAGGAAAATTAATCCAGATCTTGGCAAATGGAAGCCAAATTTAGCAAAAGAATAGTCAAACTTGATTGATTGATTTTTTAGAGACAATGGTGATATATGCTCAGATATCGTGAAAACCTAAGTGGTTTTCCAAACAAAATTACAAATCCACGGAAAAGAGAGATTAAAGAACAAATATACTGAAATATGATGCAAAAAAAATCAATAGATAATTTGTGCAAGGAGAAGAGATTAGTAATCAGATCTAATAACATGTTGGATCTTATAAATATGCAATAACATACAACAAGAATCCAACCGATCTAATCTCATATGAAAAGCATTAATAAACAATAAATCAAAGAAATAAGAAACAAGAAACAATAGATTCAAGAGAAAGACACGTGAAGGGATAGATATTGGTCCAAGCACATCACTATGTATTAACTCTAGTATTTCCTTAGCCCTAGTAGCACTAGATGAGAAACTTACACGAGACTTCTTCAAAACAGTCTGGGGGAGATTAAACCATACCTTTATTGTGCATAATGTGAAGACCTTTTTCACCCATATGTCCCATCTATTGATGCCATAACATGCTTGAGTCGACTAGACAAGACAATATTTTTTCCAAATCAGGAAAGACCACATTAACACATTCCTCGGTGTTTATTCTTCCCAATAGCTTGTACAAGGTTCTAGTTCAAACACCTCTCATCAGCACCATTGCTCCTCACACCATTTTGTATGTATCTTTCTCAAATACATATTGCACACCTGCATTCCCCATCTTACTTATTGAGATTAGGTTTTGAGCCAAGCATTGGATATGCAATACTCTTGGAAGTGTTCCTATTCCTCCATCTTTCAGTTTCAATCAAACTTTACCTTGTCCAACTATCATGTTCGGTGAATCATCTCCCAGTAGGACATCAGCACCATCGAACTTCTCATTCTCACAGAATTATTCTCTTCAAGGTGTCATATGATATAATGCACCGGAGTCGATCCTATAGGAGTCAAGATCCAACTGTGTACTTGTGGAGGCTAGATACACATCAATTTTCTCTTCTTGCGAAGACTTACCATCAATTGACTGACCTTCCTTAGACCCTTTTCTTTTCTTAATTTCCAGCGAATTATAGTTTTGTCTATAATTCCCGAGTTTACCACATTGCCAAAATGTTTTTGTCACCAAACCAAGAGATATAATATTAGATCTTCCCCTAAACTTCAATCTTCTACTAGAGGTTTTTCTTTTTCCTCTGTCTACCTGTCGACCTCTTACCATCAAGGATTCATGATTCAAACCTTCCGTGTTCTTTCATTTCATCTCTTCTAACAACAGAGATGCGACCACATCATCAATCTTCAATGTGGTACTATTGCTTCCAATAGCCATGACTAGGATATCATAGGAATCTAGAAAAGAACACAATAGAATGATACATTTTTCCTCATTAGTGATTTTAATATCCATGGATAAAACCTAACAGATAACAATGTTGGAATAATTCAGGTGCTCTGTAATTGAGTCACCTTCACCCATTCTTAGTAGATATAACTTCTTCCAAAGAAACAACTTGTTAACTAGATATTTTGACAAGTACAAGTTCCCAAACTTTTCCCATAGCTTCTTTGTAGTGACTTCTTCTGAGACATTTGGTAGTACAAAATCTTCTAAACAAAGTTGGATTGTACTCCTTTCCTTTCTGCATACTTTTTTCCAATATTCCTTCGACACACCATTCGGAGTCGTTCTTGGGTTGACTACAATCCATTGTTCTCTATCCATAAGGATATCCTCCATTTTAAGCTTCCAAAGCTCAAAAATTTTCCCATTAAACTTTTCAATTTTTATCCTCGAAATGTTATCCATTCTAACTATAAATCAATGTTTTTGGAAATGTCCCACTCCAACAAGTATTCACCATATCTAGGACCAATCCAAACCCTCGGCAGCAAAGGCGTCCCCCTACAGCCAAATATAGCTATAATACAAATTGTTGGTTCTAATACCAATTACAATAAGCTAGCAAATTGATTCATATGGTTAAACAAAATTAAACATAAGGCGATGAAACACAACACATCAACACAATACACATAAATTACCCTAGAAACCCCTCTCGTGGGGGCAAACCAACAAACCAATGAGCATTCTACTCATCTATTAATAAAAAACTCATAATAGGTGTTTACAACCATGATTTGCTAGACCACAAATCACACTTAATTACATTCCATCATACTACTATTTGCATAGCCATTACAACTTATTTATAGATGCAATACAACCAATTGCTCATTAATGGAAACCCATAACTTCCTGACTAGTTTTAGTTATCTTGTTGCACTCAACTTAACTAGGTCAACCTTGGTCAATTTCATGTGAGCTTCCAGTTGTTATGTCAAATTCCCATCAACCAAACATTTTCCTTCGACCAAACAACTATTCCAATCATCCAGTCAACCAAATTTCCATCGTCTATCAATCTTTGACTCTAGTCAATTTATACCAATCAATTATTGAATTTTCAAGTCTATTTACATATTAAGAATATAACATTCCCAACACAAATCACTGCAAAACCCCTCATATTTTTGAAAATCAGCCCTCTTGCGATCAGATCGGTCCCCAAAGAGACAAATTGTTGAAAAAAACCCTACGATTTGTGAAAACTGGCCCTCCTACAGTCAAATCGTCCCCCAAGGAAACAAATCATTGCAACCAAAGAGAAGTCAGCCCCTCAAAAAAATAAATCATCCCTCCAATAGTTAGACCGTCCCCCTAAAGAGAGAAACCAATGTAGATCTGAGCAAAAAACATGTCCATATGCATGAGATTGGAGAAATGAGATCAACGTATAGTTGAAAACTGATTTGTATGGTTTGTACAACTATCGAGAGGAGAGGGAGTTGGTTGGATAGTTAGGTAGCGGAAACCCCCCCCCGAAAAAAAATATATCACTTAAAAATGAACTTCTCATTCAAAAGACATCATCTTAAAAAAAAGGAAAAAAAATCAAGCTTGGTAAAAGAAAAAGGCTTGGTAATTACCCGACCTAAAAATGCACAAAAAACTTTAGGTTGTAGAAGAAATTAAAAGTCATAGACTAAGATAGGAAAATTAATTCAGATCTGGGCAAATGGAAGCCAAAATTAGAAAACGAATAGTCAATCTTAATCGATTCCTTTGTTTCAAATTCAATGGTGAGGTTAGATTTATGGAAAATGCTCAGAAATTATAATATATGCTCAAATATTATGAAAACCTAAGTGGTTGTCTAGATAAAATTATAGACCCACATAGAACGGGGGCCTAAAGAACAAATCTATTGAAATATGATGCAAAACAAATCCAATAGTGAATTTGTGCAAGGAGAAGAGTTTAGTAATTGGCTATGATACCATGTTAGATATGAGAAATATGCAATAACATACAATAAGAATCCAATCATTCTAATCTCCTATGCAAATCATCAATAAATAGTAAATAAAAGAAATAAGAAACAAAAACAAGAGATTCAAGAGAGAGACAAGTATTTATGTGGTAAACCCCCAATGTGGATAAACATCCATGGAAGCTATCCTTATGTTCCTCGTGCAAACTCTCCAATATTACAAGAGCATCCCTCCACATGTGACTTAGAGCACATTACATTCACTACTATACCCATAGGGCCCCCTTCACCTCTATTATATATGAGAGAGTGACGGAAAAAAAATTCCTACAAGAGCATCCCTCCACATATGCCTTAGAGCACATGTTACATTCACTACTATATCCATAGGGCCTCCTTCACCCCTATTATATGTGAGAGAGTGATATGAAAACAATTCCGATGATGCATGTGGGATAAACCATTTTTACTTGATATAGTGATTTATTGAAGAATAACTATACAAAATTCCATAGGCATGTACACAATACTATTAGGCATTCATTAACACATTCTAACAAAGGAAGTTCACTCATGTACCATTTTTTACCACCATTTATTATGTGACCCGCTTTTGTTGATTTAGGTATACTTCTTCCAACTTACATATCCCATCTATTTATGTTGGATTTTCATTTTTTTTCCAGCCCTTGAATATGCCCTTAGGGACCACCCCCCATTTGTGCAAGTGGCTTACCCCATACATATTGCATTTTCCCTTGTCCAACGGTAGTACACCACCCACATGGGAATTCATGTATTAGTACTTGATTTCACATTAGCACCCATGCTACTATGTCCCCATTTGGATTAGGAATCCATATAGTTTTCATCTGTGAGATTATTTTAACTTACTCTCATAATTTTGTTGGCTTGTTCCCTATAACTCCTAAGTGGTTTGAATACAATTCGCATCTTATGTAGTACACCATCACATCATTGGCCCACTTTCTCCTCCATAATGTGAATATTATTTGTGTTTTATTCCACCATTCATCTTTCCCTTGAGGATATTTCCATTAATTCCCCATCCCAAGTCGCTTCCATATGTTATTTTTATTTCCATTATACCAGATTGATCCACTTGGTTAAATTTTTGGGGCACACGTCTCCTTATTTGTAATGTATCAAAATTCATTTATTATTTTGGGAAAAGTTCATTGTGCTATTGTGGAAACACTATGTTACATGATATGTTTATGGAAACAATCCCAATCATCCTTATGCATAGTATCCTGCATTGATTAATCCATTTCAATATCCTCTTTAGTCCTAGCATAGCTCATATACCTATTTGATTCACCTTCATCCTAGTTTTTTCATATCTATCCACTAGTTTTGTTTACCCTTTGAGTTGTCATTTATAATCGCTATGCCTATTTTTTGACACTTACTCTCGGATTTCTACAGATTGTATGATGTCATCCTATTATGCTATGAACAAGGGAAATATTGTATCACATCTTCATTTCCTTCCCAATCTAGGCTTCTCTCAATGTTAGTTAGTCACATTTTTCTACTCAATATGATGGACCTCATGTTGGTCTCTAGTGGTTCCCTTATACCCTGATTCCAATCAACCTTCCCATATTGATGTTAAAACCTTTATTCTAGGATTTTGGTTTAGATGATTTGTGTATCTTGGTGCCATTTACCTCATGATTAGTGGATCCCTCAAACAAGCCATGGAAGTCATTATTGCTCCTTGACTTGGTAGTTTCTCATGTGCTTGGTTCCATCTCATTATCACACTGATGGAAGTCATACACATCGATACTTCCAGTGTTCTGATTCTAATCGAACACCACTAAACATGTCAAACTCTTTTCAATAGTTTCAGAGTCTTAAAAGGGAAGCCACCCTTAAAGTCACACCCTACATGTTTTGTCTAGTGTTGCTTCACATGTGTTCAAACAAGATACAGTATTGATTATGCTAATGTAATTTGATTTAACCCAATGTTTACATGATCCTGTATTATATTCTACTATGACAACTGTATGATTATGATTATGATTATGTACTTTAATATATCACCATGATTTCATATTGTACTTTGACATTTCCATGAGAATGGGTATGCCCACCTCATTGACATTGGGATCATGTATACACCTCACCTCATTTTTGTTTGGTTACAGGTGGTTCTCTTGAGCTAATTTGTGGGTGGTCCTCCCTCTTGGATACTTATCTCCTTATTTGTTCCATTATATTGTTTGGGTAAGAAACTATGATGTATTTTGGCTACTAATTGCTCCTAACCTCACACATCAAGGGGCAACTATTATTAGATTAATTTTGCTCATTTGTACAAATCTAGTAGATTTTATTGAATACATCATTAATTTAGTCATAATTTACATTATACACCTCACTTAATCATAATATTACCTTATGGTATGTAGTGTCCCTTTCAATGAATTTGTAAAAATTAGGAAAATTTGCACTTTTTGGCCAATTCGATCCTTAGACTAGTAATGACTCAAATGCTTCCAAATGATTCCAAATTGGATCTGGATGTATTTTATAGGTATTAAGACATAAAAATGAGTTTGATGGATGCTTGGAAACTATCAAAAGACTTCTGCAACACTCATTTACAATCAAGAGAAAATAGGAAAATTTACTAGTAAATTTGAGGTTCAAACCCCCAAGGGGTGGGGGACAAAGATGGCTTCCCAAATGAATTTTAAACCTCCCAAATTTCATAAAATATACATGTATTAGTTAAATGAGTTCAATGGGTAGAAAAATTCAGCATTAATTAGTTTCTAAAGGCTTCTGCAACTCCCATAAATCAGAGGTTTGTGGACATGTCTTCACATAGGGGGAAATGATAGGAAACTTCACCACTTGCTATGAGATTCGAGATTTATGTGAAAAAGGCTTGTGTAATGTATATGAAACTTCTTCAAGACATTAAGGACTCTCCATAAATATTAAAAATCACATATATTAACTGATACAAATCGAAATAAAGCAACTTCAAGCTCTCACAACAAGATATAGGGAAAATGGCACCATTTATGCATTGTTTGGTGTTTTTACATAGTTTCACTTGGTATTTAGAACTGAGACTATTCTGAGCATAAAATAAATATTATATATATAATATTATAAATAAATTGTGTATATTTTAATCTCACAAATAGATAATCATCTCACCATGTGCACCCTTCCTCTAAGAGCCAAAATATGAAGAGAAATGTGAGAGAGAGATGGGAACAAGTCGAAGGAGAAAATATCATGAGCTTCCATGTAGATTCAACCTGCAACAAATGACTCCATTGTATATCCAAATGAAAGTTTTGAATGGCCTCTCCAATTTCCAATTAGGATGGGAATCTTTTACCCTCGAAATTGGTACTAAGGCAAGTAGAGTAAACACTCCACTAGCATGGACAAGCTATGCTCTCCAATATGAAAAATGAGAAATGATTAAAATCCACTCTCATTTTTGTTTCTTGTATTTTATCACCTTCCCAAGCCTTCCATGGTTCTAATTCCCTCCATGAGATTCATTCCAACTCGAATTGGGAAGAGATTCCAATGTGTGCCACTTGTCCATCAATTCCTAGCCTCCTCCTTCACTCAATTCAAATGGGTGACTCTTTGGCTGCCCTAACTCCCTTGAGCGCCCTCTTTGAGGCTATTTTTAGCCCTTACATGTCATATATGTCAGATGTCAGAAATCAAGTATGATGTTTGTGTCATAAGGGTCATCAAATCTTCATCATTGTTGTCATAGAAGCCAGGGAATCTAGCCCAAGTGTCCCAATAGCTCCAAGATGCCTCTTCCTCTTCCATGGTAGTTACTCTTCCTCTCGATTTAGACCCTCATTGAGTCATTCCAAGTAATATTCCCTTCCAAATCCCCCAATAACGTTGAACTCCACCTTGGATTTGAATGGGTGAGAGTGGGATGCCATGTGGCATGGGGAATCTTTCTTAAGTGAGCCCCACACCTCCAATGTGCCCTCATGACCAAGTGCCACTTTATTTTCCTATATTAAATATTTATTTATTCTCAATTTCATATTTTTTTTCATACTAATTTCCATTTGGGGTTTTACAGTTCCCTTATTCCAAATCTAATGTTTCCACCCCAAACTAGGAAACTAGTAGATTGATGGAATTTTCTCTTCTTGAGATTTATTTGAATGGGGACATTACAGTCCTCCCCACCCAAGATTGCTTTCCCTCAAGCAAATTCAAATTATGATTTTGCAAAAAAAATTCCTCCTCCCATGTGGCATCCTCACTTGGAAAATCTTTCCATTGTACCAAAAACTCCCTTACGGTTCTGCTCCTCAATTTCCTTTCTCTTGCCTTCAATTTTTTTTCTAGAATAAGTATGAGTTGTCCTTCATCATCAAATGGAGGGATGGTTTCTGAAACAAATATTTGATAACCAATATCCTTCTTAAGGCATGAAACATGAAATACATTGTAGATTTTTCTTCCTTCCGGAAGTTCCAACTCATAAGCCACCTCCCCAACTTTTCGAACTACCTTATATGGACCATAATATCTTGGTTTGAGATTTTATGATCCTTTCACTTTTAAGGATTTTTTTTATATGGATGCAGCCTCAAATAGACCAAATCATTCACTTGGAAAGTTATTTCCTCCCTATGTTGATCCACATACTATTTTTGTTGATTTTGGGCAACCTGCAAATTGTCATTTAGGAGCTTCAAAATCTCTTGACTTTCCTCAATCCAATCCTTATATTTTGGAGCTCTACTATCACCAAAAATGTGCTCAACAAATGTTAGTGCTTCATAACCATAAAGTGTTTTGAAAGGAGACATCCCAATGGACATATGAAAGCTCTAATACCACAAACGCACCAAGATCGTCTTTCAAATATTCTTGCTTGCTTCAAACTTTCATTAAATAGCAACTTGCACACATATTACAGACTCAAATCTCAGATCGGCTTCGGATTGCGAAGCTCATCACTGAGGAAACAAAACACACAGACTATAGTCCTAAACACAAAGTACTGGCCTTTTATACTTCAGTTTCAGCAGCTATTGTAACTTTCGTAAAGCTAAGTGGGCACATCAGCATATGTCCACTAGACTAGCACACTGGGAAATCAAGAACGCCTAAGCCACTCTCTGCTCATTTCCCACACTCTGACTCTTTACAGACACAAATACTTATAGACACTTACAAATCTCTAACTACTAGAACGCTCAGACTCCAATGCTATGTCATCTAGGTTCTGGGCTGTTAGCTTATGCTGCAAATTATCATATTTTGCAAATTTTATTTCATCAGACACTGTCTCCTCGAGAGCATAAGACTTATGAGGAAGACATTCTCTTTTTGTTTGGCCATCTGCTGAAAATTGTCTAAACGGGGAATCAGGAAGATTTCTTCCTGGAATATAGGACCTTTGTCTATATAACTTCCATCTGCTACTGTAACTTCCATGCCTGTGTTGGCTCTAGGAAATCCTGAGAACATACCAAGGGTAGGTGGATTGTTTGCCTTATGGTGTTGTAATCTTTGAGCAATCTTTTTGTAGGCTGGGTAGTCTGAACACTAGCCGCGGTGCTCTGTGTCATGAAGACCAGAATAAGAAGGCTGAGAGGAAGAGACAGATTTTGACTCAGCTTGTCTTTGTGCATTCTGATAAGAGGAATTAGAGCATGATCTGATGAGGGGAGGATTAAACCTAGAAGTTGGTGTACCCTCATAAAGACGAAAGGAGTTAGAAGAATGGTCGAAGGTTATAGGCTGAGAAGTAAAGGAATGTGCTTGTTGTTCCAGGTTTCTCAGTTCTTTGTACTTAACTTCCCATTGTTTGGGATAGTTAATACCAGTCCAGTCAAAAGTAACTGGAGTAGACTATTTGGACTTGTCACTTTCCACCATGCTTTGCAGGTGCGAACTCTGATGGACTTGTTTTCGCAATGGGGGAAGAGTATCATTGCCAAACCGGATGACCACACAGCCTTTAAGCTAGATAATTTTTGAATCGGTATCCATATTGAAGCCTTTTGGAAGGATGTAAGCTTTGAGCAGGTCATAGATGTAAGGTTCATCTAGGCTTAGAGAATACTTAGGATATATAGTTCCATATGTTGGGCCATCATGCAAAGGTGCAGTGAAGCCACCTATAATGGCATCCGATAAATTACGATGCCTTGTATCTATTGCAGCACACAATGAAGAAACGGGAAGATATGGTCTCACTAATGGACCCAAACCAAGCTTTATAGCACCTAAATGCGCATATTTATAACCTTGGGCCTTAGCCCAATCTATCTGACACTTATCAATAAGATTTATATGCACAGGCTCTTCTTTATCTATAAACGAGACATCAATTGAAATTAACTTAATCTATGTAGCAGTTTTATACTGCCACCATGAAAGCTTGTATACATCTCTGGGAAAAATGGTTGACTTAACTTAATCTATGTAGCAGTTTTATACTGCCACCATGAAAGCTTGTATACATCTCTGGGAAAAATGGCTGGGAGTTGCTAGTTTTCAGATGGATTTAAATCTTGGATATTTATTACTGAAGAAGTAGTAGATGTTTCATTAAGAAAAGATGATCTATGATCTGCTAGGGACACTTCTGTGTCGTTCTCTGTTTGGCAATCTAATTGGGTGAGCGAAACTGCATCCATTGAAGGGTCCATGACTTAGAGGGATTAAAGCTCACAATGGTTTCCTGCACTAGAGGATTTACTGTGCCTCACTCACGACTATGACCTCACTCACGGACAACTCAATTCAACCCCACACGGTCCTTCAATTAACCTCAGCTGTCATTTCCACAGCCTACCAGAGTAGTTTGAGAGATTGCACTTTAAGCAGATATAACACGGAAATAGATAACAGATAACAGATATTAAGCAAATCAAAACATCACTTACAGCAAGAACCAATGTTCTGGATCTGATACCAAACGCACCAATATCGTCTTTCAAATATTCTTGCTTGCTTCAAACTTTCATTAAATAGCAGCTTGCACACATATTACAGACTCAAATCTCAAATCGGCTTCGGACTGCGAAGCTCATCACTGAGGAAACAAAACACACAGACTATAGTCCTGAACACAAAGTACTGAGGCCTTTTATACTTCAGTTTCAACAGCTAATGTAACTTCCATAAAGCTACCTGGGCACATCAGCATATGTCCACTAGACTAGCACACTGGGAACTCAAGAGCGCCGAAAGCAATCTCTGCTCGTTTCCAAAGGTAGTGTTGTAGAAAAACTCACCCAAATGTAGCCATTTTACCCATGCTTTCTGCTACTCACCAACATAGTTACTCAAGTACCCCTCCAACCATTGGTTCACTATTTCTATTTGGACATCAATTTGAGGATGATATATTGTGCTTTTATTCAATTGAGTGCCCACCATCTTGAATATTTCTTGTCAAAAAGCACTCATAAATCTGCTATCCCTGTCACTCACAATGTTCTTGGGGAGTCCATGCAATCTGAAAATTTCTCTAAATAATAGATAGTCCACTTGTGCAGCAGTATAATATGATGTAATAGCAAATAAATGAGCAAATTTGGTGAGTCTACATAAATACAATCCTTACCCAAATCCTTGGGAAAAACTGTGATAAAATCCATTGAGATGCTTTCCCATTTTTGTTCTGGAATGGGCAATGGTTGCAATAGACCAGCAAGACATGTATGTTCAGTTTTTTTTTGCTGACATATCTTGCATTCATTCACATATTTTAGAACATATTCTTTCAGCACTTTCCAAAAGAACCTTTCCCCTAATTGCCTATATGTTTTGAGAAAACCAAGATGGTCTGCTAAAGGAGAATCATGAGCTTCATTCAAAATATTGTGCTTGAGATTCGAACCATGAACCAATTATATTCTTTCCTTATAGTATATTAGACCATTTAAAATCTTGTACCTATCATCACCTTTGACCCCATCTAACACATCACAAGCAAAACTATCTTTGGCATATTCAACTATTAGCATATTTTTCCAATCTTTCGAAATGTCCATAAGGGAAAGTGATGGTCTTCTAGATAATGCATTTGCTACAATATTATTCTTACCCTTTACATATTCAATTTCAAAATAAAAATATTTGACTTTGCTTACCCATTTTTTTTTCCTTTCATTGAGGTCCTTTTGTGTGAGAAAGTGCTTCAAACTGTTATGATCAGTTTTGACCACAAACTTGTTTCCCACCAAGTATTGTCTAAACTTGTCCAAGGCATGCATGATGGCTAACATTTATTTGTCATAGATGGAGTAGAGCTTCTCATGTGGCTTCAATTTTTTGCTCTCAAAAGTTATGGGGTGTTTATTTTTCTTTAGGACCGCCCTTATTCCTTCTCCTAATGCATCACATTCCAAAACAAATGGTTTACAAAAATCAAGTAATGCAAGTATTGGACAACTACTCATTACCTCTTTCATTCTTTGGAAATCATTTTTAGCCTCTTCATCCCATTTTAAATCATCCTTATTGGTCAAATCAGTAAGTGGAGAATTCAATTTGGAGAACCCCTTCACAAACTTTCTATAGTAAGTGCATATTCCAATGAAGCCTCTCAATTCTGTGATGTTTTTGGGTGATGGCCATTCATGAATAGCTCTTATTTTTTCCAAGTGCACATTCACTCCATCTTTCCCAATGATGTTCCCAAGATATAAAACTTCTTTCAACCCAAATTCACACTTGGACAACTTAGCAAACAAAGATTGTTCAAGCAAAATTTTCAAGACAACTTCTAGATGGTGCAAGTGTTCCTCCCATGTTTTACTGTAAATCAAAATGTCATCAAAGAAAACCAAAACAAACTTACAAGGATGCTTGAAAAATATTTGGTTCATGCATGATTTAAATGTGGCTTGAGCATTGGTCAAACCAAAAGGCATGACAAGAAACTCGAAATGGCCATAGTGACATCTGAAAGCTGTTTTTTGCACACCCTCCTCCTTCATTCGAATTTGATAGTAACCAGATCTAAGATCAATTTTGGAGAATAATTTTGCTCCATGTAGCTCATCTAGGAGCTCATTTATTATAGGTATGGTATATCTATTCTTAATTGTCTTCTTGTTTAGATATCTAAAATCAATTCACATTCTCAAGGTCCCATCTTTTTTCTTCACCAAAACAGCTAAAGAAGCATAGGGACTAGAGCTTGGTCTAATGAGTCCCAACTCCAAGATATCTTGAATAGCCTTCTCAATCTCATCTCTGAAATTTTTGGTATGTCTATATGGTGGTAATTGTATTGGTTAAGTGCCCACCTACAAAACAATGTTGTGCTCAACTCCTCTATCAGGTGGCATTCCAGGAGGAAGGTCTCCAAAAACCCTTTCATATTTCTATAGGAGTTGCTTTATCTCCCTTGGATGTTCTGCAATATTTATGTTTGGATTGGGGGAAGTGATGAAACATTCAGAAACACATTCAATATCCCCATGCCTCAATATGGACCTCATAATATGGAAAGACACCACTTGATTCAGATAGGTGTGCATTCCTCTCACCACCCTTTGTTTTCCTTTCGAATCTTTGAATTTAATTTCAATTATTTGATAGTTCATTGTATGTTCTCCTTTAGAATATAACCATTTCACTACCAATACCGTATTAGTATCAGCAACATCAACCACATAAAAGCTATCAGAAAATGTGTAGTTACCTATAGTGAGTTGTAGCTTTCGAATCCATGTTTTGCACTCCATAGTATTGTGACCTGGAATGATGACTATAAAGCCATAGAATGGTTCAGTAGGTATATTTCTCCTCTACACCATGGCTGCATCAATTAAATTATGTGTGGCTCCTCCATCTACCAATACTGAAACCCTTTGTCCTTGTACGACTCCCTTGCATCGAATGGTGTGAAAATGAGGCACTCCTAAAAGTACTGCCATTATCCCTTTGTCAAATGATGGATGATATTATTCTTTTTTATCCTCTTATGTTATGTCATATCCCTCTTCTTGGGATGAAATATTTCCTTCTTCCTCCATACCCTCTTCATACTCATCCTCATCAGAAAATACTTCAATAAATTGTGCTTTCCCCTTAGCACATTTATGCCCTGGTACCCATGGTTGGAAGCATGTGTAACATAGTTTCTTTCTTCCGAGTTCTTCCTTGCTTGGTCCCTCTTTATTATCCTTTACAAATGCATATTTTTTCCATGGCTTTTTTTCAAATCTTAACTTGGAAGGAAAGTTGGGCTTGGGAGGATACCTTGTCTTTGGTAGCACATTTTGCGGATCTCTTTCCAAGTTCATGGCATCTTTCAATGAAGTAGGTTTGTGGGCCTTAACTAAACACTTCAAAGGTTCATCCAAACCTTCATTAAATATCAATACTAATATGACCATAGATATATAATCCACCTTAATTGATAATTTTTGGAATTCTAAAATGTACTCATCTGGTGTTCCACTTTGCTTCAACTATTCTAGTTCTTTGAAAGGCATTTCTGGGTATTTTTGCTCAAATATTTCCAATACCCTATTAACAAATTCTTCATATGTTGTAACCTGATCATGTCCCAAGGTCATAATTCCATGGAACCACCAATCATTGGCTTCTCTCTCAAGATTCAAAATAACCATTTTTAGAGCATCCTCTTCAATCATTGGATTCAGCTGAAAATACACATCAAGTTTTTGTATCCAAGTATTTGCAGAACTTTGACATGAACCATCAAAGGTAGGAAGGGGAATTTTACCTACGGAATAATTCAATTATTTATTTTGAAAAGGATTTATGTTACCTCCTCTCATTTTGAGCTTGTTTGAGACAGTAAATAATTGATCAACTAGTAATGTTCTTCTACAATCTTCACTTAACTCTTGCCATTCTGCTAGAATTTCCTTCATGACAATTTGAGGGTTAGGATTATCTTTGGTCTCAAGAAACCTAGGTGTGGTAGTTCTTTTTGAGATCTGAAACTCATGATCTCGATTATGAGACTCTGTTCTTGAGAAAATGATTCCACTCACTGTCTTCTTTTCCTCACTAGAGGAATTGTTGGTACCTCCTATGGACAATTTGCTACCAATTTGATTAGCCATCAATTCGAATCCTTGCATTATATTCCTTTTCATATCTTCATGGTTTCATGAATTTCCTACAATCCTCTTTCTCCTCCATATCAGAATTTCCTTTCTCATCCTTAGCCATAGTCTCAACACAATATGCCTCTTCTCCTTCTTCTTCCTCTTCACCAAAAGCACTTTCAGTTTCAATTTCTAAGGGTGGGGGATGATTTATTTGACTTCTTGTCCTCATAAATGGTCATACACATTAGGTGCAAGTACCATGCTCTGATACCACTTGTAGTGTCCCTTTTAATGTATTTGTAAAAATTAGGAAAAATTGTACTTTTTGGCCAATTCGACCCTTAGTTAGACTAGTAATGACTAAAATGCTTCCAAATTGCTCCAGATTCTTCCAAATTGGGTTTGAATTTGTTTGAGAGGTATTAATACATAAAAATGATTCTGATGGATGCTTGGACACTCTCAAACAACTTCTGCAACACTCATTTACAATCAGGAGAAAATAGGGAAATTTACTAGTAAATTCGAGGTTCAAACCCCCAAGGGTAGGGGACAAAGATGGCTTCCCAAATGCGTACAACCCTCCCAAATTTCAGAACAGAGACATGGATTAGTTAAAGGAATTCAATGGGAACCCAAATGCATCATTAATCAGTTTCTAAAGGCTGTTGCAACTCCCATAAATCAAAGGTTTGTGGACATGTCTTCACATAGGGTGAAATGATAGGAAACTTCACCACTTGCTATGAAATTCGAGATTTATATTCCAAAGGATTGTGTTATGTATATGAAACTTATTCAGAACATTAATGAATCTCCATACATCATAAAAATCATAGATATGAACTGATACAAATTGAAATAAAGCAACTTCAAGCTCTCACAACAAGATATAGGGGAAATTGCACCATTTATGCATTGTTTGGTATTTTTACATAGTTTCACCTAGTATTTCGACCTGAGGATATTCTGACCATAAAATACAGAGTATATATATCATATTAAAAATAAATGGTGTATCTTCGAATCTCACAAAGATATCAACATCTCACCAGGTGCGCCCTTCCTCTAAGAGCCAAAATATGAAGAGAAATGTGAGAGAGAGATGGGAACGGGTTGAAGGAGAAAAGATCACGAGCTTCCCTGTAGCTTCAACCTGCAATAGATGAATCCATTATAGCTCCAAATGAAATGTCTGAATGGCCTCTCCAATTTCCAATTAGGATGGGAATCTTTCACCCTCAAAATTGGTACTAAGGAAAGTAGAGTAAACACTCCACTAGCATGGACAAGCTATGCTCTCCAATATGAAAAATGAGATATGATCAAAAGCCGCTCTCCTTCTTGGTTATTGTCTTTTATTACCTTCCCAAGCCTTCCATGGTTCTAATTAATTCCATGAGATTCATGCCAACTCAAATTGGGAAGAGATTCCAATGTGTGCCACTTGTCCATCAATTCCTAGCATCCTCCTTCACTCAATTCGAATGGGTGACTCTTTGGCTTCCCTATCTCCCTTGTGCGCCCTCTTGGAGGCTATTTTTAGCCCTGACATTTCATATATGTCAGATGTCAGCAATCAGTTCTGATTTTTTTCATAAGTGTCATAGAATCTTCATCATTGTTGTCATAGAAGCTAGGGAATCTAGCCCAAGTGTCCCAATAGCTCCAAGATGCCTCTTCCTCTTCCATGGGAGTTACTCTTCCTCTCAATTTCGACCCTAATTGAGTCATGCCAAGTATTATTCCCTTCCAAATCCCCCAAGAACGTTGGATACCACCTTGGATTTGAATGGGTGAGAGTGGGATACCATGTGGCATGGGAAATCTTGCTTAAGTGGGCCCCACACCTCTAATGTTCCCTCATGACCAAGTGCCACCTTATTTTCCTATATTAAATATTTATTTTTTCCTCATTTAATATATTTTGTCAAACTAATGTCCATTTGGGGTTTTATAGTTCCCTTATTCCAAATCTAATGTTTCCACCCCAACCTAGGAAACTAGTAGACTGGTGGAATTTTCTCTTCTCGAGATTTATTTGAATGGGGACATTACATGGTACCTCACTTAGCTTAATTAACCGATGATTTGATCATTTTATTAGGCACAATTTTTTTTTTTGGGCATGTGGTGTGTATAAGATCCCTTGATTTCTAAGTGAATCTTCTTAAATGGAAAAATGATTAATCAAGCATGTACACACGACTATTAGGCATTCATTAACACATTCTAACGAAGGAATTTCACTCATGTACCATTTTTTACCACCATTTTTTATGTGACCCATTTTTGTTCATTTAGGTATACTTATTCCAACTTTCATATCCCATCTATTTATGTTGTATTTGCATTTTTTTCCACCCCTTGAATATGCCCTTAGGGCCCACCCCCAATTTGGGCAAGTGGATTACCCCATACATATTTCATTTTCCCTTTCCCAATGGTAGTACACCATCTACATGGGAATTCCTATATTAGTACTTGATTTCATATTAGCACCCATGCTACTATGTCCCCACATGGATCAGGAATCCATATAGTTCTCATCTATGAGATTATGTTAAATTACTCTCATCATTTTTTTGGCATGTTCCCTACACGGGGGCTTCACTAGAAGGCAATATAATATCACGTTCATTCATATTGCGGTATTAAATATTCATGAAAACCTAAAAATTATATTGCTTATATATTAAGGGGCAAAGGGCTTTTTTTATTTAATGTAACAATACAAAAATACTTTGGGGTCTTTTTTATATGGGCGGGCTAACAAATATCCTCCAAATGGAGATGGGAGGATCACGGTCGGATGAGAAATCGGGTTGAGGCAAGGCTCGGGCTTACGCAAGGAAATCGCATCTTAAGGCATGCTTGAGGCCAGGGGTTTTGTGGTGCAGTGGGTTTCCAGTCGATCATAGTCGAGAGACAGTGGTCATTGACAACCAATTGTTACCAATAGCACTCAGCCAGTTGTTACCAATAGCCTTGGGAGGATCTAAGCCTCCATGGCATGTTATAGGCCCTCGATAGGCCTTGGGGGCTTGAATACTCAACCACTCGTGCCTATTACAGGCCTTGGGAGGTTGAGTTATCCTCCTAGAGCTTGTTACATGCCCTGGGGGATTTGATACCTAGCCCACAATAGGCTTAGTCAGCGATTGGGGAACTGCAACATGCAATCTAAATGTTGTACTATGTGCATTGGATCTAGTGACATACAAGAAGTGATCTCCTATCTCTTCATTACACCATTAGATGTTGCAAATCATAATGATATGTGGTTGAGTAATTGCATTGTGGGTGAAGTAATGTGCATCCACAATATACATCGAAAGAAGCAAGGTGCATTGTAGAATGCATGTGGGGTCATAAGAGGGGTATCATATCAATATACTAGGTAGAAATATAAAGGGGTATAAAAAATGTTAATGAAAAAATTGATACATACAATATCTAGTAAAAATAGGGGTTTTTTTAAATTGGGAAGGCATATTGGGAGGGGGTTAAAAAAAAGATTTTGGAATGTATTTTCCAATATTTAGTGAAATTAGGGGTATTGTTTCATATGCCACAAACGAACATGCTATGATAGCAGTTTATTGAGTGAAGCCCCCGTGGTTCCCTATCACTCCTAAGTGGTTTGAATACAATTGGCATCTTGTGTAGTACACCATCACATCATTGACGCACTTTCTCCTCCATAATGTGAATAGTATTTGTGTTTTATTCCACCATTCATCATTCCCTTAAGGATATTTCCATTAATTCCCCATCCCAAGTAGCTTCCATATGCTACTTTTATTTCCATTATACCAAATTGATCCACTTGGTTAAATTTTTGGGGCACATGTCTCCTTATTTCAAATGTATCAAAATTCATTTATTATTTTTGGAAAATTTCATTGTGCTATTGTGGAAACACTATGTTACATCATATGTTTATGGACACAATCCCAATCACCCTTATACATAGTATCTTGCATTGATTCTATCCATTTCGGTATCCTATAGCTCATATGCCTCTTTGATTCACCTTCATCCTAATTTTTCATATCTAGCTACTAGTTTTGTTTACTCTTTGAGTTGTCATTTATAATCCCTATGCCTATTTTTTGACACTTACTCTCAGAGTTCTATAGCTTCTATGATGTCATCCTATTATTCTTTGAACAAGGTAAATATTGTATCCCATCTTCATTGCCTTCCTAATCTAGGCTTCTCTCAATGTTAGTCAATCACACTCTTCTACTCAATATGATGGACCTCATGTTGGTATCTAGTGGTTCCCTTATACCCTCATTACAATCAACCTTCCCATATTGATGTTAGCACCTTTATTCTAGGAGTTTGGTTTAGAGGAATTTTGTATCTTGGTACCATTTACCTCATGATTAGTGGATCCCTCAAACTAGGCATGGAAGTCATTATTGTTCCTTGAGTTGGTAGTTTCTCATGTACTTGATTCCATCTCATTATCACACTGATGGAATTCCTACACATCAATACTTCCAGTGTTCTGATTCTAATTGAAAACCACTAATCATGTCAAAATATTTTTAGTTTTGGAGTCTTAAAAGGGAAGCCACCCTTAAAGTCACACGCTACATGTTTTGGCTAGTGTTGGACCCATTATTCTAGCCCCAATTGTAGTTCCATGGATTTTATTAGCTCTGTCCAACAATATTTGATCATCCAAATTGAGATTTCATCTAATGAATTGTTTACAAATATTTCCCCCCCTTTGTGTTCAATAGGGCTTATGTTGTTGTTCACCCCCCTATGAGGTGCAAGTGTTCCTTCACATGTGTTCAAACAAGATACAATATTGATTATGCTAATGTAATTTGATTTAGCCCCATGGTGCCAAAAGCCCATATTATATTGTACTATGACAACTTTATGATTATTATTATGATTATGTACTTTCATATATCCCCACATCTCCATGATGGCATATTGTACTTTGACATTTTCATGAGAATGGGTATGCACACCTCATTGACATTGAGATCATGTATACACCTCACCTCATTTTCTTTTGGTTTCAGGTGGTTCTCTTGAGCTAATTTGTGGGTGGTCCTCCCTCTTTGGCTACTTAGCTCCTTATTTGGTCCATTCTATTGTTTGGGTAAGAAACTATGATGTATTTTGGCTACTAATTGCTCCTAACCTCACACATCAAGGGGAAACTATTATTATCTTAAGTTTGCTCATTTGTATGTAACTTGAGTAGCTTTTATTGAATACATCATTAATGTAGTCATAATTTACATTATACACCTCACTTCATCATCATATGAGCTTATGGTACCTCGCTTATCCTAATCAACCCATTATTTGATCATTTTCTTAGGCACAAATGTTATTCTGTTTTTTTTGCATGTGGCGTGGATAAAATCGCTTGATTTCTAAGTGACTCTTCTTAAAAGGAGAAATTATTAATCGGAAACTCATTTTAATGCACTCATGCTTGACTAGGTGATGTAGTGAGTACCTATAGATCTTATTAAATCCCTTATTTCAATAATATCATTAATTTCATCTTCCATAACATCCACTAATTTATGAATTCATATTAAAACATTGAGAGAATTCACATGGAAACTAGACTCAACAAGATAGATAGAAACAGAGCTTCAAGTCCATGCCTAAACAAATTGCGGAGGATGATGTGAATCTGAGTCTCCCATGGCGGCTTTGTTCTTATTTTCCATTGCTCCTCTGTCTGTCGTAGACATCTCCGCAAATTGGAAAGGTATCCAAAAATAAAAAGGGAGAAAAGATAAGGATCATAGCATATTTCAGCATCCCGCTACTTCATTATGAAAGAGAGTCCTAAAAATAATACCAAACCCTTCTTGTGATAAAAAAAAAGGTGAAAACTAATACCAATCCCTGCTAATTATGAGCAAAAGGGCCCAAATTGTTTATGTATATATTTATGAATACCTATGAATTTTTTAAATTTGTACAAATTTTCCAAACTAATAATGTGAAATATGATGGTTTTTTTAAGTTTACTATGTAAACTTCTGCTTGAATGACATTGGGAAGGGCCTTATGGATTCAGCGCATGAGATTTAAAATTTTGAAAGATAATAAATCAATACATTGCCATTGCAATTTGAAAATGTAGATTGTTGTTGACAGGATATTAAAAAGGGTGTAAAATTTATTTTAATAGTACCCAAACAAAGGTCCAATGCCTGCCAAGCAACTACACACCCTATCTTTAAACGATGTATTCTTAAAGGAGGTCGCTATTCTCCATAGGTAGGAGGTATAACCTTTGCATCAAAAGACACCTTCAACAGCTTGAAAGTGACCAACAGATTGCATTTTACATTCACGACTCAAATAAAAGGGAGAACATATTAATTGCACAAATATAATATAAACAAATTAGCTTCTACGTGAGATCCTATTGGGGATGGTCATTGTGAGAAGAAATCTGAGTGCATTGGAGATCATGCTTCCCGCAAAATGTGGATGAGATTACACATACCAAGTCTGGTGCAAATCCCTTTTCTTATTCAATTGCTCAGTTCTATTGAATACAATGTTAAAATAAACAAACACAGAGGTGCCCTCACAAAATACGATTCACAACTTTTGCTTTGAATAGATAATTGGTGCATGGTCTGAATATTGCAGTCTTCTTATTGAGCATGCTCCAATAGACAATTATAAATCCCTTCATCTAAATGTCGCTTCCTGAACAAGACTTGGAAAAGCCATAACAAATAATACTCGTAAATCATCCACAAGAAAAATGAGAAATAATACTAGTTGTTCCAGAATAAATAATGAATTTGAGCGAAAGTGGCTATGATATAGAATATTGTTGTACTAAGGAAGTTGTTATGAAACTTTAAGAAGATATTGTTCACAATGGACAAGCATGAATCTATTGAGAAATATTGACCCAAAAACGAAATCCCATAGCCTCTGCCAATCATGCACAACCTCCTGTAGAGTCTGAGGGTTTAGTCGACCTTGATTCGAATGTCTTCGATGCCTGCATATCCATAGAAACTCCTTGCAGGCTCAAGCATATTTCTCAAGGTAAATTTCACGATGGCAAGGACCGCTATTCTATTTGCATATCATCCCAGTAGTCATGCATGTGGTCGTGGCAGATCATCCCAGCGATCGTGCATGTCGTAGTAGTCGTGGCACGCCGAGACAGTTCGTGGTAATGGCATCATGTCAAGGGAAAGTGGTGGTGTGATCGACGGTCATGCATGTGGTCGTGGCAGATCATCCCAACGGTTGTGCATGCCATCATGGTCATGGCACATAGAGGCGGTAAATCTTGGAAAAGCAAAGAGAGGGGGGCAACAACGAGCATACTAGTGCTAGACCAGAACACGACACCTTACACCTTACCTTATTCTTCCGGGTGACCTTGTGCTTGAACGCCTCCCTTGATATGAGGCCAAGTAAGGCGTCCAAATGACTGATTGGTCTGGAGACAAAATGAAACTAAAAAGTTAGGTAAAAATACATTGATTTTTGTGAAAACTAATGCAAATAATGGCAAGCTGGTTTCTATATTCCCTGTTGCTTAACAGGCTAGGTAGGGACTAAAAAGGTGTTTCACTATCTCCTTATAAAAAGGTCATAGATTACATTTATTAAAAAAAAAAAAAAAAACTTATTCTTAAGATGCATTTTACATAAAATTACTTCACCACTACTTAAATCTCCTTAGACTTAAAACCTTTATTCTTATCCTTTTACCATTGAGAGATCCTTGCATGCTATTTTAACTTCCACCAATGCCCGTCACAAAGTAAGTTTGTCTTTTTCTATCGTATATGGAGCTTGAGCACACAAGAAGATAAAGGAACCTCAAAAATAAAAAAGACTTTGGAACCCACCTTATGTATATGTGAAATATCTCTTGCCTTACTTGAGTTAAGGCAAATGTGTTACTTTTCGAATCATAATGTTTGTTCGAATAGCATATTATAATTTATAAATACTTCTTTGGGTTACCTAAGGTTTGGTATTGTGTTTGCATGTTATCCTTCATCATAATAATGTTTGTTTGAATCGTATATTATAATTTATTATTAAGGTTTGATATTGTGTTTGCATGTTATCCTTCATCATAATGTTTTTTTAATAGTATATTATAATTTATTATTACTTTTTCTTTGGATTCTTTCGTAAACTAAGGTTTGGTAATGTGTTTGCCTATAATCTTTTGATTTTTTAATTCTACTTTATTGGTATTTCTTAGGATATTATGGGAAACGGAAAAGTAAACATTGTGGAATAAAAAAATGCGATTTATAATAAATATATAGAAATATGCACTGTATGATTCACTTCCAAATAAAAAATAATTAACTTATTAAAATATTATCATGTCATTCATGAAATGCATATCACCCGTGACAGGTAAAAAAATATTAAAAAATTATTACAAATAAAAAGTAATTAACTTACTAAAATATTTAATATGCCATTCATGAAATGCATATCTGATATCACCCGTGACAGGAAAAAACAAATTAACTTATCAAAATAATTAATATGCCAATCATGAAATGGGCATCACCCGTGACTTGAAAACATTTATGGAAATAAGTAATACTTTTAAGGATAAGATGTAGTTGTTGAGTTGTAAAATATATGAATTTTAAAATGAAAGTCATGGATCCCATTTTGTTTGTGCAACAGAAAATAATCTCTAGGTTTTTTTAAAAGGATTTATATTTAAATATGTTAAGAGAATAAAATTTTATGTTATAATATTTTTAAGGATTTTTTAAAAAGGATTTATATTTAAATATGTTAAGAGAATAAAATTGTATGTTATAATATTTTTAAGGTTTATATTAAACATTTTTAGAAAAAAAAGAATTAATTTTTTTTTTTTTTATCATATATATTTAAACATATTTGAAAATGTTTGTGTGTAATTATACTTGGAGAAATAACAAGATAATGGAAAAAATGTGATTGGACCGAAGGCTTGTGGGGATGGGTTAGGGTTTGAATTTTGAAAACCAAGGTTTGCACTCTCATGATCTGTTTTCAGCTCAAGTTATGGAAGAATTTTGCAACCAGCTGCTATACTATTATGAGGAGTCATGGTCTGACTCCGAAATGTTTTGTACGGTTGATGAGATAAAAGCCAAGGTGGATCAACCTTGAGGCAGTGTCGGTTCACCGATCCTTCGAGCGGAATGTGATGCGGGAAGTAGTTGGGGAAAAGAGCGTGTGTCATGTAGTCAAGAGCTGCTGTCAAAGGACAATTATTACACATACTTCGGCTCATTTGATGCGCTGGTGATGATATCGGCAACAAGACTTGCATCAACCTCTTGTGGAGGTTGATGCTCAGTAGGGAATATTTGATTCGGTTGATATGGTGGCCGGTGGATTCATATTCACCCAACAACTAGATTATTTGAACGAGCCATTCAGGTGTGCCCATTGCCACCTCTATGGGCATGTGGTGGTGGACTATTCATTAGAATTCAAAATAAAGTTTGGAACATAAAGGACCCTCTATTAGAGGAAGAAATTGTTTCTCATTACATGGATGAAACAAGTCCGAAACAAACAGAAGGGGAAAAGGTGGCCAATTTAGTTATGCATGAAGAGTACATGATCTGAGATGTGATTCTACCAATGAATGTCCTAGTTTCTAAGGAGAAGGATCCCTCTCTAAATGATTTAGTGGAGGGGCTGGAGACATTAAGTAGTCAACTGGAGCGTCTGGTGGAGATATAGCAAGGATGTGATTCCAAGGTGGAGAAGAGAGGGAATCTCTAGAGTCAGGATTCTCATGAGCAGGATTAGAAGATAGTTGGAAAAGAAGATGACGTAAATTTGAGGGAATACCAAGCCAAAGAGGAAGCAGGCCGACAAGACCTTAAGCAGAAGGAGGATCTAGTAATTGAGATAGAGAGTGATTCTCTATTGTAAGAGCAGCCAAAAATGAATCTCTCATCAGATAGGGGAAGCTAGTTATTAGGGAGTAGTTCTCGATGCCCTTATTTTGTTTCCTCAAGGATGAAAGGTATCATTCGGGGCGGTGGGTTAGGAATGGAGGAACCTCCCTACACTTTGCCAGGAAAGGTCGGGAAAAAATCCCACTAGCACCATGCAAAGGAAAAAGCCATATGAGAAATATCCCAAGGTCGACAATTAAGCATCATTGGAGTCCTTAGAGCAGGAGACACCCATGGAGGTATTCCTAAATGAAGTTTTTCTCAATCAATGTTCAAGGCTTAGGAGGGAAACCCAGATTAGATCCCGCAAGCATCTGGTGGACTTAGAAAAACCATACTTTTTGTTACTGCAGGAAATGATGTTGGAAGGGAAGGTAGCGATTGAAATTTTGAAGAAGATAATGCCTCATATGCCTTTTTTGGCATTGCATGCTAGTGGAAAGTCGGGTGGTTTAGTGATAGGCTACTCAAGATATCTCAGTTTTGAAAACTCATTTGCAGTGGGATCATTTTTAGGGATTGAATTGTTTAGTCAATAATTAAACAGAAGGATTTTGGTGCTAAACATCTATGGGTCGTACAAGAAGATGCTAGAGTTTTGGATGTCATTGTTGGCCAAACAATGCTTTAGTGTGGACATCCTTATTGCAGGTGGGGACTTGAATCTTACCTTGTCTACGGATGAAATCTTGGGGGCATTTACGAGGGAGGACTTGCTAGTTTCTACTTTTGTAGACTTATTTGAGGATTCTGACTGGATGGATATCAAAATGCCTCCAGTTAAGCCTACTCGGATTAATAAGAACACAGGAATTCAAGGTATCTCTAAATGTTTAGATTGCTTCTTTATCAAAGAAAATTTTGCTTGTAATTTGGAGTTATTTAGATCCTAGGTGGGACCATGTTTATTTTCAGATCATTTCTCTGTATATTTAGAAATAGGTGTCAAGGAATATAAACCTGGGTCTCCGTTTAAATACAACTCTAGTTGGTCTGTAGACCCTGAATTCCAAACCCTTGTAACTCAGAACTAGAGTTTGGAGGGACAAATGTATGTTTTCTTTTAATTGAAAATTTGAGAATATTAAAAGAGGATGTGGTCAAGTGGAACTAGGATTAGTAAAGGGCTAGGGAAGAAAAATGGGTGGGGATAGAGAGGAAATTGGAGGATTTGTATGCCAATTCCCTGATTCTACTCTCCTCCGAAGCATTGGGTCAGGAAGTGTTGAAGGGTGAAAAGGAAAACAAAAAATATTGGAAGATATTGAAATTGAATGGAGATTGAAGATCCGTTCCCTATGGCTATCAACTGGGAACCAAAATACTAAATACTTCCAAAAATTTGCAGCGCACAGATGGAATTATAATACCATTTGGGAGGTGCAGGTCCTAGAAGGTCAAGCTGTTAGAGTTTTCAAAAAGTTGGCAAAACATGCGGTGAATCATTTCAAGCTTCCATGGGTGGGGTTGTTTGGGTTCGGGTACAAATAATATGGATGGATTTAAAGGATTGTTCTTCCTTTTGCAATAAGGGATCAAATGCAATCTGCAGAAGCTGTAGGTATTCAGGAATTCGAGGTTGGTTATCACATGTATGATAGGTTTGGAATAGATAACTAATATGTTCATTGGGCCATTAGTGGAACAACTAAAGCAAGTTGGTAGGCTTATTCTTGGGACTCATTACTAGCACACTTTTCGATAGCTTAATCTAGAGGCAGACGAGTTGTCAAAACAGAGTCTCGACCTGTATACTAGTTAATTTAGATTGGAAGAGTTCCAAAAGGCACATATGTGAACCTTATGGACATCTATTTAGTAAATTTTTTTGATCCACTATAGTGGGAGACCTATGCTCCCTAATGTAGTCAAAGGACTCTTCTATGTTTCTATTTTTTGAAAAAAATTCCGAACCTCTCTTGTAGATCAGGTATCTTGACATTGTATAAGCATCCTAGGGATGATCAAAATTCTTTGTTGATTCCACTTTATAGCGCTGGAGATTATATTTCTAACTAATGAATAAAAATATTTTTTCTTGGAAAAAAAAAAAAAATAATATTTGAACATATTAAGAAAATGCAATACTTAATTTTTTAAATAATATGATTTGAATAAACTGAAGTGAATACTTGTTATAATGATTATGGTTATTAAAGTTTATTGAGATCAACTTTGGTCTTAAGAAAAAAATTTAAGAAATTACATTGCTCTAAAATTTTATGCTTGTAAAGCTTGAAGAGAAGCATTCCTAAGCCATTATAATTGATTTTGCCGAGTTAAAATAAATATATGTTTTTTATATTTAAGATTGGGTTAATCACATCCTTATAATATTTTCATTTTCTCTTAATATCCTCTTATTCTATGAGCCACAATGGTTTATACCATAATTTAGAGAAATATTAGGAATTATCTTTTCATCCATGTTAATTACCTTGTGCTTATACATTAGGTATCTAGTCATAGCCATGCTCTTAATGGGGATAGACCTCTCAATGGGTGATAGACCTGCTTCTATTATGAGGATATGATACGGTGTATTGCTTTTAATTTAAAGACTAAAGGTTATAAAAGGATTCTTGAATTTGGTAAATCCTTCTCCAAGATTCTTGATTTTGGATTTGCTCAATCCTTTGCCAATATTCTTTAGAGAAATTTATTTTTATCCCACAGTTGGAGGTATACTAATTTACAATTGTTTTCAATGTCAAAATAAGCTTTCCACCTTCCATTTATCATTTTCTCAATGTTATAGTTCCATATAAAAATGAAAGAAAAATGATAACCAACGTATATCCATCTTAAATCTGGCTCTATTAAGGGCCGATAGGCATCAAATCTCTTCAAGAAGTTTAGGACTCTAAAAAGGGCTTTGCAACTTAATGGATTTGATCATCGATGCTTGATAGAGCATTAAGATGGATCTATGCCGGTTTATAAATATGCAATTATTCCAAAACTAATATTTAGCTCATTGTTATATTGTCAACATAAAAATATATTTAATCTAATATATTTTAGGTTATAATCATTCAAGCACCAACTATTCCAATTTGTATATATTACAAATAGGCCAAAGTTGCAATAATTAATTAATTAATTATGAAGTAAAATATATATTCACCCAAAACTAATATCTAACCACCAACTATTCCAATTTGGAATAATGTTGTAAATGCTAACACATAAATACTACAAATAAGCAAAAATTTAATTAATTAATTAATTATGAAGTAAAATAGTTTTCATGTTGTTGCATCCAGTGAAACGAGGTGCCCTACAGCCCAGTACGGGGGAGATGTTGTAACATGTATGATTTTTTTTAATTAAAGAATAATTGAAAAAATTCATGTCGGCTGATAAAATAAAAAATTATGGAAAGTATTTAAAAAAAATCCATGTTGGTTCATAAAATAAAATATTATGAAAAGTAATTAAAAAATAGATGTTCGTTATAAAATAAAAACTTAAAACTTAAACCCGGATCTATAAATCAAGAGAGACCAAATTTCTTGAGTTTAAATTTAAAAAAAGAAATACACCTCAAGAAATTGGATCCCTATAGGTGCTTGATAGATACGGGTTTAAGATGGATCTATGTTGGTAAATTATAACATATAAATCCTACAAATAAACAAAAGTTGCATTAATTAATTAATTGTTAAGTAAAATGCTTTCAATTTACCCAATTATTGGTTAATTTGCAATTATCACAAAAATAATATCTTACTTATTGTTCTATTATTAACTTTTTTTTTAACAGAAACAGGTGAAAGGGTTGTATTAACAAAGGCTGTGCACAGCCATTCAGTACAAAATCAAAAACCAGCTCTCTGCCTCAAAGGAGGGAAGAGTGCAGAGGCTTATATTGTTTATCCCCTGGAGTTCAACACTTTCAGAAATCCTATAAACTCTAAATTTACTGGTGGGGTAAACCCTCACAAACTGATTACATAATTTAAGGCAAAAAAACATTCAAAATAAACAGCTGAGAGAACCTGCAAACAGGAGACTGCCATTATCCATAGTTCTGCTGGTAAACTGAAGTCGCCTCTGCCATTTCCATATTTACCGTTGGGGCCTCCTGGACACAGCTGCATTGTGTTTTGTATACAAAAACAGAGATGTCTGTTTTAATGCTTTCAAACTTCCCCATTAATTCTATTATGTTCCTGTCAATATCCTCCATGCGTGATTCCAATAGGATAGCCTGGAATGTATGTATTTATCCTCCAGAACGAGCTCATCGATTTTGTTTTCGGTATTGCAGACTGTTGCATAATTTCGCGTCAGATAAACCTTAATGTCTGAGGTGAGTCGGCTCAGGGTGGCTATCACCTGCCTGACGCCGTCCATTTCTCTACCAACCGGGAGAGGGTCGCCTTCAAACCACAATATGTCTTCCTGAGAGAGACAGATATTTCCCAGAGCTGGTAGAGGGTCACCGTCAAAGAACACAGTGGGGTCCTGAGATAGGCAGGAAGTTCTCAGAGCCGGGAGAGGGTCGCCATCTAAACGCACAGTGGGTTCCTGAGAGAGGCAGAGGGTTCGCCGAGCCTGGCCGAGAGGTGAAGAAGACGGGCCATCCATCTTGGTCATGAAATCACCCACTATCGCCTGGGTTGTTAAATGCTCAGGGGTGGGAACTGTACTTGCCACGGGGGAAGCACGTGGAGTGGCGTGAGAGCTCCTAGACATGCTGCGACGGTGGGGAGGGTGAGCTGTGAAGACAAATTCGCCACCAAGGTTATGGCTATTAAGCCTAAGATTTGCCAAAATTATAAAATGCCAACACCACATTTCCATTAGGGTATAAAATGGTATCTTGAGGCTTTGTTTAGGATTGCTTGCCCCATTTCTAACTTGACTCCATCATTGGCCAGAGTGTCCGCAATACCGTTATGGTCCCTTAGCACATGATAGTAAAGCGTGTCCCTTGGGAGAGCAAGACGCTTAATTCTTTTATGAATTCTCTGGTTTTTGTCGTTTCTGAGGGGGGTACCATTGCTCATAGCTTGAATAACATGCCTGGAGTCTCCGAAAATCTGAAGACGATTCATGTTAAGGGTGGCCTCTAATTCCAGTGAGTAGTACAAGGCAATATTGTTCTATTATTAACTTAACAATAGTTAATCCAATATATTCATTTACCTGCCAAATATTCCAATTTGAGATCCTAAAAAAAATTATTTTTAATGCGAAGATGCGTGAATAAAAATTGAAATTGAAATTCAATGTATATTTATATAAATGTATTTTACAATCTAACCAATTTAAATTTGGAGCCGACACGTGACAAATGTGACACATCTCATCCACTTTGGGCTGTAGAAAGGGCCTCTCGGCCCAATAATTTAAATATTTATTTGAACAAATTAAGTTGGATGATGATTATGTACATGTGCATTAAAGGATTGCAATCTTATAGTTTAACAAAAAATTTGAGTTGTATTTTTTTTTTCTTCATGAGTAATTTTTTAAAAAATATCATTAAATTTGATATTATAAGTGTTTGATATATCCAAGTTTAAGATGGATCTATGTTATTTTATTTTTTAAGTTGTGTAAAATTTAAAATCAAAACTACCTATATTTCCAATTTGTCATGTTACATTCCATGTCAGCTCATAAGTTATCAAAAATATTAAAAAAAAAGTAATTAAAATATTTCAAGTTGGTTCACAATACAAAAATTAAAACTAGCATAAATCAATCATACACTCGAATCTATTAAGCACAGAGATGGATCCAATTTATTGAGGGGTAAATCTTTTCTTGATTTCTTAAAAATTAAAAAAAAAATACACCTCAAGAAATTGGATCCCTTTGGGTGCTTAATAGATTTGGGTTTAAGATGGATCTATGCTAGTCATAATTTTTGCACCGAGAGTAGCGAGGTGCTTACAACCCAATTTGGGGGAGTTGTTGTTTGAAGATACTTCTTCTACGCAGACAAGGACGAAGCTCTCTAGTATAAATGATGTAGATCTAGAATAAAACACAACAGAACATATAAAATTTCCTAGATTAATTGAATTGCAAAGAATGTGGAGGAATTACTTACCTCACAACTATGGTGATATATGCTCATTTGATGTAGTATTCGATCCGCAACAAAAAAACATACAACAAACAAGTAGGAGCACAATAATAATAATATGCAATATTGATTAATCTAAACAAGTGGTCAAGGAAACAATTTCTAAAGATTAAACACACAATATTTATGGAAATAATATATATTGCTATATCAAAGAAAGTACAAGGGGAGAGATTACAACCATTCCTTGATGTCACAACTTCTTCCAACAAGCCTTTTGCCTCAAAGTTCCAACCTTGCTTCTAATAGAGAAGGGAATTTAGTTTTAAGATAATTTCAACAACATTTGGATGCTCTTACTTCTCTGCCCCCCCCCCAATCCCATGAAGGTAAGCTTGCATTTATAGGTCAAAGAGGATATAAGGACTTGAGGATTCGATGGAGAAGGTTAGGGGATCATCCCAAAAGACTAGGGGTTCGACTACCACCTATGCATATTTGTAGGGATAAGCCTCCACTAGAGCTTCATTCTAGAAGACTCTCGAATCTTCTCTTTTTTTCTTCCTTTAAACCAACAGTGGCGCACCCTGTCAAAGAGAAACCTGCGTCATTGAGGAGTGATGCATGCTATATGAAGGGAACATGAGTTAGTGACATGCTATGTTAATGTGCATGTTCACAACATGCGTCAGACTCATGAACATGCAAGGAAAAACCTCTCCTCTGGTCATTTGGCACTTGACACTTTAGGGATTAGGGTTAATCCAAGGATACACACCTCATAACCAGAGTGATGACGAGATTTTGGTGTAACAAATTCCCCCCCAAAGTATGAAGCTATAGGGATAGGATAGGTGAACTACTTTGATAGATGGAAATCGAGGAAAAAAATCGTCGGTTGAAATTTTGAACAAGGACTTTACAGTACAATAGACTCTGAGATACATGTCCCAAATAAATCATAACATGGTTTCCGACCAATACATTGCAGATCCACGTTGGTACTGACTGAATGAACACAATCATATCTACTAGAATAAAAGCGTAGATCCATGATGAAATAATGACACATCCATGACCAATACAAGAGTGGATCTGTGTGATATGACTCAAAAATATCCATCGCAACCTGGGTAATATGTATAACAAAGGTATCCTAGGGTATTCATCCCAAACCTGAAACGATACGAATCTAACCATGTGATTACAATGTGTTGAAGTCGAACATGGTAGAAACCACTTGATTACTAGTCAATGATGTAAATTGTTAACAAGTGCGAGGTAAATCATCATTGGTGTCAATGATTCCCAAGGTACCATAGTACATCCCATCGAACATGAATCAATGAGTTGAGGTTGAACATTCAATGAAATCTTTCAATCATAGGCCAATGATGTAAGCCTATTGTTGAAAGCGAGGTAGCCTGCCATTGAGGCATGCAATTCTAAGGTACTTGACTAGTTCCTAGGTCTAATCCTTGGATGATGTGTTGTAGTCAACAAGGGTAGACCCATCGAAGGAGGGCCATGATGTTTCCCTCATCATCGACACGAAACATGATCAAATATTTTTTGGAGCAGATCGGACCAAGTAGTGACTGGTACTGATTCAGGGGTAATCGACTCAAAGGAAGATGAGATGACTGCAAAAGTTGACTCAAATGATAGGCCTCCCTTGAACATTTAACAACACAACAAACAATTTTGCAGCATTGACTTAATGAGGCGGTAACCAATACATAACACAACACATGACTAAGGTATCCTTTGGATGACCTGAAGGAGTAACACGACTCATGGAATTGGAAAGACTCGAGGACAAGCTGATTATGCAACTGTTTTAATATGACACAAATAGGTACCATGTTCAAGGGTGACTATAAAATGCCATTAATATAGGTATAAATACATACTCTTTCCTTAAATTTCCCCACCATGATTGATGAGTACCTCTTTGCTTTTTTATGAGCTGGAAGAGGGTAACAAACGCTCGTTATATCCCATCTTTTGGATGAGTCCATTCTCACATGTTTTACAAACCTGAGAGAGGAGGGGTTCATTCTTAGAAGGGTCCTTCAATGTCAAATTTTAACGAGTCCAAAGAAGGTAAAATCAATGTCATTTCATTTTTAGAGAGTCTGAAAAGACTAAAGAAGACTCCAAGGTGTACTTTTTCGTAGATTTAGTCCCCAAGGTCTGAAAAAGTATAAAATAATACTTGGAAGAACTCTTCTATTCGAATGTTGACTAGAGTATTCCTTTTTCGTCAATAGTCCAACCAGTCCGAAAAAGGGTTAAACTATCACCTGAGAGACAACCTTTTTAATACTTTTACAAGCATGAAAGAATCAAGTTCGCTTGGCAATCTTTTCCTATTTAGGGAGTCTGAAAAGAGCTTAAAGACAAATCTGAGAGTATTTCCTTTCTTAAACATTTTCACGAGCCTGAAGAGTGATAAAAGTATACTAGACACCTTTTTACTTGGTTTTTAACGAGTACGATAATGGTATCAACCGTACTCGAAATCCTTTTCATGTTTGCATCCAAAGCACGAAAAAGGAAAAAGTAAGCTCAAACCACTTTTCATGTTTCAGACCAGATCACGAAAAATTTAAAAGTAAGATTGACAACATCTTATTGTTTTTAACGAGCTCAAAGATAGTTTGGAAAAATGCTCATGGTATCTGCTTCATTTTTTAACAATCTTGCGACATAAAATGAACTATGATCGAAACAATGGTTTCATGGTTTATCGAGCTCGAAGCCAAAAAGAAAGTATGCTAAAAAAGATTCCCACTGGCAAATGTTTTCCCAACATAATATCCAGAGGTTGGTACATGCCCCCAACATGATTGCTAGAAGTAAGCGACTTAATTCCAACATTGTGTGGCCCGAGGCTATCGAGTTGATTTCAACATGATGTCCAAAGGTGGAAGACATGCCCCCCAAGCTTCGTTTCATTCGCCTAATCTACTTCTTCACTTGATTAAACTACTGGCTACAAATATGAATATTTTCACCAGAGACAAAGGAGGATCAAATGGCATAGGTGGATGAAAATAAGGTTCAAGTACTAAGTCTGGTGGAAGACTCGACTCAATGGGAGGAATATCTATTTCATTTTTACACAAGCTTGAAATAGAAAATAACTATGCTTGAAGGGACCCATTTGATTTTTTAACGAGCTTGAAACATAATGAAACTATGCTGATGGGAACCTATTTCATTTTTTAATGAGCTTGACACAAAAATGGAACTCTGCTCATGATCATCTGTTTCATTTTTTAACAATCTTGACACAGGAAGGGAACTTTGCTCGTAGTGACCTGTTTCATTTTTTATCAAGCTTGACACGGAAAGCAAACTATGCTTGTGACTGGTTTCATTTTTACACAAGATCAAAACCAAAAAGAAAGTATGCTTGGGACTGGTTTCATTTTTACACAAGCTTGAAACCAAAGTTAAATTATGTTTGGAACTAGTTCCTACCTCACATGATGTCCAAAGGTTGGTAGTGTGCCCCCCAGCATAAGAAGATAGGGGATAACTCTAGCATGATTTCCAGAGGATGGAGACATGCCCCCCATCCCTAAGGGGAAGAAACCACTAAAACATGCTAAACATTCAGGGAAGTCTGATGACTAGGATCCATGTGATGATTTGGTGTAACAGAGGAAAGTTGATCAATGGTCACTATATTTCCATGATGAGGAAAATAAATCACTCGAAAGAGTGTGGACACTACAACTTTCATGGCATAGATATAATCTCATCCAAGGAGTATATTAAAATCTAAGGGACCTTGAACTACCATAACATCAATGCATACAGTTTTCCTTCCTAAGGTAATAGGTAACCGGGGAAGGATCCCTAACGGTCCAGTAGGTATTCTATTAAAGACCAATATATGATTGGTAACTAGCACAAGCTAAGGAGAACCTATATCTTGCCATGTAGTTGAGGATAGAATACTAACGGAAGCTCCTTCATTAACTATAGTGAGAAATATTTCCTTATCTAAAACTCCTAAAGTTATCTGGAAAGGAACACCCAAAGGGAGACGAGATTCTGTTAGACTAATCTAATCAAAGGAAATAACCTCCTTACTCGGAGGAGGTCCCGTGGAAACGGACAGGACTTCCCCTTGCCTAGAACAATCTGAACTGACTAGGAAAACATCAGTGGTTTTCAATTCACTCTCAACTGGAAGAGTCGTTCGAGACTAAGATTGTGTCATGGTGACTACTTCAGTCTTAGCATTCTCCAATTAAAGAGTGGGATCAAGCGGAGATGACATCGATTCAACCACTTCAGCTTCACTTTTCGAAGGAAGAGCAGGATGAACTACTTGTTTTTCACTCTTTGAGGAAAGAGTGGGATAGAACAAGGATGGAGCTGGATCAACTACTTCATTGACCAATGGGGGGTCCAGAGACAAATTACGATATCTTGTTGGAAGGTGTTTATGAGATATAGTAATGTCTTCCAACAATTACGAAGCTTCATCCATGCACGGACAAAGGTAAGTATGGTGCATATCCTTACATAACAAACAAGGGTTCTTGAATTTACCTTTCTGACCCTTAACCATAGAGTCATTGGTCGATGGGGTATTATTAGTATGATGTTCATAAGATGATGATATGGGTGGTTTGGAGCCTTTAGACCACTCTTCTAACACTTTGGAAATACTCGGACAATCCTTAAGAAGGTGATCACCCTTGCAAAGCTTGCAAGGGAACTTGGTTCTGTGAGGTGATTGAATAGAATAAGTTCCATTAAAGGAAACTGGTTGACGCTTGGTCTCTTTATTATCCTTATTCTTCTTAGTCTTCCTTTTCTTCTTCTTCTTATCCTCCTGATTACTAACATTGTTTCTTTGATCAGGAGAGGAAGAAGAAACATAAGAAGATATACTTGATGAATAAGGGGAAGGATTAATTTTGGGTTGAGACTCTTGTAATGGAGAGTTAACATTTTAAACATTAGGTATAGCTAGAATCACTAGATTGAATAACCACACCGGTAATCCTATGGTTAATCTAGGAAGATTTAAGGTGGCAATAAAGGGGGACCAATATCTCCAATTGGAGGAAAAACAAAAGGTACCCCTTGAAAATGGGTCTCTTGATTGGTATTCCCAGAAGAGGTTTCCATATCTAAACTCTTTAAGGTGTTCTAAATATCATGCACAAAAAATGCTACTCAAACTAAAAGCAACAGGAAAACTTGTGAATAGGAGGGATGTAAAAGGTGGATCCTCTAGAGTGTGTTAAGCTTTCACAACTTGCGATATACTGTAGGGTCCAACAGTTATACTCAACCCAATTTTTCAGAGCAATAACGAAGGAGGATTGGGACCGCACCCTTGGCCATATAACCCGACTACCTGACATAATGTGCGTAGTGATCTCCTCAAGTGTTGTTCTCGGTGATATTGCGACAACAAGACGACCAAAAGGTTTACTCGGATGGTTCCAGGATTCTATAGGGGTCTCCCGATATACACAAGGTGCATGGGAACTCCAATTCGTAGTAGTATTGTCTAATTCACAACCATTCGAAAGGGGCCTTCCTATATACCATCGAGTACATGAATGAACCTTTCTATATACCGTGAAGTACGTGAAAGGTTGTTTTATATACCGACTAGTACGTGGAAGAACCACATAGTCCTTGGGATGCAGTGCAGGAAAATAACAATAGCTCCTACGCTTAAAGACGTCGGAACACATCTCTAACCTATCACACAAGTTGCTAATTTTTTTTTAACTTAACTAGCACTTGATTTTATCTTATGCGGTTAAGTGGATAGATGAAATTTGGATCTGATTCAAAACCATGCAAGTATGAGAAGCAAATATTCTTTTCGATTAAGTCCTACTTAGGAAGGAGAGAGAGATAGGTTTTCTTCCTAAATGCACAACCACATGCAAATGCAATTTTAGCTTTTTCAAAATGATAGAAATAAGTAAAAAATTCAAAATCATGCACCCAAATATCCTAAAGTGATAAAGGAGATCTTTCTATAAACACCAAATGCAAGAACTCTGAATTCATTTTCGATCTTTTTACACTTGAAAAATACACATCTAAGCTATGGAAAGAGAGATTCCATAAACGTTTCCAACCAAATGCAAGACAAATAAAAACACAATAATCTTTCCTACCTCAAATGCACATAAATTTGAAACAAGCCTTTCTTCTTCTTATGAGTGTAAGACCAAGAATGTCAAATGATCAAACTAATACAAGAAGAAAATTTTTGTTTTCCAATTTCGTGAATCTAGCAAAAGAGGGACACAATTAAGATTCTCTTTGAATTAAAGTGGAGACAAAGAATCAATCTTTTGCAACAATCACTAGATAGCTTAGCATATAAAGGAAACAAGATGCACAACCCAAGAAAATGAGGCTAAAAAAGACATGGATATCGCACACTTTTCAAGTATTTAAAACAAGCCAATCCACACCAAACAAAAAATTATTTTGAAACCTTAATATGGATCAAAGAGACTGTAGGATACATGATTCATGGCCCCCCGTGGCCATGAGGGAGGATTTTTTTTCAAAAATGCAATCCATTTCGCTTAAAAATGCGGGAAAAACAATTAATAAGAAAAATAGTTGAAGAAACAGATCCAGAAAGCATAAATCACTGTAACAGATCAGTAACAAACCAAGCAACAGAGCACTAACAGGTCTGGGTAGAAATCAAACTCAAATTCAATAGGGTGTCATGGATTGCAGCTATACACCAGAGCGGAAATAAAGAGTGGCGTTGTCTGCTAAAGGGAAAAGTGCGGTAGTGACGCACTTTGTCAAAGAGTAAAGAGTGTCAGGATAACAGTAACACACTGTATCTGAAAGGAAAGTGTGACATGTGACCAAAAAGTTGAAAAACGAAGGATTTCTAAGCCAATCAACAGACTCAGGGTTTGAAAACTAAAGCAAATCACACAGTGAATTTCGAACACTCAAATCTATCAACTGGATGTGATCTACCAATTGAAAATTAAACCAGATCTAATGAAAAACAAGGCAAACTATTAATATGTTCCCGAGTGGAGTCGCCAATTTTGTTTGAAGATACTTCATTCATGTGGACAAGGACAAAGCTCTCTAGTCTAAATAATGTAGATCTAGAACAAAACACAATAGAACATATAAACTTTCCTAGATTAATTGAATTGCAAAGAATGTGGAGGAATTACTTACCTGTTACAATTATGGTGATATATACTCGTTTGATGTAGTCTTCGATCCTCAGCTACAAAACAACATACAACAAACAAGTAGGAGCACCATAACAATAATATGCAATATTGATTAATCTAAATAAGTGGTCAAGGAAACAAGTTCTAGAGATTAAACAAAAACAATTTTTGTGGAAATAGTATATATTACTATATCAAAGCAAGTACAAAGGGAAAGATTACAACCATGCTTTGACGTCACAACTTCTTCCAACAAGCTTTTTGCCTCAAAGATCCAACCTTGCTTCTAATAGAGAAGGAAAACTTAGTTCTAAGATAATTTCAACAACATTTGGATGCTCTCACTTCTCCCCCTCATCCCATGAAGGTAAGCTTGAATTTATAGGCCAAAGAGGATAGAAGGAGTTCAAGATTCCATGGAAAAGGTTAGGGGAACATCCCAAAAGGCTAGGGTTTCAACTGCCACCTATGCATATTTGTAGGGATAAGCCTCAATGAGAGATTCGTTCTATAAGACTCTCGAATCTTCTCTTGTTTTAGCCTTTAAACCAACAACGATGCACCCTGTCAAAGAGAAACCTGCATCATTGAGGAGTGACGCATGTTCTATGAAGGGAACATGAGTAAGTGATGCACTCTGTCAATGTGCAGAGTGCATTATCATGAGTATGATGCATGTTGTGAACATGCAAGGTGTGACAGTGCTCCAAAACTAGGAAAACTGAAAGGGAAAACCTCTTCTCAGGTCATTTGGCACTTGACACTTTAGGGATTAGGGTTAATCCAAGGAGACATGCCTCATAACCAGAGTGATAATGAGATTTTGGTATTATAGATGTTGTTAGGTTCATCACGATTGTCACCTTACTTAACATAACATTCCATGTCGGCTCATAACTTATAAAAAAAAGTAATTAAAAATTCAAGTCGGCTCATAAAATAAGAGGGATCCAAGTTATTGAGTTGTATGTATTTTCATAATGTATAAACAAAATTAAGATAAAAAAAATTACACCTCAAGAAATTGGATGCTTAATAGATCTAGATTTAATATGGATCTATGCTGGTTTATTTTATGAGTAGACATGAATTTTTTTAATTAATTTTTATTTTTAATAGTATAGTGTTACTATGTTACGTGACAACATCTCCCTCTAACAACACCTCTCTCTCCATGTAACAATAGTAATAAATTATTAATTTTTATTTTCATTGCACCCATTCCAATAAAGCTTAATAGTATTTTAGAACTTAATATATTATTATAAGTCACATCTCTAAACTATATAAGATCAATTTTTTATATAAAAAAATATTTATTTTATAAAAAACAATTTTAAATATCTCAATATATAAGATCAATCTTTTATATAAAAAAACATATTTATAAAAACAATTTTAAATATATAAATTTTAAACATATTTAAATAATAATAAATATTATGTCGTTGAAGTCTCACATTGTGTGAGATTTCTAGATGTTGGGCTTTCGGATTCATTGTGTATTAGTAACATGGAATATTAATAATAATAAGAATAGATTATTAATTTTTTTATTTTTTTTAACATACACGGTTGAGTAGTTTTGATTATAATAAAAGAGGCAAAAATTACATTGTGCAGAGGGCGGATTTCTCCCATAACAGAGTAGCATCCATCACTCCCTGTTCATCTTTTACAAGCTTATAGCTGATATGATACCTTCCAGATCTATGAAAGCTGTAACACCTAACAAACTATCCAAGAAGGCTAATACAAAAGAAAAACATAACTACTAAGCTGGCTTATACAAAAACTGTAGAGTGAAGCTTTCTAAAAGAGTGCCAAACCTACGAAAAACTACCATCTTGTGAATTACATTGAAACAGTACAAAAAACATATAATCTGAAGGAAAAGCATGTCAAAACCAAAATGCAGAAGGGCCAACCGTTAGACTACTAATGCAGGTCAGTGTCCATGACTGCTCTAGTGGACTCAGCTGTCCCATTCTTGTCAGAACTGAGGTCCACATAATTCCCTGCATGAGCCATGAACTACTTCAGCTTATCCATCTTCTTGCCAAGGTCTGCCATTTCGCCACTGGTGGCACTAGTTTTACGGACTTTGTTACAGTAGCAGAGGCCCAGAGTATCTTCCAAATGTTAAACCTTCTCAACCACCTTGTTGTTCTGAAGCTTGACCTCAACATGCGTTGTTTGAGCCAGAGAGTAGAGCCGGGTCAGGACCATTTTGAACTCCAAGTTCTCATTTCGAATAAGGCGAAACTGAACCTTGAGCTCCTGCATACGGTTCAACATTTCCTTCTCGTTCTTCATATGACCTTGCCTCCCATCAAGACCCTGGAAACTTCCATGCTCGTCGTACCTACGGCAGGATCCAAGCATAGAGTTGTTGTTCTGTTTAGACACCTGGTCGCCCATTGCTTCATCAACCAGCTGGATAGCCCAGCTGCAGGCACCATTGGGGCTTCCAATAGCCTTACTACACCTTAAACATTTCAGATAAACACCAGTCCCTTCCTGCGGGCGTCCAATAATATGGTGCTCCATATTCATACACAGAAACAACGCAGAGATGAGGGAAAACAAATTCCAGACATAGGAAGAACAAAAACCGGCGAGGAAGTGAATACAATCAAGCTCCATCCCATCCCGTCTTAAACCGGTCCACTATCTTCACATGCCGACCAACTGGCAATCCAGCAGGCAGCCATTAATGCTAGAGTGAGTGGAAATACTTCGAAGATCAAGGTGACCGTTGAAAATCTTGGTTGAGATTCCAAAAACCAAACAAAGATATATCCTATAGTTTGAAACCAAATTGAAAAGAAGTATCTTTGTTGAATTGTGGATAGTCATGAATTTATGAAGAGGCCTTAGGCTAGGGAATCCAGACATTTTCATAAATGACATTGTCGCAGTCGAGAGAGCCATAGGAAAGCCCAGCTCCTTTGTTGGCCATGGCATCTACTTGCCCATTTAAGCCTCTCAGGGCATGGAGGAAGGTAACAACATTGAATTCTTTGTTGAAGCTGTTTAGAAGATGATGCATCTTATTGGAGGGATTCTTCCTTCTGGTGACGATTGGCTTCTCTAATGACGATCAGTGAGTCTCCAATTACCGTCAAGCTCTCGATGCTCAGGTCTATAGCTATCTCCAATTCTTTGATGAGACCGAGCCATTCCGCTCCGTTATTGGTCTTCCTCCCAATGCCCCAAGCAAACTCTTTCTGCTTGTTCCCCCTGGAGTCGAAGATTACTCCCCCCGCACCTGCCAACCCTGGAGATTATTAATTTTTATTTTCATTGTACGCATTTCTAGTATTTTGGAATTTAATATATTATTAGAAATCAAATATGTAGATAAATCTTTTATATAAAAAATATTTATTTTATAAAAATAATTTTAAATATATTCAAATAATAATAAATATTTTGTAGTGTGTCAATTGATAGAAAGAGCTTTTCAAGTTAAAAAATATTTTTTTAATATTTAATCATAAAAAATTAAATTTATTAAATTTTAGATTATAACATTAGTTTCTCACTAATCTTATTAACTTTATTTTTGAAATAATATTTATTTCCCAATAACATGAACTTGATTTATTTAAACAATGTTTAACAAATTTTTAATTAATTTGATTTATTTAAACCAACACTTATTTAAAAATACTCTAAACATGTTAAGCTTGAAACATTTTCATGTTATGATATGAAAACTTTGAAACGCAACACAACCACATCCCAACGTCACCTTTTATTTTTTTAATTAAACTTTATCTGCCGCTAACATAGATCTACGTGAATGAAAAAATATTGGTCTACGGTAGGAAGTTTGGGGTCCCCCACCTTTTGTTTTTTTAATCAAATTGTGCCAAAAAACAAAATATTCCCGGGCAACATTTTCTGCAATCGATTGAGTTTTTTAATCAAATTGTTGCAAAAAACAAAATATTCCCGGGCAACATTTTGTGCAATAGATTGAGAGATTGATATTTTGAAGGTTGATACAGTAACGTCACTTCCAGTTTCATTAAAAAAGTCCATATGTTAATCCAAATATATCAATATTACCCATCCCATCGGATTAAAAACTCCAAATTAACCCATCCCATCACCAGCCAGGGTGGACCAGCCCATGATCGTGGCTACAGCCTACCGACTCTCTGCACAATTTGTCTTTGTAGGATCGGAGTCGTTGAATACTAAGCACGTGGGCGGGAACGAGTAGCAAACTGACACGCAAACTTACGTACAGTCCCACCCATTACCGCTGGATCGGATCTTCAATCTTATCCTGACTGTCTCCCTCTTGATAAGATTTCCGTGTAGTCTTCGCAAATCATCCCCGCCGCCCCAAAATTATTGAACCCCCCCGTTACCTCTTTATAAGACCCTGAACCATCCCGTTTCGTTCTACAGGGTGGCGGATCTGCGTGTCGCACTTTTTTCCGTTTTTCATTCTTCAATCTTTGCTCCTGTTTCAGCATGGATCCTTACAGGGTAGAGGACATTTTCTTTCCATTGCTTTTTTTAAAGTGCAGTTACTTTTATGTTCATGTTTTCACTGTATTTTTAAAGTTTAATTTGCAGCTATGCATTTAATACTGCTACTGTTAGATTATGATAAATTGAATTAAGTGTTGGATATACTTTTATGTTATTTTTGGTTTCTAATATACAAGTTACAGCAATGCATTTAAGATTGTTGTTATAAGATTATGAACAAATGGATTAATTATTGAATCAGATCTAACTATGGATTAATTATTGAATCAGATCTAACTATGGATTGATTATTGAATCAGATCTAACTATTCATATCATCGCAGCAGTATTAAAATACTGCTGCAAGTTGCATATTGAATGTCCATTCTTTTTAACTGAAGTAAAGTACTGTTGGATTTAATTTAGATTAAATTAGGTTGAAAGCTTTTCTTTTGATTTCAAATTGAAGTTCAGTGATTTGAACACTTTTTTCAATTTTTATCTGGAACAAATCTAAACATTCCATGATTTTGCTGATTACTTGATGAGTTGCTTTTTTCCATTTGGCTCTGTCTGTGACAGCATCGACCATCAAGCGCCCACAATTCACCTTACTTGACAACCAACCAGGGAGCACCAGTCTGGAATAATAACTCTTCCTTAACCGTTGGACCGCGAGGTAATCTGCACAACATTCACATGTGGCAAAACTTATGCACCAGACAAACTTGTCCTCTGGTAAGGCCTGTGAAGTTTGAGCTAGATCCAACTGTGGTGCTCGCTTCACAAATCTGTCAGGTGCATAAGTTTTACCTTCAAAGACCATGAACATTAAGCATCAGTAACACTTCTCACGTTCCCCGACGTTCCCCGAGGCAACTGTGGGAGAGACGTTGGATGTTGTCATCCAACTGCACTCCCACGGGGAACTCGAAAAGTCCCACTGATGCTTAAGTTTAGCCCTTCACATCAAATGACCTGCAGCAAGTTAGATAATGTTAACGCTTGATAATCAAAAGTGTTAACACGTCTATGATTTATGATCTTACTCATTTTATACCATGGTATGGTGCAGGTCCTGTTCTGCTTGAAGATTACCATTTGATCGAGAAGTTTGCAGCGTTTGACAGAGAACGAATTCCTGAGAGGGTTGTACACGCGAGAGGGGCGTCTGCAAAGGGTTTTTTCGAAGTAACCCACAACGTCAACAATCTGACCTGTGCAGATTTCTTGAGGGCTCCTGGCGTTCAGACCCCTGTGATTGTCAGGTTTTCTACTGTAATACACGAACGTGGGAGTCCAGAGACTCTCAGAGACCCCAGGGGTTTCGCTGTCAAGTTTTACACGAGAGAAGGAAACTTCGACATAGTTGGTAACAATATTCCCGTTTTCTTCACTCGTGATGCCATTCAGGTAATTATTTTCTGCATATAAACTCTCACCCTGCCATACTTTTGTTTTTCCAGTTACAATTGCGTTTAGGAAGCTGTTATTAATGATTAGAAAGTAAGTCCAAGTGCTAATTTAGCGGATGGTTTGGATGTAGTAGTTTCCGGATGTTATTCGAGCTCTGAAGCCCAACCCCAAAACCCACATTCAAGAACCATGGCGCTATCTGGATTTCATGTCCCACCTTCCGGAGAGCTGTCTTACATTCCTGTATTGGTTCGATGACTGGGGAATCCCTTCTGACTACCGCCACATGGATGGCTATGGCGTTCACACATTTAAGGTCAGCCTTTCTTTATCTATGATATCACGGTCTTATGATCTACGCTTCAATTCTATAAAAATATCCGATTTGTGTTTCCCAGCTCCTACATAGCAAGCAATAAAGTTATAAACTATGCATGCTTTAATTGTTGAATGCAGCTGCTTACCAGAGAAGGTAGAGAAACCTACTGCAAGTTTCATTGGAAACCTACATGTGGATTGAAGTTTTTGCTTGACGAGGAAGCTGTGATCGTGGGAGGTACCAATCACAGCCACGCTACCAAAGATTTAAATGATGCCATAGCTTCGGGAAACTACCCTGAATGGAAGCTCTATATCCAGACTATGAATCCAGCAGATGAGGATAAGTTTGACTTCGATCCTCTCGATGATACTAAGATTTGGCCGGAGGATCTATTTCCCTTGCAGGTATTCTGGTTAATTAATGCATGACAAACCTGTTTCCCTAGTTGGTATCTACAGAAAAGACAAACACTTATTTATACCATTAATGGCTGATTTGTGTTTTATGGATTTTTGGGGGATGATGTTGTTGTGCAGCCTGTGGGTCGGTTGGTTTTGAACAAGAACATTGACAACTTCTTCAATGAGAATGAGATGTTAGCATTCAATCCGGGTGCCATCGTTCCTGGCATATACTATACCAACGACAAAATGTTTCAGACTCGAACGTTTGCATATGCAGACACACAGCGCCACAGGCTTGGCCCAAATTACATGCAGATTCCTGTGAATGCACCCAAGTGTCCTCATTATAACAACCATCGTGACGGTTCCATGAACTTTGTTCACAGAGATGAGGAAGTATATCATCATCATTAACCTTACTACTCATCCCCATTGCCATTACACTATTTTGTATTAGATCAAAAGGGCATAATAATTGGCAGTAATTTAGACTATATTCATTTTTCTTAGCCAGAGCCAGCATTAGGGAAGGAGTAGATCTTTAAATGGACATGCAAATACTGACCGGGAATATATGAACCCCGCTGTGTGTAGGTGGATTACTTCCCGTCACGATTTGATACAGTTCGGCCTTCTGAAAAAGTGCCAATTCCTTCAGATGTTATCAGTGATCGGAGGATTAAGGTAACGTATACAAAACTTTTGTAGGTGGTTGGAAGCTTGGAATAGTTTATGTGGTTTAGAAGCCATGACAAATCTTGGGGAATTTCTTTCACAGACTGTCATTCCGAAAGAAAATAACTTCAAACAGCCAGGGGATCTCTTCCGGACATGGCCACGGGACAGGTAGGAACTTACATTGCTATTTGTGCACACATTTGATATATAAACTCTGTAATCCTGTAATTGTAAAACAAACAACTTGAAAATGTTGGTCCTGTAGACAAGAGAGATTCATCAAACGCTTCGCTGATGTGGTCTCTGATCCGAAAGTAACCCCAGAGATCAGGAGCATCTGGCTATCATACTGGGCTCAGGTATGGTTTCATATTTCTATTTGTTTATGATCAATATTCTGATAAGTAAAAGGATGAATGCAGGGCAGTAAATCACAGTTTCTCATTATTATTAAGGATAACTAATGACATCTACTGTAATCTGGATGGGCAGTGTGACAGGGGACTTGGCCAGAGGTTGGCTTCCCGTCTGGGGATGAAAGCTTTGCTGTAATCAGATCACGCAGACACTGTACATGCACTGATACTGCTTCGTGTTGTTTGAGTATTTTGGTATATTATGATATAAAAATCATAAGGTGGTACGGGTGTTGTTACGGGTGCCAATCATGGTATATTATATATTTTGTATTTTGTCAAGAAGGATTGAAATCTCAAACACTGAGTACGTCTCAATCGAAACAATCTCAAACGCTGAGGTCTCAATTATTGTCATTGGAAGCTGATAGTGTGGAAAATAAAGGTTTTTAATCACTGTGAGGTCTCAATTATTGTCGTTGGAAGCTCATAGTGTGGAAAAAAAAGGTTTTTAATCACTATTATATTCCTAGCTCAGTCTCTTATGAATAAGAAAATTGTTAAATTATTAGGTGGGTCTTCTCAGATTGCAATCTTGTTTTTCTTAAATGTTGAATGTCTTTGTGTTGTTTAATTAATATTATTTTAATGAAAAATCTGAAATTTTTAAATATATATATTTTTAATGTGATTATAATCCAAATAAAAATAAAACTTTATTATGGTTTTGATAGTAAAGAAGTTATGTTATTAAATAATGAAATTATGAAAATTTATATGTACCATTAAATATGTTATATAGAAATTAATTTTATTATTGATATTTTTGTCATAATTTTTTTTAATTGAGTTGTTTAGCAACCCATTTCATTCACGGGTTATGATCATTAGGTTGGCAATATTCATTTATTTTGATATTTTGATGTTTTCATGTTGTACAAAAATATTTTATGAATTAAATTAAGAAAGTTAATTATTAATAATACTATTATTTTGATTGTATTTATGTTTTAATAGCTAATTTAAAATATTTTAACTTAATATTTTTTGAGCTTGTGGTAACTACTACTCATATAGACTTTTGGTAATGGTTCTTATTGGCTGACCTTAAGGGAACTTGGCTTGGCTTGAGTGGAGCTGCCATTGAATGGAACAATTACACCCTTTCTTTAAATTCCGCAGGCTATAAATTGACATTGGAAAATCATAAGATTATCTGGAAAGGAAATGAGAGCACTAGTTTCGTGACTACTAAGTCGGCCTACAAAGCAATCATAAAAAGAAAGTGTATATTCCCAAAACACTAGAGAATATGGTAGTGGAAGATTCCCTTAAAACTCATGTGCTTTTTGTGGTTTTTCTTACAAAATCATTTGAAGAATTGGGAAAATTTAATTTTAAAAGGCTGGTCAGGGCCCATTTGGTGTGTACTATGCAAAACCAGTATTGAAACTTCAAGACACCTCTTGGTTGATTGTGGATTCACTCAAGATCTTTGGAAGATGTGCTGTTTGGCTTTCAATATTGATATGTGTTGGGGAAAATATGATTTTGACACAAGTCTACTTTGCTGGATCAAAAATTGCAAAACTTTTTCCACTCTTTCGGTATTTGTCTCATGGACTATTTGGCATATCCGAAATCGGACATTTTTTTATGATTATAGTCCAAATCTGCAACATGCATATCTTATAGCTCTCAAGCTTCATCATACTTATAAATAGGAATCCGAGGTTCAAAAGATTAGAAAGATTGGACTTTTCTCTCTTCAGTATTCAAATCCAGTAATTTTCTTTGACAGAGCAGCTTCTAATGGTTAGTGTGCAGCAGGTGGGGTTATTTATTTGAATCATGATCATTATTTTACCCTATGTCTCAACTATGGTAATGGCACCAACATGAAAGCAGAACTTTTGGCTTTATGGTGTGTCATCAAGGTGGCAAATTGCTTTGGGATTGTAGTTTTAATGGTCTTTGGTGATTGCAGAGTCACAATTAAATGGGCATGTGGTGAGTTCAATCTGAAAGTGTCTTCATTATTCCACTGGTGCAACAGGACAAGACAATAATAACCCGCACAAACACTATCTCCTTCCATCATATCTATCGAGAACGCAACTCCATGGCAGACAAGCTATCAAAGCAGGCGCTGGATGGTATTGAAGGATTTTTAGTTTGGGAAGAATACTGGGTTTCTTCCTACCAAGATTCAGGAAATCTGTACTTTTTCTGAAAGTTTTGATGCATTCCTGTAGCACTTCATGACTTTTCAGTTTTTTGGGACTTTTTTTGGGTCGGCAGTTTATTATAACCCAAGCATTTTAGTACTTGTTTGGATATATTAGTCTTTCTGATAGACTCTCGGTCACTATATGGTGATTATCGTTGTACTGTTTGATTCATGTTGATGAATATCAATGGTATGTTTTTTTCCACTGAAAAAAAAAAGAACCAATAACAATGCCATGTTTTCTTTACTTGCACAACTAACACTTAATGACATGTGTTTCCTCTTTAGAGGTCACGTTCAATTTGACATTTGACTTGTGACTTTAAAAATACATTATTAAATTATTACTATTATTTAACTTTTTGACTCATTCCTAAAAACCAATTTTTAGATATCCCTTAGTATAACAAACTTGTATCACCCTTTCAATAATGTACCATACTAAGGAGAATAACAACATTTCCTTGGAGATATTGGAGATAAAGAAACATTTTTCTAACCATGTATAATTTCCTTTCATTAACTAAATATATAATAAGGAGGAAATCAACATCTTAGAAGCATGGGTAAACATAGATAATTTGGTTATTAGTGTTTTTTTTTAATAAAAAAAATTGGTTTGAATTGAGTAAAAAAGTGATAGCAAGACCCAATCCATGGATAGTACAAGATTTATACAAATTTGAAAACTTAGAAAAACTTTGATAGGCCATTGCCTAGGATTAATGACCTGATCCATATCTTATGCTTTCAAAATCCACTAATATATTGTCTAGTATATATTGTTCCAAGAGTATCAAACAATGAAAAAAAATATTAATTACATTTCAATAGAGATTAATGCTCATCATAAGAACTAGCTATAAATTCAATATGCAAATGTTGAACCTAAGTATTTTGTGCTATATTCCAAAGGACCAAGCACAGGTTAGGGTTGGGGAACCAAGAGTTCTACACAAAATTTGGCGAATTCCAACAAACGAACCAACAACTCTTCTAGAACATTCATTGTTGCTTCCAACTCTGATTTTTCCTTTATCCCAATGATTGAGAATTGGACCTCAACTTCCCATTCATTTAGGTGTTGCAAATAGTCTTGCATCACCTAGGTTTGGACTATCTAGTGGATTAGACTAGTACTAGACACACACCCTATCCTTGAACACATGTTGGATTTCTTGGGCAATGAAGGAGAAGGTCACTTTATGTTTTCTTTTGTTGCTACAAGTGGCTTGACATAACTTCCAAAACTCCTCTTCCAAAAAAAAATTGAAAACATTGTGGATCCATTCTAGTAAAGGGGGAGATGAGACACTGCTCCACAATGAATATTTGTTAGGTAGAGAGTCACCACCTAATACTGAATAAGACATTGTGGAGAGGGAGGAGGTGCTGCATGGGGATATGATTTCTAGATAGAGTTGAGGATGTTGCCATGGACAATGTCAACTCTAGCAAGAAAGGAACTCCTTGGCCCTTAAATGTCTCCTCGGTGCAAAACAATGATCAATGAAGGAGGATCTAAGCTATATGGAGGAGAATGAGGTTGACAATGTTGAGGGAAATGATGAATAGGATATATGACATAGCATGCATGAGGGTGGAGGAATGATGGAGGGGCCTTGAATGCCCCTCTAAAATGATTAAATTGATACAACAAACATTAACAAAGGGAGCTAGTGAATAATCTGACCCCTTTTTCTCCAAGTGGTGATAATCATATATAATATAAGTGCATGGAGGCTCCCTCCAAACCAATTGTATTCAACATACCTTTTCCCTTAATAACTCCTTTGTTCACCACCTCATTAACATCATAATTGTTTGTTGAAAGAGATGATTACGAGAATCGATTGCTTCAAAAAGTATTTTTCTCTTAGAATGAGTCCATATAGAGCAAGATATGTATCTCTCCATTACATTCTTAATGTGTAGATGATTAAAGAAGAGTCTCCAAATAACAAGTTTATATTATTCCTTGTCATTTTGGCGAGAATTTTTAATCCTTGGAAAATCATCTACCCTTAATTTCATATTGGTGATTTCACTACTCCCTAAAGAAAACCTAAGTTATTGATACATCCTCCATAATCCAATAGAAGCCTCTCAAAGTTCTTACCATATTGATTATGAGTATTTTAATTAATAGATAATTAATTATTTATAATTAAAATTTTCATTTTCATTTATAATTAATTATATTTATTCAAATTTAACTTTATATTAATACTATATCAATAAAATGTACATGATCTTTATATAAGAATTTTTTTGTTAATTTGTTAACTCATTAGAAATTAATCATCTATTAAAAATCACAACCAATAATATAAATTAAAAATAAACTCACTATATAATAATCAAACATTTCTTAAAAACATAAGAAAATACAACCAATGATATAAGTTAAAAATAAACTCACTATATAATAACCAAACATTTCTTAAAAGCATAAAAAATTGTTGAAGTGCCCAACTATGAAGGAAATGAGTAAAATTAGCAATAATTAAACATTATATTTTTCTTCTCTTAATGAAAATACTACTACCACCCATTCTTATTTAAAAAAATTATAGTACTACCCATTCATTTTCATCTTCTCAACGCAAGAGAAGGATGTAATCATTACACTATTGACAACGAAACTCGATCCGATTCGAATAATGTTAGGTGTTAACTCAAACCAACTCATATACTCCACCATGGGTTCAAAAGTTTTGGGTTGGATTCATTACATTTTGAAAACTTTTGGAGAAAGGAATTTTCAATTTCATAATATAGTTATATGGATTATCCATAACACCCATGGAATAATAGTTTATTCGATACATATGTGTCGTTGAATAAATTGCAAAAATGCTCACTTTTAAATTTTTTACTAATATTTATTATTTTAAATAAATAATTAAATAATTAATTTTATTAACTTTATAAGAATTATAGGATTCAAGATGATGATTGATGTCAACCAAGGTAAATAGTCCATTCAATGTAGCTTGGGTTGTTGGGAGGAATGTTTGTTACCCTATCCACCCATGTTCAATTCTTGTAAGTGATATGATGCTCTTGTTGAGCCCCTATGTATTGACTTTGTAATTGTTTGATTAGACATGTAATTTTGGCCATACTTTGATTCTCCGGAATAGTAGGTATTGACATATTTCCCGATAGATGTAGCCCTTAAATAGTTTTTGAGGGAGAGCAAAAAAAACTATTTTTAATCATATACATTTTCTTAATGTATTTCAATTTTTTTCCTACCAGTAGTCTTACATCTAACGATTGCTCGCACTCAAAATTTGAGTAAACATACAAGGAGATAAATTGAAAATACATCCCCGAGGGGTAGCTCACTTGGTTAGAGCTTTCAAGTCCAAGACCGAAGTAGTCGAGGTAGGAGGTTCAAATCTCTAGGTCATTTGGGGTCAAGCTCCCAAACCCGGAGCCGACAGGGTGAGGCCCCTTTGGGTGCCCCCCCGAGAATTATTACCATGGATGTAGCGATCCCTCCATATTCCGGGGCTATGAACCACATGAAAGAAGATAAATTAAAAATACAATAAAAAAATATTTTTTTCCTTTCCATACAAAAATTAACTCTTATTTTATTATTTTTTAGGAGATCCATTTTAGACCTCAACTTCTTTCTCTAATAGATGTTTAATACTTCTCATATTGAATTCTTGATCCCTGATCGAAGTGTGTACTAAACATTGGATAATGCTCCTTAGAAATTTTCTTCGAGATAATGGTCAAAGTAGTTAAATGTGTTTTCACCACATAAATTGAAATCTGTGTTTGCTACTTAAGAGATTTGATTGGGTTGGGAATCATATACAATCACACTTAAGAACAAATAAATATAAAATCTATGGTTCAAGTTGTTAATGGAAATGAAGCTTGAAAAATCATCTCATATTTATTTGGATTATTGATAGTGCTCCCCAAGATTTAAACCTCAATATGAAAACTCTTCTCACCACTACTCCTCATGTGGCTTAGATAAAAGGAACCTTTTGTGGTGAATAGTATTTGAAAGCATTAGGAGGCACACTAGGCTTCATTGGCAATGAGATCCTCTTCAATCAAGGCTCTCTTTTAATGATAGTATCTTACAATAGTTCCACAAGGTCCTATTCAATAATAAGCCGCTCGTTGAAATAACTTAGTTTGGCTTGCACAATATAAGTAATTTAGTTGATCGGAAAGGAATTTCTAAACTTCAGGTGGCACATTTGGAGCAAATTATGGATTGATTGGGTTCGAGAGATGATTTGTGGTTTTCTGTCTATCTCTTTCACCCATATTTATAGGGAACTTGAAATCAACAGGAATATTTTTATCAAAATATGCTATTGGGCCTTTGGATGGCTTTCTCTTTTTTTAGGACATTGTCGATAATAGTGGGGTGGATTCAGACTCTTTATTTGTTTTTTAAAGACTTCTGGCTTTGCTTGGTTGATGGTTTTTTTGTCTTTCTATATTGGACTGGTTGTATCCCTTGGGGGAAATGTTATGTTTTTATATGAGTGCTTCCCTCATTGTAAATATGTTTTGGTTTAAGATAGCCTCTGGATATGATCTCTGTAACTTTGATTATATATATAATAACAAGTTACTACTTTTTCAGTTTTGAAAAAATGTATCGGAAAAGATGGCCAACCTTGAAAGAAGAATTTTGGTTGTTTGATCCTAACATGTTAGGAAAGGATTAAAAATTTTCCTTGACAATCTCTTAATTAAAATTAGATACAAGCTCTTATGGAGGAGCTTGTGTTGGAACTAGTATAAGGCGTTTAATAGATAAAAAAGCCTACAATTCATTATTATTGGCTTTGTTTAAAGTCATTTCTTGGCATCATGGTAAACAAGATATGTAATCTCAAGTTTAAGTAGAGGGTTGGGATGCTTTGAATGGCTCTATATTAAAGTATTTCATTAATCTAAAGACAATATGTTTATCTCTAATGTTGGAAGGTCTTGCCTAAGTATATCAATTCCAATATTTGGGAATCTCTTAACTAAGTGTGTTCTATGTTGAAATAATTCAAACTATATTCAAACATGTGTTTCAGTATCATGCCTTTGATCAATGATCCTGGAAATGACTCTTAGATTCTTAAAAAGAAAATGGCATAGGGAACAAGCTTCCATGGCCATTTAATGATGAGCATATTAGTAGTTTCTTTGTATAGTTATTTTTTTCTTATTTGGTTGAAAATGAATGTTTGTTTTTTAAAGGTGTTAAAGATGATAGAAATATCACTTAATTTAAAACAATGATTGAATTTTTGCTAATTTGCACATACATTATGAAAGTTAAGTCCAATAACTTTTAACTAATATATAATTAATATATAATAATAACTAATATATAATAGTAGCTAATATCCTAACTTATATACCCATTCATCTTTTAGGTAATATATGACTCATATATAATATATAATAGTAATAGTAATTAATATTATAACAATATATAATAGTATTATATTATAATAATACTATACACCTTGAAAAGTTGGGTTCAATAACTTTTAACTAATATCATAACGGACAGTTTTTGATAAGTCGAGGGCATAAAAAAGGAGCTCGATTGAGCTTTTGTTAAGCCCTTGATTGAGCTTTTAAATGCTTGATTGAGGGCTTAATGAAGCACTCGATCGAGCTAATCATAAAATCTCAATTGATCCTTTTATTAACACTCGATCAAGTTGTTGTCTTGATCGAGGGTTTGAGAAAACCCTCGATCAAGAGAATAGGTCGATCGAGCGTTAAAGTCTCAATCAAGACATTATCTCAATCAAGACATTAGTTCAATCGAGATTCTGGAAACTATTATAAAATGCGCAATGGTTTATTTTCGATTGTGTTATTGTTTGAAGTCTCAATCGAGCAACAAAAATTGGCTCGACCGAGGGTTTGTGAGCTCAACTGAGTTTCAACTTGTTAACAACAACCACTAACAAGGAGCCCCTCATGTTTCCATGGCCTCCAGATGGCGAGGTAGGCTTGGAAACTCTTAAACCCTTAAAAAAATAGTTATATTTTTTGTTTAAAATTTAATTTTTGTAAATTAGTTAGTGTATTTTAGAAAAAAATGTAAAACTTTTTATTTTCATTAATTCAGTTTTATAAAATAAATTTACATAGTTTTGTTTATTTAATAATTTAATTTAGATTTAATTTTTTAATTGTGTTTTATAATTTAGATTTAGGTTTAGTTTTTTCAATTGTGGTTTATAATTTTTTTTTTATTTTTAAATTATGTTTTATAATTTAAATTTAGATTGTGTGTGTGTGTAAAATAGAAAAAAAAATTAGAACTTAAAATTCTAGGATTATAGAGTCAAAGTTAAATATACCTAGTTCTCAAAAAACAAAATAGTGTTAATGTATCCAATAAGTGGAGATGGATTCCTTGGAATTCAGTGTGTGTTGGTTTAAGGTATTGTCTTTTTGTCTTAGATGCATGCAAGGTTAACTTAGAGCATGTTATACAATTTGACGAGAACCCAACATTGTTCTCATTTTTTGGGGGGTCAATTTTAGTAGCTGTTTTTATCTCTGTTTCAAAAAGTGTGTATACTGGTAGCACCATTTTTTTGTGATTTTGAAACTTCTTGGTCAAAAGAAAAATATAAATTTTATTTACAAGGGCCATTTTCCAAACTCTACAAAAAAATCTACATTTAATAACTAGTTATAGTAAAAAAATACACACATTTTTGAATTTTTGTAAGATTTAGAAGCTAGTTAGAACGAAAAATATATGCATTTTCAAAGGCTTTTCATTAAAGTTTTATCTTAAAGAAGTCATTTTTTGGGCAAATTTCTAAACAAAATGAGAAAAAAAAGACATTTCAAACCATTTTTCAACTATTCTCTGCTATTTGATGTATAAAAATGATACTCTTTAACATTATTTTCCATAAAGTGATAATTCACATAAACTCAACAAAACGTATACCATATATTTCTAAATAGCATATTAAAAACATAACACTTATTCTCAAAATAAAATCTTCAATTCAAAACATTACAAAAATATCTTATCAAAAATTTGTCAACTTTGACATTTTCCTCAACGATATGAAACTAATCAACAATACCATGCATCCCGAAATCTTCATCGAAATTGTCATTTTCTGCTGGTTGGATCTCTTCCTGGACCTCAATGTGTTCTTCCATTGGGTCCTCTACTTTTGCAAAATGCCCAAAGTGATCTTTTCCAAACATCCCTTTCAAAGGAGGCTGAGGCTCTTTTGACATCTTTTCCACAAGTGACTCACTAAATTCTCCTTTCTTCAAACCAACTTCCTGCATTTCATATAGAAGAAATTTCATAGAATTAATTCTTTGCTTGATATAATTGCACTGTAGTAGATAATTATCAATGGATATCCCTTTCTCGCGACCAATTTATAGCCCTTGGGATATGTTATAGGGTGCCCATAGCATAGCCCAAGGGCTATGCATTGGGCGCACCATTGCATAGCTCGTGGGATATGAAATGGGCCTCCCAAATGGACACCCATTGCATATCCCATGGGCTATGCATTGGGAGCCCATTACCGATGATTTATTGCGTGTTGATGTTGAAGTGGTCAAGAGAGACCGGTGTTTCCTTCAGCAATTTGATCTTATGGTTTGTAATTTTGACCAGATCTAATGAAGTGTGGTCCCGATTCAGATATGGTTTCCTGTGCGAAGCAAGGGTGGGTTTTTCCCTCGTATGATGATTCTTATCGGTTCGGAATTAATACCGCATCATCTTTTAAGAAAGAAATTTTGTTGGTATGGAAGAAAAGAATCCTAGCTGTGAAAACTTTGTTTGTATTGCATTACATGAATATTGAAAAGAAGTTGACAAATGTAGGCCATGAAAATATTCTTATCTACCTTAGAAGAACATTTATCAATCATATTGAAAAAGATGTGACCAAATCTTGCTTCAAAACGCTCAAATTAAGTCCATCTATTGCAATGATGCGAAAAGAGACTAAGAGTTTTGAAAGTTCTAAAGAAGGTCAACAAGAACAGGTCAAATAATTTTTGTTCACTGAGAAAGTTTTTTCTATTGACATAACAAGATGTGTTGTTGCGCCTCCGCATTTTCAATCTCGAAAATTTGATGAGGAGGTCTTGGCAAAGATGGTTTTATCTCTTCTCTCAACTTTTACAATAACATTGAGAGATGCTATTCTACTGCCTTTCGATCAGGAGATCACATTGGGATTTCTTCCTGGAAATGAAGACAAAATTAATTTTCCTTCATTAATTATATATATATTGGATGGGTAGCATACTATTTATGTGCAGAAAAAAATCATTAAAAATGATAAATATCAATCGGTCCATTCAAGGTATCAGCATCGAACAACTGATCTTCTACATAAAGATGTTCCTCAACACATTATCAGCAGATTATGCAAACAACAAAATTTATTAAACAAGGAATTTGCAGACACTCCATTCATTTATCAAGTTGTAAAAGCAAGGGAGAAATGGATATCATGCGATAGGCCATCCCGCTTGGGAAAGGGAAACACTTACAGTGATGATTGGCAGGTATAGAGTTTTTCTTCTTATCAATCAAATTATTTAGATTGCTACCTATGTTATGAAATTAGCAAATTAAATATTATCTTTAATTTTATATGTTTGCAGTCTTTCCAAGGTGAATGTATGGATATCTTTGTTGTTCAAACAAAGGACAGCCTTAAAGACAAGATAACTCTTGTTTTGACATTGGATCCAATGTGGAGTAAATGGATGTTTGTATTCGATCTTTACAAAAGTAGTTCCTTGCCATGCTCACCCAAGAGTATCACTCAGGTTGATTTTGTTCAGAATAAAATAAAGAATCATGGATCTAATTTTTTTAAACCAATGTGTGATCTTGATGAAGATGAATTGACCACTATGGAGGACAATATAATCAATGGATCGGTTTGGTTGAGCACATCAGTCGACAAAAATGTTTGCGCAGATACTTTATATCAATATTGCAAACGAATCAAGGATGAGAGGTCAACCAGGCATTCGATCGTTGAATATTTCAAAGTTCATGATGTTCAAATTTTTTTATCGCAGATTATCACTGTCGGTAATGTCATTGAAATATATAAAATTTCCCCAAATCATCTCGAGAAAATATGCAGTATTTTATGGTCTGAAAAACAAGCAAAATCTTTGGGTAAGAAGAGAGAAAAAATTTGAAGAGGATAATGGTACCAAATTACCAAATGATGATGAGAAAATATTGAACATATATATCAATAAAGAGGGGATGGGTATTTCCATTGACGTCATCAAAGATAGTTCACAGTTTGCTTGTCAATGTTGTTATTCTGCATCTTTGGTCAACACACTAAGATCCATTGCATTTTTTGGTGCGACAATCAGCTGTGAATTTGTTGTTGTTGATATGTGTAATTGTGATAGTCCCTAGATAGAAGAAGATATGCTTACGTTGTTTTACTACTTAGAATCAAATGAAGCGGCATGTGCTTGTATTTTTTTAGTAGATATGGAAAACTCTTGTATGATTTATAAAGCTTTCACACTTTTCAACAAGAAATAAAAAAAAGGTAACGCAGAATTCTACCAAGGGAGTTTATAGATATTTCTCCAAGGACTTATTTATAGGAGGGCATGTGCAAGCTAATGAGGGTCACTTTTGGCCCGTTAGATGCAATAAAAAATGAAAAATCAGGAATCCCTCAACTTACTTCATTTTTTTGACATTCTTTCACAAGATATCTTGCATCGAGTAAAAAAGATGAAACGTAGGAAATTGAGTCACGTTTCCGAATATATAAGTTTTAAGTATTGAAAATCTACATAACTATGTCAAATTTCATGTTTTCTAACAGTCACTTTTTATTTTTTAGGCAAATGGTAAGGTATATGTTTTTGTGGTTGCAACCTTTCAATGCCTAAATGACGGTTTCGGGATACAAAAATTGGTAGACATGTATAGAACCCGTAGCACTAGTGCAGCACTATTTTTCCAAAATTAAATGTTTAATTTTTATTTTTTTTTGAATTATGTAAGTGATCAAACCTCGAGAGCGATACGTAAAATGTGGGTGCATCCTTTGAAGGTCTTAATGTAGTTATTTCAACTTGGATTTTTTATAGCATGTAGACGTTGGTGTCTTCTAGTGCAGCATACAATTTTTTTTAAAATGGTTGTGAAATGAAAAAGTTACAGAATAAACACTAACAATATGTTTTTTGACCAACGGAGTGATGAAACAAGAAAATTAGGAAATAAATAGAAAATCTCAATATTTTTTTTTTAAATTACATATTTGGAATCTGCATAAAAAATTCTATCTATGCCTAAAATTTCGTCAATAATGGTCATGTATGTCATGCTGTAGAGAGCGGTGAAAAACATGCATATTTAGGTGCAAAATTTCACCTAAAGGGTCCCTCAATTTCGTGCACAAACCCAGGATTCTCTCTTATACAGTGTTGGCTCATTGGAAGGGATGAGGATAATTTTTCTACTTTTCAAATGGATATGGATTGGAAGGTTGAGGGCCTACTAATGATTTATTTACCTGTTACCAAGGTTAACAGTGATAGTTCGAGAAGCCATGTTTTTGCAAAAGAAAGGACATAGGAATTATTGGATCACATAGTTTCTAGATAGGTCTCTTCTCGAGGTACAGTTCTTTCGTTGTACGTAGTAGGTAGAGTTCATTGTTCATTGATCAGGTCGCCAGATAGAATTTATATTTATATTTTAGAGATAGTACAACAAGAGCTATTTATGAACAATTTCTATCATGAATTGGGTATAAACCAAGGTATTTGTATTAACATTTTCGGATGTCTTATTTCATTGTATTTTACTTTTCTCGGTCGGTTATGTTCAATAAATTCTTCAAATTCCTATTCTACTGCAGCTTCAAATAAAGAGCACACTCAGGTATTGTCCAATAAAATTATACTATCCCATGATGACCCTGAATGCGATAGGGAATCCACAAAGAACTACCAAACTGTAGAACAATATGGACAAGAAGGTAAAAATTTATTTATCAATCATCCTGGTTAAATTAACTAAATTATGAATGAGGATAGTGACCATGAATACTCGCAAAAAATTATATAAAATGTATACCTTCAAATTTCCAGGTCAAGATGATTGCTTTGCTATTCAACATGTGGATCATCCACAACCAGAGCGGGCATCGACGATGTTCGTGGATATTAGCCAACAAATCACATTTGATAATAATGAACCAGGTGAGAGCTTGAATAATAATGAACCAGGTGAGGGCTTGGATAATAATGAACCAGGCGAGGGCTTGGTGTCAAAACGCGGTATCTCCAACAATGTTACTTACCATTCAAATGTTGGCCTGCCATTGACAGGTAAAAGACAAAGAATATTTCTACTTAAATTGATAAAACAAATTTATTCTGAAATATATAATGACAAGCAATATTTCTGTGCAGCTCCCCATATAAAAATGTTATTTATAGTAGAAATGGAAGGTTTTTTTTTTCACAAGAAAGTCACAGAAAATGACTCCAAAAGATAAAAAAAGAGAAATAAAAAAAATACTGTTGGAGGGAAAAAAGTAAAAAAGGGGGAAGAAAGTATTGTTAGTGAATTTGAGTTTAAACACAAAGAAACTTCATATGAGTCACGAACATATGCCATGCAATTTTGAGATTATGACTTTCCAAATTCAATGTTGGGATTTGGTCATCCAAATCTGGGGTCAATGAGGGGAAGTCATTGTTTACAATTTTTTTTAGGTAAGGTAGTGCAGAAAACTCATATGGGGAACAAATTTTATTTTTATGGTTTCAAGAGAGATGTACAAACAATAAAGAAGGAAATACACAAAAAAAATTGGAGAGTGTGTGGGAGGAGTTCCCAATGAAATCTTCACAAATTAATACATCAATGATTGTTTTGCAGGGTGATGATGTGAAAGCACATCCATGTAAAAACTATGTTTTGAGTAAGCCCTTTATTGCATCGTCCACTAGGACAGATAGTGAATTGGTACATCGACTCTGGTAGGGTCTTAGTAAAATGCATGAATCAACGATATCAAACCCTTGATCACTTCCTTCTTCTAGTTGAGTGACATCCATCTAATGTAACCTATCATTGTCTCTTTCAAGAGCGGGAAACACTAGATGTAACCTATGGAGATATTAAATCATTCAATGTGTTTTATATTTTTGTATGCAGTCCGGATATCACCACAAAAGAAACTATTTGTCCTGGGAGTAGAGGGATTGCTCTTTGAAGTTCAGATGTTATCCAACTTTGAATATTTTTCCCAACAACATCATTTTGTCCATAATTGTTATCGCTATAATGCACTGATGTTTAGCCCCGATATTATCAATGTTTGCATAGAACATTTTGACGTTTCTCTGTGGTTTTCCACACTTGACAACATGCAAATTATAAAATTCCTTGGTAAATTTGTATGGTTGAAGAATGAAGACTTTGTATTTATTTGGGGTCATGAGAAATGTAAACATAGTACTATTTATAATGTTGATGAAGTACTACACATATGCAAACATTCATTCAAGGATGTACTTATCCAATATGGAGATATATATAAAAAAACAAACATGTTGTTTATAGATGAAGGGCAATTTCATTTAGCAGATTATAGCAAGGAAAACTGCTTGAAAATGGCAACTAGTTGGAAATTTGACGGTTCACAAGATAGAGAAATAACTATAAAAACAATGTTGTGTTCTTTGTTGAATTATATCGTGCCTCGTTCAAAAATAGGGCGTTGGTTAAAGACATTCAACTTCAAATGACCGTCATATTATACATAAAATAATTAATTTAGTGATTTGTATATTTTTGACAACTTCTACATTTAATTGATGCAAATTTTATTAGAAAATTCTCATATTATTTATGGATATCGTATCATGTATTTGTTGATTTCTTTCAAAAATTGCAGAACATGAAAGCAATATACCTAGAAACATTGAAACATAATATTTTATTGACTGGGTTGTGTGTGTGTTTTTTGTTTGTTTGTAGATACTAGAAGATTGGTTACTAGTAAACCATTGATTATTTTCGATTTCAATGGAGTTTTGTTACATGCAGTACATAAAAAAAAGAAATTCAGATTTCCATGAACACCAGATATCGAATCAACCACAAAGTATTATTTTATATGTCCAGGATTTGGGGAAGTTTTTGAAAAATGCTTTAGTATATTTGAAGTTGGGGTATGGACATCTGCATAAGAAAATGTTGGAATATTCTCACCATCATTTTTTAAATTTGCATGTCTGCATGCATTTTTCATGTATCCAGTCATCTGCATGCATCCAATCATCATCTTGGTGGTTCTCCTAGCACCTAGAGCCTATTTTCAGCTCCCTAGAGCCTGTCTTCAGCCCCCAGTAGCCCTTCTACCTACCTGATGCGCCCTCTTTGACTCTCCTGCATGACATGTGCGCCTTTTCTCACCTACCAGGAGTTATCATTCAATTAGAGTGCCTTATCTCACCTACCAGGTGTCTGACAGTCAGTTAGAGCATTGATTGAGCAGTTCTTCCACTGATTTTTCATGCTAACTGTCTGTAGCTCCTAGTTATCTAGTTGTGGAGTGCCACTTGATCTTCTGATAGCCTCATGCACCCTCCTTGGAGTCTCCATCCCCTGATTTGTGCCTAGATGGTTCTGTTAGACTCAGTTAGACTCACTTGACTGACTATTACCATTTATGATTGATACTACTAACTCGATGATGTCTCCAATTTTATCCAAGCTAGACTTTGAGCATGATTCGAATGAAATCCTTGGTTAGTTCGAATTCTCTGCATATTTATTGTATTATTGTATTCAGTTTTCACAGTGCCAGCTCACAGCTGATGCATGATATTGCTATTCTCCATTTTTTGTGTTCATGAGTGATTATTGAGTGCATTCTTCTCTTCTTATTTGCAACTTCTTGAGATTTTGTGTGAGGGTTGTTATAGCTGTCAGATCCTACTGTAGATTATCACATGGTATCAGAGCTTGCAGCAGCTATTCGAATTACAGCTATTGCAGGAGTTGCAGCAGTAGCAGTTGCAACATTTCTTTGAGCAACTATCTTTAACTAAGTACCAGAAGCCTCTGCGTTTCCACAGAAAATCCCGGTTCTATTACCTTGACTAGATAAATCCAGTGAGGTCTAGCCAGGTGTGAAGGACTTAGTCATATGTGCTTGGTGTCCTAAGGTAGTGTTCATTCGAAGTGTAAAAAATCTCCATCAACAAAACTCTTCTTGTTTTGCAGGTTTATTCACCCATTTGAATTCCTCTTCAATTACACCTTTAGTGCTTAGATGGATCTAAAACTCAATTCTTCCAACTATGGCAAATGGAAAGATAAGATGGCTCTCTTCATGAGTTCCAAGAGCTTCACCAGAATACTAAATGGAACTATGGTCGAACCACCCAGTGCAGTAGAGAAATCCAAGTACTTAGATAGGCTTGATGAAGCAGTAGGCTTACTTCTTCTCTCAATTTATGAAGATCTTCACTTCCATGTCATCGATCTAACATCTCCAAAATAGGTTTGGGACAAGCTCGAATCCCTCTTTGTACAGAAACATGATCTAAAAGGTCATGAATTGGAGAATGAACTCATCTCATTGAGTCCTGAAAGCTTCGAATCAATCAATGCATTCTTAACCAAGTTCAAAATCTTGATTTCTCAGTTGAAGAGATATGAGATAGTGAAAGAATACAAACAACTCATTCTTTCCATTCTCTCCAAATTGGGGCCAAACTTCTCAGTTTTTGTCTCCACATTTCAGTCAGCTATGATGTCCATTCCAAAATGGAAGTTTCCCTCACTTGATGACTTCATCCAATCTATTACACAAGAGGAGGAGAAGTTAATATCCATGGGAATGATCAAACCAAAGTTGGATTTGGCCCTTACAGCTGCTGAGGCCAAGAGAGAGAATGCAAAAGGCAAACAAAAATTTTCTGAAAAGAGAGCGAATGATACAAAGCCAAAAGATGTTCCATATTAGTCAGATGGGGCGTTGAATTAAAAGAAGAACAAGCAATCTCAGAAAGAGAGATCCAAGTGCACATATTGTCATCGAGGATTTCATCCTGAGAGTTCTTGTATGAAGAAGACTATCAACTTGATGGCTTAGTTACTTGAGAAGAACAATCTCCCTATACCTGCATGTGCAAGGAATAAAGATACTGATACTGAACCTTCTAGATCTGAGGACAAAGAAAGATGCCATTCCCTCATGGCAAGTGCATCAACAGAATCCTCATTCATCATAGATTCAGGAGCTTCAAGATATATGTATTCCTCCAAAGATCTCTTCTCCAACTTCGAATGCTCAGTTGGCCCTTCCATCAAGTTGGGTAATGGTTCAGAAGTCTCCTCTCAAGGGATTGGAAGAATCAATCTTGACCATGGCTACTTTTTTTATGTGCTTTATGTTCCATCTCTCAAAGCAAATCTACTTTCAGTGTATCAAATGACTCATATTGGAGAGCCCAAAAGAGTAGTCTTTTTTCCAAATGAAGTCGAGATACAACACACAGTTTCAGGGAAAATCATTGCAAAGGGTGTTGTAAATCATAAGACAAAACTCTGTGAGTTTTCACACTTCTTACCTCTCTCAAATCAGTCTCCTCTTCACTCTCATGCAAATGAAGAGAGTAGGCTATCGCATCTCAACTACAAGCATTTTCAAAACTTGCAAGATCAAAATGTGGTTGAAGGTCTTCCAAATGGAAAGATTTCTCATGGCATCTTCAAGGGTTGCTTGAAAGACAAAGATTCACCAAAGAAGATTGAAAAAAAGAGGAATCTTGAAGAAGTGCGAATGCTATATCCAGATCCACAAGAACCTAAAGATCTAGCACCTATTGGTTCAACTCCTATTTCAAAGTGGGACACCACTATTGCATCCACCAGTGATCTTGTTGAAGATCCATCATCATCATGTACTAGTTCTTTTGATAGTGATATCACCTATGTTGGTTCAAAGGAGACATCAAAGAACTACATGCACATTCTGAAATAGTTTCATGATATTCACATTTTTGGATTTGTTCCTCCTTTGAGTGATGATGAGAAAGAGAGCACAACATCTTCACATGAGATTTCAGATTCAGAGTTTGGAAGTGATGATGAGCTAGTTTCACTTACTTCTTCACATGAGATTTCAGATTCAGAGTTTGGAAGTAATGATGAGACAGTTTCACTTACTTCTTCACATGAGATTTCAGATTCCGAGTTTGGAAGTAATGATGAGCTAGTTCCACTTGCTTCTTCACATGAGATTTCAGATTCAGAGTGTGGAAGTGATGATGATCAATAGAGCGAAGCATCATCACATGATATTTCAGATTTAGAATCTAAAGATGGAGATGATGATGAGTGAATGCTAGACCCAGATCCATAAGAACTTGAAGGTCTAGCAACTGATGATGAAGATGAGCAAATGGGATATCCAGTTACATAAGAACCTAATGATCTCTCACCTGATGATCCTCCTATTCCTCGATGGGAATCCATTACACTCCAATCTGCCAGTGATTTGGTTGGTGATCCACATGATCAGAGAAGAACCAGATCAGATTTTCAGAATGGAAGGTTTCATCCTTCTCACATTACTGATCCAATTCATATCAATCAATCCTTCTTCGGAAAAGAAGGACACTTGCCTCCTTCTGGGGTGAGTGATGACATGCTACATTAGCATCCTTCAGTCTATTTTGAGGGAGGGATTTCTTCCCACTAGGTTTTCCCTCTTTCCTCATTTATTATTTAGATCATTGTATGGGGTGACCTTTGGTCTCAGTCACCAAGGCCCTATTTTTTAGTTTTTAGTTATTCCCTCATAGTATAGCTTGCAGGGGGGTGTTGGAATATTCTCACCATCATTTTTCATATTTTCATGTCTGCATGCTTTTGCATGCATCTAGTAATCATCTTGGTGGTCCTCCCATCACCTAGAGCCTATTTTCATCTCCCTAGAGCCTTTCTTCAGCCCCTAGTAGCCGTCCTACCTACCTGATGCACTCTCTTTGACTCTCTTGCATGAGATGTGCGCCTTTTCTCACCTACCAGGAGTTATCATTCAGTTAGAGTGCCTTATCTCACCTACCAGGTGTCTGACAGTGAGTTAGAGCATTGATTGAGCAGTTCTTCCACTGATTGCTCATGCTAACTTCCTGTAGCTCCTAGTTATCTAGTTCTTGAGTGCCACTTGACCTTCTGACAGCCTCATGCACCCTCCTTGGAGTCTCCATCCCCTGATTTGTGCCTAGATGGTTCTGTTAGACTCAGTTAGACTCACTTGATAGACTATTACCATTTATGACCGATACTACTGACTGGATGATGTCTCCAATGTTATCCAAGCTAGACTTTGAGCATGATGCGAATGACCTCCTTGGTTAATTCGAAGTCTCTACACAGTTATTGTATTATTGTATTCAGTTTTCACAATGTCAGCTCACAGTTGATGCATGATACTGCTATTCTCCATTTTTTGTGTTCATGAGTTATTATTGAGTGCATTCTTCTCTTCTTATTTGCAACTTCTTGAGAGTTTGTGTGAGTCTTGTTACGGCTGTCAGATCCTACTGCAGATTATCACATAAAAAAACGTTGACGAGTTTTTGCCAACATTATTACAAAGAACACAATTGAAAAGGGAACACTTTAGAGTAATTTTAACACAAGAATATTGTTCTTGCATAGCCAGAGAGGGTTATCAGGGTGATGGAAATCCTTATGTATTTCTGAATCCTTTAAACAAAGTTTGGGACATTTTGATCCATGGTTCGGATTCTACAAATACAATGATTGTAGATGAATCGAAATAAAAACATGTTTGTAACGAGGAAGGGAACTGTATTATAACCAAAATGTATACTTTCCAAGATATCAATGACACATTCATGTTACATTGATTATGGCCTTGCTTGCTGCACCTGAATGGCATGAGTGATGTGAGGCTGATTGCGAATAAAATGAAAATGAGAGTATTTTGTTAAATAATACACTTATGTTTGTTTGTATTATTATGTTAATTTCACTGTGATTATAATACTTGTAAAGTGTCGAGTTTGGTTTTCGAAAATGAAAAATCAGAGCTTGAAAGTGCATAAATTGGTTTTCAAAATTGAAAATTTAAGTATTGTAAGTGTCAAAAGTAGCCTTCCAAAAGGGAAAAATCAGGTTCTAAAAGTGCCATTATCATATTTATCATTACCGGAAAAGAAAAAAAACCAATTTCAAAAGGGGGGATATCAAAAGAAAAAGTATGCTTTTGGAACCTGGATTTGGCACTTTGGAACTGGATTTGGTACTTTTGGAACCAGATTTGGCACTTTTGGAACCTAGATTTGGCACTTTTGGAACCAGATTTGGCACTTTCGGAACTTGGATTTGGCACTTTTGGAACTGGATTTGGCACTTTTGGAACCTATATTTGTCACTTTTGGAACCGGATTTGGCACTTTTGGAACTAGATTTTGCACTTTAGAAACCTTGATTTTGGGGTTTAGAAAGGTTGTTTTTGACCCGTCTTCAAAGTGACTTGGACAAGAATATGTCCAAGTTTAATGAAATTGGCGTTTTTAGTGCACTCACTCTTTGATGCATGTTGTCCATAATATATGTTATGATCATTGGGACATGCATCAATTAAGTTATACTCCATTCCTAGATCTTTCAAAATGACACACATTTCTCTATATGTGCGAGGTAAAGTATTTGATGGTGGTATAACGGTGTCGCCTAACAACCCAAACAAATATATAAATTAGTAGAAAAATCATAACTATTGACTAAAAAATGACATAAATATATAAAACAATAATCAATTGAAAGTACAAAAATTAAAATCTTGCATACCTTAACAATTGTGTCATTGTTGTGTTTGAAATACCATTCATGACCTTCAAGTTGACTAGCAAAAAGAGAGCTAAGACTTGTCTTTGAGTCTTTATACAAGGATTTTTTTTCTATTTCAATAAGAGGCACATCATGAATATTTTCATATGCCTCGTTTGCAGGTACATTCTCATCCATGAAAAAAAATGTGTCATAGATCAACTTATTTATCCCTTCATTCTCAATAATATTGTGGTTATTTCTTCCATTAATGTATCAACATCAATGTCACTGCCCTCAGCATCTCTAGTATCGTGAATTATAGCAAGTGGGTTTGCAAGCATTGGTGGTCTTGTCTATGCAGTAGTTGTCAAAATATATAACCAATTAGTATTGAAATATCTATCAATAATAAGAGTATTTAAAAATGATAAAAAAAATTAATAACTTACCAAGGGATGATATTGGTTTCCCACTTCCAAGTGCCCATACTCTGAGCAATGCTTCCTGGTTGTTTCCATGAAAAATATTCTTATTTTCATTCCTCTGCATTTCATACAAGGGAAATAACATTTTCCATCGTCAATTATAGCTTCAACACTAAAGGGTTGATTCTGATCATTTTCCGGAACATCGTTGCTTCTATCACTGTATACAAAATCAATAGCTTCCTACATAGCAGTAAGTCACTTAGATCTGGTAGCATATCGGGGAGCAAGATTGTCTGACATTGTGATACGTTTCAATAAAATAAGTTATAAATCCACTAATAGAAGAAAGAAAGAGATCAACTTGTTAACCTAATCAGAAACAAAATTTCAAAAGTGGGTATCATTGATCCAAAAAAAATCTACCTATAAGAAGAGTTCTCCTCCCTCCAAATTCCTTCGATGAATTATGCTTATCAAATTTAACAAGAAAACCTAAATACTTGTTCTGTCTGAATATGTTTACGGGTTTTCCCAATTGATCCAAACAAAAGTAAAATATTTTCGGCGTCATGTCTCTTAAGCGACAAAAGAGAACAAATGTCGCTTAAGATCCATCCTTGAAAGTCTCTTAATGTTGATGTATTTGTAACTTCGAAATGTATTTCATATATGTATGTTTGGTCCTATAGAGATGTTATTATTCCTCTATACGAAAGTGTTGTCATTTATATTGTAAGTGTCGTAACTTATACTTGATGGGTTATTAGACCACGTTGTTGGGGTTGGCCCTGTATAAGTGATGTGGGTTAAAGGGTTATTAGACCACCCTATTGGGGGTCATCCCTGTCAGCATTATGTTATGTGGTTAATTTAAGGCCGACCTAGTAAAGGTTATTAGGCAAGTCAAGCCAAGTATAAATAGAGTGCGGGAGGCACTCTATTTGATCATTCACTTTCTCACTCATACTCTCATTGGAGAGTGGCGCACTTATGGAGGAGGAGAAGCTGCTGCTAGGAGAAGACTATCTCTTATGCTTGGGTTGTATCATTGCTCTATCTGTCTCTGCGGATGTAATGTCCCCACCTGCTGACCACTGCGAAGCAAGGAACATACTACCAATCGATGGGGCTCTTAATCAAAATTTAGCCCACTCATTTCATTACAAGAAAAATATATGAATGTGCAGATGTAGACAATCAATCATGCACAGCGGAAAACAACATCCACACAATCATTCGAATACATTCAAGATTTCAGGCATTAATAAAAGCATTTCATAAATAAATATATAGGCAGAAACACTTATCTTCGTTTCAATTGTCCCAAGCAACTAGCTATGTCGCTGCAACATTCCACCCAACCGTAGGCTCTTCGACAGCTTATACTGAGTCCGTCCGAAGGCCACCCCCGAGCTGGGCATGATTCTCACAAGGACAAAGGGGGCATTCCAGCTCAACCACTGCCCAATAACCATTTTTATCTCAGCCAAGCCAGAATAATGGATTACCCATCACCCATACCCAACATACTCTTTCTTCTCACAACAAAACGACTATTGACAGGGTTACACATTTACAACAGAGGTGTTCACAAAACAGGGTCCACATTGGTTCCCCCAGCTCGTGGTTCACCCAATGAACTGTGGAATTTCGTTTTCAACCCAGGGAGAAAAACGGATTTCTCTCCACTGGTTAGGATCCCTTCCAATGGCCTAAACGACCCCCAGGAAGACCCAAAACGTTCTGCTCTCTTTCCCCACGGGTAACCAACACAAAAACGCCCCTTCCCAGCTAAAAGATGAAGGGAGACACAGAAAAACGAGGGAGGAAAATGCCCAGGAAGCTTGAGCTGCGTGAGAGAGCAAGGCCATGGTGAATAATAGCTTAGGCAGCCATTTCGTGGCTCTATTTTTGCCCAAAAAGACCAACACGTTTTTCCATGAAGGGTGGCTTGCCCATCCCCGATTTTGGACAGCCATACCTTCCCATTCCCAAGGCAATAACTTCCCCAACCAACTCTTGGGAGAAATCAATGGTTGGGTACAAAAGTCAACATGGGTAGTTGAGGGTTTGATGGGTTCCCTCATCGACACTTGGCTTGACTCTATTGGCTCAAGGGTTTGAATGTTTTCCCTCCCAATTCCTTGTGAAATCATGCCCCCATCTCTTTGTTGCATTGCATAGCTAGTTGTGGGTATTTTTATTAAAATGCATATTACATGCTATTTGAATTTCCACTGTGCATTGCTAGCACGCAAACCATATGCATCACGAAATCGATGGCGGGGCCTTGGCCTTGAGCTCCTCACCATGATTTCCTAACAATATTACATCATTTATAGTGTTAACGCCATGGGGCCAAACTGGGGACATTACATTCCCCTCCCCTTGGAATAACACCGTCCTCGGTGTTCCAACCCTTAGGTATGAATACCCACTTTACACATGATTCCAAATTCACAAAATGTGACAGGTCTGTTCTGCGTTTCGTCTCTTTACTTTGACCTTTCACGATCAAGTCCCCTAGCCTCCACAAGTTCCCCCTGCTAGCTTTGGTCTTCCAGCTCTACAGGTGGGCATTGCTCCAGCGCAATCCCTTCCGTTTGTTTATCTTCCAGCTGATCTACAAGTCTGGAATTTCATGGATGCCATCTTTCTTGTTGTCCCAGCAACTATCTGTGAGACTTATCATGGAAATTCCTGTTGGGACAAGCATAACACAATAATAAAATTAGTCAATTATTTTCCTAATTGACTTAGAACGTCCATGCTTTACTCATGAGACTTCCACACATTTCATGCTTTCCCACACACACATGAACTCACTCACGTTCATCCTTTCACAGGAAAATTTATTATTTCAGCATTCACATTTCATCTCAAGCAATTCAGCACAATCTATTTTCAGCCATGATATGCACTCAACAATCTTTTGTTTCTGAGATGCATTAGTCAAAAAGGAAAGAGAAGAGTAAGAGTTTCCTCCTCTTAATCTGGTTCCAATCTGGAGCCACACCATCACTGGTGGTTCCATGCTCCTTGGCCTCTTTCACTTCAGTGTGAATTCTTGACTTGCCCTTTCTTGGCTATGACACTTTAGTGTCTAAGGTCTGTCTAATGACTTTCAACCAGGGAACCCTTCCCCATTGTGCTAGGACCCACACAGTTCCACTAGCACCATCTTTCATTACCGCTCATACTGAGCTCTCTTTAGGATGGTCACATGTCCACATGCATCCTCCAGATGCTTTCATAGTCCTTGCTTCCAGCAATACCTACACTCAAACATTGAGTCAATGCACATGTTTAGTGTATTTTCATAGGGTGTATCTCCAAATGAGAATTTAAGAAATCATAATTAAATCATATACGCATGTATATTCATAAGCAAGAGTTACAAGATACCCAAATACTTATCTTTATAGGATGTCTTCACTTTATCCCACAGGATCCTTCTTCGCTTTCCAAGCATTGGATTTCCCGTGGATACAACAATGAATGTTGGGCCAGCACGCAGGCTACTCCACAACCATTCAAATAGGCAATGCCAGGCCAGTACGCTGACTGGTTTTATCAATTGTTTAAGGGAATGTCTGGCCAGCACGCCAGCTGCTCCACAACATCGAGTGGTTACTGTTCCCACCAACTATTCTCTGAATTTACCAAGAATTTTATAGCTCCAACCAGTTACTCTCTGGCTTTACCAAGCATTTATAGCTCTTTCAGGGTCCTTGCTTCCTGTAATGGCCAAGGTTTCCAACAAGAAACAACAGTGTATTAGCTTGGTTGTCATAAGACTTATACCTGAAGTCTTCATTATTCCAAATAAGAAATAAATGAAAATGAATACTTATCTGTATTGTGCATTTTCCTCCCTGCTCCACAGGTTTCCTTCTCTGCTTTACAAGCCTTGGATCACCTGTGGGGTGGATGCTTGGCCAGCACTCATGCTGCTCCACAACATCATCCGAATAGGCAATGCCAAGCCAGTACGCCGACTGGGTTTATCAGGCATCCTTAAAACCAGTATGCTAAGCCAGTACACCGACTGGGTTTATCAAGCATTTCAAAATCAGTATGCTAAGCCAGTACGCCGACTGGGTTTATCAAGCATTTAAAAAAATCAGTATGCTAAGCCAGTACGCTGACTGGGTTTATCAAGCATACAATAACCATTTCCAAGCCAGTTCTCTGACTGGGTTTGTCAGGAAATAACACCCAAATAACCAATACCTCCACAACCTGCAAATAACCAATGCCAAGCCAGTACACCGACTGGGTTTATCAGGCATCTAGCAACCATTCGCCACAACACCCAAATAACCAATGCCAAGCCAGTACGCCGACTGGGTTTATCAGGCATACCACAACCATTGCCAAGCCAGTACACCGATTGGGTTTATCAGGCAATATGAACAACATAGTATGATTACGTGGCTCCTTCTCTTATGCAACCGGTGGTTCCCTCCAGGAACTCCATAGGTGACTCACTTGACTGCAGGCTAGCATGGCCCCACAATACCCACTCACACTACACAAGGATGATACCCCTTTTCTGCAACACAGCTCCCCGGGCCTATCCATCCCTTCTAGTGTCTTTTAGTGTGAGCGTAGAAAGGTTACCACTGCCCATACAGTCCTCTTGAGCACCCTTCTTCACTTTGCCTCTTTCGTGCAACACCAAGTTGCATTTGTGTAAGCTGTTAGCACAAGAAGGATAAGCAGGCTCGTAAGTATTGTTGCCCAAAAACTGTAATCATATTTCATATAATTCACTATCAAGTATTGAAACACCAGGAATGCGTCCATTCCCTTAGGATGTAGTCAATATTGGAAACCCTATCATGACCCAGCACCAGAAAAGGTGTGCACCCCCTCTCCGATGTGCGCCATGTAGGCCCTAATCATACTCAAGCAATCTGCAATGATATAAATAAAATGGAGCATGCTCTGCATATTAAATCTAATAACCAGATACGTATATTCTTAGTTAGGGTCACGGAATACTCATTCGCTTCACAGATGTATATTTTCTGCATTTGTGAAGAATGGGGCTCCCTTTTCTGAGTCAACAGTCCTTCGGTTTGCCACCCCAATGTTTTCACGTGCCATAACCCACACATGCCTTCTGGGCATAGTTTACTGTCTCACTCACATGCTCTACCAACATGCAGTTTGTCTGAGACATTATCAACATTTACAATGGCGTTTCACCCGAAACCCATTTCCAAAGCATGGGATCCTTCCCATCTAGTTTGGCTTCTGCAGGCCATCACACATGATCTTCCTGCAATGTGTCATCCTGGCACACTTTATCACATAGCCAAACAGTCAGCAACATTTAGCAATAAGCTTCAAATATGATTGTTCCATAACCAATCAATAGCATCAATAATTAAATTCAATATGAATTTACAATTCTGTCTACTACAGAAATTGGTTTTATTATCCATGAGGTTATCCTCATATTGTTTGGCTCCTGTAAGTGACACCACTCTGCCCGTTATGGTCTTATGCCCGCTGCCATACGGGAGCATCCACTTACAGCATGTCCTCCTGACACATTTTCATATAAGCCAAACAGTCATTAGCAATTATAAGCAATTCTCAAATCTGAAATTTGTAACTCTATTTTCCCACAGAGATTAGATTTGCAACTTAAACCAGACAGTTTTCAGATTCATTTCATGCGTAAATTTACAACCATGAGAACCTTCTCATAACCTTTGGCTTTTGTACATGGAAGATCCCGGTCTTTACTATGGGCTTACCCTCATTGCCATACGCAAGACTTTTCTACCTGAAATTGAAACTTCAATCAGCCAAACACGTTGTGAGTATCTACGCACATAATCATTCATTTCCATAACAGTCACTGAAGTGATCTTGGAATACTCAATAATTCAAACACCTTCAGCTGTTGAACTTTTGAAATGCAATGAAATGTATATACGTTTCTATATATGCATCATTATCACAATAGAATTTCACGATATAGTCACACTATCCATGCAACTTAAATAAATCGTAAATACTCATTATTTCACAATCATATCATTCATACAACTCTGTCCTTCCACAAAGCATTCTAGCAGCCCATCGATCATGATTTGGCTCTTCATGCACTCACTATTCTGCATTCATAACAACCCATGAAATGGTCCTAGAATTATCATCAATTCATCATTTCATTCATTATTTATTTTGCAATGACATGTGTATCATCCCTATGTATTCATACAATGCATCACAAGATTTATAGAATCTCTTAATGCACATCTACTCAATGCTACCTTGCATTGTTTCATGAGTACTATGCGTTCAAGCATATTATTATCGAAACATGACTACCTCATATAACTTGCATTATCATAATCAGGACCACCAGTCCTCACTTGCTTTGGTTATTAAGTACATAACCAACATACACATGACATGATATAAATTCATATGAATGCATTGAGACTTCTAAACAGTCATAGGGTGTAAGGATCATTTCCTTCACTTACCCACACCTCACCAAGCTTGGTAGGTTAATAGTCCCAATCGATATTCAATATCACATGCAACTATCTCAACATAGCTCAAACATAGTTGAAGAGATCTTACCGAATCCTCTTCAACATTCATGCAATTTGGCACTGATAATCATTACCTACATGGTTACCATTAACATCGCCTGATGTTACCTGATCAGTTGGCCTCTTACCAAGGCTGCTCAGTCCTTTTGCCACTTTTGATCATAGATTTGTTGCACCATCCTTTCTTCATAAGGTTGTTGGCTTCATGCAACAACATCCTCAGCACATTTAGCCATGCTCTTTGTTATCTTTGGTCCTACAACCAATACCAACATCAATAGTGATTATCAACCACAATATTCTCCATTAGTGGTTTATTGCATATGCCGACTTCATTATTCTACCAATGTGCAATATTCCATTTATGCACAAGCATTTCTATATGCACTATGCAATTTGTTAAGATGCCATCTAGTGCATATACATCTATGTAATCCTTTACATTTCTAACATTTTTAGGCCATATGACAATTTCATAATTATAGGTATGATAACAAACAGAGGTTTAAGAAATCCTTCCCTTTTCGGTCCCTCATCGTGACATGGAATTCCTCTTCCATATCCTGCAATTGTAGGAATTGCCTATATTGACAACAAAATTTGCTTGTCAAAACGGCCGCTGGCACTCTCCTGCACTAAATATCTATGATATATATAGATCTCCTTCAAACTCTGGTCATGCATCATTGTTCCCTACTGGACAAGCTTTCCAATGCCTGTCTTCATGCTCCATTCCGACATCGGGTGCGAGAACTGCATCTCTTAAAAAATGACAACTTTCACTCTACTTCTGCACATTTTACACAGTTGCATTTTGGTCCCTGAATGCCAACTTTAGCCACCGGTGGAAGAAAATCTATGAGGAATCACAAAATTTTTTCTATCGGGCGAAGTTAGTCCATATAACAAGGAACACTCAGCAATTCACGGATTTCAATTCCGATGTATCGTTCATCTTCTATGAATTTCTGGGTTTTGCTACTTCTCACTTTTCACATTTTCCCAAAATTCCAAATTTTGGGCCAAAAATGGCTATCTCCCAAACGGTGCATTTCTGGAAAATCTTCGTCTAACGGAAACTGTCCTTCTTAATGAGAATATGAAATGTCTAGTTCAGTAAAATTTCTGATTCCCACATCAGTGGTCACTTTCACTGCCCACAAGCTTTTCAAAATCCCGAAAAAGTGGCCCGGAATAGTGCTTTTTGGCCTTCTTGCTCACCCCGACTCCACATCCTTTGGAGTTTGGCTCCAAGATTCGGAACTTAACATTGTGCCTGCTTCATGGCCGTGCCTGATCAATTTCGGCTCAAACCGACCTTCTGTCAAGCCCCGGGACTCTGTCCTTCAAAAGTCACTATTATCCAATTTCTGTCAAATCGGAGTGAAATGGACTTGGGGTCTTCACTGGTTCTTTCATGGCCTTCGTCAATGGCCTCCGAGCCCACAGAAATCATTCCATTCTGAGCCCCGGTGCTCCTGCTATTCAGAAATCAAGTTTTCGTCCCGGTGCCCCTTTTTTTTTTTTTTTTTTTTTTTTTTTTTTCCAGGCGCGCGGGCCGGTTCTCCGAATGCTTCCGCAACGCGGAGCAGTTCGGCGAACGCTTCCGCAGTTGCGGAGCAGTTCGGCGAATGCTTCCGCAATGGCGGAGCGAGTCGCTGAATTCTCCCGCAACTGCGGAGCCATTCGGCGAATGCTCCCGCAACTGCGGAGCCATTCGGCAAAGGCTTCCGTTGCGGAGCCATTCGGCGAAGGCTTCCGCCGTTTCGGAAGACTTTCCCGAATCCTCCCGCGATTTCGGAACCGTTCGCGGAATCCTTCCGCAGTTTCGGAAGACTTTCCCGAACTCTTCCGCAATTTCGGAACCGTTCGCGGAATCCTTCCGCAGTTTCGGAAGACTTTCCCGAACTCTTCCGCAATTTCGGAACCGTTCGCGGAATCCTTCCGCAGTTTCGGAAGACTTTCCCGAACTCTTCCGCAATTTCGGAACCGTTCGCGGAATCCTTCCGCAGTTTCGGAAGACTTTCCCGAACTCCTTCCGAAACAAACTTTAAATGTATTTTTTCGAAAACACTTGGAAAATTTTCTTCTTTTTCGGAGCAGTTTGCCGAGTTTTTCCGCGTTGCGGGACAACTCGCGGAATCCTTCCGCAAATTTCGGAAGAGAATTCCTTCCGAAAATTTCGGAAGGGAATTCCTTCCGCAAATTTCGGGGCGACTTCCCGAATTCCTCCGCGTTGCGGAAAACTTCGCAGAATGCTTCCGCAGTTTCGGGGCAATTCACCGAATGCTTCCGCAGTTTCGGAAGACATTCGGGAATTCTCCCCGAAACAGTCTTAAACGAATTTTTCAGCCCGACTTAGGGAAATTCAAAATCTTTCATTCATTTATCATTCGACAGTCCATGCAATGGATTCACAATTAATCCCTGTACATGCAAAATACAAAATACAAAATGCATGTACACACAAAATGCATTTCAGTTTCTTTTAATGCGTTTTAATTCCAAGTACAAAATGCATGTTCACACACACTGATTTACATCTCCGTGAAGGGCCCAACAGCCGTAGTGTTGAACCTAGGGCTCTGATACCACAATGTAATGTCCCCACCTGCTGACCACTGCGAAGCAAGGAACATACTACCAATCGATGGGGCTCTTAATCAAAATTTAGCCCACTCATTTCATTACAAGAAAAAGATATGAATGTGCAGATGTAGACAATCAATCATGCACAGCGGAAAACAACATCCACACAATCATTCGAATACATTCAAGATTTCAGGCATTAATAAAAGCATTTCATAAATAAATATATAGGCAGAAACACTTATCTTCGTTTCAATTGTCCCAAGCAACTAGCTATGTCGCTGCAACGTTCCACCCAACCGTAGGCTCTTCGACAGCTTATACTGAGTCCGTCCGAAGGCCACTCCCGAGCTGGGCATGATTCTCACAAGGACAAAGGGGGCATTCCAGCTCAACCACTGCCCAATAACCATTTTTATCTCAGCCAAGCCAGAATAATGGATTACCCATCACCCATACCCAACATACTCTTTCTTCTCACAACAAAACGACTATTGACAGGGTTACACATTTACAACAGAGGTGTTCACAAAACAGGGTCCACATTGGTTCCCCCAGCTCGTGGTTCACCCAATGAACTGTGGAATTTCGTTTTCAACCCAGGGAGAAAAACGGATTTCTCTCCACTGGTTAGGATCCCTTCCAATGGCCTAAACGACCCCCAGGAAGACCCAAAACGTTCTGCTCTCTTTCCCCACGGGTAACCAACACAAAAACGCCCCTTCCCAGCTAAAAGATGAAGGGAGACACAGAAAAACGAGGGAGGAAAATGCCCAGGAAGCTTGAGCTGCGTGAGAGAGCAAGGCCATGGTGAATAATAGCTTAGGCAGCCATTTCGTGGCTCTATTTTTGCCCAAAAAGACCAACACGTTTTTCCATGAAGGGTGGCTTGCCCATACCCGATTTTGGACAGCCATACCTTCCCATTCCCAAGGCAATAACTTCCCCAACCAACTCTTGGGAGAAATCAATGGTTGGGTACAAAAGTCAACATGGGTAGTTGAGGGTTTGATGGGTTCCCTCATCGACACTTGGCTTGACTCTATTGGCTCAAGGGTTTGAATGTTTTCCCTCCCAATTCCTTGTGAAATCATGCCCCCATCTCTTTGTTGCATTGCATAGCTAATTGTGGGTATTTTTATTAAAATGCATATTACATGCTATTTGAATTTCCACTGTGCATTGCTAGCACGCAAACCATATGCATCACGAAATCGATGGCGGGGCCTTGGCCTTGAGCTCCTCACCATGATTTCCTAACAATATTACATCATTTATAGTGTTAACGCCATGGGGCCAAACTGGGGACATTACAGCGGAAGTTGCGGGGTTTTTCACCTTCTTGGTTTTCCCTGGTGAAACTCTGTGTCTCTTGTGTGCTTGCATTATTGTGTCCATGATTGATATGTTGTAGATATGTTGTACATGTTATTCTCTTAGTTAAGATCCTAGATCAGATTGAAATTTCTGAAAAACTAACATGGTATCAGAGCTATCCTGAAAGAAGGCATGGTATGGCATTTATGACACTTGTTGCACTTGTGAAGCTAGGGCTTGATATAGAAAAAACCAGTCATCGTAGAAATTTCACTATAAATCCATTTTGGTAAAGTTTCAGGATCTGAAACTTTTACAGGTCAAAGATAATATCCCAATGTACCTTATGTCCGAATCACAACTTCTAATTCATTGTACTTTATGTTTTATGATCTGTACAATCTAGGGTTTCAGCCTCTTCTAGATCTCAGTCATAAAAAGGTGACTTAGGAAAAAAGGTCACAACTTGGGCTAGGAAGCTCCAAATGAAATTTTGTAAAAAGTGACAGGTAGGGAATGGACTGTACTTTCACAAGATGAAGGTTCAGAGGCTGAAAGTGAACCAGTGACACGTGGCGCTCCGTACAAGTTTGCTCTCCTGTTTTATCCCATAAATAGGTCACATTGAGACACGTGGCATAACTCTCTCTTAGAGAATCCAATTGAGGTCAGAACTGTGGCGTTGGAAATATGACAGGTCAGGATACCACAAGTCAGAGTTTCAGACCCTGTGGATTCTTAATTTCGGAGTTACACCCGAAACAATCAGGTGCATATTTCTGTCAAAACAAAATTGGATTTTGAGCACCTTCATTAATGGCTACGAGAATTTAGGGTTTTGGAGAATGTTGAAATTTTTGTATCGGAGACCAAGGTTGGATGCTCCTCATCAAAATCAAAATTTAGATACCAAGATCATATTTTTTGGTTGGGTAGAAGGCTGGGCTTGATCAAACCCTAGTTCAGGACTTTGATTGGAAAAGTGGAAAATTAGGGCTTCTACAAAAATGAGAATTTTTAAAATCTATGACCATAGCTAGAATCTCCTTGAAAAAATCAAATTTTAAAGCTTTGGATACAACTATTTGGTTGGGTGAAGCTCCGGGAAACTCAAACCCTAATTCAGGGTCCTCCCTAATGAATCCAGAAGATTGAAAAGCAAATTTGAGGGGTGAAACTTTGCAGTTTTCAAATTCTAGTATGCCAGGTTGATCAACTCATCAAGGCACATCTTTCTATCCTTTCAGAAGTTTGAAATTCAAAGTTTGAATTTTTAGGGTTTCTCTGACAAACCCTAATCCAGCTCCAGATCCAGTTTTTGCAATTCAAGTGGATTAGGTTAATCGTAGAAGAGAATGGATTGGTCACCTGCATAAATGAAGAAGTTCCTGTTTCAGAGGGAGATGAGGCTAAGGCCTTACATAAGAAGATTACAAGCAATCTCAACAGGTATGTTTCAAAATCCGTTCATGATTAAGTTTATGGTATGTTTGTCTTCATTAAGGTTAATACAATCTTGATTAACTTTAGACTTGTCGTATCACCTTAATAAAATTATGAATGCAGATATTCATTGATTAGGGTTTTGACACTTATGATTGTACTAATGCATTGTGGTGTTGTATGAGGTTGATGTTGTCCGCTAACATGAAAGGTACATCAAGAAAGACAAATCATGTTCTAGTTCGAGAACATATGACCATGGTGACATGAAGACAAAGATTCATCCATTGTCATGGATCACATAGAAGATCTACTTATGAGGTATGTATAACTTGGTTATATAATGGTTAACCTATGAGATATGCAGGTTACTAGCACAAGTCATTGAAGAGAACAAGAAGACATTATGCGAGTATGTTAGACATAACTAGCTAGCATGCTAATCCAGGTATGTTTTTCCTATATCAAGTTAGAATCCTACCTTGTGTTAGGATATCTTATATAAGTATACTTGGTATGATTGTAATGATTATTCATGAAGTTATAGGTTTGAGTAATCAAGGGTTTATGCATATTATGTCTCTTACATTGATTGATGATATGACTAACCAGAAAAGTCCTTTGGTCAAATAAGAATATGCATGAGTAAAAGAAGTATTCCTTGAAACCTTGAATACTAATGTTGATTATCTGTGTATGAAATGATCATGACTATACATGTTTAATATTATTGTGTTTTGATGTTACTGATATTATACTAATGAATGTATGTATGAGACCTCGAGGATAACACAATGATGATACTAGTAAGTATGCATAAGTGATCGAGGATGAATATAAGTTCAAGGACAGGAAAACCAGGAAGCAAAGATCAAGAGGGATCACACTCTAGTAGTTCTTGCAAGGAAGCAAAATTTGAGAGGGAGTCCACCCTACAACCAAACAAAGATAAGTATTTGAATTGTCATTTCTTGCATACTTGTTTGTTTAAATAATATTGCTCAATGATGTATATGCTTATGTTCCTAGACTTAGGGTGTGTATTATGCATATTAGAATAATTGCATTAATGAACAGTATACTACTAATATGCATGTGATGGTTAAGTGGTCTATGGCATTGTACAACATTCCATTACTACTTATCTAGAATGAAACCTCTTTGCTGACATGTTGGGAGTTGTGCACACTCTTAACAATGTTCCGATAGAGATTGGAAGGCATCTAGAAAGTTACGGGATATGGATAAATGTTGTACTGAAGCATTGGCTAAAATAATTGCATGACTGTATAACACATTTCTTTATGTGTAAGAATTTGTTAAGAAAACTATGAGATGTTTCTAATCATGCAATTTAACTTGCTTTGTAGGAAAGATCGTATATCATCACCTACAAAAGAAGAACTACAACATTTGTTCTAGCAGTGAAGTTCAAACTATATATTGAAGATATTGAAGAATCTGAAGTTCCCAGGATATGGGATACAGTAAAAGGATGCCATGGTCGAGAAGTACCAATTGATCATGTTTTGGATGTAGTCCCAAGACCTGAAGGGAAGTTTGTTGTGACTTCCAAGTGGATCTATAAGATCAAGCATGCTGCAGATGGTAGCAAGGAGAAATACAAAGCGAGGTTGTAGCTCGTGGCTTCTCCCAGAAAGAGGAATTGACTATGAAGAGACTTTTGCACCTGTGTCCAGATTCACTTCCATTAGCTCAGTACTTGCTCTGGCTACAGTGATGAAATGAAAGGTACACTAGATGGATGTCAAGACAACTTTCTTGAATGGTGTAGTTGAAGAGGAAGTGTATGTGGAGCAGCCACTCGGGTTTGAGACACATGACCGAGAGTCACAAGTGTGCAAACTGAAGAAAGACCTGTATGGTTTGAAACATGCACCCATGACCTAGTATGGTAGGATAGATGGCTTCCTATCTAGTTTGGGCTTTACCAAGAGTAAAGCGGATTCCAACCTTTACTACAAGATTGAAGAAGGCAATCCAGTGATACTACTATCGTATGTGGATGACCTGTTTGTAACAGGTGAGGATAGATTGATTGCCGATACGAAGAGGAAGCTTGCTGCCGAGTTTGAGATGAAGGACTTGGGGATGATGCACTATTTTCTAGGCATGGAGGTGTGGCAGAGTGCAGATGGAATCTTCCTTGGACAAGGGAAGTATGCAGTAGAGATCCTAAAGAGGTTCGGGATGATGGACTGCAAGGCCATGGCCACACCTATGGCATCGAACCTGAAGCTTCTGTGTGATGCTTCATCTGAGTCGGTTGATGTTACGATGTATCGTCAGATGATTGGGTCCTTGATGTACCTGACGAATACGAGACCAGATATTTGCTTTGCGATGAACACATTGAGCCAATTCCTGACGGATACGAGAAGTGTTCACCTAGTTACTATAAAGCATATTCTGAGGTACCTGAAGGGTACAATTGATTATGGGCTCAAGTATGATGCGAATCAAAAGTTTAACCTGTAGGGTTATGCTGATTCAGATTGGGTAGGCAATGCTGCAGATAGGAAGAGCACTTATGGGTGCTGCTTCAGCATGGGATTGGTTATGATCTCTTTGTTTAGCAGGAAGAAGTCATGCGTAGCACTGAGTATAGCCCAAGCAGAGTATGTTGCAGCTTGTTCGGCTAGTTGTGAGGCAGTATGGATTAGAAAGCTACTGTCTGAGTTATTTGATCTCCCGTTGGATGCTACTGGTTGAAGCACATTGAGATCAAATATCACTATATCAAGGATATGGTGCAGAGAGGAGTAGTGAAGCTCCTGTATGTTGCGACGGATGAGCAAGTTGCATATGTGTTGATGAAACCACTAGCCAGAGTGAAGTTTGAGTACTTTAGAGAGAGGCTTGGTGTTCTTCATATTGACGACACTTCGAGGAAGAAGTGATGGACACATTTGCAGGAGCCATTCCAAGCATGGTGATAGGAGGATCCTTCCCATGGCTGTGGATGTAAGTGCTGGATGGTGAGCATCAAGACGATGCTCCAGTTACTGCTATGTATATGCATCATGTTGGATGCTGGATATGATCAGTTGGATCATGTATATGTATATGCATCATGTTGGATGCTTGACATGTATCAGGTGGGTACATTTTATGATCAGGTGGATCATGTGTGATGAGTCCGAAGACAACAGATGCACAAAGCCTTTCTGACATGGTGGTAGATGTGTTCTCCCATGTGCGTTGATGTAAGTGCAGAGCCTTTCCGACATGGTGGTAGATGTGTTCTCCCATGTGCGTTGATGTAAGTGCAGAGCCTTTCCGACATGGTGGTAGATGTGTTCTCCCATGTGCGTTGATGTAAGTGCAGAGCCTTTCCGACATGGTGGTAGATGTGTTCTCCCATGTGCGTTGATGTAAGTGCAAAGCATTTTCGACATGGTGGTAGATGTGTTCTTTCATGTGCATTGATGTAAGTGTAGAGCCTTGCCGACATGGTGGTAGATGTGTTCTCTCATGTGCGTTGATGTAAGTACAGAGCCTTTCCGACATGGTGGCAGATGTGTTCTCCCATGTGCGTTGATGTGAGTGCTGAGCCTTTCTCGGATGGTCAGAGGAAAGTCCTTCCATGCTGGTGAGTGTAAGTGATGTGTTGTGTGCATCTGGACTGTGCTTCATGGATGATGATTAGTATGATTATGAGTATCAGGATGATACTCCGTGGTTGTGGACAGGTTGTGTAGTTACATGTAAAAGATCCTGGGAGATCCGATAGGTTGAGCAGTATGCTCGTAATCAGTCCTGAGGATTCCATAGTATGGCCAGTGATGATGAATACCTACAGATGGTGGGCCTATGTCCAGTATGAAAAAGGAATGGCTCTGTAGAACTTCCTATGACGAGTAGCTCAGAGATTGATTGAGATAGCAGCAGCAGTGACGATGACGATGATCTAGAAAAGAAGACTTGTGCTAGAAGACAAGGGTCGAGAAATACCTTCCTAGTTAAGAGGGAGTGTTGATGTATTTGTAACTTCGGAATGTATTTCATATATGTATATTGTATTCCTATAGAGATGTTATTATTCCTCTATACGAAAGTGTCGTCATTTATATTATAAGTGTCGTAACTTATACTTGATGGGTTATTAGACCACCTTGTTGGGGTTGGCCCTATATAAGTCATGTGGGTTGTGGGTTAAAGGGTTATTAGACCACCCTATTGGGGGCTGGCCCTGTCAGCATTATGTTATGTGGTTAAGTTAAGGCCGACCTAGTAAAGGTTATTAGGCAAGTCAAGTCAAGTATAAATAGAGTGCGGGAGGCACTCTATTTGATCATTCACTTTCTCACTCATACTCTCATTGGAGAGTGGCTCACTTGTGGAGGAGGAGAAGCTGCTGCTAGGAGAAGACTATCTCTTATGCTTTGGTTGTATCATTGATATATCTATCTCTGAGGAAGTTGCGGGGTTTTTCACCTTCTTGGTTTTCCCCGGTGAAACTCTGTGTCTCTTGTGTGCTTGCATTATTGTGTCCATGATTGATATGTTATTCTCTGTACATATTATTCTCTCAGTTAAGATCCTAGATCAGATTGAAATTTATGAAAAACTAACATGGTATCAGAGCTATCCTGAAAGAAGGCATGGTATGGCATTTATGACACTTGTTGCTCTTGCGAAGCTAGGGCTTGATATAGAAAAAACCAGTCATCGTAGAACTTTCGCTATAAATCACTTTTGGCAAAGTTTCAGGATCTAAAACTTTTAAAGGTCGAAGATAAGATCCCAATGTACATTGTGTCCAAAGCACAACTTCTAATTCATTGTACTTTATGTTTTATGATCTGTACAATCTAGGGTTTCGGCCTCTTCTAGATCTCAGTCATAAAAATGTGACTTAGGAAAAAAGGTCACAACCTGGGCTAGGAAGCTCCAAATGAAATTTCGTAAAAAGTGACAGGTAGGGAACGGATTGTACTTTCACAAGACGAAGGTTCAGAGGCTGAAAGTGAACCAGTGACACATGGCGCTCCGTACAAGTTTGCTCTCCTGGTTTTTCCCAGAAACAGGTCACGTTGAGACACGTGGCATAACTCTCTCTCAGAGAATCCAATTGAGGTCAGACCTGTGGGGTTGGAAATATGATAGGTCAGGATACCACAAGTCAGAGTTTCAGACCCTGTGGATTCGTAATTTCGGAGTTACACCAGAAACAATCAGGTTCATATTTCTGTCAAAACAAAATTGGATTTTGAGCACCTTCATTCATGGCTACGAGAATTTAGGGTTTCGGAGAATGTTGGAATTTTTGTATCGGAGACCACGGTTGGATTCTCCTCATCAAAATCAAAATTTAGATACCAAGATCGAATTTTTTGGTTGGGCAGAAGGCTGGGCTTGATCAAACCCTAGTTCGAGACTTTCATCAGAAAAGTGGAAAATTAGGGCTTCTACAAAAATGGAAATTTTAAAATCTATGACCATAGCTAGAATATCCTTGAAACAATCGAAGTTTATAGCTTTGGATCAAACTATTTGGTTGGGTGAAGCTCCGGGAAACTCAAACCCTAATTTAGGGTCCTCCCTAGTGAATCCAGAAGATTGAAAAGCAAATTTGAGGGGTGAAACTTTGCAGTTTTCAAATTCTGAGTATGCCAGGTTGATCAGCTCATCAAGGCGCATCTTTCTATCCTTTCAGAAGTTTGAAATTCAAAGTTTGAATTTTTAGGGTTTCTTTGACAAACCCTAATCCAGCTCCAGATCCAGTTTTTGCAATTCAAGTGGATTAGGTTAATCCTAGAAGAGAATGGATTGGTCACCTGCATAAATGAAGAAGTTCCTGTTTCAGAGGGAGATGAGGCTAAGGCCTTACATAAGAAGATTACAAGCAATCTCAACAGGTATGTTTCGAAATCCGTTCATGATTAAGTTTATGGTATGTTTGTCTTCATTAAGGTTAATACAATCTTGATTAACTTTAGACTTGTCGTATCACCTTAATAAAATTATGAATGCAGATATTCATTGATTAGGGTTTTGACACTTATGATTGTACTAATGCATTGTGGTGTTGTATGAGGTTGATATTGTCCGCTAACATGAAAGGTACATCAAGAAAGAAAAATCATGTTCTAGTTCAAGAACATATGACCATGGTGACATGAAGACAAAGATTCATCCATTGTCATGGATCACATAGAAGATCTACTTATGAGGTATGTATAACTTGGTTCTATAATGGTTAACCTATGAGATATGCAGGTTACTAGAAGTCATTGAAGAGAACAAGAAGACATTATGCGAGTATGTTAGACATAACTAGCTAGCATGCTAATCCAGGTATGTTTTTCCTATATCAAGTTCGAATCCTACCTTGTGTTAGGATATCTTATATAAGTATACTTGGTATGATTGATAATGATTATTCATGAAGTTATAGGTTTGAGTAATGAGGGGTTTATGCATATTATGTCTCTTACATTGATTGATGATATGACTAACCAGAAAAGTCCTTTGGTCAAATAAGAATATGCATGAATAAAAGAAGTATTCCCTGAAACCTTGAATACTAATGTTGATTATCTGTGTTTGAAATGATCATGACTATACATGTTTAATATTATTGTGTTTTGATATTATTGAGATTATACTAATGAATGTATGTATGAGACCTCGAGGATAATAGAGATCAGGCTAACAGATGATAATACTGAACAGTGAATGTATAAACATAAACAAGGAAGAAAGATCACGAGAATGAACTCATATAAGGAGAAGATGAGCTCTGTCCAGGTCATTGATAAACGTATAAACCATCCACAAGAAACCAAGTATGGGAAATAATCATGGATACAATATAAAATTTATGAGTTCAAAAATGAAAACAGAACAGGCCCATCTCGAATACGATCACTTCAAAGCCTCTTTGAAAACCCAGAAATAAAAAACATGCCTGCAAATAATAAGAGTATCAGTCTGATCTCTAATCCTTATACACTCGGCTGGAACCCCTCTGCCCTAATTACATGTTTCTTTTACAATGTGTAAGAAAAATATTCAAAGCTTCATATCCCAATATTGAGGATCAAAATATTCTTAAAGCTAAATATTGAGATCAGTTGCAAAATATCAGGATCTAACAACAATATATGAGTTTCAATTTAACTCTAAGATCCTATTTTTAGAGGTTTGCTTTAACTGCTTTGATTTGGCTAATTTTGATGCCAAGTGGATTGGAGATATGCTATCTGAATGCTCAATTATTCTATATTGGTTTTCTGTTTGGAATTCTGAATCTGCTCGTTGAAATAATATGCCACCAATCTTTGACCTGCTGATCCTCTACAATTTTGGAAATGATCTTTCATCAGGAATCTTCGAGATATACTCTACCTTCGGGATGCTCTGCCATCTGCTTCTTTGATGAAACCTTTAACTGCTGTATAATACTTTATCACTAAAACTGTTGTTGAAAACCTCTACGAAGCTCTTGGATGAAATGCTTTTATGAAACCAACTAACAGCTCCAAGAAATGACATGTCTTTGTAACAACCTAAGATTTGGAAGATTGGCTCTTCCTGAAAGAACTCTGGACAGAACATAGCACTCTTCTCATTTAGCAGAAAATATGCAAGATATCTTAATATATCACTTCTTGCTTTCAACATATGGCTAAGAACATGCACATGAATGCTACCTTGAACTAGTTTCAAATCCTCCTTATGATTTTGTGGGTGCTCTCTCTGTCTTTCTCCACCATAACATTAGCGCTTATTGCTTGATAATTGAATTTGAGCAATATTCAGACACTTGGATATTTTGTAGGCGCATTTGACAATTCTTCTCCTTCATGCACAGCGAGGTGTTTCTTTAATACTTGAAAGGTCTTAACATGTGAATTTCCATCGGCCTTTACCAATGTTATGACAAAGATCCTTTCCTTGGTGTACGCCCTGTGTACTCGGGTTCACGATGTCTGAGTATTTCTAACTCTGTGTTTCTGTTGGGCGTTTTCTGTACTTGGTATATGACATGCTTTGCAATTGGATCCACGGGCTCACTCCTTACATTTCGAGATACTTGAAAACAATTATTTTACAAACGAGGATCAGTGAAGAAAGCCCTCAAACAAACACCAAATGCTGAGATGTGAATTTCCTGAAACCCCGTCATGTTCATTTTGACAGTAGTATGCCTATATGTGGTTGTCTCCATTGTGTCTTTAAAAATAGAGATTCATTCCCTTACGAAACCCTGATTACCTCAACATGGTCTTGTACATCCTGACAACTTCTGCGTCCTTCTTATACACCGTTACAGTATAGAAATTGTCCATCTTAATATATGAATATGGACGCACAGGGTAAGCCACGGGGCCAACATCCTGAGGAAATTGATAATTACGTAGCTTCATAACATCTGCAATCCGCTTAACAGCATGACTTCCCATGTCATATGAGAATTCCTGATCTCTGAAAACTGTAAGTCCTTCCTTTAAAATTAATTGAAACCAATCACGGCATGTTATTTTGTTGCCAATCTAGTTGTGGAAATACTCATGAGCAATAACACCCAAAAGAGAAGCTTCAAGTCCTTGGCTGAAAAGGGCTCGACACCTGGGCAATGACATAGCATTTGCTAGATTTTTGGCATTTGAAACCTGAGCGTTGACACGTTTGGGCACTGTGGAAACATGGATCATGATCTCGATTCTGGATACAAAATGCGGTTCTTCAAAAATACTCTAACTCATCTCAGTTTTCTTTTAGTCTTCTCTTACGGCGGGTTCTCCCTTGGCATAAACTCTTTTGCATTTGGGTCTTTGGCACTTGGCTTTAACTTGACAGCTATGAACTTGGAGATTGGCCTTGAGATGGTAAAATTTTGGTTATAGGGAACTAAGGATTTTTTTTAGGTATAAGGAATAAGCATTTAGAATATTAAGCTCAACCATGACTAAGAAAATCTTGAATGTCAAAGGGTGATGACCAAGCACAAGATTTAAATACTTAAGGCGAAGAGGGAAAATTGGGTTGATTGGGACAGTAATGGCTTTGGCCAAAATGTTAATGAAGTTTCCAGAGTGAGAATCAGAATCTTTCTTTATATGGCGCTGCCAGAATCTAAAATTTCATGGGGTAGATTTTGATGACAATAGAGTTTGATAACAAGAAAGTAAGAGGTTTCCTAAAACTTCAAAAAATTATGTTTCAATGTTAGTTAAAATAAATGGTACAATTGGAGGGAAATATATTACTATTTCTATTGCTCCATTTGAACAAAAAAAATATAATAATGTTGAATTTGCTAATTATTAATCTCAAATCAAATATAAATGAAATGTTGGACTTTGGGGATAAAAAAATATGAAATAAGTGATTTACAGTTGAACATTGATATTATAACTTCATATCAAATTTGATTGTTATATTCTCTTGGATTGATGGTGGTGACATAATTATAGTTTCAACCTGGATGGATACATTTGTCCTCTTTAATTTTCAATACATTTTTTTTTTATTAAATTTTCCTATAAGAAGAAGAAAATAATATTGCAGGACATTACTAAGAAATCATGCTCAATAACACCCTCATCAAAAGACCTAAAGGACATATCATAAGTGATCCTTCAATATAGCCATAAGTCAATACAAAAGTTTCGGGATCAACAAAAAGAATGTGACAAGGTTATTGTTCGAAAAGGTAAAGGATTTTCTCGCCTAAAAAATCATAATAAAAAACTACTTGTGCAATCAAGAAAAAAAATAGATACAAAGCAATGCAATCATAAATTAGAATAGGAAAATGAAGTTCTCAAAAATAAATTGTCAAAAAAATATGAAGAAATTTCTTAGCTAAGGAACCTTAATTAGAGGTTGGTTGAACAAATAAAAAGGTTAAAAGAGGAGAATTTAGAGATTCTAGAACCTAAAAACAAAGGTGACAAGATAAAAAATGAGTCCCTAAAAAGGGAAATTAATGGTCTTAAAAATGCTAAAGAATACCTTCAACATGAAGTACATGTGCTACATTGCAAACTAGAAGAGTAGATTAAAAAGTCCAAAGAGCTATTCAAAACTACGAGCATAAGAGAAACATAAGTGTGACTTACAAGTAAAAGATCAAGTATTGATTTGGCAAGATGTTAGAATTCAATGTGATCAAGAATTGCAAGTAAAGTAAGATGTCAAGAAAAAAAATGACAAATTTGTATCATATAAAGACAAGGAAATTAATCGTTTTAAGAGATATAGCGGAATTTTGCTTATAGGACTAAAAAAATTAAAATGTATGCGTATATCAATTCTGAAAGTAGACAAATAAACATCCATGGATGTGAGTGAATCAATGAAGTTTTTAGAAGTTGAGACTACAGATGAAGAGGCAGATAAAGAGACCTCAATATAATTGATTGAAACTACAAATAAGTGTGTCATCACTTATGAAGCCTTATCAATGAAAGAACATCTAAAAAACCAATTCAAAAAATAATTTAGCGACAAGTCAACATATACAGATTCAATAATGATTGATGTGTCATAAATAATTAATGAAGCCATTAACACACTAGAGTGAATATGAAAATATCACCTATTAACATGTCAACACAATTCAATCATAAAAATATTAATAATGATCAACTTATTAGGGTGCCATATCGATGTGCAAATCACAAAGTTCGTGCCATGCAATAATTAGTGTATCAATGTCAAAGGTACCTAATTAGAGTAAATTTTGTACTTACTTATCGAAGCATGAAAATATCCATGTATCTTGAAGTCAACAAAAAAACAAGAGCAAATACAAAATCTTATCATCAAATAGTTCAAGAAATAATATGCCTAAGATGGGTTGGTCCCTTCTCGATGCGACAATAGTATTCAAAACTTCGAACACATTCTCTTCTTGTGTCCTCAACCTTATCAAACTGGGGAAAGTCACAAGAAGATATATCATAGTATTAGAAGAAGTATTTTTCTCCCTATGTTTTGAGGACAAAACCATGAATATAACTAAGGTATATATATGATGATGTTATTAAATATAATCATTTATGTTACACTACTAGTCAATATTCTATATTTACTATATTATAATTGATGATAGTCATACATTTTCTGAAAGGGAATTACTTATGATCCCTTACATGTACTACATATATGTCCATTGTATCTCAAGATATATATGAGTAAATAATAAATAATAAGTATTAACATGATAAGTATTGTCTTTCCTCTCCTCCTTACTATACATCAGGGCTTTACTGAGTAAGGCCTTCATGTACCGGTATAAAGAAACAATTTTGGCATATTTGGTGTCTCAGATCTGAGATGACCTCGCATATTGCACCCAAGGTTCCATCTCCACTTAGATATTCATCATCCCCATTTCTTTTGGTTCACCCTTAACCCAAAAATCTTGTTGCAATTTCGTACTAGACATCAACAGAGATGAATTTGGTAAAAGAATATTTGGCCTCTTGCATCTCTCTCTAGACATGCAGCATGTCGGTTGGGTTCCTCATATTATTCCCCTAGCGAGCATGACCCCAAATCACCATACTTCCAAGAAGCAATTGAAACCATGTTCTCAAAGTAGCGGACTCCAGACAACCACTACAAACCGATTTGTAACCACTCTAGGATTGCATTAATAGATACAGAGGATCTTCTTTAACAACTAGGAGGTTCGACTTCATTTGCAAGTGTATGTGCCAAGCCGGTCACTTCCATCATTTAGCATAGCAAGGAATTGTCCCGCCAAGATTAACCATCATCACATCTAATGAGTGAGCCATTAGTACCAGGTAATTCCCCTATTCGGTCACCAACTACCAATAATCGCCATGGACACAGTTCACTACACGGTGGAGAGCCCTATCCCTTGCATGATCCTACATTTACCCGGCTACCTAATCCCCTACAAGTTGTTCATTGAACCGAGCCATCCACCACCTTAGGAGGGCTTAGCTTGGCTATGGTTTTAAGCCTAGATTCACACTCGAATTCGATAAATTATCAATCTCTTATTTTAAAAAATCATAATCTATGAATAAATCATAATCTATGAATTGTCATAAAAGTGAAATTAATGAATTATTAATTTATGTGAATATGAATTTAAATTAAATAAAAGATTAAATTGTTATGAATTGTTGTATGACGAGTAAAGATAATTACTCATTATAATTAAAAAACCTTTATTAAATATTTTTTTAATTATATATATGATTTTTCTAATCATAATTTTTCTCTTTAATTATATATTGAAGGAATCAAATTTTAAATCGATTCATGTTGCATCATATTTAACATCAACATCATAAGTGGTATTAATTACTTTTAATATCAAACATGACTAGTGAGAAATGATAAAGTATGGCTTTGTAATTACTCATTATAATGATAAGGATTATGGCTATGGAAAAATGATAAAGAGAGACTTTGTGAAAGGAACAAATCAATCAAGAGGATAAGGATGAAAGTATAGTAATGATGATAAGCATGAACTTATCTTGAAAGTCTAAAGATAAAGCAAAGTATAAATATAAATAATTTATATTGTTTTATTTCTAATAAGATGATAAGCCACGATGTGGCTAGCAATTTCCAATAATAATAATAAATTGTTTTAATATAGTTTATTGCATAAAATAACAATAAATTGTTTAATTATAATTTATTACAGTGAATAACAATAATGGGAATGATGGTTCATTGTATACTAGCATATTACTCCTCCAACCCAACTTATACTTCCTCTCTCAACCTAAGTTATACTTTTATGTAAAAATGTTTGTTATGTGTTACAGTTCTATGCAAAATGCGTGTCTATGTTATAGTTGCATGTGGCACGTCTATGTATCATAGTTGCACGTGGACATATTTGTTTATGTAATACATAGTTGCACGTGGACATATTTGTGTATGTAGTGAGTACACTTTTTTTTAAACATGAGTTACCTAGTTATATTTATGTATATAATGAAATTTAACAAAGTATACAAAAGAAAAAAATATTTTAGGAAGTTTGAAAAATTAAAATTTTATTATATTTGAAAAATATTTTAATTCTCATCGTAATTTCTTAATAATTATAATGCCATTAATTTTGGTATCAAATAGATGTATATTTAGTAACCCATGATATCTAAATTTTCATGAATAGATTTGATTATGGAATTTATAAAGAAGTAATTGAAGCTAAGCAACACATTCACGAACATAGATTTGACTATGGAATTTATATAAGAATACTTGAAACTAAATAACACATTCTCGAATAAGGATCAGATTTATTCTAATTATTTATCAATTACGATGTATATATAAAATTCTGCAAATTTCTTTAGCTTAATTTTAGATTGAAAATGTAATATAAATACTCAAATATTGTCAATCATACTATATCTATGATAAGATTAAAGCCATATTCAATAGATTCAAAAATAATTACTCAAAACTATAAAATTAAACTAACTACTTTTTCACCGCTCTTATCAAAGTTTTTGTTCATGCATTTCATCTTGGAAGCATGTGTCTTTGTTGAGAATCATGTCAATAAAACTTCTATCCTAGTGTTTTCTTCATGTGCATCTCGACAACAAAGAATGATAACACTATACATAAGTAATTAAAGTTAGGGTGTGTACTAGCATATAAATATTATATGCCACTTTTAACAAATTGCATGTAACAAGGTTGACAAGAATTATTTATATGCCACTTTTAACAAATTGCATGTAACAAGGTTGAAAAGAATTCCAAATGAAGAATTTGTTAAGTGAAGTGACAATCAACCTGGCTCTAAGTCTAGTTGTTTATAAGAGCATTATGTAGATAAATGATGTATCAAAAGTTTAAAATGATAAGACAACATAGCTGATCTTATTTTGGAAGCATGAAATAGAGTAATAGGTATCATATTAAATGCCTCAAAATCACATATGGTCACAATACTATTAAACATGGAATGGAAGTCACTAGTTTCTATGTTTCTTGTAGTAGGAGATACAACCTCGACTTAATATAGAATATTAACGAAAATATGTGGAGCAAAATGTGGGTAAATACAACTTGATTTTGCTAAGGAAAAAAGTCTAGTTCTCAAGTGTGATTTGAACCTATCTGTTGAAATCTAGCTCCAAGCGTAAGTTCCACTATTCTTATTTCTAAACTATAGAAACAACAAAAAATCTAATTAAATTGATCAAGAAGGAACGACGTCTATCCTAGTCACCTCACATGGCCTTTTAGTCAAAATTCTATAAAACATAGGTGGGGATTCAAATAAATTATCATTCGAGTAGAGGTTTAGAGAGAGGTCAAGATGATTCTTCAACATTTCTTATTATTCTTCCCTATATCTTCTTTTTACACATAGGTTTGGAGTCTTGTGTCGAAGCATGTAACCCAATTTCAAATGTTCTATTGCTAGAAAATTGCTACGAGCAAGTGGAAAGCCGCTTCATTAATGATGTTGACAAGTTGATTGTTACTCTATCCCCTAGAAATAACAATAGCGATATTGCGGACCCTTCCCACTCCCAATCAGATACCCTCCCAAGTTGATTGTTACTCTATATTCTACTCCCACTCCCAATAGGATTCCCTCTCCAACACTAAGGTTGGCCTCAACATGCAAGTTTACTATAATGTTATACGGTCAACCTGCGATGAAGTGGGTTCCTTGCATGCCCTTTATTTGAGTTGCTATGTCTTAATCAAAACATTGAAAAAATTACATTTCTTCAGAATGTAAGAGATGAAATATCAAATATATCCATTCTGTTGATTTGTATTATGTTTGGGAACTAATTGAAGTCCTGATTGGGTAGTGGAAAAGATTTGGAGCATTCAAAATACATTTTTTTATTTGCTTTGTTCTCTAATCTTTTGTTGACCTCTTTCCAAGTTTTTCATATTCTCAATACCAATTTTGTTGCATAGGAACATTGGAAATTACTTTATTCTTTTTTTATCAACACTTTGAGTCAATTCTCACCTCTTTACAACAACCTAAAGTGATGAGTAAATTATTTTTCCTTGATTATACATTGACAAATGGTTTGTTCTACATTTTAAATAAGCCTTCTACTCCAGTTGGTTTAACATGACTCACACTCATTAGATAGACACACTCCACATCACATGGTGGTCACTTTGGCACATTGAAGAATTCACAACATTTACATAAATACTTATATCGACCTTCTATGAGGAAGCATGTGAAATATTTTCTTAGAAGATGTTCATTACATAGTCAATCTAAACCTTCTAATAAAAATCTTGGATCATACCAGCCACTTAAAGTTCCCTCAAAGTCTTAGGAATCCATATACATGGAATTTATTAGTGGATTACCAACTATTTTTGCGAAGATTGATTGTATATTTGTTGTTTATATAAATTTCCTAAAATGGCTATATTTCTTCAGTGCGACAAAACTATAGGTGCTTCCAAAGTTGCAAGTCGTTTATCCTATGCGTATGGTGGGAAAAGTTGTGGAATTTTCTAGGCTATTAGTGGAGGTTATCTACATCTTTTTATTTACATGGATGAAATTGAGTTAGTTGATTGTTCCTTGATTCGTGCTCTTTGTTCTATCACCAAAAAAATAAGTAGTCAAACACTTATCTTCAGAACCCATGAGAATTTAACTGGGGAGTGGAGGAAAATAAATCAATGACCAAGCAACATGTAGGAGGAAGTGAAGGAAAATTATGGTAATAATTAAGTAAAAATATCACCAAAATGAAGCTATGCATTTTGGTTATTTTGTTTATCATAAGTTTTTATCCAAATCTTTAGTACAAATGCATTGAGATTTAACTTTGCCTTGAACGATGCTTTTGTAATACAAAGCAATCATACACAGGAAGTGAAGGTTGTGTCTATGGAAAATGCCATGTTTATTTGGACTTCTCTATATCATTACTATTGTACATGGCACTCTCGGAATGGGAGTTATATATAAAAATAGTATTTTCTTATGCTAGCATTTCCAACACAAAAATAAGATTCATTGACTCATGTTATTAATTGGAAAAAATACATTGTTTAGTGTCGTGATGTTTTATATTTTTGGTGTTGGATGCAAAAAATTATAATTAAATTAGATGTGAAATAGTTTGTGAAATTATTAATCCTCAAAATGCAATTCTTAATCTGGATGGAGATTTGAGTCAACAACCTTCAAAACCCAAAGTTGTAGTGACAAGTGGTGGTTTTATTTTACCTACTACTATCTATTCAATAGGTAATCTCACCATGCATATAGGATCTAAGTAGTAACATTGGAATTATTGGCTTTGGATAATTGAAGAATTTTTAATCAATAACATTATAGATACATGTGAAACATGTTTCACCTATGGAAATGAAGAGGAAACTTGTGTTGTTTTAGTCTATTGCAACTAAGTTTTGTGGTAGTTTTGAATGCTACTATTCCTCTTTTGCTTGTGTTTACTTTGAAATATGCAACATTTAAGCATATACTTTACCTTTATGGCATGAGCAAGAGACAAAAAATCAATATGTAAGAAACATAAAACATAGATTAATTTAGTATCTTCTTGTAACATGTTGATATATTTGAAACATGTATATGTATGTATTCCACCCTATACCCAAATTGACATCTATTCATATTTATTGTTGTTAGACCACTTGTTATCCTCCTTATGGTATAGATAGGTATTGAGAAAAAGAGGTACTTGGGAGCTAGGATTGGAAGTATCTACCAAGCTTGAGTATTTACTTTATTTATGAGATTTACTTTAATACATTCTCTTAGTAAGTCAAAGATTCTTACTTTAGTTATGATTTTGTTTTCAATTTTGATGATGGTTGTAACCTATTGCTTAGAATATTCCTTATGCTCTTCCTCTCGGGGCTCATTTTTCCCCTCATGGGCTACCTATCAGAGCAAAGGTTGCAACATTTGGGCCTTCATGGGATACCTATCATAGTTGCAGAGGTAAGTATTCTTCCTACTGCCCAACACTGATCAACAGGAAAGAAAGAATGAAAAATTCAAGTTTTTTCTAAGTCTTTTGAGTTTTCTGCTAAGTTTTTTCTAAGTCTTTTGAATTTTCTGCTAAGTCTGCTAAGTTCTTATGTTTACTTTGAAGCGTATTTGGGAGAATGGAGGTGGAGCTATGATAACCTTTTTAGATCTATAATCCTAAATAGATTTATCTACATTTAGTAATCACATCCTTTTCCAAGAGAAGTTGAATAAAATACGGGGACTTTAATTTTTGAGGAGGCTACGTGGGTAAATCAAGGTTGCACGGTATGATCCTCTAGGCTCTCCTACATATAATGGATTTTTGCATGGAATCTTGTTTTCCAAAGCTTTCCTTTCAAGGAGTGCCTCTTGACGTTAGGTGTTAGGTTTCACTACTGATACTTAACAACTTTGTGATTAGGTCTTGAGACTCTATGTTTCCTATTTTAGAATTGTTTTATTGCTCATGAGTGCTAAGGCTTTAAGTTTCGTATGGTTCTCTTATTATCATATTATTTTTAGTAAGATCCATTAGAAAGAGGTTGTTTTGCTAATGTATAATACATGTGTCATTTAACTTAAACAGGAGTTTGAAACTTTATTGAAATTGTTACTTTCTATGTTATTTGAAAAATTACTTATCAAGTATATTTAGTTATGGAATACTTTGGTTGAAAGTTTTGTATTCATATTTTAAATTAATAACAATTTCTTTTTCAAAAATATACATAAATATTTTTGACATCACTATTTAATTTAAATTTAAATAATTTAGCATATTTATTATTGATTTATATAAATAATATTTAAACATCAATAAATAATTAAAATCATTATTAATTCTATGTAATATATATAAACATTCAAAACTTATTAGGTATAAGATAATTAATATGATTATAAATATTATTATTATTAGTATTATTATTATTATTTTATATATATGAAACAAACATGGTAGTAGGTAGATCAATTGCTGAAAGAGTCATGATTTTCAAAACATTGGATAATATAATTAGGTGTTTAAGTTTATAAAAGAATTAGTAGTACAAAAGAAATTATTAAGTGGTATATCTATCCCTATATGCATACACATTCAAAGGATAACTTACACCATGAAGGTATTGATGCTTCCTTAAACATAATATAAAAAAAATTGAGATATATCAGTTTTTTTTAGTGTCACTACGGTTGCTACTTATTTTAAGCATGTTTCCTTCCCTAATGAAGGGTAAGGTTCTTTGTTTATTAATTTTATTGTCGATTATACCATGTACTTTTGTTATTTTGCATCACGACCTAATATGAGAACAAAGTTAGTGTTCTATGATTGATACAGATTTATGATGAGAGGTCTTTTCCGAATCTAAATCTATGGATCAGTTGTTAATTATAGTACATATATAATAATAAAACTTGGATGCTTCATAAGTTTGAAATATGATTTTGTAAATAAATAATAAAACATATTTTATGCAATGATGGTTGTTGTTTGTGATGAAGTGGAAGATTCTAGGAGGTTCATTTAGTGATTACTCTTGTTAAAAGTGAATTAAAAGTGTCAATCCCTCTTGATGTATAACAATTAAAGTGTCCTTCCTTTTGATGTAGGCAATATAAATGTCATTCTCATCTTTTTCCCGAACAGTTACAATAACTATATTATGATATAATACCGTAGTTACCTTTCTGCTTTGCATATAGGCTTCCTTTCTGCTTTGCATAGAGCATTCTATCTATGCAAATGGCCCTAGATTGTTATAGCTATTGTAGGATTTAATGCTCAACCAACTGATTGCTATTTTTAAAATTGAATTTGTCTTCTTGTTTACAGCTTAGTGGCATTCATTTCCTCGCTTTTGCATTAGCCTTTATAGCGATGGTTGTTGATACCGAAAGGAATCATACTTCACAACATTACAAGGTTCACAAAAAACACATTCATTCTACATACCCATCCCAGATCCATTTTAGGGACAAATTTATTTAGGGTATGTTTCCCAATTTATTGTTGTCTGAACCTAGAGCTAATACAACTATAGGCCATTCCAAGACGAAAATTTAGTGATTCCCATGAAAAGTCCTTAACAAAAATTAATTGTAAAATGCAATCAAGTAAGCTTGACAATATAATGCTCGTCACATTTTGAAAGCATAATGTGTAGTCGTCCAGTATTACTTGTATGTTCAACCTTCAAAGTTAGTATTTGATCATGTATGTGATTTGTCTACTGGTTTCATATGAAAGGGTGGTTTGTTTAATTTTCACTGCAACATTTTTGTGTCCTAGAAAAGTTGGCCCTTCCATTCCACATTCATTTTTCCATTCCCTGTACTTGTTTTCACTTGAAGTAAACGATGCACATATTACTAATCTTAAACTGTAGCGGTGCACTTAACATAGTAGCCTCTATTTTGCAACTCTTGCCTCTATGTACCATATATGTTTATGGTAGGACTCTTAAGCATATTATTGTTTAGAAGATTTTAAAGAGCTTGATAGCCTCCTTCTCCAGATCATTAAATAATTGCATAGCTTTTTGACATTTGGAAGAGTTGGATGATGATGACCTTGTAATATTCACATTAGTGAATTTCTCTATAAAGGTGTTGAGATAGGATGCTGCGCTATATTATTTATCATAATTTATCATAAGATTATTGAGAGTGTTTGGGAAAATACTTCTGAAGAAAAGGTTTATTGGTTGATAATTAAATTTTATAAGATGAATTTTATTTTAGGCAAAAAGGTTAATTAGCTACTTGCGTGCACTTACTTAATGTGAAAAATACAATTGAATGGAGAAAAAAACTCTTTATTGTCTTTCTGGTTATTTCATGACTTTGAACTTGTACACAACTTAGCTTCAATTTTAATGGACAAAAAAATGAATTGCATTTATGTTTACAATAATTTTATTGTTTTCTTAATTCTTTTATTACTTTTCTTCAAAATGTTTTTTTATGCTTTTTTTAACACTCTTTTTTTCTTCTCAAAGATGTTTTTATGTTTTCCTTGGAACACCTTTGAAATATATAATTTATTTTTCTTTTCTACAAAGATAGAAATATATTTAGTTGGCAATATTTTAAAGTTTTAATTTTTTCTTAATCATTTTATCTTTTTTCCTAAAGATGTTTTTTATGTTTTTTTTTAACACCTTTGAAATATGGTTTTTTTTCTTTTCAATAAAGATATAAATATATTTAGTTGACCATTTTTTAGAACTTTTATTCTTTGCTATAAAGATATAAACATATTTAGTTGACAATTTTTTAAAATTTTTATTTTTTTCTTAATTCTTTTATCTTTTGTACTGAAGATGTTTTATTTTTATTTTTTTGGAACACCTTTGAAATATGATTTTCTTTTTCTTTTTGGAACACATTTGAAATATTTTTTTTGCCTTTTCTATAAAGATATAAATATATTTAATTCACAAATTTTTAAAATTCAAATTCCTAGAGAAACATTTCCATTCCTTTCAAAAGCATACCGTGCTTAGCGATTTGTTTCAATTTCCTATTGTTACGAGTGACATGGTGTTCATTATACAAATTTTTTCCTATACTTTTTGTTTATTTACTCCTAAAAAAACATTTCCATTCCTTTCAAAAGCATAGCGTGCTTAGTGATTTGTTTCAATTTCATATTGTTATGAGTGGCATGGTGTTCATTATGCTATGCTATGGTGTTCATAGTCGTTTCTGACACTACAACGTAGATGAAGTCTTGGCTTGATCGCGGATTAGATTCCATGGTGTAGTTTGACAAGAAATTTAGTGTTGTCTTATAAGGCATTTGAGTCTCTTGGTATTCTTCTTGGATAAAGGTTTCTTCATGATAATATAGGACAGTAACTTCCTCAACTATTTGTTGATTTTTATCTTCTTACAAATATTTCTCATACTCAATTTTGTAATGATTTTTCCCTTCAAGTTCTTTATCAGAACGAGCCTCACAATATGCATTTGCTACTACAAGATAGCCTATGGAATACCTAGGGACTCACAAGTTAATTCACATGCAATACAAGGTGCACATCCCAAAAAAAATCCCATTGGCGGCTTCGGTGACTTTATCCTAACCACCGCGAAATGGTCGACCTAAAAGCACAAGCCGTGGTGACCAAGTTGGTGCAACAAGACTTCAGTGCGGTGAAAGGGATGGGCGACGTTGTTCAAAAGGGGGTGACCAGACGGTGGAACGCTTCGCGAAAAATGCTTGGTCGATGTTGGATGGTCGGCGAAATTATCATAAAAGCCGCGAAATGGTCGAAAGAACTGCGACCGAAGTGCTGCGAAATGAAGCTAAAGAGTTGGGCGAAAAAAGATGATGTGATGTGATCCCTGGCGGAAGAAACTACCTGGTTGGCGGAAATGTTATAAGATACGCAAAATGGATGGCGATGGGTGAATTAAAACCTGCGACTGTGGTCTGCAAGAAAGAACAAAAACCAGCGAAACGAGCGATGAAGCTGAGCCGCGGGCCACGAGACGGGTCGGCATAGACATATGCCTATCCACTAGGGAGGTTACAATATGATCATCTTTTGTATTGTGCCCAATGCACAACCCACTCAATGATCATCATACGCTATCTCTTTGGTTTGTCCTTCTTTAATGGACCACCTTTCTTGACTTCTCCTTAGTTTAGGGCCTAAATGTATAATTTCTAAGGGATGCCTAGCACTTTGGTAGGATCCTTGGATTCCTTCTCTCTCTTGGTGTTTAACCCTATTTCTTGACTTGGTTCTTTTTTACCCTTGGGGTGATCGCTTGGGTTATTTCCTAACTCAAATGGCTTTGTTTTGGTTTCAAGCCCCTGATTGGGTTTATAATCACTTTTGATTCTTCAATAGTAAGAATCCACTATGGCCTAAATCTAGAATGGGTTGATATTTATGGGATAAAATGAGTTAAACCTTAGTAACCCTTCATATTCTCATAGAAAATAATGTATCATTGGTTCCTTAAGAGAGTATTGCACTACTCATTTTCCACACAAGGAATATAGGGGTGATTTGGGCCTAAAAAATTGTAGCATGGTGTTCTAGAACTTCTGGTATGGATTCAACACATGCAAAACCTTGACATATGGCTTGGGCCCTCCAAGAAATAACCCAACATACTATTAGGATCACTAAGAGTTAGTTAAGATCAACTTGGTTTAATATAATATTATATTAAAGTGTGATATTAGTGTGTGTCCTTAGTGTATTTATGTTCTTTACAACTCCTCAATATTAATGATACTTGATTTGTGGCTTGGAATTCGATTGGTCCATGATCTCTATTAACTACAAGGAAAAAATCTTCTAACAGAGGCTTTTGCAGACCTTGCACAAAAAAATATCATTCATTCATTTATAGTGGAGGTCACTAGTGGAGGAGGGTGGGTAGAGATTCTAGCAGAGGTTTCAATCGGTGTGCCAAAACATAAACCACATACCAGTGTGTTTTATGAAAATCCATACGGGTGCATCAAAATTGTAAGAGCACTGACTTACTGGTGTGATACACTATTACGTGCACTAACGACAATATAGCTCGATGGAAATAATATATATATATATATATATATATATTCCCATCAAAACTTGTGGGGTGTGAAGTGGAACCCGATGCACCTATGTGTGTGGGCGTAAAAAAACATCGGCCAAAATTAAAAAACATAAATTTTTATTATAAACAAATTTACGATGCTCCATATCTATCCACATGCACTAGTGTGCCCACACAACACATGCACCAATGGTCATTAGTAAAAACTAATTGGCTTTGAAGACAACATAGCTCAATGCAATTTTAGAAAAACATGTATTTTGTTCCCATCAAAATTGATGGAGCGTGGTGATGAAAAAGACACACCGATGCAGGTGAAACTAAAAAGGACCAACTAGAAACTAAAAAAAAATATTATAACAAACATACAATATTGCTCCACATCTATCAAAATGCACTAGTGTGCATCATTAAAAAAACATTGGTATCAATAGTTCTATGGAATTTTATGTATATATATTTATATTATTTTCTTGGGAAACCATGTCTGGTGAATCTAAATGTAATGGACGCACCAGTTCGTGCAACGTTGCAATGCACCAGACTAAAAAAACATGTTTTTAATTTACCCATTACGTCTCTCCGGTGCATTATATCTATAAAGATGCACCGATGGTTAACACGATACAACCTCCAAATGATATATTAGTGCTTACTATTAAACAAAACGCACCAATGCATATACCAAAATTGCACAAATGCACCATGAAATTGGGTGCACCAAAATAGGGTTAAAAAATGGCATTGAAATGACATGTTTTCCTTTCTTCAGTGTTAGAGACCACCTTGGCCCACCCAAGCACCTAGATTCTTTTTGACACCCATTCCTCCATACTCAATGCGCTTCATTGGATTTCTCCCGTGATTTGACTGGTCGAAGGAGTTGGAAAATTTTACTTCTTATATACATGGAAACCATGCCTCCTAGGAAAGAAAGATTCCAGGAATTTTGTTTATTACCTTCTCATTAAATTTCGTAGTTGATTAAAAATTGACATTTTTCTTGAATTTTCCATCTTTTTTAAATTTAAGAACCACACAGTTCACTTTTTTGTTTGACTCACACCGGCCTTGACGATTAGTGCATTGTGTTTAAACACAGAGTGCATTGGAAATGAGCACCTTTTTAAAAAATTAACTCAGTGTGTGTGGTGTGTTCCCACAAACTATACACACCATTTACGGTGTGTGAGCATAAAACAAAATGTAGTGCAAAACCTATAAAATAATTATTTTTGAAAAACACACGTGTGATTTAAATAAATTAACGCACCATTCTCAATTCTTGACCATAAACATGATGCACCGTTCATTGTGCATGAACCTAAATTTAGACTCACCACTTAACCATTTTTTTTAAACATACACAGTGCTATTTTAATATTTGGATGCACCATCGGCAGTCTGTTCCTCTTCATAATGAACACCTTTAAATTATATTCAAGATAATTTAATAAATTTAACACCCAATTCATGTAATATATTTTACAACATACCGATGCTCACTATATACAAGGATGCCCCAATGCTAAATATATATTGACACGCCATTGATAGTGCATCTTCATAATTTTCCCCGTCAAATATATTAATAATTTTTTTTTTATCGGTGCTTTGTTTTATATGGATGCACCGGCGCGTACTAATATACAAAGCATTGGAAGTTCTATACTTACAAACAAGTGTGTTTATTTCTGCGGCGTGCTTTAAATATGTTCAAGCACCATTTGAGGTGTGCATTTGATTTCCCAGAACCTTAGTGGTGCGATTGGTTTACATAATCACCAATAACCATGTCTGACTATTTTATGGGCACACCAAGGAGCTTCGAAAAAACAATTGAGAAAAAAAATTATTTTCTTCTTTTGATAAATGTAAATGTACTTTACTAATTTTGTATGCTTTATTTATGTGTATATCTCTCTCTATATATGTTTCTAATGAAATTTATATGTGTTTAATTCGAGACGAGAGCAATGAGAGCATCAACAAGACTGTCAATAGTGACATGACCAATACAATGTTGTACAAGAGTGGGATATTAGAGAGAGGGAGAGGGACTTGCTCCCTAACCTATTACCCCATAGACCATACATCTATTACGACATGTTGGAATCCAATTTTTTTATGAGGAGGCTACATCATTGAGGGGATATTTTCAACTACTAATGCATTTGATCCTCCATTGGGATCAATGATGACATGATTCAGGGTGGGTCTTGATCTGTGGTTCTATCCCATAGAAGAGGACATATACTTCATAATAGGATTATCTACGAGAGAGGAGGATTTTCCCCATTTCCTTGATGTCCCACATGGATTTACATAGAAACTGGTCAGATAAAATATGTACTGAGATATGTTAGTGAGGATACCACTACCCCTGGTGACTTTCAGGTAGCCGGTGGCCATCTCTGGATATCTTCTTTTTGTGCAGAGGAGGTTAGGTGCCTCTTGATTTTAGTCACAATAGTGGCCCATGTCATGACTGATGGGAAAGACATTAGTTTCCCATTATTACATTATGTTGATTCTTTAGTACAGAGACCTAGATGCATTAATTGGTATTCCATTCTTTTGTAGCAATTTTGATTTACTCTGGATCATTGTCGTGCTATGTTCGATGGCAGGACAATCTTCCAGTTTGGTTTAGGATTGTTTTCCTTATTTTTTAATAGGTTTCCAGTCACTCGTCCCTCATTCCATAGCCATCATACTAGGCCAATGATTGAGGTTCATTTGTGCATGTGGGGGCATATGTTTCCCAAGAGGGGCTAGTCTCATTTCCTTGGAATGACCACTTAGGAGTCACTTGATTTACTTGATAGCGAGGATGATAACACCTTGGATATTGTACCATACCCATATGCAGGGTTTGATTGGAAAGGATGTCCCAACATCCTATTTACTGTGGATGAGCCACTAGATGGCAGAGTTAATATTAGCTTTATGTTTTGATTAATATAGTTGCATTTTATTGTCTACTTTAGTGCATATGTAATTTATTTAAAAATTTTCTTTACATTGTTAGTTAAATTGTCTAATTATTGTTCTAATTTATAGCTTTGTAGATATTGTCACTTATGTTTGGTACATGCCTCTCAAACCTGACAAGAAAATGGAAAAGGTTGAGGATTTTCCACAGTTATAGAGACTTGGCCTGCGATGCACACTCAATGCTATATTTCGCTAGATGATGGCGGATCAATTGTTTGGGTTGTTGGATCGACAGGGAGTGCACTCTATTCGGTCCAACGTGATCATGAGATACCGAGACCTTGTTTCGATTTGGAGCATATTCCCACGTGATATCACATTGATTATGTGTCATATCATTAGTGTGTCCAAGCTACTAGAGAGGTGGTGGCTAGCTAAGATCACTAGTTTCAATGCATCTGATGAGGGTGGTGATCCCCCACCTCCTCCTCCATCTCTTCATCCTTCTCCATAGGTCCACTAAACACCCTCTCCTCCACCACAGGTCAACTAACCACACTCTCCTCCACCACAAGATTACCAACCACCCTCTCCTCCCCCACAGGATAACCGACCACCCTCTTCTGCACCATAGGTCATCAAACCACACTCTCCTACTCACCTAGTAAACCCACCATAGTTCGATTGACCACCCTCTCCTCCTCACCCAGTTTACCCACGATAGGTCATCCAACCACCCTCTCCTACTCACCCAGTTGACCCACCATAGTTAAACCAACCACCCTCTTCTCCTCACCCAGTCATCGCACCACCCTCTCATCCTCACCTAGTCGAACTACCCACCCTCTCATCCTCACCCAATCAACCCACCACCACCTCCTAGTACATCTCATAACATTTCTCTTTTAGATACAATGAGTAACTTGGGTTATATAGGTCCTCAAAGAGATATATTTTAGTCACTTTATTATCCATTTGTACATTGCAAAGGTACTAATGCCTCTGGATCTTCTGGAAGAGGTATTGATGCCTCTATCTCTAGTTATGGACTTGCTAGCTCATAGCAGTTACTGAGAACATGTATATATTTGAATTGTATATTTGTCTAGAGATGTATATTTTTCATATATTATGTTTTTTTAAATTCTTTTCCATATATATTTTGCTTATAGTTCCATATCAGTTTATGTTGATGTTGATGTATATCATGTTGTAGATATCATTCATGTATATCTAGATTATTTCATATTGTGTTGATGTTGTTTAATTTATAAAATGTATTGTGTGTCAGCGATCTAAATTGAAGGTGCAATATGATGCTTGATTGTAGTTGAATATCATTTAATGTCAATTTTCTATAGTAATTATTTAATGTCATTATACATAACTAATTGGTTTTTTATTTGAGTTATTTAGATGGATAACTAGTGAATGTATGATTTTACTATGTTAATAGTTTATCTATACAAAATTACAACTTTATTTAAAATAGTCTAAAATTTATATTAATTTTAAATCATAATTTTTTTTGGGTTCGACATGGCTTAAATGTATGCAATTTTTTAAGATTGATTAAGATTGAATTTAATGTTCATTCAAAATATTATATGGAACAATACTAACAATTTTGTTTAAATGATTTCAATGTTTTTATGTCATTTTTTACTTTGTCTTTCTTTAAAAAATGGTTCTCTTCATATAAAAAAAATATGGGTTGAAGAATGAATAATTTGGTCATACTCTTTTCATGATAAAGTTATAAATAGTACGAGTTATCGACATTGGATGCTATCATTATAATTCCACTCTTATAATAACAAGAGACCTGTGGGGGCATGTACTCCTTGCTCTTTTGATGGGCATGCATTTGTTAATTGTGAATAAGAGATGTTGATGATTGCTTGATTGCAATGTGACTGAGACATACAAAAAATAGTAAAAATGATGTGAATTGTCTCATGGTTTTGCATTAAGTCTCTAGTCATAGTCATACTTTTAATGGGAAAATACCAACTTTTATAAGAATTTAATATAACTAATTGCCTTTAATTTTAATTTGTAGATTTTGTAATGTTTTGGGATTTATTTTTTTTCAAAAAAACATCACACCTCTTATTTAAAATAAAATAATGTTTTTATAAAATTTTACGCCTCGTCAAATGAAAACACAATGATTAAAGCATTCTAAAATATAAATAATTTTGATAAACTTTATATAGAATTTTTTGCATCAAAATATACACTTAACAAAGCATTTTAAATTTGCAAATTTTATATCAAAATTATAAAATATTTAAATGAACGCATATTTTGGTCATAATATTTTTGAAAGGGTTTTCAAAGGAGAATACATTCAAATAGTTTTTTTCTAAGGCATTTTTGCAAAATGAGTTTTTATTCCAAGGTATTTTTGCACTTCTTATTTCTTTGCAATGGGTTTTTTCAAGGTATTTTCTTTTCAATGTATTTTTGCAAATATTTCTTTGCAATGGGTTTTTTCAAGGTGTTTTTTTTTCCAAAGGGGTGCTTTTAAAGAGTTTTTATTCCAAAGTATTTTGTGCAAAGAAGTTTTTATTCCAAGTTATTTTTTCAAAGGAGTTGTATTTTTCCTTCTTATTTCTTTGAAAATGTTTTTTTCAAAGAGTTATTTTCCCAAGATATTTTTGCAAATGAGTTTATTTCTTTGAAAGAGGTTTTTTCAAAGTTATTTTTTTCTATATATTTTTGCAAAAAAGGTTTTTTTTACAAAGTATTTTTCCAAGGGGATTTTTCAAGGAGTTGTTCTCCCAAGTTATTTTTGCAAAAGAGTTATTTCTTTGCAAGGGTTTTTTCAAATAATTTTTTTTCCTAGGTATTTTTTCAAAGAAGTTTTTTTTTTCAGTGGTTTTACAAACAAGATTTCTTTAGAAGGTGTTCTTATTCTTTTCCAATGGGTTTTTTCAAATGTGATTTTTTTTCCTTGGAGAACATTGGGTTTTGATCATCAAGCCCACTACAAACAATGAAGCATCATCAAGGTCGAACCCGAGTCCAAGAGTCAGAGCATAAGGCAACACGCATTCACAAGGCGTTAAGGAGAAACTCCACAAGAGGCACTAGTCTTTGCCCTATGCGTTTTTTTCAAAGGTGATTTATTGTCAAGGAGTTCTTATTTCTTTCAAAGAAGGTTTTTTTCAAAGGAAATTTCTTTCTAAGAAGTTTTTCTTTAAAAGACTTTTACAAGATTTTGATAAGGTAAAGTAAATTTCAGTTCATGTGTTTATAAATTTCGTAAGTGTTTTTAAATCTTATTTTTGGTTTTTTATTATAAAGTGATGATTTTTTAATTTATCATTTATAGATTAAACAATCATGGGCAGTAAGAGAAACCGTAAAATAAAATATGATTGTAAACGCGATGATGATGATGATAATAGAGAGAAAAAAAACTCAAATATTATGCCAACAAAGCAAGCCTTGCAGAAACGCAAGCGCCAATTATTGAATATATAAATACAGTTTTACATGATAATGTTGAGGAAATGGAAATTGAAAATAGAGTACAAGAACAACAAATTGAAGTTGAAGATGTAAATAGTGATTTACATACTAATGTCGATGAAGTTAATATTGAAGATCAAGTTCAAGATCCATAAATTGGACCAGGTATGTATATATCATGTATTTTCCAAATTCATTTTTTATAATGAATTGTATTTTTGGATACATGTTAAATTAAATTTAACTTGATATATAAGTACTTTCACCATTAATGATGAAATGTTAGAAAACGTTGATTGCAACAAATATGAAAAAAAACCCATACATGCTGCATGATATCGTGCTCAAAAATTTTATGATAATGTTCTGAAGAATTATTCAATAACAGGGCAAGCACAAATTTTGAGATGTTTATTAGTGGCCAAGAAGTTAGAAGATGCTACGTCATTATTGGGTATTCACAAGGCGACCAAAGAGTTGAAATTGAAACATAATGTGATAAAAAATATAGGTGATGCAATAAAAAGATTTGGAAAATTCAAGAAGAAAGATATCAGTGCTGCACGTAGAGCAATTCATACAACAATTGTTTCAGCTAGTACTAAACAAAAACATTTGACAACAGCACTAGAAAAAGCAGTTGGAACCTCAAGAAAGACATTATACAAACATAACAAATTCAGAATGCAAATAGATGAAAATGATGAACTTGCTTACTGGGCAATTATTTGTAGACAGCCTTATAAATATAGAATGGGAGGAGGTGTTAAAGATATTGTACGGGAATATTGGTTGGCACATGCTCGAGTTTCACCAAATTCAAGGGATGTGATACGACAAAGAGTATCACGAGGGGTATATGAAAGCAGTCCAAAACATATAATGGATATGACACAAGTACAATTGTTCAATAAATTCAAGGAAGATCATCGTGGAATTAATGTGTCAATAACTACATTTGTGCAACAAAAACCATGGTATGTTAGACCTATTACTATACGTGGCACATGTTGTTGCCATTATCATGTGCAATTTCAATTATATTACGACACGTTTATTGAATTTGGTAAAATGTTTTGGATGAATTCACCACCTCCACCCACAGTACGTGAATTCATATCTCGAACTCTATGTGAGAGAGATCACGATGAAGTATTTTATAATAAGAAATGTGTCAATGGAAAACATTGTCATCGTTGTGAAAATATGGTCTTATTCCACAACAAATATCCTATCGATAATGATCTCTCGCTATCAAATGTAACCGTTGATTGGAGAAGATATGAATACATCGATTATGCTATAAGTTCTAGTGATGCACATTCCAAAAGAATTGATTTGCGAGAAGATAAAATATGTGTGACAGATTTTCTCAAGAAATTTGAAAGTGAAATTTATAAATACACCAAACATTCACATAGAGCACGATGGCAAGATCTTCAATTTAAACAATTTCGTGAAATTTTTCCACCAGGAACAATTTTGTCAATGGTTGATTTTGCAGAAAACTACACATTTGCTGCATGAAATGAGATACATAGTGAATACTATCATTCTGACCAAGTTTCGATATTTGTCCATGTCCTCTATAGACATTCTCAACAGGATGTTGATGGCATTGAAAGCACGTGTGACAATCGAGATGTGATTAAAGAATATCACTTTTATATCAACGATGATCGTACGCATGATACACATTTTGTTCAGCATTGTATTGAACGTATTTTCTACGATTCACTAAAGGACGTGATGTTAAATTAAATGAACATTGGATATGGTCGGATGGATGTGCGGGACAATTTAAATCTTTGCGATCATTTTATTGGTTCTGTCGACTTCATAAAGCATTGAACATTAAACATTGCTGGAATTTCTTTGAAACTGGACATGGAAAAGGTGAACATCATGGTGCAGGAGCATGCGTAAAAAGAGCACTTCGAAGATGGCAAATGAACCATTCTTCTGCACAATTTCATTCATCTGCAGAGGTTGTCCAAAGGTGTAAATCACATCTAAGCCATGATTATAATCAACAATCAAAAAATGTGCACAGGTATGTACACAATTTTTTTAATTTATATTAATTGTCAATTTAAAAAAATGCACACTAACATTTAAGTATATGTACACTAACATCAAAAGTTGTCATTTCTGTAGGTTTTTTTGGCTTGTTGCAGTCCAAGATATAAATAAATCAATACCATACGACACTAGCACCATACATGGGACTAGAGATTTTCACTCTATTCAAACAAAATCCTTCCAAAACGTGTTTGCATTTGACAGTAGAAAGCAATCATGCTTTTGTCATATTTGCACTGAAAATGTTGAATCTACGGAAGTTTGTGAAAACATAACGAACAACTACGTAAAACATTGGAAACACATAGAGATTAATCCTAAAGGAAAAATGCCATTAGCAAGCGTAGAAGAATTAGAATCAGAAGAAATAGCAATATCATCTGATGGAGACAGAATTTCAGATCTTGTTAGAGAAGGTAATGATCTTACAACTGTTTTATCGATTGTTCATGCTTGTCCATCACCTTATATACTTGTATACTGGTCAATTTAATTGATTTAAAAATCCTAATGCCAATTTTAATTTGCACAGGGGATGTTTTCGATGTGATTGCACCTATAGACAACAATGAAAATGTGAAGTATTATTTGATGCGATGTACTGAAGGAAAGATGAAGTTATTAGAAGACTACAATGACAACGGATATACATATGAGAGAGGATCCTGACGAGCTCTTTTATTCCCCTTTTTAATTAAATTGAAATGAAAAGCTTGTTCATAAATTATCAACCCAGGGCTACAAAGGCTTATGAGATACCAAGCAAAATATATGCCAGACACTGCAACTTGGAAGATCTTAACGCAGAGAAGATTAATGAATTACTGAATCAAAATTAGGATGTAATCTTTTGGTGAATGGACTCCTAAGAAATTGCTGGCTACCGAAAGAATCTTGCAATCTAATGAAAGAATCTAACTATCAATAACCTTCGGCTAAATTGTAGAAAGAAATTACTACCAACATCAATCTGTTAAATTATAGAAAGCAATTAAATTTCCAATTCTAATTAACAAACTGAGAAATTCCTACTGAAAATAATTCACTGAATCACACTATAATGAGAAGATTGAATAACTAATCAAATTCCATGATCTGCTTCTACCCCTAAGCACTCACAGCATAATTCTAAAAGAACCTAAATGCATCCATTCACTGCAGAATTAATACTAAATTGGCATTCATCATTCATACACTCCTCCGTCAATGATAATAAAAATAACTCTGTAATCTAATCGCACCATTCATTAAAGGATTCACACTTCAACTATGATCAACACACCAAGTCTGCATATTAACTAATGGAAACAATCAACACTGCATCAATAATTAATCTATCAACATTCATAAAGGAAAAGAATCCTACTTATAACAACACCTATTACAGAAGGGGGCCCTGCCTTCGGCAATAGGAGCTGAACAGCCTCTCAATCACATGAAATTGATCAACACATTCAATCGGATAAACCAGGAATCTCTTATATATAAAAACTTGATACAGTGTTCAATAGTTCTTATGTAATTGATGCTAACCCTTCTGAAGAGTCCCCATGTCTTTTATACATCAGCGCTTATGAGAAAATAGGAGAAATCACATAGTTACAACAGGTTTCCAAAGAAAGCCTATCTTCAGATCTTCCAAGAGATATTTTAGGGATATACATCGTGGAAAGTGAAATGATCCCCAAGGATATCGGAGTGGTCAACTATGAGTCATCATGCGCTCAAAATACCAAATTAAGTACAAAACCTTCAATTCCTGGATCGACTGCATCAGCATCTGGACGCTAGATAGGTAACCAAAATAATGTAAGAAGTACATCGATCCTGATGCCTTAGTATGGTAGCTCGAGACTGAAATGCCTATCCTCCAGCTCTCATAATTCTTCATTCTGTAACCTGTAGGAAGACTGTTACTGAACCTGAAAACATCACTTCTTTAGTAGGCAATAATGGTAGCATAACTCTATCCAATCATAAGCAATTGACAAATAGCAAAGAGGACAAGATCAATCCTTACCCAGGCCAAAATGTGCAAAATGTAAGCAAGAGAGCCAGTGATAATACAGGATTGTATCAAAAGAGTCATAGAACAGGGTAAAATAAGGGAACAAAAAGGGTCATAAACATAGCTCGTCAGATCCATCATTTTAAAGGACTATTTTTTTCAGCAGACCCATATGACTGAAAATTATGTCTACTTTCAAGATTATGAACCTGATGTTATATGTTGTCAATATAGTCATTTAGTATGTGCATCTCGAATAAAATTGGTACAAGTTCCATCGAAAAAACAATTAAAAAATAAAAAATGGAAGTTGTCCAAATATGACCATGAACAGATAATTGAGGATGGAATTCCATTGCGATGTTTTTAACTATATCAAAAATTAATCGATCAATGTTTTTGTCCATGTCCATGTCAAATGTTGTGTACAATATTTTTTTTTCTTTCAACTATGTCTATGATCTTGAATGGGAACTAGAATAAGAGTTTAAATGATCGTATTCTAGTATGCTGAAATGAATTCAAAAATTATTTGGTAATGAAAACTTTAATGTGTAATTTCGTCTTAATTCTGTGTAAAGTACTTTATTCGGGTCCCCATATGTCTATTAGACCACTTAAGGGATGAGATAACGGATGTGGCTGTCTCCACACTCCGCCCCGAATCTTTACTTTAAAATATCACTTGTGTAAGTTCACATAACTGAAATCATGGCAAATGGAGATAACAATCATTTGATTTTTAATCACAAGCAAGGATTCCAGGATTGTGAAGTTTATGCTAAATTAGAGCAATGATTATTTACAACAAATCAATGAAAATTCATCAAATTCTTGTCTAAAATCATTGCTCTAATTTAGCATAAGATTTACAATCCTATAATCTTTGCTTATGATTAAAAAACAAAAAATCGTTAAATCCTCATTTGCCATAATTTCAGCCGCATAAAATGTACCTGAACATTGAAACAGTCCAATCATTAGTTAAAAATTGAAAATATGAATTTCAATTTATCATTTATATAAAATTCAACTTTTAGGTTGAAACCAAAATTCTATAGATCAAACAAACATTCTTTCTTAACATTCCTAACATTAGATTGCACCTATCAAAACTTCTTAACATTCATTCTTAACATATTCCTAACATTCATATCAAAATTTGAACCTAACATTCATTTTTAAACTTCCTAACATTCATATTTCTATCAAAACTTCCTAACATTCCTGACATTCATTCTTAACATTCATTCATTCTTAACATTCATTCATTCTTAAAATTCCTATAAAAACCTAACATTCATTCATTCTTAAATTCCTATAAAAAATTAGATTTCAAATTCATAAATATTAGATTGCACCTATCAAGATTTAGTAACATTCTTAAACTTCCTAACATTCCTATTTCTATCAAAACTTCCTAACATTCTTATTTATATATCCAACACAGAAAATATCTTACATCCTAACAAACTCATAGATTTTACATCCTAGCATTCATTCATCCTTAACTTCCTAACATTTTAAACATTCATCGTAACAAACTCATAGATTTTACATCCTAACTCATTCATCCTTAAAACTTCCTAACAATTTTAACATTCAACACTTCCTAACATTCATTCTTAACATTCCTTACTCCTAACTTTAGACTTATAGATTTTACATCCTAACTCATTCATCCTTAAAAATTTCTAACATTTTTAGCATTCCTTACTCCTAACTTTAGATTGCACCTATCAACAATTAATAACATTCTTAAACTTTCTAACATTCTTATTTCTATCAAAACTTTCTAACATTCATATTTACATATTCAACACTGAAAATATTTTACATCCTAACAAATTCATAGATTTTACATTTTAACATCCATTCATCCTTAACTTCCTAACATTTTAAACATTCATCCTAACAAACTCATAGATTTTACATCCTAACTCATTCATCTTTAAAACTTCCTAACATTCATTCTCAACATTCCTTACTCCTAACTTTAGATTGCACCTATCAAAACTTCCTAACATTTATTCATGAACACTTCTTCACATGCTTAACATTCCAATTTTAAATTGCACCTAGATCAAAACTTCCTAACATTTTTAACATTCAACACTTCCTAAAACTTTCTAACATTCATTCTTAACATTTTAAACATTCTTGACCATCAACATTCATTCTTAACATTCCTTACTCCTTACTTTAGATTAGACCTATCAACACTTCCTAACATTCATTCTTAACATTCAACACTTCCTAACATTCATTCTTATCATTCCTAACTTTAGATTGCACCTATCAAAACTTCCTTAACTTTCATTCTTAGGGATTCAACACTTTCCTAACAATCATTCTTAACATTTCCTAACTTTAGATTGCACCTATCAAAACTTCCAAACATTCCTATAAATTTACATATACATACATACATAAATTTAATAATACATACATTCATAAACATGCAAAAACATATTCTAAACATTTATCACACCAAATATGCTAAATAATTAACAAAAAGAAATAGATCATTTAAAGCAAATACAGAATATATGTAAGTTCAATGTACATATATATAATCCTCAAAAAACGTTCATGAACATGTGAGTTCAATGTACATATGTATAATTCAAAAATAAATCTCCTCGATGTCCAAAACAACTACAATCTATATATCAACAAAAAAGGAAGAAGTCCACCACTATCTTCCACTAGGGCCTCCCCTTGAACTCAACCCAGCCTGCAACATGTATAAAAATAGCTTATGAATATCATAAATTATTTAAACAATTTTTTAAACTAAATTCAAAAAATTAAAATATTAAATATATATATTAAAGAACAATTCAATTATTAACAAAATTACATCAAATTCTTTAGATGCATGTCCACCACTATCCTCCGCTAGAGTCTTCCCTTTGTCTCTAAAAGATCGAAGAGACCCAAGCTGCAACATGTATAAAATCAATTTATGAATCTCATAAATTACCTAAACAAATTTAAACTAAATCCAAAAAAATTAAAATATTAAACTTATATCAGAGATCAATTCAAGTGTGAACAAAATTACCTCTGTGCCAATATCTGGATTCAGTAAATAACCTATTTCTCTTCCCTAAAATTTAAATTGTGTTAATAAATAAAACATAGTGCAAACAAAAAAAAATTAAGCAATTAACTTAGAATCGAAACAAAAAAATTAAAATCATTAGCTCACAAGAGATGGTAAATCATCTAATAAGTTAGTATCTAAAGAAACTTGCATGGATAAGTCAAATTAACAATAAGATGCATAGTTAAATTAAAATTCAAAAAAAGGATATTATATAAAGTTCAAACATAATTATAAATATGTAAATAATAAATATACCTCTCCAATATGATCTACATTTTCTACATTTTGACTAGTGGAGAGTCGAAAAGAATTTTCATTCATCATTCTGGAAAACTGCAACCAATAAACATTTACATAATGTACTTATTACTATATATCAAAAAAGACATAATATCATTCATATAATGTAACAAAAAGTTCAATTCAAAATGAATAAAAGATTAAATAGATGGTCATATCATAATCAACAAACCTCTCATAAACTTGATGTGTCATTGGATATAACATTTGACGCTATGTCACGACAAACCTTGGCATAAGCCCTGAGATCTCCAATGCTCATTCCATCTACCTCATCATTCATTTTGTAAACAAACTTTTGACAAATAGTGGCACGAGCCCTCTCTCGAACGAATCCCACATCTACTCCAACTAATGCTGATGATAAACCATTGCCAACAAAATCCCTTGCAGTTGTCCCAAGTTGGGATGTGGGCTCCATCTCTGATCTTAATGCCACAAGCTTGGGTGGACGAGATATCTAGGGTGGAGGTCAAAGAGTTGTAGGGTCTCTAAAAGCACATTTTCGATCATATATTCGACCCTTTCCAACTCCATAAAATTCAGAATGAACATCAGTATAGTCTGGCTTCATATTTAAAAAGAACTCTGCATAAAAAAATCTAGCAAAATATTAAGAAACCTCATCGTTCCATGGAAACCGACCATAGGCTGCAAGGAACCGATCATATAGTAGATGTGCAAGTTCAGGGTGCTTGAAATATTGTACTTTCAACATTTCTCGCTTTAGACCTTCTTTGAAGTTAAACATTGATTTGGCTTGTTATTTTGTCACTCTCTCTTTCACAACAGCCCACTTGTCTGGACTCATCACTTGTTCTCTTCGTCTTCGCATCAAATCAACAAAACCATTTGTAGTTGGTACGAGCTTCTCATATGCCTCAATGAATTTTTGCAATGATCCCAAAACAATCTCCAAACTTTGTTTACTCTCTGGAGGTAGATCCATAGTAGATAAATCTTTTTCCAACTTGCCGTAGTGGGATCTACAACTTTCAAGATTCACTTGATGATCACCACTTTTTCATGGAAGCTCCTCAAGTAAATCAGATGGATACGTTGTAATGGGTGTACAACCCTCAGTTAGTTCAACATATTGCGTCTTGGTTCGACCATCATCACCATGTGTAGAATGAAGAGCCTCTTGGGAACCTTCCTTTGCACCCACATCCGTCTCCCTTGCTCGCTCTTCCTCCCTCTCTGTAGAATTACGAGTATCTTCTGAACCATGCTCTGCTTCAAATAAAAACAAAGTTATGTGTAAATATGTACAAACTTTGCGTACACACAAAAAAACAGTTTGTACATGTATTAAAAGATTGATGTTCATACCAACAGAAGGTCGAGATCGACGTTCTCTCACAGAAGATAAAGGGGAATCATCTGTACCCCTATCGCCTCGTCGATGATCGAATGAATGTGAACTATACAATAAACTTGAATCTCGAGGGGAAGTCGACAACCTCCGATTATCAATTGAAACACCAACTCTAGAAGAATGTGAAGACCTCCTATGCTTTCGCCTTGAAGACTCCTCTCTTTCCATTTGATATAATGTCTACACTTACACAAATATCAACTCATTACATATTCAAATTCTACATGTTAATTCTACAAATTCTAAGACCTAGTTGCTAAAGAGACTAAGTTATTTAATAAGGACCTAGATTTACTTAATATCATCTAATAGTTCTTAAAATGAGTATAGCTAATATTGTTGGATGTATGAGGAATTAATGTACCAATCTTCTAAGTGTTTTTGATGTTTAAAATGAATGGAACCAATATAGTTAAATACTAAGTGAAGGGTTCATTTCTTTATGTCAAAGAATGAGTTCATGAACCTGTTAACTTTTAATTTAAATCTTAAATTAATAACTTAATTGATATTTTAATAGTTTAAACATAAATTATATCTACAAATATTTTCATTATTCTATAGAATCATAAAGAATTGATGATTCATGGTATTATGTTTCGCAAGTTTTCCATGTTTCCCAAATTTTCCATGTTCCGTGATGGTCTTGAGTTTCATCCTAATAACAGTGACGATTCTTGGTATTATGTTCCCCGAGTTTGTCATGTTGCAACCAAAGAAAAACATAATACCAAGAATGGTCACCTTTACAAGGCTAAAACTCAAGACCATCGTTTTCCATCAATTAGATTCTCAATTCAAAATGCACAATCATAAGGCATGACATTCTCAAAAGAGTGTCAACTTAGAGTGAACTCAATACTAGGTGTACGACTATCATTGGATGACTATTAATGTGGAAAAATTATTAGTGAGTCTCATGTTTCCATATATTTGTGGCATGAACTCAATACTAGGTGGACTAATATCATTGCATCACTATTAATGTGGAAAAAATATTAATGAGTCTCATGTTTCCATATATCTGTGGCATAATACTCTAATGTTTTGATATCAATACCTTCTAACAAGGATTCCCTAAATACATAAGAATAATGTGTAGACATGACATTCATAAAACAATTGTTTGGTGCATAATACAATTGACTTTGTTGTTTTGGAAGGCCAAGGTTTTTTACAATTTTTCTATGTAGTTTGTAGTTATGTGGACAGAGTTCATGAACTCTATCCATGTCTCTGTCCATGGATAGAGTTCAACCAAAAAGGGAAACCTATACATAAGCCAAAAATACCATTTGCAAATAGAATTTCAAAACTACTTTTATTTTTCCTTCTTATCACATAAGCAAAATCAATAGTTTAACAAGTTTAACCAACTCAATATTGTTTATATTTCTCTTTTTGGTCATATAAGAAAAATTAATAGTTAACTAAATTTAACTCAATGAGTTTTACTAGCTCAAAGGTATTTATATTTAAATAAGTTTTAACATATGACTTGGATGTAAAGGTTCATGAACTCTACCCAAATTGGACAGAGTTCATGAACTCTGCCCAATTTGGACAGAGTTCAAAAACTCTAGCCAATTTGGGTAGAGATCATGAACTCTGTCCACATGGATAGAGTTCATGAACTCATGTCCAAATTGGGAAGAGTTCATGAACTCATGTCCAAATTGGGAAGAATTCATAAACTCATGTATATAGTACCCACTAAGTTTGATTATAAATTTTTTACTTACTCCTTAATTCAGTAATAGATAAATTACAGTCATAGAATATCGTTTCGGCATACCTGTTTTTCTTGTTTTAATGTTGAAAGCCAACCCCAAACCGAACTCGACCGAATGAAGCTGAACGACCCCAGGCACCGAAAAAGAAAACGTCACCTGCAACCAAACGAAACAAGATTAATATAAAATTTAGCAAAAATAAAAAACTGCAAAAAAATTACCAACGCAGTCAACCCCACGACGAACAGCCAACAATGAACATCCACCAAATGACGAACACTCCTCCAAATGCCGAACACTCCACCAACGGATAGATGCAACAACGAATAGACGCAGCAAGGTGCCGAATTCCACTCCAAAATGAACAGACGTAGTAAGGTGGCGAAGAAGGGGGTCGAAAGGAGGGGGAGACGAAAGGGCTGGCAGACCACGAACATAAGTTGCAGGTTGGCGAACAGGGTGGCGAACAGGTTGGCGAAAGGGTGGTGAAAGGGTGGCATGGACGAGTCCATCCAGGCAGACGTGACCAGGTGGCCGGAGTAGAGGCGAAACGGGTGGCGCTAGCGGGTTCGCCTGTGGGTCTCACAGTAATCTCCTACATAAAAAATGCCAAAGAAAGGCCGCGGTTGAGGTTTTATACAGAACCATTATTCAGCCGAATAAATAAGAAAACGCCGTGTATTTTCCCCGTCCGGCTATACCTTGCACACAAATCGAGGTCGCTGTTATTTCTAACGGTGAACCGTTAAACATTATTCGGCCGAATAAACTATACATTATTCAGCCGAATAATGAAATTTATTCGGCCGAATAATTTTAGTTATTCGACCGAATAATGTCCTCTATGTCTCTTTCGCACCTGATTTTCACGGAAGTGTTACCCAACTTCACATTTTCACCCTTACATATTGTTATTCTTAATTCCACAAATTCCAATTCATCAGTATATATACCAACACATTTGGCAAGTTATCCCATAAATTTTAATGACCTATTTGAATTATTTACCATTATACTTGGCATATATATTGATGATAAAAAATGAGGGAAATGAGCTACCAATTGATTTGATGAGATATGGTCCTACAAATTATGTTCTCACTCCACTAGAGAAGAAAAAATATACTCGTAGAAAAATATCTATCTAATTTTATGTTACATCTATATTGGCAACCAACACCTCAAAAAGGAAACTTTAATATATAAATATTCACCCATATTTTGTTAATATTGTAGCAAGAATTCTTTTAATGTATAGATATCTAGTAGACCAAGGATGATATACACATTTCCAATATATATTGTTAATTATTTTTATTCAAATTCCAATATATATTATTTCTTTTGTTGAATTCAAGTATACCAAGGAGGATATACAAATTTTGAAGAATATCCAAAAGGCCCTTAGTGATGCACAAGGCTTACTATTCAAAATTTTGATAAGGATTTCATAATCTATTATTTTACGTTTAATATACAATATTTATGTCAAACTCCTAAAAAATCAACTTTGTGAGAATATTGACCTATATTTTGTTAATATTGTGAATTATTTTTATAGAATTCAAGTAGACCAAGGAGGCTATACAAATATCCATTAAATTTCCAATATATATTCTATTTTTTTTATTGAAATCAAGGAGAGAACAGAGGCTATACAAATTTTGAATAATATCATGGATATTGTTAGCTATGCACATGGACAAGTACTATGAAGTCTTTGCAAGTAGCTGTTGTAATTGATCATGATGACAAACGACCTTGCTTTGGGAAAATAAATATTAACTATTGCATCCAAAAGAATAGAGAGGAAATTCTCTTGAGTACTTGTATCATGATTAGAATGGATTTAAGATGACATTTAATAAGTGAGATGTAAACTTTAAGGAATTTGAAGGATGAATGTGATATTTTTATTGGATAAGGCTCAGGAGAAGCCCTCAACATAACTAGTGTAATTTGGTTTGTGTCGGGAAATTTTTGAATAGAAATTGCAATGGATTTAACACTTATATATTGTAAGGAGAATGAAAATATTTAATCCATCATCAACTAGGATACATTTAACATAGTATTAACCAACTTGATATCGTATAATGCAGATATAATTGGAACACACTTTCATTAGTATAAAGAACGACCATAACGTAAATGTCAAATTAAAACATGTGCATATCACTTTTTGTTTCCATCACCTATATTTTCTTCCTCTCTTTGAATGATAACATTGTTGTTCTAAAAGAAAGGTTTTGATATCGAATCATGTCATAGTAAAAACGACCAATCCCTATCCAATACATTATGGTAAAAAAACACCTGGTCATATTGTTTTGGGTAAAAATAGGGCTCCTTCTTTTCATCCCACATATTTTTAGAGTTGATACATATTATCACACTACCACGATATTCCTTTACATTATTCCGTTCGAAAGTATCCCACCACTTCAACCTTATAAAAATAATACATTGTAAAGATGAGAAGTCCACTTGCATGATCTCGTGTATCTATCTAAAAAAACCTAGCTTCCCCTCTATTATGTTTTGATCACAATGGCTAGGATGACTATATTGGTCAAACTCAACCTCCACTCCACAGTTAAATTTGACACGTCCATCATCTATATCCTCAGTTCGGAAATGATGTCCATATGCCCGCATGAATGGGAACAAATGCACCTAAAAAATACAAAGAATTGACATTAATAAAAACACAATACATGTTATAATTTAAATGTGCATTATAAAATGAAAAATGTAGATGAATAGATTATTAAATATTTGGTGCACCCAATCCTTATGTTTAATGCATCCTCTTAACCATGTCGGTAAAGACCGGATGCGCCATATTTTTCTCTGATCTGGTCAACCACCCAACTATTGGGACAGATCGTTGGCATGTTTTCTTTTAAATGATTAGGATAAGGCATGATTATACCATTCAACTATATATATTCTTCCACATGTCACTATCCCATTTCCTTCTCTTCACTTCATACAATGCGACCCTTGGTTGCATTTCCCTTGCATTGTAAAGAAGAAATTTATTGATGTCAATTATTTATGCATTCATTGATGTAATCATGAAAGGAAAATGTTTAGTATGCGATCAAATATATATTATCAATTTCACTATAAGCAGTTACACTATAGAAAATTGACAAAATATAAGTGACGTACTCTTTATCATGTGAATGCATAGTATATTATAACCTAAACTTTAGAAAAACAAGCATGTAATTGACATACATAGCCTAAGAAGGTTCATATGGTCATGCGATTTCAAACCCAATAATTCTCCTTCTACTGTGAAGCATCATCATAGAGTCAACCCATACAATGAAGGTGCCTTCACACTCAACATAACATCCCTTTCCAAATAAAGATCATATTTCTTCAAAATCCATGTGACACCACCCTCTTTAAAATACCAAAAGGTCCCATCCTATCCTCTACTTTATTTTCTTGGCCAATGTTTAATTTTAGTCTTCGAAGAAATAATATCTCTCATAATAGACAATGTGTCGTTTTTTTTCGATGATATGTTCCTCCCTAAAGAATATGAAACATTTTTTAATATATGCATGGGATCCAATAAGTGGGAAATATTAATTTGCTCATAATATGGAAGCTCATAAAATATAAATTTCCTTTTTATCCCAAAGGGAATTTTCTCAACATAAGTGCTGAAAAATTTAGGATCATCAAACATAGGTTCCCCATTTGAATCAAACAATTCTACAATTTCCTTCTCCTTCTTTGTGTCATATGCCCTAAGCCATTGTGTCAATGTCATTATTTTAGGTCTTTGGGTTCTCTCTGGTTTACCATTGAAATAATATGATGCTATTATATAAGGGTGGTCATCCAAGAGGAACATCATCGAGAAACCATACATTGGCATTTTTAGGTGTTCGGACCACCTAGCCTTTATTGAAGGTCCACAACATTTACATCCATGATACCTTTTTGTTACAAGACCTGCTTTGTAATTGTATATGGAACACATTAGCAGCAAATAAGGTGGTTGCACCAAATTAAGTTTTTCAAATAACATACGGATATAACCACATTGATCAACATGCGTACCAGAGAAAATCCTAGTCCTGGATAATCATGCGCGTTGTATGCACATATTCCATACAACGTAAAAGACCTCTCCAACGATATGGGTCTTGATACATCCTACACCTGTATACCTTCCCATAATTGCTTGAATTAGTCTATCAATTGTTGGAGGTAGACATCCATATTCTTCTTATGTCTTCTACTAGGAACTATAAGAGCCAACATAAGATGTTTGTTCTTCTATGATAACTGGGTAGGGATATTTTTATTGATCACTACCACTATCCAAATAGAATAATTGGTGTTTTGTAGGGAATATGGGTTAATATGCTCAATCGAAGGATTCATACTTCATCCTTGAATTTATCAAGTCATGAATCATTTATATGCTTCATGGCTATTGAACTTGTAGGAATTTGCATAACTCCTAGCTCACTTATGTGCGAGGCATGCCACCCCTATAACATGGATAATTATTTGCAATGAAAATTTATTTGAATCCTTAGGATTATAGGCATGTGCCTCAATATACTATGAGGAGGGCCATGTGCCTTATCCTTTTTTTTATATCCAGTATTTGTCATGCCCACATTTATGACATATCTCATTGTTCTTGTATTTTCCTCTATATAAAACACAATCATTTGGATAAGCATGATGTGATATGTACTCAACACCCAATTTTTTCAATAATTGCTTTGCCTCTTTGCATTTTTCCGAGAGGATGTTATCAACTGGAAGTACTTTTTCTTTGAGTTACTTTCAATTAGTGGGAAATATAAATGTACATTGTCATTAAGAATGCAACAAATCTCTTTTCATCATTGATTTAATGGGGACTTGATGGTTGTTTACCTCAGTATTGCCAAGAAGCACGTGTTTGAAATACCATATATTGGTTTCAAGTTGTACAACAATAATTTTGTTCTCAATTGGGTATACCTTCATCCATACCCAAAGAGAGGGGTGGTGGAAACATTTTTCATGCTTTTGAATAAGGCATCAACAATATTAGCATCATTCCCCAACTTATCTTATTGGGATTCATTTAATAACATTCCCTCCATGGCATGGGTATCCCGTAATAAATAATCCATACCAAGCTCTATATCATTGTTTTAATCCCCAACCCATGAAGAGCTAGTGTTAGTATAAAATGTTTTGAATTGGTGACTCGAGACGTAGTGGGAATTGAATAGGTGGTTGATTCAACCATGCTTTGTATGCTTCCTCTCCAAGCTCTATCTGTTTAGTTGGATTTACATGATTTGACATCGTACTGGGGTGAAACAGGAGATGGTAGATAGGTTGATCATCGTCAGAATCCTAGTTGCAAAAATATTGAACATCAAATCAACAATATTAGTAAAAAGAATGGATTTAGCATGTTGAAACATTATACCAAACATTAAGTATGTTTCCAATAGTACACATGCAATCAACAACTTTATAAAACAAATTTGGAATTAAGAAATACATTAACATTAATTCCATTGAAATTCCCAAAAAACAATTACTCAATTATCTTTTTCTTAGGCCCCAAGGGGACATCTAAAGGAAACTCCAATGCAAGTCATTTGTTATGAACGTTTGGTGGTATATGCAAGTTATAGTTTATTAACAAGTTGTCACCAGGAGACAAACTACATATTCCATGCACAACAACAAATATAGATGCCTTCTTTTTCATAAAGAACTTTGTGTCATTGGAGTATTTCTCAAATGAACAATTTTCGGTAAACAATGAGCACTTGTAGCTATTTATGAACCCTACAATGTTCCCATGAGTGCGTGGATGCCCATTGTTTGTTAGGAACCTATGTCAACCCTTCTCTTTACTATGTTAGTATATTGTTGTTGGACGCATATGCTTTGTAAGTCGTCCTGTAGTATTTGTTGATCCGTAGTTTATATTAGCCCATAGTATTGACCCATAGTATTGGACGCATATGCTTTGTAAGCCGTCCCGTAGTATTATATGTCCCATGGTTTTGACTCATAGTATTGGGCATAGACTTAGTATATAAGTGTGTGTTGAGGTCATTGAAGGCACCGTGAAGTTAATTGTATTGAGCTTGCTCAAAGGAGGTTGCCCCCTCGAAGTGGCCCGTGATCAATATAAAGGCGATTCTGTTCTATTATTTCTGATATCTCGTGTATTTGCATTAATTAATTATTGCAGGTACATCACATCTGGTATCAGAGCACTTTCCTTGGCACAAGTGGGAAATTTTTTTTTCTTTTTTTGGGGCGGAGACTTTCAGATCAATTTCTGAAACTTTCTGCACAAAATCAGAAGAAACCGATTGCATATCTGAATTCCTCTTTCAAAAATACACAGTTTCAAAAAAACAATCATCTCATTTGGAGTTCTAAAAGTGGAGATATCGCGGATTTAAAATCAGCAATTTTTCAGAATTTCGGTGACGGCCGCGAAAATTGCGGCGAGAAAATCTTTTGACCGAGTGCCCAGATTTCTATTCCGCTTTCATGGGTAGAAGCAGAGTGGTTGTTCCAGTTCCGGAAACATGCTATAACAGCGATTCTGAGCAATATAGATCCGGTTTTTGAACATTGGGTGGAATTGCTGCCCAAATTTTTTCTGTTGCAGGTTCGGATTTGGGAATAATCCCTATCCGCTTAACTGTGGGAAGTACTTGGGCATAAGCCCTAAAAATCATTGTGAGGAGTACCACAGGAACCCCAAAGTAGCTGGCCATTGAGAGGACCTGCCAAGCGAAAAGGGCAACGACCCCTACCTGATTGACTAGTTCCCACCCGTGAGGTAAACCAAGAGCTGTCGTTTGTGGCCAAGCGGTTATCAGTTTTACCTGAGCCGTGGAGTGAGGGGTACTGCCCCAATACGCAAGCCGTCAGATAGCATTGGTGGCCGAGTGAAACACCTGAACTATTAGGAAGCCGTTCATCCTTGGGGTCCATATCTATTTAACTGTTGTCGATCACTTCCGCTCCAGATCCAGCCGTTCAAATCTATTCTGAAAGTTGTTCCAGATCCAATCGCCATTTCAGATCCAGCCGTCTTCGATCCCTTCCGCGTCGCTGTAGATCCATCTGTTGCGGATCCCTTCCGCGCCGCTGTTGCCGATCCATTTCTGAAAAAAAAAAAAAAAAAAAAAAAAAAAAAAACAAACCTGGTTATGGTTGTAACCCGTGCAGGAGCACACACCATGGAGGAAGCACTTGCAGCCATCCAAACCAAACTCCAAGATCTGGATAAAAAATTTCTCAGCCTCCATCTTCAGCATTCAACCATGAACAATACCAGACAGCCAGAATCTTTTGCAGCCACCGGGTTCTCTTCTTCCAGCAGTTTTCATAGGCCGAAGCTTGATTTTCCTCGCTTCAATGGTACGGATCTGACTGGATGGATATACAGAGCAGAACAATATTTCAGTCTGCATAATACTTTTGATGTTCAGAGAGTTCCATTTGCATCCTTTCATTTGGAACAGGAAGCCCTTCAATGGTACCGTTGGTACATCAAAGCTCATCCCGAGCCACACTGGACAGATTTTTGCCAACTCCTTTTGTCACGATTTGGTCCTGGTTCTTTTGAGGACTTCACAGGAGCACTCACTAAACTTCACCAAACTGGCACAGTGAGAGAGTATCAGACGGAATTTGAGAAACTAGCCAATCACACAGAAGGATTGTCCGATGAATTCTACAAGAGTTGTTTTATCAGTGGTCTCAAGGATGAAATCCGCTCAGAGGTCAAAATGTTTTGTCCCCACACAATGATGGAAGTCCTAGGGTTGGCTAAGCTGGCTGAGGACAAGATCGCAGCTCAACAACGCTCCAAACCCACTTTTGTTCCCTTAAGAAATATGGGTTCCCAACGACCTCCCATCACGCCTTCTCCTCAACCAACTCCTATCAAGCATTTGTCTAAAATAGAAATGCATGCACGTCGAGAAAAATGGATTTGCTATAATTGTGATGAGAAATTCACTCGGGGACATCGATGTGTTCAACAAAAGCTCTATCTCTTGGATGTGGATTCTCCGCCTGCCTTAGAACTTGGTGAAGGAGCTACAGATACAGTAGATGATCAGGTCGACATTCAACACCGCCCTGTTGACACCCCATCTCAGGACGACCCACCCGAGATCTCTCTCCATGCTGTAATCGGCGCCACCACCCCACAAACAATGCAGGTCCGGGGATACTTCAAGAAGCTCCCTCTCACCATACTTATTGATTCTGGTCGCACTCATAACTTCATTGACCCTCGGATTGCCAAACAGGCTGATTGTTTTGTCCATCCTTGCTCCAACTTTGAAGTCATGGTTGCCAATGGGAGCACCTTACCTTGCAAGGGGAAGTTTCACAATGTGCGTATCTCTATGGAAGATTATAACCTACGCTCTGACATGTTTGCCTTGTCTGTAGGCGGATGTGATGTGGTTTTGGGCATTCAATGGTTACGCACACTTGGCCCCATCTTATGGGATTTTGCTGAACTTTGGATGCAGTTTAAAGTCAATGGGGCACAACACAAATTTATGGGCTTACAACCAGGGTCTCTCTGCATCATCAGTTCACATCGCCTGGAAAAAATCCTTAAGAAGAATTCACATGGTGTCATCGCTCAGCTCAATTCCATTCAGCTACACCCATCAATAGTCTCCACTACTTCCTTGGATAGATATGCAGGTATCTTTGTTGAACCAATGCGCTTGTTGCCTTCAAGAGACCTTTCCGGTAAGAATTTAGCCACATCTACCTCTCAGCAGGAAATGATGGCTATTTTGCATGCTGTACAGAAGTGGCAGCCATACCTATTAGGGAATTATTTCTGCATCAAGACTGATCTCCAGAGTTTGGAAATTTTTTTGGAACAATGGGTCTCCTCCCCAACACACCTGAAATGGGTTATCCAACTCATGGGTTATCCCTATGTGATCACTTACAAGAAGAGTAAGGACAATATGATGGAAGATGCTCCTTCTCGCACAATTGATGACCCAGTTTCTCTTACAGCTCTTTCTCTGCTTGTTCTAAATTGGTTGCAATATGTTCAACAAGGCTCTCTCTTCTATGAACTCCATGCTTCTTCATCAACAGGGCACTCTGGGTTCTACACAATGTCTGATCGGGAACAACATAACTTCTTTTGGCAGGGACTAAAAATGACAATTCAACAGATGGTGGCTGACGATGATACTTTCCAAGTCAACAAGGGTGAAACGACACTCCATTCGGGATTGCTCAAACCCTTTCCCATCCCTACACAGCTTTGGCCAACTCTTTCTATGGATTTCCTAGCAGCACTCTGGTGGTACAATACCACATCTCAAAGGACACCATATGAAGCAGTCTATGGAAAACCACCACCAGTTCTTCTTCCATACACCCTTAGCAGCTCTCCAGTTCGGGAAATTGACTCGGTTCTTCGCACCCGCAATCAGATTCTTCTCATTCTACAGGACAATCTTCACCTGGCCAGAATTCGCCTGGAACAACAAGCCAAACAGCACTGTTCTGAGCGCATTTTCCACGCAGCTGACAGGGGTCTTCTTCATCTACAGCCTTCCGAGCAATCCTCCTTGACACTCCAAAGGCGTCAGTGGCCCGAAATGCAACTTGAGGATGCTACCGGGGAACCACTCCTTCCGATTCTGCAGCAATTTCTCCAACCAAAGCTTTGAGGACAAAGCTTTTTCTAAGGGAGAGGGGATGTTAGGAACCTATGTCAACCCTTCTCTTTACTATGTTAGTATATTGTTGTTGGACGCATATGCTTTGTAAGTCGTCCTGTAGTATTTGTTGATCCATAGTTTATATTAGCCCATAGTATTGACCCATAGTATTGGACGCATATGCTTTGTAAGCCGTCCCGTAGTATTATATGTCCCATGGTTTTGACTCATAGTATTGGGCATAGACTTAGTATATAAGTGTGTGTTGAGGTCATTGAAGGCACCGTGAAGTTAATTGTATTGAGCTTGCTCAAAGGAGGTTGCCCCCTCGAAGTGGCCCGTGATCAATATAAAGGCGATTCTGTTCTATTATTTCTGATATCTCGTGTATTTGCATTAATTAATTATTGCAGGTACATCACATTGTTATATAATATGTTCTTCCAATTAAAGTTTCCCAAAGAACAACAATTCATGCACATAGTATACATGGAAATAATATGCTCGTATTTGACAATATTCAATTAATCAAATTGACTATAAAGAGGACCAAAAAATGGTGTATGTGGTACTGATTTTTTGGGAGGAACAAATATATGTGAAAGGATAAACAACCCAATATTTAAACATCTATTTTATACTTTGCAATCATGTAATTTTTACCACAATAGGATAATTTAGTCCCAACATCAAGCACATGCAAGGAATACATCTAAGCACCATACAAAGCATGATTATAACTGGCTTGGTATTTACTTTTCATATGGATGGGAAGAAAGAATTCATTGCTACCTTCCAACAACTGAATCGACCTTTGTCTATACTTGGATAATTTTTCTCTTAGCTCATACAAATTTTTGGATCTCCCTATGGATATGTTTTGGGTGGTATTGATATGATACATTGGCTCACTATAACTCTTAGTTGACTCAATAGAATGATATGGGTTGGTCAATTTAGGACAAAACATGGTTGATTTGGCTTCCAAATTTTCAAAGAATGAGCATATGGAAGTGTTCTTACATGCCTTTTCTATTTCACCTAATGGATCAGTAATTGTAGTGGGGCTGGGTTATTAAATCAACAACTTTGGGTAGACATTCATTAATATAATGAGGCAATGTGAATTTCCTAGGGTTCACCTCCAACCCTTTAAATTTTAAGCAACCACATACTACTGGGGTGTCATAAAACAAGTCCAATTCACGATGAATTACCATTGGTCCAAGAAGGTTAATGGATGATGGCATGTTACAATTGGAAGGGTAAAGTGGCCTTCCATTTTCATCTAGCATCCGCATACGGTATGTTTCTCCATATAATACCTTGTGTATTTATGGGAGTGGTGGAATATCATGTGCATCCAAACTTGATCCAAAATCAGAATCCTACAAAAGGCACGGCACAATAATTCAAATGCATCTGAAAAGAAAACATAAATTCAAATATATAATCAAATATAAATAAATATGCACTTACCGGTTATGGAAATGGAGAACTCTAACTTTGAACAATATGGAATGAGATGGAATTTGAAGAATCAACCATTTGATTTATTTCTCTCTTTTCCCTTATAGTTGAGTGAAGAATACAATCATTCTTTGTATTCACTCTTTAAAAATAAACTGAGAAACATGCAAAGTTATATTTTCATATATCATAACCGATGTGCCAGAAACTTTATAGGTGCACCAGTGCACCATATCAATAGATACGCATTGGTGCACTATTTATAGATGTGCACTAATAAAAACATCCACAAGCACCTCTGCAAAGGAAAAAACTCCAAAAACTGTTCATTGTGGAAGCTTACACTTGTATTTTTTTGTATTTATGTGTCATCAGTGCACTTATGCCATGAAAATACTCAGTGTATTGCTATTTAGAAAAAAAAATATGCAAATATAAATGTTTACTTTTACTATAGGTTATATAGTGTGCTTATATGTATATAACGCATTGGTACGATATATTTTTGAGTTGTGAACTAAAATCCATATTGAAAAAATAAAAAATATGATATATGTATTTATCAACTATTAGCTGAAATATCAAATGAAAAAAAAAGGGGAATTTACTTTTAAGGCAGTGACCTTATAAATAAAATAAAACCATAATCCCTAACCCTTTTTTGGCCAAAACTTTAGGGAGTGAGTTATGCTGGTTGTGGAGCCCGATCTTCTTGATTCAGAGATGATATTGTTTCAACCGTGTTTGTACACCCTGTTTTATATGATATGCAGATGGACTATACACTCACCCCAGCAGAGGGGTGTGGGGGGGCATCGCTCTACCCCCCCCACAGGGGTTTGGGGGGGATCCCCCCCTGGATGGGGGGTCTGGGGGCCAGTGGTCCCCCAGTGGGGGTTTGAGGGTGAAGCTCCTGAAGGAAATTTTTTGGGTTGTTTTGTTGGCCAACATATTATGGGCCCATGGTTTTGGATAGCCAATGGTATTTTCCCATGGTAATTCCCGTTTAAAAGGAAGACATTGCAATACGACTGTGTAATGTATTGTAGCATTGTAAAGATATCTGATTGTGTAAGAGAGATTATGAAAGAGTGAAGAGGAAGTTGCAGCGGATGTGTTGCAGGTTGTATCCCTTCATTTGCTGGATGATATAATAATAAGGACTGGAAATTTCTATGTGGATGTAGCCCATCTTGGGTGAACCACGTTATATTGGTGTCTCTCTTGTAATGTGTTTTATATTTGCATCTTGTTTATTGTTATTGCTATGCGATGTTGTTTTTCTAACAACTTATGCAAGACATGTTTACTATGGAAGAGACTGGAGAGATATATCTTTGAAGAGAATTTTGTAAGGGATCACCATGGACACATAAAAATTTGTAGAGGAGACATTTCAAGTAATTTTTCCTTCAATAGAATAAAAATATGACATAAATTTTGTAAGTTCTTTGAATAAAATAGAGAATATAAGAGTTATCTTCAATGATGCAAACCCTTGTGTTCCTCTTCGTTCATATTTATTTTCATCATTGCAAACCCTAGTGTCCTTCAACTGCTTTCCTTTCTATTTCTTTTTATATTTCACAATAAGATTTTATTTTCAGCAATGTAAACTTTTTGGTCATATATATATATATATATATATATATGGGGATTTGGGTCTCTATTGGACTAAGATCATAATGTGTTTCACTTCGAAGCCAACCTATCCAAACTGTCCCCATCAAAAAAAAAAAAAAAACGCCTACGCAATTTTCTGTGTGCATTTTACAAAAGTGACGCACCAATGTGTTTATATTTCTAAGGCACATTGTTTAAATTTAAAAAATAAAAAATAAAAAACATTTCATGTGCATATTATACATAGATTACAAACCGGCGTGTTGTATCAAATATGGCACAATGTTGCATAATTTCTGTAATGTGCGCACCGTTTGTTTGGAATACATTTTTAATTGAAATTCTTTACTTATTGCGTAAAAAAATATTTTATGATTTATGTGTTTCATTATGCAGGGTGTTCATTGATAAAATATGGCCCATAAAGGATCAAAGAATAAAAACCACAATGAAGGTAGTGAGAGAAACACATCTGACACAAATAACATGGTAAGGTTTTTGTAATTTTAATATGTAAGCAATATATTGGAATTAAATGTATGTTTTAATGGTGTGTATTTGTTTATGTGTGTCATGTAGATAAAAAATTGAAGGAAACTCTATCAGATTGTTTGTAATCTAAGTGAAGAAGAGAAAATAAACTTTAAGAAATTATTACAAATTTAGGAATTATGTGGATCAACAGGTGCTGAACATGAGTGTTTTTTTTTTAATTCTTATTGAAAATGCTTCTCAAGAATAACTACTATCATGTTTCAAAGTTTGGATTTCAAATTTGTTGAATGTTGTGCAGAGACAGAGAGTGAGGAAATAGGACATGCTAAAATGATAAAAATTAAGAAGAATGTAAATGATGATGATTTGGTCATCAATTCAAATGGAGTGATGTTGGGAGTTAATGAGAGGGGGGAAAAGTTTTATAAAACTTTGAGGGATATAGTGGAAAGAATGTATATAAATGCTTTTCATTTACATTACAAAAATTAATCCAATGACTCTAACAATTGGGTTATAATTAAACTACAGGAAGCGTTTCTGGAGCAGTGGGAATTGAGACCAATGAGACTTGCAATGGACAAACATACAACAACCAAAAAGAATATTTTAAAAGGTATTACTTGTAAAAAAAATATTCTTTAATATGTACATACTAGTCCAAAACATAATTTGTTAATATTTTTTCTATGCTTATTTTCAGATAAATATTTATCATTTTTTCATTGTGCTTTGAAGATTGCTAAAATTCCATAGGAAGAATAATGTGATATCGGAAATATGATAGTAGGGATTTCAAAAAAGGTGTACAATGATATGGTCAAGGAAATGAATGTAACCGCATCACAAGGGGAGCCATCCCAATAACAACATGCATCAAATGTATGTAATCATTGTTTTATGTTTAATGTGCATAGAGTTTAGGTATCGCATGAATACTAATTTTCAACTGATTTTTTGTAGCAGAAACATAAATAAATGGCACCCATTCAACGCATCATAGGGGACAACAAGGAAACAAAGGGTTGATCACAAATTTCATGAGTACTTGTGGTTTGCTTCAGATTTCATATTTTCTGTTATGTTAATATCATAATTAATTTAAAATCATACATGGATATTTTTTAACAGGTTCTAACATACAGTGAAGAACCATCCAATAATTTGATTGGCATTGGATTAAATAAGGGTTGTTAATATATGTTGAGATATCAAGGGTTAATTGAACAATTTGTAAGTAGCTATATTGTTTTATAATATCCCTTATTTTATAATTAATGGTACTATAAGAAAAATTTAATTATATATATGGTTTGTCATGGAATATGAAACTAACATGAAACAAAGTATGGAGAGGAGCAAACATATGTTTTATTAAGGATCGGCATGAGAAATGGTTTCCAAAATACATGTTAATTGTTTGATTCACTTGTTGAGATGGGACGTTTTTCCATTTACGCAATTATGTGTATTATATTATTTATAAATGTATATATACTCATTACATTTTTTTTTGCTTGTATATGGAACTTGAAAATATGGAACAAAATAAAGTCAATGAACAAAGTATTTCAAATAAGTTAGGAAGAATATCCCCTGAAGATAATGAAGATGGGGCGTGGAAACAGCTCGAGTGACTACAACACTTCAAGCAATGATTGATGATCAATACATTTGAATGATGTTACTGCAAGTTGTATATTTTGGAATTTTTATTTGTGAAAACAAACATTCTTTGTAATGTGTACATATCACCCCAATTGGATGAGGATAAGTAATCAATAATTGTAACAATGTCAAAATGACATTTTGATTATCGACAACCTTTATGTTGTCCCATATTTTGGATTCTTATCCTTGTATAATAAAATGGGTTTCTTCTTCTACTGAATTCCCTAATGTCGCAAAAAGTTACTTTATTGATTAAATATAAGAATAATTTTTACATTGCGACTTTGAACAAAAGTGTACCCAACACACTTTTCGAAACACAATAGTTAAAATAAATAAAAAATATTACTATAAAAATATTTGTTTCTTTAATAATTAATTGAAAATTTGTAAAAATAAAAAATAAAAAACTATATTCACATATCATTAGCATGAAAAACTTCACCAAAACACCATACAGAATCTATAAAATAAATAAAAACTATATTTCGATTTCCATTCCATGGAAAAATTCACCATAGTAGCATACAAAATCTATTTAAATTCACCACGACATCATACATAATCTATTTAAATTTGTAGTGTACCAGACACCAAGTCACACCACCGAGGTCAGATACACCAGGATCCTAACAAGGGAAGGGATGATTCGAGGTAATGAATAGCAGAATACGGTTCACTAAGGCTAGTCCTGCATGCCAATAAACCAGTATGATAAATTTGTTCATCCTTTTAAAAGAGAAGCAACATTTCCAATCCAAATCTTTTCCCCAGTACACATGCGATGCAAGGTAGTTATAGCATGAATGCAACCAGATCTAAGTAGCAATTTCACATGTAATTAAATATCAGCATCATATCTATTGCATCCATATAATCATTAAGTAAAATAATATCTACAAATGCTAACAAGAATAGTTTCACAGCACTAAAAAAAATCATCTTCATGACACCAAACTGATCAGACTTAAGACACCAAACGACAGTCAATTCAACATATATAATATTAGATATGGAGCTTACATCTATAGCCATAAAATAAACCTAAAAACTAGATCTATTGGCTGCCACAAAACATAAGAAAAATAGAATCCATGTTCCGCAATAACACATAAACCAAATTTGATCTACGAGCTGCCATTTTAACACTACTAAATCAACCATTTAACACAAGAACATAATCGAATCTACAACATAACATAATAGAGATCAAATCAGCCTCCACAGGAACACATGAATCCTTAAAATAGTAACTAAATGCATAGTAAAATACTTATCTCTGATAGGCGCAACTAGCTTCAAGAGTACAACGCTCCACCTAGCCTTAGACATGCCATGCTCATCAATCTCTTAGCATGACAGTCACCCCCGAGCTGGGGGCCATGGATCCACAAGCTAAGGAAATCTTGAAATCATATCTCTACAAGAGAAAACTCATTCCACGACCTGAGATACACAACACATTCCCTCACCACTTACTTTCTCTGCATCAACACTACCCGGTGCAATGGGATTCCCTTCACCCAACTAGTCACTCAAGACATCACCATCCACCTTTAGGATTCATGTGACCAGATCATAGACAAATAATGGTCCTCGAGGTACGTCTATGTTCAATAGGAAGTCTAACCAGTTTGCACACTGGTATTGATCAGTATTCAATCCCCTCCTAGTCTATAATAAAAAGGACTAAGCAGTTGTGTGCAAAAGAGAAATTCGAATCCATCCATAGGCATTCACATGCATGAGAGAGAAAGTACCAAAATCCAACAATAATGACTAGAGACCAATACAAATCCCTTTAAACCAATTTGAATTACCTCCAAGAGACTAACTCATGTTCACTAAGAAGTAACTCCAATTCATTAAGAGCTTCTCTAGTTCATTGGATGACCATTCAAGTTCTCATGACATCAACTCGAATCCACCTAGACTAACTCGAATTCACTGGAAAAATGCTTCAAATCACCGGAGACCATGAGAGAAACTCGAATTCCATAAGTGGTACTCGAATTCACCCATAAATTATTCTAACTGACTAATGACAACTCAAATTGACCCAAAATTACTCTAACTAACCAAGGATAACTCGAATTGACCAAAAATTACTCTAATTAACTGAGAATAACTCAAATTAACCCAAAATCACTCTAATTAACTAAGGATAACTTGAATTGACCCAAAATTACTCTAATTAACTAAGAATAACTAAAATTAATGCAAAATCACTCCAATTAACTGAGAATAACTTAAATTGACCCAAAATTACTCTAATTAACTGAGAATAACTCAAATTAACCCAAAATTACTCTAATTAACTAGGATTAACTCGAATAAACTGGAAAGGTGACTCCGAATCACTGGTAGGTTAACTTGAATTACTTTGGGGTTACCAAAAAATTAAGTGAATGGCTAAAATAGTCAAAGAAGGAGCATAAGGTAAGAGAGATGAGAGAGTGGGTCCCACTAGCATCAATTAAGGTGTAATAGAGTCTCCATAGTCTAAAAATAATCAAAATTAGGAATCGAAGAGAAATGTTAGGGAGAGAAACAACTCCTAGTCCATAACCCCCTCACATGTGGAATCCATGACCCCCCAGCCACGTTAGTTTTCCATGTAGAGCTAGTTATTTAATTCAAAGTAAATAATAATAAAATAATAATATTAATGTCCAGGCACCTAGTGCCACAATAATAACATATAAAATCATCACATATGTACGGTTTACCATAGGGGCATTACAATTTCCCCACAACAACATATGAAATGTATTTATTTCAACTACGCAGTGCCTTTTATTCATTTCCATGAAATAATACCTATTCAAATTTTACCCACGTGTGCTATTTCACGTAATAAATGTATTAGTTCTCATTGGTATAATATATGCATAGGTTCTCATTTTGAAATTTATTTCACACCAAGCTCTGATCAAGAAATTACAACTCTCACAAGTAATTCTCACACAACTAGTCAAGAACACTGAAAAACAGTCACATGTGATGCAAACAGAATTACTCTCATGAATAATAATGCATCAGAAAACCTTGGGAAAGTAATAGGATTTCAATAAATAGAATTACATCAGAGATTCAAATGCATAAGGATTCCATTCGAATCCTCACAAAATCATACTTACTAAAAGAATGCAAAACCCCCCTAGGTGGAAAGTGTGTTCTCCAAGTCACTTCAAAGGCTCACGGATTTCTTATTTAGTGATCAGATAGTGATGTGTGATGGAAAATCATGCCAAATCCATAATTTGGAAGGAAGAAACATCATGGAGGATGAGTTGGCCAAAAACCAGTTGAGACTAGTCAACTAGCTTTTAGCTTTCACCAAAAAGTGGTAAAAAACAGTAAAGGCAGCTAATGTGCCTTTCTATTCCAGGATCAGCTAAAAATAGCCAGAATCTAATCCAGGATCTCCAAGAATGCGCTCTAGTGGTTTTAGGAAGCTCGTGATACACACAATGGTGATTTGTGGTCCACACAATGATGTTTTAGCCAACTACCTAGTCTAATACATATGAATTAATCATAAAATGATTAATTAATGCTACTAAGGTATCAAATGAAATAGATGTGGGTTTTAAATACTCCAACACCCCCCCATAAGTCTGAATTTATGTCCTAAAAATCAGAACTAAAAACTAGGGCCCAGTAACAAGACGTGATCACCCTGTACAATACTGCCTTGTCCATGAAACAAGGAAAGAAGGAAAACCTCATGGGAAAAACGTTCCCTAAAAAATGGACATAATCAAAATTGAAATATTTCTGATCAATCCTTCACTCCATCACATGTTCAACCATCCCAAGTAGTGATCTCAGATAGTTGAAAGTCTTCTCAGTAAAAGATTTGGTGAAGATGGATGTAGTTTGCTCACCTATTGGGCAATACTGCAAGTCAATGATATGGTCATGCACTAAACTCCTGATGTAGTGCATATGGATCTCAATATGCTTGGTCCTCTGTCTCTGCACTGGATCACTTGATACCCTTATAACACTCTGATTGTCACAAAAGATGACAATGGGAGTACTAAAGGAAATCTCAAACTCTAATAGAATACCCTGCAACCACACACACTGAGTAGCAGCATTCACTTCTCCTCTGTACTCGGCCTCTGCTGAAGATGGTGCAATTGCACTATGTTTCTTGCTAGACCAACAAATAGGACCACCTCCAAGCATGAATACAAATACATATGTGGAATTTCTGTCAAGGCTATCACCATCCCAATCTGATTCAATAAAGCCAAGAATATTTGGGCTAGAATCTACAACATAGTGAATCCCATTAGTCTTGGTGCCTTGCACATAATGCAAGATTCTTTTTGCATCCTCCAATGAAGCTCATGTGGCTACTCCACGTTGATCTGGATTTATGTGGGAACAAAACAAAAGATAGCATATACAGAATCATATACAGAAATTTATTGCAAATAACACAGTGATACAGTAAACACATATTCTATTAAATAGCGGAAATAGAATAGACTATAAAATACAATAGCTAGAATGGTGGTAGTTATCTCTGAGAAGAGATGTGGCCGCTATTCTCATTCGTGCCAAGATCAATAAAATGATGCTCTGAAGGGCCTTTTTAAAATAAGCAGGAATGTCAAAAACCCTAGACATCCGAAAACCTAACCCTAGGAGATGAAGTTCCAAAAGTCATGTAGGCCCCGTTTGGGTAAGTTAGTACATCAACTTCCTGGGGTCATAACTTTTGCATACGATCTCTGTTTGGGGCACTCGGTAGCCCATTGGAAAGGTCTATATGAGATTTACAACTTTCAATTAGGGCCAAATGTTTTTCGTTATCAACCATTTCGCCCCCCAAATCACCAAAAAATGTCGTTTAGGGCCTCAAAATGGCCCCGAAAGTTTAGGACCCGAAAAACCGTAGAAAAATTACTAGAAAATTGGCAAAATGGGAAACTATTTTGAGCTAGTGGAATAGGTGGGTGGCCACTGATATCCATCTGTATCACACGTATCTTGAAGCCACAATCACTCCATATGCAAGATCAGGTCAAGTATGAGTCAAGTATAACAAGCTACCAACAAGCTTCCTATACAAGGTGGTGTCCACCAATGGTGTAGATTATGCTTCTTCAAGTCTAACTCATGAAAGGAAAGGATTCTTTGGAGACTTGAAATCAGCCATATTGAAATTCTTTAGCAGTTCATATGCATATTTGGACTGAGATACCGTAGTTCCATTCTCAATTTGAGAAATCTCAAGCCCCAAAAATTGCTTAAGAATTCCCAAGTTAGTCATGGAAAAATCTTGATGCAAAGCAGTCTTTAATGAAGCGATTTGATCAATAGAGCTACCTATGATTAGTAGGTCATCAACATATAACACAATAATCAGAATTGAGCCATCAATCATCTTCATGTAAAAATTTGGATCAAATTTGCATCTAGCAAAAGATTGTGACAAGAGAAAGTTGTCCATTTTGGCATACCAAGCCCTTTGGGCTTGCTTAATCCCACATATAGACTTCCTCAACCTGCACACATAGTTAGGATCAGATGTATAGAATTCTGGATTCTTCACATAAATATCTTCCTCAAGATATCCATGGAGGAAGGAACTTTTGACATCCATGTGATGTACTTCCCAGTGCTTGGCAACAGAAATTTCCAGAACTAGTCTTATCGAATCCTTCTGTGCAACTGGTGCAAAAGTATCATTGTAGTCAAGGCCATGGAATTGGGAGAATCCCTTTTCCACCAGCCTAGCCTTATATTTCACTATTGCACCATCATCTGCTCACTTGGTCTTGAATATCCACTTACACCTTACCAATTGTCTGCCTGGGGGGAGCTCGAATAGCTCCCATGTCTCATTCTTTTGTAGTGAATGAAACTCCTCATCCATAGCATCCTGCCATCTTGGGTCATGTGAGGCTTCCTCATATGTTTGAGGATCAGAATCCACCATCAAATAACATCTCTCAGATAAGTAAGGATCATTCACATTGAGAGCATTCTCAAATTGTGATCTAGTCCTTCTTGTGTCCTGAAGATTTCCCACTAGTTCACCAGCTATTTGAGGAGTATTAGTAGCCCAATTTGTACTTTTTGGTGAATTAGGATTTGTAATAAAATGGTCTTCATAATCAGAAATATTAGAATAAAAAAATACAATAGGAACTTCACTTACATCTTCAGGTGGTGGTGTGGATGGCTCTCCAATTTCAACATTCTGAGAGGGCTCTTCTTCAAATTGAACACTTCTTTCAATGAAGGATTTTTGAGTGGCCTTGTTCAACAAATTGTATCCTTTGGATTCCTCGAATAGCCAACAAAAATACATGGTTGGATTTGGGGTTGCATCTCCCTTCTCTTCTCAAGTGGAATTCTAGCCCAAGCCTTGGAGCCAAAAATCCTGAAATGAGAAATATCAGGTTTGTGCCCAGTCCAAGCCTCAAAAGGAATGATTCCTTTTAATGCTTTGTGAGGCACTCTATTTTGAATATATGTGGCACAATTTATTGCCTCATCCCAAAGCCTTTGAGATAAATACTTTGCCTCAAGCATGCATGTGGCCATCTCCTTCAGTGATTTGTTCTTCCTCTCAGCAATAGCATTCTGCTAAGGTGTGTAGAGAACAATGTGTTGCATCTGTATGCCTGAAGAGGCACAAAATTGATGAAAATCAGATTTGATTTACTCCCCACCATTATCAAATATAAGGATCTTGATATGTCTACCACACTTGTTTTCAACTAAGGCCTTGAAAATCTTGAATAGATCGAACACTTTAGATTTTAACTTGATGAAATAAATCCAACAGTACCTGGTAAATTAATCTATGAAGGTAAGGATGTATTTGGCATGGTTCAAATATTGGTGGGGGAATGGACCTGATATGTCACTGTGAAGAATCTCCATGGGTGTTGAGGTTCGCTCAGTTTTGGCTCTTTCAAACTTATGCTCAAGGTGTTTTCCTAAAATGCAGCTTTGACAGACACCTTTAGAAAACTTGATATTGGGAAGCCCTATGACTGTTTATTTCTCATGGAGTTGGGAAAGGTATTTATAATTTATGTGGACAAATATTTCATGTCATAATTTACTTGACTCATTTCCATGGGTTAATAGAGAAGAAGGTGAGTGGAATGGCACAAAATGAGAAAACCTATAGATGTTTGAGCTATGGTCAGCAGAACCTAAGGCAACAATTCGACCCGTTGACATTTCACAGATTTCAACATCATTAGGTATGAAGATCACCTTTTTGGGTGATCCTGTGTGATTCATATGGTATACTGATAAAAGGTTAGCAGAAACTCCTGGAACATACAAAACATTAGTGAATGTACCAAAATCTACATCAATGTTTCCTTTACCTTTGCTTGAAGTTTCAAAACCATCACCCAACACGATGGTTGGACCACTAGAAGAGTCAAGAGATGAGAAGCTCTCTCTTGTGGACACCATGTGCCTTGAAGCTCGAGAATCAATGAATAATGAGGTAGGATTTGATGTGCTTTACATCAGTGCATGCACTCGCTCCTTACATTCAGAATTATGTCCTCCATCCTTCCTCTTGCGCTCTCAGGAAGAGGAATATTGGCTTTCTCCAGGAGTTGAGCCATTTGATCAATGGTCTTCTTCATGCAGGAGCTTTCAGGATGAAATCACCTGTTGCAATAGTTGCACTTTTCCTTCTCATTCTTCTTGTTTGGCTTTCTCTTGAAATTTGAATAGTCTTCATGGACTTTCTACTTGTCCTTCCTCTGATCAGTGGGCTTCTTGAAATTTCCCTTCTTCTTTCCTTTCAAACCCTTTGAATCTCCAACATTCAAACAATGATCTTTTGATGGATTTTTTATGGATCCCATCAAGACCAACTTGTCTTGTTTTTGTGTAAGAGACTCCACGAATTCTGAGAGTGTAGGGCTCTTCTAGTTTTGAACTTCCTTCCTTGTGGAGTGGAAGGTCGAAACAAAGACTAAGTAATCAGGGCCAAGCTTGGAGAGAATGACCAAGATTAGTTGCTCATCCTTTTTATCAATTCCACATTGCTTCAACTATAGAACAAGTGACTTTAACTTTGAGAATAAATCCTGGAGGTTCTCGAAATTATGTGGACTCAATGAAACAAGTTCATTATCCAGTTGGTGGCCTCTTAATTCATCTGTCTTGCCAAACAATTCTTGAAGCTTTATCCAAACTTCATTGGGAGAGTTAATACCATCTAGATGGAATAAAAGATCCCTGGATATAGTGAGACACATGAGACCATAGGCTTCATCTCTTCGATTATGCCACTTTGATTTCTCAATTGTTGAGGTTGGATCAGTTTCAGCTGCCATAATCACCCTATAGAGGCCTTTGCTCCTCAACATGATCTCCATCTACGCTTTCCAGTCAAAATAACTAAATGGAGTGAGGATGATCTGATGTGACTGATCCATGGTAGCTTTGAAATAGCTTTTAGAGTTGTTTGGGTGTGCCCCAAGATGATTTTTTGCGCCCTTTGGGTGATTGAATGAGCCCTGTAGATGACTGAATGCGTCCGCCTTGAGACTGGTTGGATCATGCAAGACAATCAATGGAGAAAAGAATAGCTTGATAGCTCTGACACCATGTGAAATTTATTTCACACCAAGATCTTATCAATAAATTACAATGCTCTCACGTAATTCTCACACAACTAGTTAAGAACACAAAAACAGTCACATATGATGCAAACACAATTACTCTGATGAATAATAATACATAAGCCATCCTTGGGAAAGCAATAGGCTGTCAATATATAGAATTACATCAGAGATTCGAATGCATAAGGATGCCATTCGAATCCTCACAAAATCAAACTTACTAAAATAATGCAAAACCCCCTTAGGTGGAAAGTGTGCTCTCCAAGTCACTCCAAAGGATCACGAATTTAGGATTTAGTGATCAGATAGTGATGTGTGATGGAAAATCATGCCAAATCCACAATTTGGAAGGAAGAAACATCATGGAGGATGAGTTGGCCAAAAAACAGTTATGACTAGTCAACTAGCTTTTAGCTTTCACCAAAAACTGGTAAAAGGCAGTAAAAGCAGCTAATGCGTCTTTCTATTCCACTATAAACTAAAAATATACAGAATCTAATCTAGGAATGCGCTCTAGTGGTTTTAGGAAGCTTGTGGTCCACACAATGATGTTTTAGCCAACTAACTAGTCTAATACATAGGAATTAATCATAAAATGATTAATTAATGCTACTAAGTTATTAAATGACATGTATGTGGGTTTTCAATATTCCAACACTCATTGACATGTGAAATGCACCAGTGTGCAGTTGTAAAGTATACACACCAGTTATAACAATGCACTTAATACAACATCTTCATTGGTCCATTTACATATACAAACACATGGGTGCTTTAATAAAATATATGAAGCATTGGTGCATTCTACGCATTGTAATAGTGCTATTACAATGCACTATATTAATTGGTATGTGTGCATTAAATCATACCGACCGGTGTGTTGAAAATGAATGTATGAATTGATGTTGTCACTATCATGTATAAGCACTGGTGGTTTTTTTTATAATATACACATTGATGTGTTTACATTATTTGTATTCACTAGTTTGGTTTAGTTATAGAAGAAACACTGATGCATGTCTTAGAAATATAAAGAACCAAATAAAAAAATCCACTAAAACCTCCAACTGCTTGGATTTTTTAGTTATAGTCAATATCCGTTATAACCTCCACAAAAATATCTGCTACCAAAAATGGATGTTTTAGCAGGGGCCTTTTGGACATGTTTTTCCAATCTTGTAACACTAAAAACATTTGTTATAACCTTCGCTAAAAGGTGTTTTCCTTGTAGTGAATGAAAGAGCACGGAGGGTTATTTGTCCATAATCAATTGTGAGATATGATTATGCACTCTATTCTTTTTTTGCAATAATATATTACCTCAAGTGGACATGTTTGTTGGGGCCATGGATTATTTCCCTCTTTGAGGGTTTTAATCACTTAAAAATTAGTGTATTGGTTGTTGACCTCTTTTTGCATGATCATTTTCATAAAGTATTAGACCTATCTGAGCATACCTTGGTTTTCAAACATGGTATTAGATCTATTTTGAACATCCATTCCCATTGTTGATTGAGATTTAGATCTGATGCATCATTGCATGCAATAAAGAACTTCAATTTTCTTTTGTTTATGAGCATTTTTTTGGTTGAGAAGATCACTCCATTTTTTCTAGAGCATGGTTTTCAACATAGTAGAAGGATATGGATGTATTGAGATTTTGTGTATGGAAATTCACATGGAATTCAAAATTTGACGAATATTTGACATAATATGGAGATGGTAAAGTTGACTAATGCATAAATATATTTATAAAATGTTATTATTAAATTTAATTCTTAAGATAAAAGTGGAATTTCAATACTCTAACTTTTAACAATTCAACTATCCATTAATTATTAATATAAGAGTGAAACTATAATAAAATTATATCCAATGACAACCCAAGTCTCATACTATTTGTAACTTCACCATGTAACTTAACCATCACAAGAGAATGGCCACATTTGTGAATTTTTAGCCTCTATGTAAAATATCAATTAGGAATCATTTCAAACAAATTTGTGACTATTATTTGGCATAATGTTTAAAATAAACTTTGAAGTCACGCACATACTTACTCAACATTTTAAAAGTACATACAATGAACCCATGAGCCCATGCTTACCTATTAAACTCTATTTTCATGTTGTTATATTATATGTTATGTTTCAAATTTGAGATATATTTCCAGTTGCTCACAATGAAAAATGAATGTTACTTCACAATTTTGAATGAGCAAGTATATTTTTAAATTTTCTAAAATTTAAATAATGCATGTTTTATATTTATGAGATATCTACTTCCATATTTTAATCATACTTGATTTTTTCTTTAAGTATTTTTTTCCATACCAAATTGAACCTGTATTTGTAGTTGCATCTTACTACTATATTTTTTAGGTAGGAACACATTTTTCTTTATGTAAAAATACTTCCACTTTCCCAATATATCAATTTTCTCTTTGGTGATTTTAAAGTATACCAAATTTATTGTAAAATTTATTATTAAATTTTTTAGGGTAATTGTTATTAGTTTATATTTTCTTGACATCATCCATGATTTTTTCCCATTAATTTGAATATATACAAGTTAAATAAATTAAAAATAGATTTAAATGGGTTGAACTCACCTCACTCCACTTTTATTAACCATTTACTAGTATCGATGAAAATGAATTCTGGGGGTCTTTCATTTCAAGTTTTGAATGTCTCGATCCTCGGAACTATGAGTTATGGGTCCACAACTTAACCCCACTAAAATTCATTTCCAATACTCTGCTATAGATAGAGCACTACTAATTGACACCTCTTTTATTTCTCCCTCCAAACCAAGCAGATTCCAAAACCACACGAACTTCATCAAATACCATTTATTACCATCGAAGGGTGGGTTTCAAAACCACCATTGTGCCATGAGAAATTGATCACATAACTCAATTAAAAAACAATATCAAATTGGATCCAAAAATATTCGTTTAATTTAAAAGTTCATGCACACAGGAATTTCACATAAATCGAGATGTTTCGGCGGGCTTGATATTCACTCAAATGGATGCCTTGAATATGCCCACGGAATTACAATTTAAGTATGGAAGATAATATTCTAGCTCAACAATCAAACCCTAACTAAATCCATAAAAATTGCAACTGATAACTAACACATCGACCTTCTAGTCGTATGTGTTCATGAGAATCTCAATTTTATGCTCCAAATAAAAATTTTGAACCAACAAATCGGCTCATCGTTTGATAGTTTCTCCTTCCAGAAACTTGTTTTCGATGATTTATCGGAGGTGGGTTGATACTCCTGCATCAAAATCCTAGGGTAGAAAAAATTATGACCTCCTGGTCATATGTTCCTTGGTCTTCTCGTAATAGCTTAACTCGCGAGTTGCAATAAAACCACTGCAGTAACGTGTCTCTCCACCATGCTACAACACTTCACCAAACGTTTTCCTGAGTTTGGTCTTTTGGCATATTCCTGGTTCCCTTCCTCGGTAACCTCATTAGCACTCGTTTCTCTTCTAAGCTTCTGGAAATATTCTCATGTTCCTCTATTGCTACCTACACAATCACAAATACCATGCACTTACCAACCTCATCATACTTGTACCTCCTTGTAGAATATTTTCCACGCTCTCTATTCATCTACCTACAAAATTCTCCTTCTGTGATACCACTTGATGAAAAAAAATTCTGGGGGGTCCTTCATTTCGAGTTTTGAATGTCTTGATCCTAGAACCTATGAGTTATGCTCCACAACTTAACCCCACTAAAATTATTTTCCAATACTCTGCTACAGATAGAACATTGCTAATTGACATCTCTGTTATTTCTCCCTCCAAACTAGGTGGATTCCAAAACCACACGGGCTTCATCAAATACCTTTTATTACCATTGGAGGGTGGGTTTCAAAACCACCATCATTCCATGAGGAATTTATCACATAACTCGATTAACAAACAATATCAAATTGGATCAACAAATATTCATTTAATTTACAAATTCATTCACACAGGAATTTCACAGAAATCAAGATTTAATTAAAACCTATTAATCTACCAATACATGATGTTTTAGCGGGCCTGATCTTCACTCAAATGGATGCCTTGAATATGCCCATAGGATTACAATTTAAGCATGGAAGATAAGCTTCTGGCTCATCAATCAAATCCTAACTAAAATCCATAAAACTTGCAATTTATAACTAACACATCGACCTTCTAGTCGCACATGTTCATGATAATCTCGATTTCATGCTCCAAAAAATAATTTTGAACCAACAAATCGCCTCGTCTTTGGACAGTTGCGTCTTCCATAAACTCGTTTTTGATGATTTCTCGGAGGTGGGTTGATGCTACTGAATCCAGTATATTTAAGTTTGGAGTTGTATAAATATTTTATATTTTTTACTTTTCTAATAATTTTTGTCTTCAATGATAAAATCTTTGGTTAAATACTTCATTTTGCATTGTTTAAATTTCATTTTTTACTGCAAAAATGGATCGAATGACCTCAAATACCCATGAGGCACCCAGATTATGCAATTCCAGCAAGTTATATTTGCAATTCCAACAATTCCAATAGGATTTCAAATAAAAAATAATTGGAAAAATAACTGAAAAGAGGGTCAAAATCATATAGTGTTTAGACTACTATTTTAAATTTTAACCTTTTTAACATTTCTTTTTATCTTCATGAATTTCATTTTCTTGGCATTTGTGGTCATTGTTTTCCTTTAACATCACACCAATTTGAAATTGCTCTTCTTTTTCTCTGTGAATGCTAATGAATTTCCCTATACCTTCTCTTGTTCTTGGGATTGCCGCCTAGTTGGATGACATCTCGGCCTAATTATTGGCATGCCTTGAGCGGCATGGGATAACTGGCCATCAAATTTCTCTATTATTTCAACCTATATTTTCCTAAATCCAACAAAAATCCATCTCGAAAATTGTAATTTGTGTAGTTATACAACTTCGGCAATAAAAAATCACATTTCTAGACTAAATGCCATGCTCTAAAACTATCCAAATGATTGATATCGTATATTGAGAAATGAAAATAAAAATTTCAACAAATCTTTATATATTGGATTATGATGGATATGAAGTGATTTGAATGCCCCATATCACAAGCCATCTTGAGCTTCCTTCATATAGGCCCAACCCATGTGTAATTTGTATTTGTTTAGGCATGAGAACCTTAGAGACCACGCCACATTTTAGTTGTTACCCTAATGAATTCATGGTTCAAAATTTTTATTGTAATGACCTTTTTCATCATGGCCATTTAAATTTGTATTATTGTTTAACTTATAACTCAATCACATAAGTAGCATGTGATTGAGACAATGTCAGAATCTAAAGAAATCACTTCACTTTGCATGTAAATTAAGAGAGAATCTTGCTTTCAATGGGTTTGTTTCAATTTATATCTATCTAGATGTTTGCAAAATCGATTGGATTTTTCGAACAATCTAAACTTGGTTGGATTGACAGATTTTGGTAGGATGAGAGAAATTGCTACAGGATTAGCCTACTCTTTCGAATATGTGATATCATAAAAAAGTATGCATTTTTTCCTTATCTATTTCGATTCATATTTTATTGAGAATTTTTTAGATGGAAAAGTCTGGGGTTTAATTAGGCCTATTTAGGAATGCATGTGAGGTGAACATAAGGGATATACCCCATGATTTATAATCACGAAATCTAAGCTTGACTTGGGTGTTGCTCCATTACAACTGACTCAACCTAAGGGGCCATGCCCCCTTGATTTATAACCAACAATTATTTTTGTTCAATAAGGCTTTTCCCCTTTAGAGAATAAGAGGTAGTTTTTCTAGGCTAACCTTGGTTTGGATTATGTCAATATGTGCCCAATTCAAATACCCCTAAACTAGGCACACTAGTTTACATTAAAGGGTTTATCAAAGATGCCATCCAAAAATGTGAAATACCATCCTATACATTTTTCTAAAAAACAATAAAAAGTATTAATTAATATATTATATAAATTATATTATTAAAATTAAAATATATATATTTAAAAAAATCATAAAATAATTCAAATTATAATTTAATAAAGAAATAATATTGACATTTAGTCACAAACACTCTTAAAAAATTGCTAATTTGCATAGGAGGTTTATGATGGGGAGTATGATTATGTTTATTATTGGTATAACTCATCCGATCTGGGATTGTCCGGTGAAGATGATGTGGAATGGAATAATTATATTGTGCTTCTGAACAAGGCTGGTATTAGGTTATCATCTGAGGAAGACATAATAACTTGGGATTGGAAAGATGTCAACGGAACTATCTGAGCAAGAAATATTTATGATGCCATCTCATCAGAACAGGTTCTGACTCTTCCTAAGTGGTGGGAAACTGCATTATGGAAAAGAAATGCGGCATTGAAAATTAAATGCTTTATTTGGCTATGCCTAGAGGAAAAATTTCTTACTTGGGACAACTTGCAAAGGAGGGGCTTCATTGGTCCAGGGATATGTGTCTTTTGTAAAGTAGATATGGAATCGATATCCCATATTTATGTTAACTATGTCTTTTTTAAATTAGTTTGGTTTTTATTACAGAAATCTTTGCACTTTCAGGAGATATGGGACAAAGATCATTTCCAGGACAATCTCTCCTATTGGTATCATAAGAGAGTTAAATTTAAAGACCTCCCTCTCTTCATTACTTGGAAAATTTAGAAAGATAGGAACACGTTTATTTTAGAAAATAAGAAGCCATGCATATTGCTTTCCAGCACTAGGATCATCTCTCAATTTCTTGAATATTATAAAAAGAAGAATCGTCTGAAGTTGAGAAATTTGGTGAGGCGTCATTATATTGACTCTATTTCTACAGGGAATTTCGATGGAGCAGAAAAAGATGGTTTCTATGGTGTAGGGATGATCCTGTATATTAGAATGGGACATATTATCAAATTGAAAATGGGCATTGGTTTTGGGACCAATACAAAAGCTGAGTTGTGTGCTCTTTGGCGATTATTATATTTTGCAAAGAAAAGAGGCATTTTTAATTTCCAAATTGATGGTGACTCAAAAGCCACCATAATTGATTGGGCATTGGGTATCACTAATTTACAGGTTCCAAGTCTTGTTCATTGGATGAACAAAATCAGGAATGAGATAAAGGCTTTCTCCCTAATTAATTTTCAACACATTTATAGAGAGCTAAACTATGATGATGATGATCTTTCAAAGAAGGCCATAGGTATAATGGATGGCATAATTCATTTTGAAGAGCTTTTGGAAGATATCATAATGGAATCTAGTGTTATTTTAGTTTTTTAATATAGGGTGTAGTTTATGGATTTTACACTTATGACTCACATATGTCTATCCTCTAAGGAGGTCGCAATGTGATCCTCTATTGTATTGTATTGTGATCCTCAATGGTGATACAACATCTCTATATATTTTCCTTCTATGGTGGGCCACCTTTCATGAATTCTCCCTACCTTAACTTAAATGTATGACTTCCCAGGGATATTTAGCTCTTTGGTAGGATCCTTTGCTTCCTTCTCTCTCTTGGTCTATGATCCCTAACCATCAATTTGGTTCACTTTGACCCTAGGGGAACTCATTGGAGGTATTTACTAACTTCCATTAGAGAAAATTTGAGGTGTAAAATGGGACTCCTAAGGAAAATAATAAAATAATATTTATGAATTTTGGAGGAAAAGAGAAAAAAAAGATACATTTTTCTTCGTATTTTCAACAGTTCTCCCTATCTTTTAACTCAAATTTTGAGCGAGAGCACCCATTGGATGCATAATTAAATTTCGCATCCAACGAGTACCCATATTGCATACTTTTGAGGTACTCCACCCCACTAAAAACGAGAAATATATAGAAAAAAATGTGTTACTTTTTAGTAACACATTTTTATTGTTGTATTTCTTGTTTTTAGTGGGTGGGTACCTCAAAAGTATATAGTGTGGGTACTCCTTGGTTGTGGAATTTAATTATGCATCCAATGGGTGCTCTCACTTGAAATTTGAATAAAACAACAAGGAGATATGTTGAAAATACGAATTTAAAAGGTAGTTTAAATTTTAATGTCAGTTATGCCATGTCAACGATTATGGTTGACTCATTTCTTCAAATTCTGTTGGTTCTTGAATTCAATGGCTCTTTTTCTTATGAGGTGGCTCATTTTCTGACAAGGTGGCTCGTATTCTTATGAGGCCCATTTTAGACCACAAATTTGCTCTAATGGAGGGTTTAGTTTTTGGTCCATTGAGTATTTCCTCAATTAGGTCCATAATAACTTATGATGCTTTAATACGCATCGTCTACAATGGCCCAAATGGGATCAAATGAATAAAACCTCCTAAACCCTTCATAATCTCTTAGTAAATACTATATTGTTGGTTCCTAAAGAGGGTATTTTGCTTATATTCTTCCACACACGGAATAAATGAAAGATTTGGGCCTCAAAACATGTAACGTAGTGTCAGCATAACTTGTGCTATAGAGTCAACACACATAGAATAACCTTGTTGTATGACTTGAACTCTCCAACCAATAACCTAATGTACACATGCACCTTGAGACCATTCCTTTGAATATGTATACCTTTCTATTCCTCTTTGTAAATTCTCTTGGATTCTTATTTTCCCTCTCTTAGTATTTTGTAAGTATGCACTTGAATTATCAACACATCTTGATTTAAGCTAGCTTACACCTCTTCCATTCTCTTTGCCTACTTGCACCTATCATCTCTATAGCCTCTATATGAACCTCTTAAGACTATATTTTCTCCAACCTTAAAGGATTTTTTATTCACCCTAGGGAATCTCCATTGGCATATTTCCACTCATGCCTTGGATGATCAACCCTATAACCCCAACATAAGTTCCAACACAATTAGGGAAAGGAAGCTATCATCCCTCTTAAATAAATTGCAGCCTCTCTAATCAACATTATTATCGATATGTCCTTTTTGGTAGTATATATATGTTATTTTTGTGTGTGTGAATGCACGTGCGCATGCACATGCACACACACATTTGTATTGGAGATCAAGTACAAGTCTTGTCTTGTAAGAAAATTGAGTTGCAAAGTAGACCCTCTTCCTAGATGTGTATCACTCTGGGAGACTTATCATGACTCTTCTTCATCAAAATGGCTTCAAAATATACAACAAGGAATCTTAAGTGGGATCCTTCCATATTTCTCTTTTCCTTATCCACTATTACGATTTCTAGCTCGCTAAAGGAATTTCGAGTAAACTAACCCTAAATTGTTACTTTACTTTCCTTTGCTAATTTATTAAAAACACATGATTTAAAACCAAAGTAAAATACCTTAATAATCTACATCTATATGATAACATAATAAATAACTAAAACCTTAATTAACCTAATAGCTCTTTCTCTCTTTATAAGTAATTTGAATATACTAATAATTATTACTATAAGCAAATAATAATATCTCTTTCTCTCTCTATATAAGTAATTTCAATATACTAATAATGATTATGATGAAATTAAGCAAATAATAATAGAAGTTAATTAATTATTATTTATAAGTAATATAGGTGTAACAATAATAATAATGATAATAAAATTGCAAATAATAATTATTATTAAGTATTTGGTCACGGGATATCTATAAGTAATTTGAATATACTAATAATGATTATGATGAAATTAAGCAAATAATAATAGAAGTTAATTAATTATTATTTATAAGTAATTTAGGTGTAATAATAACAATAATAAAAATAAAATTGCAAATAATAATTATCATTAAGTATTTGGTCACGGGATATATTTGTGATAATAAGAAATCTACTTTTTTTTTCAATCTACTTATGATTATTGAATATCAATGTTTTTAGTTAAAAAAAAATTGCAAATCAATATAAATAAATTATAAATAAAATAAAATTATTTTATAAAGTGAAATAAAAAATAGCATAAAAACCAAAAACACTTATTACTGAATGAATGATATGATTGTTAAAATGAGAGTTATAATATTTTAATAATAATTTAGTTTATATATATATATAGTCCCAAGGGATAGCTCAATTGGTAAGATATGCACACACTTTTCCACAGAGATAAGAGGTCACGAGTTGGAGCCTTGATTTTTTTGGGGTTAAGTCTTCTGTCTGAAAGCCAACGGTTTACCACCCTTACCATCCATGAAATATGGAGAAGTATTGATGGATTTTCTGATCACTTATTCCCTTGTGAATATATATATATAGATATAGATATAGATATAGATATATTGTAAAAGTAAGAAATTGTATTAATATGACAGAGTTACATTTCGACAAAACGGGTGGTCTAGATAGTAGGAAAAACTAACCAGTCAGCCACAATTCCCCCATCCCAATAGATGACAGAGTTTCATCCATCCGACATATAACAAGATTATAGAGTTTCATCACAATTCCCCCATCCCAACAGATCACAGAGTTTCATCCATCCTGAAATATAACAGAGATTACATAGTTTCATCATAGGACCAAAATACCACAAACAAACTACAACCCAACTATCTACCGAAAGCCCATCAACGGAAGTTTGGAAACATAAACCAAAATACAACATACAGAGCCCGCAAAATAGAGAAGAGTTCCATAAGAGCTACGACTGCACATTATAACCAATAAGACTAACAAAACTTAAGAAAAAAAACCAAAGCTTCGATGAGGAAGCCTTAAATTGCAGAAGCCGCCCTTGGAACCGGGTTGTGAATTGGGCAGTGAGTGCTCATCGAACCTGGGATTGTAGCATCAGCCTGAATAAGAACCCAACAATCAGTACCAGCCATAGACGGCCCCGAAGCCAAAGGAGGCAGGATGTTGAGTTTTGCAGCAATACGGTCAATTTTCTGGTGCATGAGAAAGCACTCTTGATTATGGGCTTTCCAAGCATAGACCAGTTCCATATCCCCAGTAGCTTTTTTCTCACATTCCATGAGGAAATACGCCAGGAGGCCCTTAGTAACCCATAAAGTGGCCATCATTCTGTCGTAGGCTGAGAGACAACCCACTGTATTGCCAGGGCCCATAACCCACTCGCCAACTTCATCACCCATATTGCCACCAACCATAGCCTTGACCCAAGCCCACATGTCTCTCTCCACTCTTTTCAACTCTTCCTTAATTACCACAGGAATGCGGTCACAAATAAAACACGCAGCCATAATGGCCTTCCCCTGTTCCCTCCTAGCTGGGGCCTTTCCATTTTTTGGATCACGACGGGCTTTCTTTTCCTTTTGTTTCCGCGACGCCATCCTAAAGCTAACAGAATCCCTCATCGGGATTTTCTGAAACACCCTTCCAAGACTAACTAAACTGAAATCTATAACCAAGAATGACTGCATCGAAAGGCTTAAAGGCCCAATGCTCTGTCTACATTTTATAGCAATTTCTGTCCTATTGCCAAATATGCCTCAAGAATGGAAGTCCTTTGAGCATTAATCTTCATGATTTCCTCCTTTTTTTGCTATGATGCGAGCCAAAGGATTGCCAATGTCACCCTCATGACCGAGTATTGTCCGAATGCTCTGGTCATAATGTATCGAGGTAGGTCGTACTGGTTCATCACTGCGGGAATTTAAGTGGCAAGGAATTTCATTTTCCGTGCTGCAAAAATTAATCCCCCACGAGCTATCCTTTAAGGATGACACATGTGGCCTACGATAAGAATTGATGGAAGGCCTCCTGTCCCACAAACTTCGAGGTCTCACTAGTGTGTCCTCCTCAGGAAGCAGAGAAAAACGGTGGGGCCACTCCAAATCAACGAAAGCGTCAAGGGTACCAGCATGGAAATGAAGGTTCTCATCGACCCTGATGTTAGCCAAAAGGTACAACCTTATTCCCATCTCTGTAGACGTGGCTGAAAGACCAGGCGTGAGATTTATTGATAATTGTGGCAAGTTTCTCCACTATGTAGGCAAGTCGCCAGCTGTCTGTTACTTTGGCCAGATTTTTCCCATTCTAGAGACTTCAGGGGAGCTGGATAATGAGACGGGAGTCCCCTTCGATGGTGATAGGCTCAAGGTTTAGTTGGATAGCCAGTTGGAGGCCATCAAGGAGGCCCTCCATTTCTGCCACATTATTTGTATCCTCCCCTATGCTTCCCATGTATACCTACAGGATTTCACCATTCCAATTGTGAATGACACCACTGAAGCGAGCTGGGCCTGGGTTTCCTTGTGACGCCCCATCAAAATTTAATTTGAAAGTCCTAGTATGAGGGGGCATCCAATAATTAGAAATTTTCAAAGTTATGTTCCTATTATCATTTCGGCTACATCTGTGAGTGGTGTTGATGATGCCCCATGCTGCAAGGATTCGGCTCTCCATCTCATTAACCTACCAGTCTTTATCATTCCATAGGGTGACACGAGCGGTTTCCTGGAGAGAATTCTCAATCTTATCCCAAACATGATCCTAGGAAGAACTTTTATCCTAAAAAATCCTCCTATTTATTTCTTTCCATACTTCCCACATCATAAAACCCGAGAAGGAAGTCCAAAGGGAGTTGACAATGGGATTTGAAAAAGCTAGAGGATCCCAGTTCTTGATAATCAGAGGAGGGTCTCCTCTGCATTGGTTGGATCATCTGAAGATCTCTGCCCCTTTATCCTAGAGGGGGGAAATAAATGGGAAAGTGCCTAGAAGGTGATCTAAAGTCTCCTTGTTTTGAAGGCACATGATGCACTGAGACGAGCCTACTATACCACGTTTCCTGATATTTTACCCTGTTAGAATTCTTCGATAAGTTGCCAACCAAATGAAAGTGGAAAATTTTGGCCAGGGATTGGTTTTCCAGATCTTTGTCTAGGTCTCATCCCTTGAAGTTCCAGGGGTGAGGGTCCATAGGTTATAAGCTTCTTTGGTATTGAAAATACCCCTGGTGGAGTAACCCCAATGGAGTTTGTCTGGGCCTCCATGAGATTTGATACATCGTCCCTGAATGGTGTCCCGAATCCACATCCAATCTTCCTCAGAGACTCTTTGGGCCCACCAATTGTGGTCTTTCCACTCCTTATAATCATTGGTACTGAGATCCAATTTCCAATATTGGTTTATCTTTGTTAGCCTCACGGCTCTGCAATTGGCTTGACACACCTCCATATTGTCCAGGCTAACCAATTTCGGAATTTGTTGCCATGAATCCTCCCAAAAGTTGGCAGACTCCCCATTCCTAACCTCCCAAAAACTATGGTATTGAACAATGCTCCGATTTTGATGGGCATTTTGCCAAATATAGGAGCCTGGAGATTCCTCGTTGAAGCAAATTAGGTCCCTTTTCAAAAAATTGGGGGCATACTTCACATGCCACAGCTTATCCCAAGGTTTCTCTATATAGGAGATCCAATTCCACCATATTTTTGCAGCAAGAAAGTTACTATTTTTTCCGGGTCTCTCATGCCAAGACCCCCCATGGACTTTGGATGGCAGATCTTATCCCAACTGAATAAGGCCCATTTATTTTGATCAACCTTCCCTTCCCAAAAAAAGTTGCGTTGAATAGTTCGAAGTTCCTTGATAACATATTTTGGAGCAGCCATAACAGAGAAAAGATAAATCAACATGGCTTGAATCACAAATTTGATTAAGGTTACTTTGCTAGCCAAGTTAAGGGTGCGCAGAGTCCAGCTCGAGAGCCTTCGTTTAATGCGATCCAGAAGGTCCTCCCACAAAAATTTCTTAATAACACTAGAAGCAAGTGGTGCATCAAGGTATTTGGATGGAAGGGAACTCCCTTGGAAACCAAGGATGTGGTTGAATTTCTTTGGGTAATCTTTGGGGTGTTAAAGAAGAATATTTGAGACTTTTCACAGTTGATCTCCAAGCCCGAAGCTTTAGCAAAGGTAGAGAGAATAGTCTTCAGAGAGTTTGCTTCTTGGACCGAGGAGTGCCCCATTAACATTGTATCATCAACGAATTGTTGGTGAGTTTGCACCTCCGCCCCCGAGTGGAGAAGTAACCCCTTGATATCTCCCTCTTGTTGGTAGGCGGTTAGGATGGGTCATTATCGCAACACCGTGGGTAATGCAACACCGCGAAAGGTGCAAGGTCAAGCACAAATAATGTTATTTTTTGTATTTTGGGCTTAAATGTACCGCGGTATGCGGGTTTTTGGGTCATTTTCTCAAAGTGTCGGTTAGGAAGTTGTTAGTAAGTGGAAAAGCAATGTAAAGGCGGAAGCCTATATATATTCATAGAGTTGTATGTGTTGAATAATCTTGGATTGATGTGTCTTTGGACTAGGTATCTGAGATCATGAGATATCTGCGAGATCTGTATTTTTGCAGAGATGTCGTATCTGGGTTTTTGCGTGGTTAATATGATATGACAGAGCTATTTTGCAGAATCCCTGTGTCTCTTTTTGTAATGTCCCCATTTTGACCCCCTTCGCATTTAAATCGTAAATGATGTAAATATTGATATTTAATCGTGGTGAGGAGCTCAAGGCCAAGGCCCCACCATTGATTTAGTATTTTATGTATCGGCAATTAAAAATAGATGCCTATGGTTCTTGTGCTAGATAGGCACAATGTAAATTAAGACATCATGTAAATACGAATTTTAATGAAAAACCCACAACTAGCTATGCAATGCAACAAAGAGATGGGAGCATGATTCTACAAGGAATAGGGAGGGAAATTATTCAAACCCTTGAGCCAATGGTGTTAATCCATGTGTCAATGAGAAAACCCATAAACCACCAACTACCCATTTTGGGTTATGGACCCAATCATTTAATTCTTCCTGAAATTGGTTGAGGTAGTTAACGCCTTGGGAATGAAGAGGTATGGTAGCCAATTTCGTGCATGGGCAAGCCATCAACCTGGGAATTCGTATTTTTGCTTCTTGGGGCAAGAAAACACCCATGAAATGGTGTCCAAAGCCATTCTGAACAGACAGTTTTTCTCTCTCACGCAGATTGAGATTGCTGGAAGTTACATTCACGTTTTTCATAAAAAACGCAGGGTTTTCCTTGCCCAGAAACTTGTTTTTTGGTTTTGGATAGTAGTTGGGAAGAAGGGGCTGCAATTTGGGACCGTATGGAGGTCGTTTTGTCCCAGAATTGCCATGGGCATTTTTCCTAAAAACGATTTCTGCTTCCTGGGGTTTTCCCAAAACCTCCATTGTTCATTTTTAGCCTTCCCACGTTTTTCTGAAGCTCAGGGAATCATTTTCATGCTTATCACTGTACAAACATTTTTCTCTTGTCCAGCCATTGTAGTTAGTTGATTATCTGCATCCTTGTTTGATTTGGAGACTGTAAGCAAGAGATTGGAGTGGTAGATGATAGAGAGGGCTTGATAAACCTAGTGGGGGAGATAACCTCTCAAGAAGATCAAGAGGGCTTTGGCTACTCTTCTATGCACACCCTGAGAGCACTAGATGGGGAAGGTATGGCTTGAGGGACTGTACAACAGTGAAAAGAATACTTCCTTGTGCTGGGTGTGTAGGTATTGTGGGTGCCAAGCTAGATAGATCTTGTAAGGTTACCCCTGGCTCTGTGCTTGAGCTCACTAGCTTAGCCACTCTTCCTTTCCATTTCCTAGCAGCCTGATAAACCCAATTGTAGATTGGCTTGGCTCATCTTGGTGTATGCTTGGCTATGTGTGAGTCTGTTGTTCCCTCGTTCCTTGTAGAGATCATGCCCAGCTCAGGGGTGGAAGTTGTATCAAGAGGTTGATAAGCACAACTGGCCTATGGTTGGGTGGAACATTGCAGATGCATAGCTGGTTGCTTGGGACTACTTTGTTAAGATAAGTATTCTCTTGTGTTAACTTTGCAATTATTTATTTGATGAATATCTTGAATGTATGATGGATGTGTAATTGATATTACTTCCGCTGTGTTTTTCTTATAATTATACATTTCCATATGAACTTTTATATTATGTGAATGCTTAGTTAAAAGTTCATGGGGCTAGATGCCCAGTTTTAGCGTCACGTTCCCTCTATCATGCTGGTATGATGGGAGGGGACATTACACTTTTGTAATGCATGTTGCAATATATGAATGATGCTATGCTTTCTTTCTGCAATTAATGCTTTACTGTTATTTTTGCTGCGATGATGAATGTTGAATGATGCTATGAATACAAATGATGTATGGGTTAAATGCATAGATATATTCCTGTAATGTCGCAATAAGTTAAGTAATTAAGCCGCAACCATCCTCCTTCATTCGGTGGAAACATGGTTCCGTCAACTCTCCCTTGAACATCTTGGGTGAGACCTCATCTACTCCACAGGTGTTGCTAGACGGGGTAAAACCTGTCTGGGTCGGTGCTTAGGGAGATCACAGTGGTTTGGATGTTGACAGTGAGTGGAACCCCTGTCGATTGGGTTTGATTCAAGACCTGCTGGGTTTTGGCTTTGATCGTTCTCCCCAACCCTTTAGCCATAAGGATTAAAATAAAAGGGGAAAGAGGGTCACCTTGCCTTATACCTATAGATGGGATGAAAGTTCTTGTAGGATCCCCATTGAGAAGAATGGAGAAGAAGGATGACGAAGTGAGGTTCATGATCCATTCGATCCATTCTGGTAAAAAACCAAAATCCTTCAACATTTCGCGCATGAATTGCCAGCTTAATTTATCATAATATTTTGAATAATCTAGGCTCTAGCTTTAACAGCATGCCTGGAGTTTTAGTGATTTTTAAAGAGTGTAAAACCTCATGAACCAAAATGACTCCATCTAAGATTTGTCTCCCTTCCACAAGCCCATATTTTTTTGGAGAGATTAGGCTAGGCAGAATTGGATTCATCCTATTTGCCATTACTTTTGTGATGATTTTGTAGATGAAATTACACAGAGCAATGGGTTGGAACTTACCAAGAGAATCAGCTTCGTCGATTTTGGGGATGAGGGAGAGGAAGGTTGCATTGAATGATTTAAGAATCCTTTTGTTTTTTCTCGAGTCTTCCACGATCATCCAGACTTCATTCTTGATCAGGTCCCAAAAATAGTGAAAAAATTTGGTGGTAAACCCATCTAGGTCGGGAGCTTTACCTCCATCCATCTGGTTGACAACCTCCTCCACTTCCAATAGCATGATTGGTTTTGTTAGGAGATTATTTTGATCAGTTGTAACCAAGGAGGGGATATGTTGGGTGATCTTAGCAATATTGGAAGCTCTATTGACCTTGTCTTCCTTCATTATGGTTCCAAAGTAGTCCACCAGTTCTTCTTCCATGGTCGTCCTGTCTTCGATATAGGAGCCTGCAACCGTCTTTAGGCAGAGAATTCTGTTATGTTTCCTGTTCTGAATAACTAATCAGTGAAATAATTTGGCATTGCATTCACCTTCCTTGAGCCATTGATTTCTGGACTTTTTTTCCAGTAGATCTCCTCCTGTCGTTCCCGAGCATTAAGTTTGTGGGTGGTAGACTCTTATAAATCTCTTAGCTCAGCATCATACCCTATAGTCATGCCCTTCCGTTTGATTTCTTCCAGCTGTTCAATTAGGGCCTTTTTGTCCTTGAAAATGTTTCCAAATTCCTCTCTATTCCAAGTATGGATCTTGGCTGTGATGTATTTTAGTTTTTGTTGGAATCGGTACATTCTTGTACCCTCAGTGGGTGGGGATTCAAGCCACCATTGGGAGACAAGGGATTTAAAATCATTGTGCTTGAACCAGAATTATTCAAAGAGAAAAGGTCACTTCGAAGGTGGACCCACACCCCCCCATTGTAGGTTGACAGGCCAATGATCAAATCCTGCAGATGGGAGGACTAATGAGTGGATGTCCCCGTTGCTATTGACAATTCCTTCTGAGACCAGGAACCTATCAAGACAGGAGGTGACATGGTGCTCTCCCCCACGTTTGTTGTTCCACATGAACCATCCATTAGCAGTTTCAATATCTATGAGATTATGAGTTTCAATAAAGTCCCGAAAGGCTTCATTTGTTGCTCCTAAGCTTTGTCTTCCTCCTTTTTTTTCTTCAAGTGTGGTGATTAGATTAAAATCCCCCCATATTATACAGGGTTTTCCATCCACCCAATTTGCATCCCAAGCAAGGGAATCCAGAAAGTCTTGTTTCTGGGGATAGATGCTAGTGCCATAGACATTAGTGATAGTTCCTTTGATTTGGGTTTGGATAACGTGGAACTCCGCCGAGAGGATCCCTTTCGTAGCCCAAAAGTTTGTAAGAGCCACTACTTTCGAGTTCCAAACGAATTCTAAGCCACCAGCCATACCCTGAGTGTCAATGTTCACTATTTCACATCCCTTCCATACTTTTTTCCCAATTGCCTTCAGTGTTTCAGTCCCACATTTGGTTTTTTGTAAGCAAAGAATCCATGGGTTCTCCTTCCTCAGCTTATTTTTTAGAGTCTTGATTTTGCGAGGATGATTCACCCCACGGATTTTCTAGGATATGACCTTCATTGGGTAACCCAGTTGAATTCATAGAAGGCTGCCTGAATTGTCGGGTATTGATTGGATTCTATCAACTTACTGCCAATCTCTGCTATCCTTTGTTTGTTTGTCTTCCTGCCTCTCTTTTCACCATCTTCTGGTTGCTTTCTTTTAGTGCTTTTGAGAGGTTCCTTGGCTATCCCAAGCTAGGGGGATGTGCCAGTTTTTAGGATGGCCTCCATAAGAAGTTCAATTTGTCTTCTAGAGACATAGCCCTTCCCTTTTTTGTTGCATTCTCATTCTATTTCATCCAGATCCAATTCCCTGAGGTCCATATCCTCTGTTTCATCCACTTGGTATTCATCCATATAGACAGACTGATCAGTTGGGTCTTCTTGGTTCTTGGGGGTTTCGACAAGGTTAGACCCAACAGGGAGGGTTTCCTTCCCAGGGTTTTTTTCTAGGGATTTTGGATCTTCTTCAGTGGTGGAAAGGGTTTGAAATCTGTTGGGAGTAACAATCGAGCGGTGAGAAGACTGATATGGGTGAATGTTAGGGCCCAACTTTCTCTTACTCTTAACTTGTGTGAACCCTTCGGGGTTGCGACCTTCCTCCGGAGCGACTTTAGGGCCAGACGCCTCAACATTTTGCGGGAAGTTTCTACTGAAATGGCCGTGATCATGGCCTTGTCGGCATGGAAACGAGACATTTTCATAATCAAGTGGTTGGATCCAGTCCTCATCATCCCATGTGAGGTTAATAGCTTCCAAGAATTCCCGAGATAGGTTCATATAGACACATATCCGGGCATCAGAAGGGTAGCGTTGTTGTTTGGTGAGTTCAAAAACCTTCACAAATTTTCCCAGAATATTTCATATATCCTTCATAATTTCCAGATCTCAATACTCACATGGAAGAGAATAGAGCCGGATCCAAATAGGGGCAATGCTCATACCCTCTGTATCTGGGTTAAATATTTCCTTCCATGGGATGAGATACAAACCTAAAGAAAAAAAGAAATAAGGTCCACCTTCCAAAACCCTATCCCTATCTTCTTGGTTAAAGAAGATAATCGTGAAGAAGACCTTTGATCCCAACTGTAAGTTGTAATGGCCTTTAGGGTTCCATGTGGATATGATCCATTTCAGGAGATCTTTCGCTTTTGGCCATATTTCGATAAACTTGCCAATTAGGGATTTTTCCTTCCAGAGTTCAACATGTTCTCGTAGCTTCTCTGATTTGATATGGAGGGCCGGGATCTTAGCTGATCTAGGAATACAAATTCCAGGCTTTCGTCTCTGCCACTGAGGGTCCTTGGAACCAGATCCCTCACCAACTTCCTCACTACATTCCACTAATTTCTCCTTTGCTGCCCCGTCTAATTTGAGAGACTGGGAAGAGGGGTGCGGAGGGTGGAGCCCCTCCCCACGCGGGGCCATTTTGTTGTGTCGTAAGCCTGCAGGCTGCGTGCACTAGAGCAACAGCGACAGGGAAAGACGAGACGAGCAAGAAAAAGTTTGAAACCCTAATCTTCACCGCGGAACCTCCAATTGCATCCTCCAAATCGCCCTCGAGTAGATTTTAAATTCTCTCCATGAAATATATCTAGAAGGACTAGTAGTCTTTTCCCTCATATATATATATATATAATTCTTTAAAAATAATTATAATTATATATTTAAAAATAAAATAATTTGAAAATAAGATAGCTAAATGTTGGCTTCCAATTTGAGACTGGTTCCAAATTAGGCTCTTTGCTCATGACGCAAGGCAATCCTTTAGTCTTATTGATAAGAGGAAAATACTCAAAAGGTTTTCAATAGAGTAGCAAAGTTTCAGATAGTTTTTTGTAACATGTGCAGATTGGATATATATATAAAACTCACTAATGTAATTGCAAGTAAAATATGAAGATGACTACATATATGGCTATTTAGCCAAATAAACAATTATGAATCATAATTTTTTTCTTGGGAAAAATAAAATAAAATTGGAGTTATGAAATATTATAACGAGCATATTTAATATTACACCTAAGTTACTTGAGTTTTATGGGAACTTAATTTATTAAATATGATTAATGAAAACACGGTCTATACATTCAACTCTTTAACGGAGTAAACTGCCCTCTTTAATATTTAATAAAGGGAATAAAGGGGGTAAATTTGAGTGTGAACTTCTTTACCTTAAACCTAAAAATAAAAACAATTCCATTATAAATTAGTGTTAAAAGACAAATATACTTCATGTATTACAAAGCCTTTTAGATTACTCTTTTAACATAAAACTACATCAATCTTCAAGTAATTTATTTTAAAAAGGTTGGCACAATGATTTTATGTTAGACCATCTAACGACTCTAAAAGAACTATCTCAAGCAATGATTATAAAAATACACTTATGTAATTATTATATAACAAATTGAGATACATGAGATATTGTGTTGACATATAATATGATATGCCTCTCTAAACGTGACAAATTGAGATATGTGAGAGATTTTGTTGGCATATAACATGGTATGGTGCATTTAAAAAGTATATAAGTATTTGTCGTGAAAAAAAAGTAAGAGACCTTTTTTCAGATGATAATTATTTTAATGGAAACGTGTGGTATCTAATTGAGTTTGCTTAGGAATGCATGTGACGTGTACCTTGGAATTAAACTTTGAATTTGATGATAGTCATAGAAAATTCAAATAATTTAGACTACTTTATATTATATAATGATTTGTCGTTGTCTTGCTTTATACTGATATAGTTTTTTAAGTATTTTAAAAGTAAATTTTCAAATTAATTTAGGAGAAAAGTAAAGTGTGTTTAATGAAAGAAAACTTATTTTCAAGACATTTTTACCATTTTTTTTTAAACGACTTAATTAATTGTGAGATTTTTTTAGTTACATTTTAAGTAATATTCTTTAAAATTGTAAATATTAAATAATCAATTTTTAAATAATGTTACATTTTTAATAAATTAAATTAAACCAAGATTGTATTTTAAAGCTTTAAAAATTATATTATATTAAATGATCATATTTAATTTTGTATATCTTAGGTGATTGGAAGGAATGATTGTTACCTCCCTACCTAGAAGTAATTCTGGTAAGTGACATGATACTCTTATTGAATCTCTATGTAATAAATAGCAGGTATTGACATATTTCCCGGATGTAGCCATTTGATAAACCACCATTTAAAAAAAAGAAAAGAAAAACTTCATACATAAAAGGATTAACAGTCACTCAAAACACTCTGTCAATTGAGTGTAGATCGGGTGGTTAGGGAGAATGTTGTTGTCTTTCCCACCTAGATTGAGATCTCGCTTTGTAACACCTTCTCTTTGGGAGTCAACTTTAACTCTTGAAAAAAAAACACACTTTATATAATATTTTGTAAACATAAAATTGGAAAAAAAAAAACTTTTATTAATGAATGATCCAATCATTAAAATATCATAGATTTTTTATTTCAAGGAAAAAATATTGAAATCTTTTAAATTTTTTATTTCAAGGAAAAATATTGAAATCTTTTTAACTTTTTTATTTCAAGCAAAAGTATTGAAATCTTTTTAATTTAAATGCACTAGTTTATATTGAGATAGACAAAAGTTGAAAGTCTAGTAAACGTTAACTACCCTCATAATTATTAACGATTTTATCAAAGATATCATTCAAAAAATGTAAAACAACATCCCTTCAATTATTTACAGAAATTACATTTAAATAAATATTTAAATTTAAAATTATATTTAAAAAAATAAAATAATTTTAATTTATAAAGAAATAATTTTAATATTTAATCATAAATATAATTTAAACTTTTTGAAAAATACTAAATAAATTTTACACCAAATTAAATAACTTATTTTTTTTTCTTAAAATCCAATAAATTAAAACTGGTTTCTAATTTTTCTAATTTGTTTAAGTGTTTATACGAATTTTAAAAAAATATTACAAAAATTTAGTTAAGTGTTTACAATTGCTTCTAATCTAATATAGGACATTTTTGAATTGTTCCATTATTTGAAATAGAACATTAGAATTTTCTCATTATTAGATTTATTGCATTTAATGCAAAGTACTCACATATTTGCATTAAAAGTTAAGTTGGACTATTGTTGGCTTGTTGTTTTAAGTTTGAGCACTACTCATTGAACCTAAAATTTGATTGCCAAAGTTTTGACATTGGATTCTAAAAATTTTGTCTCATGTAGTTATAACATAAAAAAGTCTTTGGCACTTTATGATTCATCAAACATTCCTTCCTTGGCTAACATGTATAGGTTCCACATATATTGAAAAAGCATGCCATTGTTACAATTTGAATTTGGAGAAAAGAATTGAAATCCTAAGAGTATTGAAGTCTGAAGAAGAAGATTGAATACATGTTGCAATTGTTTATAATGGTTTTGATATTTAGAAATTATTCACTAATATCAAGTTTGTTTATAATTTTTATTTAATATTTAAAGTGATAAAAATTTAATGAATTTGTTGATTGTCAATAGGATATTAAATATTAAGATAGAAATTTGAAAATTATTCATATGGAATTTTCAAAAAGTATTTATAAAAATTTTAGAAATATTCTTATTTAAATTTACCATTTTTTAGAAATATTCTTATTTAAATTTACCAAAAGTTGTAAACAAAAAGATATATTTCAAGTGTTCTATAGAATTAGTAAAGCAAAAGACATATTCCACATGTTTTATAGAAATTTCAAAAATCATTTATAAGAAATTTATCAAAAAGACATATTTCAAGTGTTCTATAGAAATTAGTAAACTAAAAGAATATTCCACATGTTCTATAGAAATTTCAAAAATTATTTAGACATATATACATATGAGAATATATATATATATATAAGAACATACGGACACAGATGGAGCTATTGTTGAGCTACTACATCCTTTAATTGGAAGTAATTATATACCATCAACTTGTAATTAAAGTACAACAAAATACATAGAGCGAAATTAAACTTTGCATTCTCCATATTTGTAAATAATTATATACATTCAAACTTGTAAACAGAGCCTCCATATTTGTAAATAATGATACATTCAAACTTGTAAACAAAATACACAGAGCCAGATTAAACTCTGCATTTCACAAAGCAATTCACTGCATTGAATGTTTAGACCATTACAAAATTTTAGAAATACAAAAGTCTCTCATAAAATTCAAAATTTTGAACTGTGCTGACTGATAGAAGCAATGAAGTATTTTCTGCATTTTCTGTAGTGAAAAGTGATTTGTTACAAAAATCTGTCAAGTTTAGTGTTCTTGCACCTCTCTTATGTTGGATAAGTAAACATGTTACAAAAATTCTTGCACCTACACTACAGGATAAAAGTAAGTATAAGTATGCATCGAGTAAATTATGAAATTGAAAGTCTAAATTTTTTGAAAAAAAAAATGGCTTTAAACATACCTTCTAAAGAGTTTATCATTATGTGAGCTATGTCTTCACATCAACAATTATATTTTCATGATTGAGTATAAACTTCCCGTCAAAGAAGAAGTCAGGCAACATGTAGATGATAGTAGATTTGTTCTTCAGATAATCTTCATATGATAGTGCTATCAAATCTCGCAATAATTTTCCTAAGATGTCACCTCTTAGTGTACATGGTACTTTTGCATTTGTTGTGTTAAGTATGGTACAATTTAACCGATGCAAATAGTTGACAGGAGTTTCAACGCTACATTTTGCACAATGTGGCATTGTCACTTGTATTGTTCCAAAATTTTATATTCCTAAATCGCATTTGGAGCATGTTAACTGAAAAGGATTGGAATATATGTTTGATACATGCAATGTTCCTTGAACCTATTTGACATAGTTGAATATTACTTGTTAGTCATAATTTATTTATAAAAAGTATATTATATATAAAAACAAATTATATGGTTGTTGTTTCTCACCTCGCTTGTGGAATTCAGTACTATTTTTAGATCATTCAATGCCTTTTCTGCCCTTAATGGCATGATGAATGTTGATTGTCCTGTACGTAGTATATTTGATTGAAATTATTTTTGTTTGACCAGATTCATGAATAACAAGATAGGAAACTCTTTTTTTGAAAGTTGGTCTTCAATCTCAGCGCAGTGTTCCTCAAATTTTGAAAATAACTGTACCTACATTATAACAAGATACATATTATTATTTTTTGTTATGGATAGCAAAGAAAAAAGAAAAAACCTAATATTTTGTGAACTACATGCATGGATAGGAATAGCCTTACGGTTGCCTTGTCATTTTCGGAGTTTTCTTAGGAATAGCCTTACGGTTGCCTTCCTTGATTTTGAGGACATGTTGCATGCCTAATTTCTTGGCACTTGTCCCAGTAGCACCAATTGTTTCAAGTGTGTATGATTATGTTTTCTAATGATTGTGTTTGGTACGAAGTAGTATTCCTCACAAAGAGATGTTATATTTTCTATGGTAGTATGATGGTCCACTACCAATATACAATCAGATTCACCACGGTCATAATTGGTTTTGGGTGCGACCTTGAACTTTTTTATAGGAACAACTTTTCCTGGAAGAAGTTTTTGTTCATATTGCTGAATGAGACTGCCTCGTACATTCAAGGTGACTATCATTTCTCCTTTTGAATTTGTTAAGTCTGATCGCATAATCTTAGTTAAGTTATTTGTTTTTTCAAGCATGGCTCTATATGTAACAATCACATTACCATCGAAGACATCTCCCATCTTGTAACTGGTCAATTCTTCAATAGTTATTGGGTTGCATGTATTTTGTTTTTTCCTATAAAGAGCAACCAACCATAAGTTAGCTAAAGAAGAATCAATGTTTTTGCATATAAAGAGAAAGCAAGCATAAGTTAGCTAAAAAAGAATCATAGGTAATTTTTTCTGAAATTTGCTTCAACAATGTTTACCTTTTGACTTCTGGTTGTAATACTTCTTTCTCCTGTTCACCTTTAATTTGCCTTTTCATGTTGTTGTGGATGGGAAAAAAAAGCAATAACTGAATTAGGACATACTTTCTTGGTCATATAAAACGAATGCAATGATTTCTGTTCATAGTTCTATGATAGAATCTACACTAAAAAACAACAAATAGTACAATTGATAAACTAGGAAAAATCACGAGTTACAATGGAATTTACCTCTATCACCCAAGAACAACGAAAACATGTTAGAACTGAAAATATGTAAATTGTATGATAAATGTAGAGGGTAAAGAGGAAGAACACTTTATTTCCAACGATGCAACAATAAAGACAAATGTTTGCAATATAAGACAAATATAACAAAATATAAAGTTAACAACAATCTATTTGCAGAATCGGATTTTCAAGTATGTCAATTGTTTATGGCTCTTCAGGTATGTTAGTTGTTTATTGTTTATGGCTTTCTGAAGTGTTTTCACTTGTAAATTTTACAATAGAAATCAAAATTCACTACATGTGTAAAATTTTTAATTTAATTTAAGCATCCTGGCTACTTGCAAAAGTAAATAAAGCAGATAAATGTCTATGCTATATTTATTAATTACAGAGTGCTAAAGCATACATATAAACTATGGTATACGCTCTACAGGTGATCTGGTGAGTTTCAACTTAATTCTGAATTATCCATTCCTATTCCTCTGCTTGAGTATTTTGATAGGGCTCGTAACCCCATCCCGGGGCTCCTCCAAGGTTTCCCCAGGATCTAAATAAAAATATTCTATTATGTTTGACATGCCTGCTGGGTCTTCCAAGGACGTAAATAAAATAATCTATTATGTTTGACAGGCCTATTACTAAGTGGTGAAAACCTAGCCTGGCTGGAACTTGTGTTTCAGTCGGAGGACATAAATGTCTATTCTATTCCATGAAGTTCTCACATTCTTTACCTCATAAAATTGATCTGAGTTGTATTTGTTGGAACTTGTGTTTGAGTTGGAGGACATAAATGTGTATTCTATTCCATGAAGTTCTCACTTTCTTTACCTCGTAAAATTGACCTCAGTTTAATCGACTCTCAGTTTATTCTAAGTTTAGTCTGTAACCACAGGCAGGAGCAATCGGAGGACATAAATGTCAATTCTATTCTATGAAGTTCTCACATTCTATACCTCGTAAAATTGATCTCAGTTTTGTCTGTAACCACAGGCAGCTCCTGTACTGGAAAGTGTGTGTGACATGTTTTGCATCACAACTCATAGGAGATATGAAAGGCTCCACCCTTGATGATCCATTAGGTGATAGATACTCTAAACTGGGCTGCACTATAAGCCCATTGGAGAAGGAAACATATGATTATAAGATGATTCTCAAGTACTTTGAGAAGACCTATGAACCCATTCAATCCAGAGATGGACTAAGCAAACAATCTTAACTATTTATTGCTTATTGAATATAATAATCATAATCGATTCTTGGATATCTCTTTATTTTTCCTTCTTTTCATTTTCCTGTAATTGAAGTTACACTAACTCCCATTTTGTTTTTGCCTGTCTCTAGTATTCTGGAGTGACGATAGAAAATATTTTGAAGTTGGATGCAAGCGCTCATCCTTACGAGGAAATTGCTCCTATGGTGTGGTATGTTTAAATTAGCTCTTATATTTGTTTGACTCAAAACAATGCGTTGGATATCTGTTTTCCAGGTCCTGAAAGGTCTTACTGGGTTGGAAAGCATGAGCTGCAGAGTTAGCTCATGTAAGACCCTTCAGTCAGGACCATACATGATCCTGAAATGCGGTAAGGTTCTCTGTATTTTCTTTTTCTTCATGGTTGTAATATTATGGTGTAGGCACTGGGACAAACAACCTAGTAAGACACATAAAGCGAGGGTTCCTTCCTGCTATATTTTCAGTTCCAGCACCTGGTTACATGGTAAGTGCCTTCCATGGGATTAGAAATGTTAATAATCAGCTTTTTTTTTTTCCATATCAAAGCTCTTTTTTTGTTTCTATTTCAACTCTGATAAATTTCTTAGTGGAGTGCAGTTTGGGTGGGGTATTTACTGCACTGATGCAGCTGCAAAGGCAGCCCTATATGGCTTCACTGCAGTAGATAGGCCAGAAGGTTTTCTCATCCTAGCAATTGCTTCACTTGGGGAGGAGTCTATTGAGATGTCCAGACCTCCAGAGGTATAGAGATTTTACATATATATCCATGTGCTACTTATCCAAGTAATGAATTACAAGCAATTAACTAGAATGGAATGGTGGTATTTTGCACATGAACACTTACTCTACTTTACTCTACTCCTGTGATTTTTTAAGGGTGCTTGGCCTTCCCCTCCCTCCTAAATAAAGGTAGGACCGCCAACCTGAAAGGACCAATCCCTCTTAACGACTGTAAGTACCTTACCTTTAGCTTCGATAAGTGAAGGTTTTTTTATTTACACTCCCATTATTATTTTATGTAGGATGTAAAGAACTTGGAAGCAAAGAAAGTGGCAGTTAAAGGAATTGGGAAGAAAGCAACAGATGAATCGGAGAATTTTACATGGAAAGATGATATAAAAGTGCCATGTGGATCTTTGATTTCTTCTGGTCATGATGATAGTCCTCTGGCCTACAACGAAAACGTTTGTCTACAATCCCAACCAGGTTCCCTCTTTTTCTTGTTTTCGACCAGTGGTTTGGATTTCAATTTCTTCATGTCACATATTGTTAACTTTATTTACTCCTACAGGAGTTTATGTTTAAATATTTGAATGTTAATTGCAGGTGTCTATGCAGTATATGGTGAGTGTCAAGTTTGAGGTGATTGATTAAAAGTTACAAATTGGTGCTATCTGAACTCTCATCCAGCACGTTGTATATAGAAACCATAACCAATTTTGGCCAAATAAAACCAAATGTTTTATTGTAAACATAATTACTGTAATAATAGTAGTAGGCTTAAGGTTTCAGGGTGTAATAGACATTACTGTCCATACAGTTCAGCCCCTATGGACAATTTTGGAAGTAAATATCTCATATTTCCATTTTCTGTTCATATTCTATGATGGTTTGAGACTTGAATTTCTGAAATAGAATTAAACCTAACAGGGTTCTTCAGAGAAGGATCATATGGAACATACTGGCTTTCTGAAGCTCAGAGGCCTTCCTTTCTCGGTGTCGAAAAGGGACATCGTTGAATTTTTTAAGGGTTATGAACTGAAAGAGAAAAGTGTACATATCGTAACTCATTCTGATGGGAGAGCTACAGGCGAAGCCTTTGTGGAATTTTTAAGTGCTGCCTATTGAAAGGATGATATGAGCAAAGACAAAATGACAATCAGCAACAGATATGTAGAACTTTTCCTGTCAACCCAGGAAGAAGCTAGTCGTGCAGCATCGAGATCTAGGCATTAAGTAGTTTGTTTCATAAGAATTTTAAAAGCTGTGCTATATATTGACAGATATTTTCACTGCAAGTTTTATTGCACGTAGAAGCTTTAACTTCTAGACTGAGATGTTTTTTATTTTTAAAGGTATTGTGTAATTCTCTTCTACCTTTGTTTTTAACAAAAGCAGCTTTTTTGCTTTTGTTTAAGCGGTGGCTACAAGGAAAAAATTGTCGAGGTTTTACACCTGACCTCATTCCTTTGAAACCCATGCCATTAAGGCTGCGCAGACCACAACCGGAATAGAACCCCGTAGACCTCACTAGAGAACGAAGGCCGCATTGGCCCACAAAAGCCATTTCCTATACTTCAAACAACCCCTAATTGATGTTCTATTATTGAAACTGAACTTATCTCAGATTATGTAACATAACTGAATCCTGGAATCTCTGTAAGGAAAACTTAAGATGTTTACAAGCATACAGATGGAAGGAGTGTCAGGTTGGCACCCCCCTGCTGGCATGGACACTTCTTAAGTATGAATTTTATATTGGGTCAAGGTCTTTGATGCCTCGTATCTAATTTATTTTTGGAAATGAACAAATATGACTTGTTTCTGCAGAAAAAAGAAGCATATAAGGGTTTAAGAGGTGATAATGCAAGGCAAAATCCAGGAGAAGAAGGGGGCTACCTTGGCAGAAAGAAGTATATAAGGGTTAAAGAAGTGATAATGCAAAGGAAAAAGCCGGGAGCATCGGGGGGTAAACTTGGCAAACCCTCAGTTCACACTGGCAGCAATAATTTCTAGAACTTATGCAGACCATCAGCCCTAGTCTTCTCATGTAGGACTCTGGTTCAAAACTGTATTTTCCACATAAATTCTCCTTTGATTTTTGGAATTTTATATTTGATAAAGGGAATTTTGATCAGACCAAATGTCCAGGTCTCCCTATAGTTACGCTTCCTGTAGATATATTATAAATAATAATTACTACTTAGAAATTCCTGATATGTTGTCAAAATGGTAACACTAGCTGTCTAGGCAGTCCACATGGTTCAGAAGAATAAAATATCAATCTGTCGAATAGGTAGCTGTAGAGTTTCTCTAACTATAAAAAGCATTGTATTTTGAGCCAATTTAATAGAATCTCTCTATTTCTTGAAAAAAAAAAGTTCCACTCTTTTTCACTCAAATCAAACAGAATTTTTACCAGACCAAAGTTCTAGGTCTCCCTATAGTTTCCCTTACTGTGTTTTTAATGTAAAGAATAATAAGAAATCCGGGACATGTTCAAATGAATACAGTGGTTGTCTAACCAGTCCAAATCGGTTTGCAAATGAGTGGAAACCGAAGCTACAGCCACCAGCTCGCCCTACCTGCAGGTAAACCTTGTAAGTTCTTAGCCTTATAGCTACTAATGCAAATATCTCCCGATAGAGATTCAGCGGCCGAAGGCATGACTACAGATTCCAAGGTCAGAAGGCAAATATTTAATTTTGTTTTTCTCACACATATACTTGCTCGGAATACTCCCAAATATACCAATGTTTCCATACTTAGTAGCTCTTCCAGTCATACCAGATAAATGAGGCTCCTCGTATTAGAGCAACTGTGCCTCTACACATAGGGGATCGATTCCTGCAGACCCGGATCTAAAAACTTAACGCTGCGGACCTGTCGACCTTCTCAACCAACGAGCATTTTGTTTGCACAGACAGAATTTTCCTCTGTAGAAGCCATGTAAGATTAGTAGCTAGTCGCAGGCCTGCCGTGCTTTTTCATGGCCGCCATTACATTACATCTAAAGACAGTAAAGCTCTAATTGAAAAGGAAGGTGTGGCTAATGTAACAAAGCAAGAGCGTTGAAACCCTAAAATAAAAACCCAGCACCCAGAAAGGAGCTTCACCAGAAGAGCATCAATAGCTGTGAGGGATTATCTCTTACAGGCCGGCCTAGCGGCCATGGCCACACACAAGTTATCCAAACCTAAATTAAGGGTGTTTCAAGATTTTTTCAGGCCACTTTCATGGTGACTCTATGACAATATTCTACAGGATTCCCTAAGGACGTTGTAGATTAACCGAAGTTTGTGCATGCACTCCCAGTAACACGTAGCTGAGTTACCTACCGCCTGGCTTGAGCATGCATATTGAGTTGCCTGAGTTAGCTGTGAGAACATGCACGTACCCTGAGCTAGCCGCCATGTTTTGTTATCCTGCCGTTGAATTAGATTAAAAACAAACTTTATTAAACGAACACCTAAGAGAACCATTCACGTGTAATGAAGAGAAGCATTCACGTGGAATGAAATTCAATCGAACATAAAGACAATTTACAAGATAATTGTGTCCGTGACATCTTGGGGTCACTTTGGACATATTAATCCAGTCATACAAATAACAAATTTTTTATTTTACAAAATTTTGCAAAGTTTTACGTGTAATTTTTGCCTCGAAAATTGTCGCGGGGTTTCTCCTGCCCCGTGCCCTGGTCCATCCGTCCTTTTGGTACGTTCGTCCATCCTTCTGACATCACACATCACTATGCAGAAGAATGTTGTAAGGACGAAAACCCCTCGAGCTCCCCAGAGCCAGCGCATCGAAGAATGCAGGATGAAATGCTAGGTGAAGGGTTGGAGGGCCGGTTCTTCTCCCCATGTCTGCAAGATCACATGGGAGGTTTAATTGTGTCCTCCGTTCACATTTAATTGCGTTTAGAGCCCAAGCCTCGAACTTGCAGTATCTCTATTATCACCTGTTAACCTAGGTCCATATTATTATGATTATGAGTTTATGCTACGACGCTTAAACAATATCAGCGTAGCACTGGTCGGCCGGGGACTATAATGAGGGGTTTTCAGCGAGATTCGAGCATTTGGGCAGTTATTGCGGGTCTGTGTTGGAGAGTTTGCATTTGTGCAGTTATTGAAGCGATGGCGTTTAATGGGAGTCTGTGTTGGAGATTTTGTTATTTAAAGGGGCTTACTTGTTCTGGAATGGCATTTATTGTGCTTGTTCTTAGTTGCTGGTTTCGTTCTCTGTTGTCTGGTGTGGGTGGTGATTCTCGGGGACAAGTCTCTGTAGCTGTTGCTAAAGTCTGTTGCGACAGGGACGGATTCGACGGATTCCAAGTATGCCCATGAGACCCGCCTCCTAGTGCTGATGCCTAATGGTTTACTTGCTCTGTATGTTTTCTCGCAGTGGTTGGGTTTATTCCGTCTTTTCGAGCCTTGAATTCCTGATGCTTGTTCTGGAATTTTCGTGAGCTCCATCTCAGCTTCTAACCAATAACCTAGCTCTCCATATGCATCGATAATGGCAGCATAGCGTCTGGAGCTGATTCCTCCAAGAAGGCGAAACGTTTCAAACCAAACCCATGCGTTTGTGCTACGTCCACCCTTGCTTATTATCATCCTTTATATTATATCTTTTAAAGTAAGTAACAAATCGCTTCAGTTTAGTGGTGACAATTCCACGGGCATGAAGACATGGGGTCGAATCCCGGTAGCCACACATTATATGGATTCTTTTGAAATACATATTGTGGAAACATTTTCTATTCAAGCTTGATTGTCTGAATTCTGGCTAGGGATTGAATTTGAAATTGCATTTCTGATTCTGGATGTGAGAAACCTTTGTTGCTCACAGATATATTTTGTAGTGTTGTGGCTGTGATGAAGTGAATTGGTTTGGTGCATTGAGATTTCAATGTTCCTAGCACAGTGAGTAGTAGAGAAATGTTTGAGATTTCTGGTGTAGAGAAGAACTGCTGCCAGTCATAGATGATATTATTAGATTCCATTTGGTTTGGTACAAATTTTTCATGATACCTCCAAAACAAAATTTAAAATATTTAAAGGTGATGCATTGTTTGAACTCTAAATATATCTTAGTTAGGGTTAATTATCATTGCCTCTGAAATTCATAAATTTTTTGTGGTGCTTTGAATGCTTCATCTATAGTGTTTGGTTGCCTTCAGCTTCTACGCTTACTCTCTGCCAACTTCCAGGTTGGGGTTTTTAATCTAATTTCTCATTAGGGAAGGTTTTGTAGAGATTCAAGCTATGTATTAAAGTTTCCCCTTGACAGGTTTACCGAGGTAATTTTTTTGTAATTATTCTTCGGTTCTCTGTCGATTGGAGGAAATGGACTTTTGTCATTAACTCTTCTATGTCTTTGATATGAGCGTTCGATGTGAAAGATTCCATGCCAAATTTAATGAAACCTCTGAGTTTTTAAACCCTCTCAGCCATGTTTCTGTGTGTTCTACCATCTTGCAAATTGAGGAAATCGGAGGTCTTCAGAGATTGTATTTTGTATACAAATAATTAAATTTGGAATATGTCCAAAACGTAAATAGGAAGGTTTGAATGATATATATGAAATTCGTGAATGTGTATATTGAGGTTCTTGCTTCGCGTCTTTAAAATTGTTCAAGAGTCGGTGCAAAAAATATTTGAAAAATCTTTGTTCATGGTGATTTTTGCATTTGAGGAATATGTTTAAATGACGATTAAAATCGATCAATTTAAGAGTTTTCTTTTACAGGTTTATTTATTTAATGGTATTAGAGATGCATTCTGCAGGCTATAGTGATAAAAGCTTCATATGCATTTACATTTAATTAATAGAGGAAACTGCTTCTTAGTGCAGAGGATTCATAAGAGCAATCCTCTTGTTTGTATGTTGTTGTGCTTCCATTTATATTTCCTGCATTCCGCTAATGATAAATGGTTCTACTGTATGTTTAAGGATTCAAATATTTATAGATCTATGTTAGGGCTGTCATAGGAATCACCTGGAGTTGCCTACAAGAGACTATGGGACTTCTTTCTCTATTAGCTGACTAACATTTTCCAATGTTCAACCACGTAAAACCATCAGCATTCCTTTTACATATGTTTCAGACAGAAATCTGCTCTTTTATATACCATTAGCATTCCTTTTACATATGTTTCAAACAGAAATTTGCCGAACTTCAATTGTGCCATTGTTGTTTCTTCCATAGACTGCTAAAATTCAGTTGAATTTCTGCTGCATTGTCATCCCTCTGTGGTACTGTAAGCTGAGTATCTGCTAACTCTAAGTGAATGCACCCCAAATGGGATAGAATGGCCAAACAATATCTTCCATGCTTTTTTGTACTTTAATACTTCCTGTACTGTAAGGGAATGTTGTACTTGGCCTAGCTTAGCCTCCTAAGCAATACCAACAAGATCAAAAGTTTACATACCTTCATTATGTTTGCTAATGCCTATAAATATTCAAAGAGGTACATAAAATCTCTAATCCAAAGTCCATGGGTAGTTCTAACCAAGAGGCCAAAATCACATACTTGGTCAACAAAGCCTATACAAAAAATATAAAATATATTTACCATAAAAGTGGTGGCTAGTGTAGCAGCCCCCAATCTCGTGTCTATTAATTTCTTCTAGTCTAGAAACAGTAGATATCCTAAGCTTCCATAGAAAGCTATCTTGTTTGAAGACTAAAGTACCTATAATCTATGCCTAGCCCGTTTAACATAAAACTAGTTGTTTAAACTTAGTTTCTTCACTGCTGAGCATGATAATGACATTTCTTTTAGGCTAGAAACAATACATATTCTAGGCAGCGGCCATAATAGTGCCCCCTCCTTGAATTGCTTTTCCCCAAACCAATTGTTCTAATGGATATTAGCTATTTCAAATTCCGTCACAAAGAACAATTGTGCTGATAGAAATTTACTATTATAAATTCTGGCACAATGAAAAATTATGCTGATGCTTATTAGCTATTTTAAATTCTGGTACAAAGAACAATGGCAACAGTTATGCGGATAAAAGTATGGCAATTTGCTTGTTTTTATTGTCATGGCCATAAACCAATAAAGCAGCATAGTGCTGAGACTTCGACCAACAAACACTTTCGACTTGATTTCTTCGATCGCTGAAAGTGTAGCTTGTCTAATACAACCTTCAACTAGAGCAGTGGAACGAGTAGTACTACATAATAAAACCAGAAAGGAGGCAATGACCCTTACTTGAAGCTTTCTAATCTCTCTTCAACAGAATGGTCATTATCAGAGAACTTTAATTTTGTCCAAAGATTGCATATTCATTGAATCTTGTTGAATTGACCTTCAATGCCTCTAAACAGTTGAAAGCAAATGGCATTGCTAGCTCGGTTTACTTATAGCAATAAAAGTTAGAGTTTATTTATGAACAAATTCGCTAGCACCATTTAGCAAGGAAACATTGACAATCTAGGTAGAGACCATCTGAGAGGCAATTATTAGTCACCCTAGCCTTTTAGCGGATCCCTCAATAGATAACCAACGAGGCAAAAAACGTGCAATTTATACAAAATTCGCAACAATGATTCAATCCGTCTGTTTCCATCCTTCAATCAATAGAACCAATATGCCTTGGTATTTATTGATGATCATTCAAGGTGCACTTGGGTATACTTTATTTAATAAAAATTAGAGACCTTCAAGCAATTTCAAGACTTCAAATCACTTGATGATAAGTAGTCTAGAAAGGGTATTAAAGTTCTACATAAATACAATTGGGGGAAGTATGTGAACAACAACCTTGAGCGGTTTTGTGCAATAAGCATAGGCCTTTTGCACTTCTGTTGATGTTGGTTTTCAAGGTTTTTTTTTACTATCATTGGCTTTGATTGCCACAAGAATATGGTTTTCATCTCCTACATCAACACAACTGCCAACACCTTTATTCAAGACTATCAATGGAATACCATTGCCAAAGGCCCTCTCTTCCTTTTACATAGAATAGGTACGAAATCCTTTTTCATAGAATAACTGTCAAAGGTGGACATAGAACAAGCACACGACATATGTAGCCTTCAACCTAAGTCCACAACACATTTGCACATAGAATAGTTTACATTACAAAGATGGCATCTGCCATGCTAACAATTATCCAACCCCAACATAGCGCACCCTTGAACCGTGATGTCCCTTGGAATCAACACCCTATTCCCCTTATGCAAGGTTGTATGCAAGGTCCTATGTTTTTAGCCATGTTCCAAATGTCCTCTTATGCCTAATGCACGATTGTGAAGTATGCTTCATCATCTAGGCATCTTGAAGTCTTGTATCCAAACTAAAAGATGTATGTCTTAGGGCTAAGTGCCTTTCTCCACGTCTCTAGCAATCATGCTTCTAGGCAACTGCGTCTCCTGGTATGGCAGTCAACTCCTAATCATAATACTAAGGATTCTTTGTACATAGGTACCTTTTAGAGTGACAATTTATTTCCTATGTTCATGATACATGTATTCTTAATTAAGTCAAGATATACATGTCGAGATATGCATGTGCTTTTTATAAAGTCAAAATATTGATATAGTTTCCTAGTAATCACGTTCTTATCTATTCATGTAATTTGTAAACAAATCAAATTTCCGGATGATGAACCGTGATTAAGGTTCGAAACGTCGACTTTCAAAATGAGTATTGCATTCTTCCTGAGCATACCACTAAAACAAATGTCATTTTCAAATCACCAAATTAAAAAAAAATCTTCATGGGAAATGATTAATGTTCATCCTTTATTGGCTAGACTATGATATAATTTCCCTAGAAGCATCTACCTTTTGCTAGTTACTTGTGCTTCCTTTGACACATGCATGTTTGCAGGTCAAAGGAGATCTTTCTCTTGTCTCATTGACCACTTGCAAAGGTAGCAAACACAAGCAAGTTACGCTCTATTCTACAGATCTTGTTCTATAGACACATTTTCTATTTGCTAAGATGAAAATGCAAATAGGAAACTGTTGCAACGAAAACTTCCACAATAGATCACGTGCTTTTGCAGTCAATGCCCTTCCTATGCAAAACATTGATCATGCCCTGGCTAGACATGGACTTTTTAGGTTAAAAGATTTCTATTATCATGCAGGAGATTGTTTGTTTGATGCACTTGCAGTGCTACCAAATTTTCGATATTCATCAATTAAAATTAGAGAAGGGGTAGTAAATCATTTCAAGAGATGTTTAAGTTGCAAAGATCCAGAGGCATTGCATTCAATGAAGATAGAATTGAGCAGTTGTTTTTTACAAGAGTTGCATGGTGTCAATGATTCAAATGCATATCTTCATCGAATGGTTCTTTCTGTTGTAGATTTGCACTCTTCTTTAGAGTCTGGTCTATGGGGTGATGTCTTTTGTGTCAAATGGTTCTCAAAGTGGTTGGATGTCTCAGTGTCGGTTTGGTCACTTGAAAGAGCACAAAGATACCTTTGTTTCAAAGGCAATTATGGTAAGCATGGACTTGATATTTTATTCCATGACCAAGTAACATGTTCTAGACACTTTGAGCCATTGTTGTCATCTACAACAAGGATAGACATTCCACGTATGCAAATTGCATGACCCACATGTCCATTTTCAAACAATGATCAATATGTACAAATAGACATGGCATCAATTGAACAAGAGTTGTCCAAACAACATCTCTTGCCAGTCTACATGGTTTTCATTGACTGCCGTGACTCATTGTTCAAGTCGATTTGTGACATGCTACCGAATTTTGATGCTCTTTGTTTGCGCAAAGCAATTGCACAAACATTTTGCAATCACTACAATGCAAATTATATTAGAGCAGCTAGTTGCTTCAGAGAACATCTGCATCATAAACGCATTATGGAGGAACAATGTATTGCCAACCTAGAAGCCTTTGTTATAAACTTGTCAATGGCATGCAGGGAAGGAAGACTCCAAGGCAATGGATTTGCATTACAATGGATAACGGAATTTTTCAATATCAACATAGACATTTGGAGCATGCAAACAAAGAAATTTGCCCAAAGATTCCAGCCAACTAATGGCTCTACAAATACAATCTTTCTAATGCATTTCGCTATCGACAATTCACATGTGCACTTTTGGCCATTGCTTAAATACCAAGAGACCAATTCCATTCCATGCAATTGGCTTGTAGACATTGATACCTATGGCCAAGCAAAGAAAATTCGCCTTGCAAATAGTGCAATGTCAGAAAATGGTTCTAGAGTTACAAGAGAACATGGTTCTGGATCAGAACAAGTACCAATAGCAATTTTGAAAGAAAAAACAAGCACTTGTAAAAAAAAAATGGAACCAGAGTAGAAACATTGCACAATCTAAAAAAAAGAATATGAACACAAAATCATGTTCTCCCAGTTAGGAAGGAAAAAAATGCAAGACCAAGTACAGCAATAAAAGCTTATTTGGCTCGTATTCAGTATACATCGACATATGCTTGCATTGTTTGTGAAATGTTGCAATTCAAAAAGGACATGGACAAAGTTGACAATATTGCAATCCAGAACTATGAAACCTTGTGCATGGCTTCTAGCTCAAAGACAATTGACATAGATCAAGAAATATGCAAAAAATGCAAAAATAGTCTTCACAATGAAAAGATACCTGTATTTGCAGTTCCTTCACAAATTTGCCGCAACAAAAAAATAGATTCCATCACAATTCTAATAGAATTGCAAGAAAGATTGGTGTCACGAAGAGTAGCTTTTGCTCAAATAAGACCATTAGGATACAAAAGAGCACAAACTGCACTTACAGGAACCGTTATTAATGTCCCTGCAAACTTGAACAAGATACAGAAGGCTTTGCCTAGACGCTTTGAAACATCAGAAACAATTGCAGTTCTATTGAAAAGGAAACTAGAGTACAAGAGTTCTTTTCTTTTTGGAAATGTCCGCCCTTATATTTTTATGACTGCTTTGAATGACCTTTGCAACACCCCACTTTGCAAATCCGAGAACATTACTATTGACACTGAGTGGGAGCAAATTGTTAAAAAAAACATTGCAATAAGTACTTAGTCCCCAACACACACAAACACAAGTGATTCGAGTGACGACGAAATAGATCTAGAACTTGCCAATGAAACAATGGTACATGTCTATGGGAAATCTCATCAAGTAGATGATCTAGAAAATGAGATTATACAAATTGCACCTGCTGAAGGATTGCAACCATTGGGCATTTTCCAAGACAAATTTTCTGAAGAGTTGAATTTCCCTACATTGTTCTTTGGCTACAATCATCCTAAAGATATCATAAACCGATTTACTTATCAACGAAACTCACAATGGGAATTGGAACATGTGTCAACAGACTTTGCAAGACACAAAACAAATATCTTTTTTAAAGCAGTTCATGTTTTGATTCAGCAAATCTGCGGTTCTGCATTCAATACGAAAAGGAAAGATAAAGGGAAAACCTCTTGTGGCAAAGGACGTAAAATATAAAGCAAATCTTCAAAAATTATTAAAATCACCAATTGCTTATCAGTGTTTAAGAAACATACGTACATATCCTGATTAATTCGAACATATATGAAAGGATGTGTTTGCAATGATTCGGCAACTTGGGCCCTCGATGTTTTTTGTCACTTTCACCAGTGCTAAACATATTTGGCTTCCTCTTTGCAATGCATTGCAAAAAAATGTAGATAGGCTTTCTCCCAAATCTGGCAAAGAACACGTTGCTCAGCCAATTGAAACATTGATACAAGAAAATCCAGTGGCTTGTAGTCGTTACTATAAACATAGAATGTCAGCAATGCGATCTTTGATTTTGACAAACAATGAATTATTCAGAGAAATAGTAGACTACTTTTTCATCACTGAATTCCAAAGTAGAGGAAATGAACATGACCATGCTTTGATATGGACAAAAGATGCCACTGTCTATGGGAAAACGTTTGATAAAAATGTCACAAGATTTGTCGATAAATACCTCTCTTCCGACTCTTGTCTTCTTTCTGAAGAATTGACCAAGATCCAAACACATCATCATACAAAGTCTTGCAAAAAACATTGACATTCTAGCTGTAGGTTTAATTTTCCTTTTCCTCCAATGGATGGAACTACCATTTTGCAACCTGCAGAAAATATTGGCCATAAAACAATTGACAAAGAAAAGAAACTATTCCTAGTTCTAGAACAAAAGACTTTCCCGAAAACTATGTCCTTTGATATGTTTCTTTCAGAACTCAACATAACAAAGGATGAATATCTTGTTCTTCTTCGTTCAGTCTTGCAATGTCCTGCTTTGCTTTTGAAAAGAGACCCAGCTGATGTGTGGATCAATGCATTCTCCAAACAAATCCCAACCTTATGGAATGCAAACACAGATGCACAATTCATCCTTGATGCCTATGCTGCAGCAACCTACTGTAGCTCCTACATTACAAAAATGGACCGGACAATGACAACTGCCTTGAAAAAAATAAAAGAGAAATGCCTTCTTGACAATGACGGAAACATTGAAACAATTCACAAAGTTGGAAATGCACTCTTGAACATGCAACAAATGTCCATTCGACAAGCTATCTATATAGTGCTTTCATTGCCTTTACATACAAGCTCCAGGAAAACTAGATTCATTAATACAGGGCCAACTGACAAAAGAACCTATGTCTTAAAAACTCCAAAACTTTTGCAACAAGAACCAGATGACTCAGAAAACATTCTGTGCCCATCGCTTATTGAAAAATACACTATAAGACCTTTTGAGCTTGAACAGATTACCTTGTCAGAATATGCCTCCTATTACACATGCTCCAACTCACGCATTAGAAAAAGAAAGAAACCTGCAATCATACACTATGTTCGATATAATGAGCATAAAGACCCAGAAAACTTTTACAGAGAAAAATTGATGTTGTTTGTCCCCTTCAGACAAAACAAAAATGTTCTAAAAAAGGATATAGAAACATGGGAAGAAGCATACTTGCCACACATAGGCTCCATCGACCAAATTGAACAAAAGTTCATAGCCAAAACAAAGCCCGCTTGGGGTGACATTGACATAGTGGCCAAGACAATTGACTCAAGAAATGAACAACTTTTTATGACATACACACTTTGCGAAAAGCAAACTAACCTTTATATATCTGATAACTATGACATTAAAAACGATCTCATGCATGGAGCATTCTCCAAGAAGCTTGCAACTGCATCTGACAATGCATTTGAAACTATGAAACTTCCCCACAGCATTAGCAAAGAGGCCTACTATTCCATTAGAAGAAAACTTAACAAAGAACAACAAGCAATAGTAAAGGAAATAATAATGAGAAAGAGAGTGAATCCAACCACACCTATTCATCTGTTTGTGACCGGAGCCGCAGGCATAAGGAAAACATTCGTTGCGAAATCAATTTACCATGGACTTTTGCGTTTTTACAACATGGATCTTCATAGTGATCCTCTTACAAAAAAAGGCATTATACTTGCATTTACTGGAAGAGCTGCGCACAATGTAGATGGTGTTACTGTGCATTCTGCACTTTTCCTCCCTTTGACATTGACAAAGATGCTCCCACTAAGCTCCAACTCATTGGACCTATTGTCCAAGCATTTTGAACAATTGCATCTTGTTCTAATAGACGAAGCATCCTTGATTGGTGCTCGGATGCTATGGAGCATTGGAAAAATATTGCGCGAAATTATGCATACTCCCAACTCTCCATTCGGCAATTTGGACATTATTTTTTGCGGAGACTTATGTCAAGCACAACCTATCAAATATTCTTGGGTTTTTGAACAAGTGAATGTTGACTCACATCCATTGCCTTACGATTTCTAGAAACATAATATCAAATGCTTCCATCTCACACAAGTCGTAAGACAAGAAAACCCAACGTTCATTTCAATCTTGAATAGAATCAGAACAAACTCGCAAATAGACAATGACATTGACTTCTTGAATAGGCATTGCTATAGAACACCGCCAAATGACCCAACATTCCCCTTCCTATTTTATAGAAACAAGGATGTTGATTAACACAACAAATAGATGTTGGCATTTGTCCAAACAAAGTCATATACATTGCAATCAATCGACAAGAAAATAGACACGATAGAATTCAACTCATTTCAAAATGGCCAGATGGAATTGCCATTTGCAATAGTCTTGAAACAAAATATGCTTGTTGAACTAGTTGGGGGGGAACTTTGCTATAGATGATGGACTTGTAAATGGTGCCGAAGGCATCTTCAGAGACTTTACATCAAATGGAATTGACATAGTCTATATTGAATTTGGCCTACCATCAACTGGCGTAATGCAACGAGCAAAAATGTAGAATCACTTTGCAGCAGGAATTCCTTGTACATGGACACCTATCACACAAATTACTAGACAAATGGCATCGACGTCAAAAAAAACATATACTTCGACAACAATTCCCAATCCGATTAGCATGCGCACGAACTATCCACAGGTCACAAGGACTTACAATGGACAACTTGGCATTTGATCCAAAAGGCATCAGCCAACATGGACTAGTATATACTGCATTGTCACGTGTCAAAGACATGAACCATTTATACCTACTAAACAAATTAGAGCACAAGAATTTTTGCCTCTCGTATAAAGTTTCCATGGAAATAGATAGGCTTCGGAGTGAAGCATCTTTGGAATTCCACTATGGCTTTTTGACAATTGAGAATAAAGACCACTTGCATCTTTGCTCATTGAACACAAGAAGCCTTGTGCTACATATAGAAAATATTATCAATGACTATGACATAATGAAAACCGATATCCTGTGTTTGCAAGAAACAAGTACAGATTCATTGGCAGCTGATTCTCTTCTTCAAGAAAAATATTCCTATCAGTCTATATACAATGTCCATGGTGTTATTACATGTTATGGAAAAAACATGGCTATTCAAAAACAACTCACATATGAAAACAGACTTTGTTGAGGCAACAATCTCATGGTTTCAGGATGCATGTTCGAAATTTCCACAGATCTCATGATTTTCATCGACGTTTCGAGTCCATAACAGGACTCATCATCAGGACAAGGTGTCAAAGAAGAGTAGCTGATCCTAAAGATTGTAGCTTTAATATAGAATTGCAGAGGGATGGTGTTTTGATTTGTCGGGGTGTAACTTAAGTGTCGGCTAGGGTTTAATTAATTAGGTTAGGTTCAAAATGTTATAGTTTATTAATTTCATGATAATTAATTAAGGAATGGTAATCATATAATGTAAACAAGTTAATATTATAAATGTAAATAGTGTAAAAACTATATTAGTATTAATAATATTCTTAGTAAATAATTTAGATGTAAATTATTAGGTTAAAATTAATATTAATGATAGTATTAGTTGTATTAATTGTGTTCATTTAATTTTTAATTTTAATATTGGTTTTAATTTTATTAATCATCTTGTAATAATTTTATAATTGTCTTGTCTTAAGGGTTAGTAGTTACCTTAGAAAATTTTGATTTTAATACTATTAAATATAATTAATAGTATTAAAATCAAATTCATTTTTCATATTATTAATTTAATTACTAAAGTCATGATTTTTAAATAAGAAAGGTATTTTAATACCATTAAAATTAATTTTAATTTAAAATAATTATTAACCTTTTTTAATTTAATATTATTATTAAAAATAACAGTGGTAGAACATTTATTGGTGTTTTAAACTTAAAAACCTTGCGTGTTAATTAGAATTGGTCTTTAGAATACCATAAGTTGATTTTTTTTAGGTTTTTTAAGGGTTTATAAAAATATATTAATTTCGTCTATTGCGGTTTAGGAGTGGTGGAAGCCAACTAGTGCTAACTTCTATGCCTCCATCTCTGTTTAGATTGTTGGGATGCTTCTTTATCTCAAGGGCTTCTCTAAGTTTTCTTTTAAAATAGTGATCCTCTTTTGCTAGGATCTTGGTATCTTCTAAGCAGAATTGGTGTTTGGTTTTGGAGGAGTGTTCCGCTAGAGCTGAGGTCCGGATTCGTTCATTCTTGATGTCAGCGATGTGTTCTTTTAGTCTAGTGTTAAAGGAACGACCAGTCTCACCAATGTAGCATAGTTCACAAGAGCAAGATACCTTGTAGACGCCTTTGCATTGTTTATGATCAATCGGGTCTTTGATGGGTCTCATTTTTTGCTTAATGGTTTGTAAGGTTTTGAAGGAGGTTGCGATATCTTTCTTCCTGAGAACTTTAGCAATTTTGTCAGTTACCCCTTGAATATAGGGCAAGTAGGCTCTTGTGTTGGGTTTTTGTGTATTGTTATTATTATCTCTATTGTTGGTTCTTGTGGTGTGAGTGTTGGCCCTATTCTTGGATCTTTCTATGACTCTCTTAATATCTTTAGAATCGTAGCCTATGTTCTTGAAGACATTGGTGAGGTGGTTGTTTTCTTCATTAAGGTGTTCATTATCAGAAATTCTAGAGGCTCTTATGGCTAAGGTGTTGAGGACCCCAATCTTTTGGGACGGGTGGTGGTGGGAGTCTGCGTGTAGGTAGCTTTCCGTGTGTGTCTTCTTTCTGAAGACTTCGTGTCCCAAAGTTCCATCTTCTTTCCTAGTTATTAAGACGTCTAGAAAGGGTATGCTCCCATTTTCTTCTTCTTCCATGGTGAACTTTATGTCTTCAGAACGGTTATTGAGGTGTTCAAAAAACTTTGCTAGTTCTATTTCACCATGTGGCCATAACACATTGGTGTCATCAACATACCTTTTCCATCTAGATGGTTTTAATGGGTATGAGTTGAGGGCTTCTTTTTCAAACTTCTCCATGAAGAGGTTGGCAACTATGGGAGAGAGGGGGGATCCCATTGCTACTCCTGTGGTTTGTTCATAAAATTCTCCTTGGAAGCTAAAAAACGTTGATCTAAGACACACTATTGCTAACTTTGCCGTGTCAGGGTCAGTAACCTCCTTAATGACCTCAATAGCCTCTTCAAGAGGGATCTTTGTGAAGAGGGAAACTACGTCAAAGCTAAGGATCTTGTCTTTAGGTTCAACTCTCTCTTCTTGGATTAATTTCACAAAGGCATTAGAGTCTTTGATAAATGATTCTGAGTTACCTACAAGGGGGCCTAGGATTTTGGCTACGTATTTTGCAAGCTCATAGGTTGGGGAGCCTATAGTGTTCACAATAGGTCTTAGGGGAACTCCGTGCCACGGTAGTCATGGATAGATGCGAATACAATATGAAGATGATTGAACATCTCACCACTAGTGGGAGCTACAGAAAACTAGGTTACAACCCCATATCCAAAGTAATAAAAGAAGCTAAGAAAGCCATAAAAAAACTCTAATATGGATAACAACTTAAAGAAATGATTAACTCCAACTCAAGAGATCACCCCTAGAATCTATGGTCTTCCCAAAATCCATAAGGACGGAGTTCCCCTAAGACCTATTGTGAACACTATAGGCTCCCCAACCTATGAGCTTGCAAAATACGTAGCCAAAATCCTAGCCCCCCTTGTAGGTAACTCAGAATCATTTATCAAAGACTCTAATGCCTTTGTGAAATTAATCCAAGAAGAGAGAGTTGAACCTAAAGACAAGATCCTTAGCTTTGACGTAGTTTCCCTCTTCACAAAGATCCCTCTTGAAGAGGCTATTGAGGTCATTAAGGAGGTTACTGACCCTGACACAACAAAGTTAGCAATAGTGTGTCTTAGATCAACGTTTTTTAGCTTCCAAGGAGAATTTTATGAACAAACCACAGGAGTAGCAATGGGATCCCCCCTCTCTCCCATAGTTTCCAACCTCTTCATGGAGAAGTTTGAAAAAGAAGCCCTCAACTCATACCCATTAAAACCATCTAGATGGAAAAGGTATGTTGATGACACCAATGTGTTATGGCCACATGGTGAAATAGAACTAGCAAAGTTTTTTGAACACCTCAATAACCGTTCTGAAGACATAAATTTCACCATGGAAGAAGAAGAAAATGGGAGCATACCCTTTCTAGACGTCTTAATAACTAGGAAAGAAGATGGAACTTTGGGACACGAAGTCTTCAGAAAGAAGACACACACGGAAAGCTACCTACACGCAGACTCCCACCACCACCCCTCCCAAAAGATTGGGGTCCTCAACACCTTAGCCATAAGAGCCTCTAGAATTTCTGATAATGAACACCTTAATGAAGAAAACAACCACCTCACCAATGTCTTCAAGAACATAGGATACGATTCTAAAGATATTAAGAGAGTCATAGAAAGATCCAAGAATAGGGCCAACACTCACACCACAAGAACCAACAATAGAGATAATAATAACAATACACAAAAACCCAACACAAGAGCCTACTTGCCCTATATTCAAGGGGTAACTGACAAAATTGCTAAAGTTCTCAGGAAGAAAGATATCGCAACCTCCTTCAAAACCTTACAAACCATTAAGCAAAAAATGAGACCCATCAAAGACCCGATTGATCATAAACAATGCAAAGGCGTCTACAAGGTATCTTGCTCTTGTGAACTATGCTACATTGGTGAGACTGGTCGTTCCTTTAACACTAGACTAAAAGAACACATCGCTGACATCAAGAATGAACGAATCCGGACCTCAGCTCTAGCGGAACACTCCTCCAAAACCAAACACCAATTCTGCTTAGAAGATACCAAGATCCTAGCAAAAGAGGATCACTATTTTAAAAGAAAACTTAGAGAAGCCCTTGAGATAAAGAAGCATCCCAACAATCTAAACAGAGATGGAGGCATAGAAGTTAGCACTAGTTGGCTTCCACCACTCCTAAACCGCAATAGACGAAATTAATATATTTTTATAAACCCTTAAAAAACCTAAAAAAAATCAACTTATGGTATTCTAAAGACCAATTCTAATTAACACACAAGGTTTTTAAGTTTAAAACACCAATAAATGTTCTACCACTGTTATTTTTAATAATAATATTAAATTAAAAAAGGTTAATAATTATTTTAAATTAAAATTAATTTTAATAGTATTAAAATACCTTTCTTATTTAAAAATCATGATTTTAGTAATTAAATTAATAATATGAAAAATGAATTTGATTTTAATACTATTAATTATATTTAATAGTATTAAAATTTTAAAAAAATTTCTAAGGTAACTACTAACCCTTAAGACAAGACAATTATAAAATTATTACAAGATGATTAATAAAATTAAAACCAATATTAAAATTAAAAATTAAATGAACACAATTAATACAACTAATACTATCATTAATATTAATTTTAACCTAATAATTTACATCTAAATTATTTACTAAGAATATTATTAATACTAATATAGTTTTTACACTATTTACATTTATAATATTAACTTGTTTACATTATATGATTACCATTCCTTAATTAATTATCATGAAATTAATAAACTATAACATTTTGAACCTAACCTAATTAATTAAACCCTAGCCGACACTTAAGCTACACCCCGACAAATCAAAACACCATCCCTCTGCAATTCTATATTAAAGCTACAATCTTTAGGATCAGCTACTCTTCTTTGACACACCGTCCTGATGATGAGTCCTATTATGGACTCGAAACGTCGATGAAAATCATGAGATCTGTGGAAATTCCCGACATGCATCCTGAAACTAATCACCACAGAAACCTTGCAACAGAAATCTCATGGTTTCCAATTAACAATACTATTGTCACATTAGCAAATGTCTATATTGCACCACACACGCCAATTGATCAAGTATATTCACTTGTTCTTTACACCATAGAAAACAGTTATCAGAATGAATATATCATCTTTGCTGGTGACTTTAATATTGACATGTTGCAAACGTCCAATGGACAAAATGCTTTTGCCTCTTTTATGCATAGCAATAATTTTTCTTTGCACATGACACAACCAACAACAATCTATGGCTCCTTGCTTGACCATTTCTCGACAACATTGCCATCTGATTACATCAAAGTACAAATTTCTGAAGCCTATTGGACAGATCATCATGCTATTTGTCTTTCAATCCCCTTCAAATTATTCACAGTTTGATGTTGCAAATGGAAAGTGCTAAAAAAAATGCGTATACAGCTCTAAACAATTTCCATCGATCCATGTAGACAAGCTAAACTAAAAAAAATGCATCTGCAGTTTTTACAAGAAACTTACCAACTGCAACATGGCTGCAAAAAGTGGTACTTCAAACAAATCTGAGGCTAGTATCCCCAAGGAAACTACCAATGATGGCTCAAAAAGGTTAGACCACTTTGATTTCTCCATGCACAAGCATTCTTTCACTCTTTTCTGTATGAATCATTGTTTCTTTTCTCCCTTTATTTCTATAATTCATGTATCTGAATATAGTTTGCAATTTTCCTGCTTCTTGCAGAGCAAAACAAATGGCAACCACATCATGCAATATTATGCAACTTTCTTCACCATCACATTCAAAAGTATTTGAAGGCGATGTGGTTTCCTTGTATGGACCAATATGCAATAGGAATTCAAATTCACCAAAGAAAATAGAGTTGGCACATGATGATCTTATAGACAAAGATGGTCAATTAACAGTAATAGTTAACATGAACAATACACTTGTCTCACATTTCATGAAATATTTCACCCCTGGCAGCAGTGTGCGGATTTCAAATTTCATAACTAGAAACAAAGGGGTTTATGAGAGAGCAGATGCAAAGCATTGCATTGTTCTGCACCAGCAGACTACTGTGGAAACAATTCCACAAGTTTCCCAACAACGCAAATTGGCACCGGACACAACAATACATGCTTTGTCAATCTCAAAAAATGCTTACTCTGTTGGTTCTATTGCAGCACTTATTATTTCATGTGAACAAGACAACAAGAACTATGAGCTCTGTGTTAAAGATGGGGAAAAGATACAAGATACTGCAATGGTATGCTGGCATTTGATCTCATAGCTACTATGTATCTTTATTGCACTTAGCAGTTGGAAAGTTCATTTTTGTCTTTTAATCCTCTTACTAACAGCCAACAACAAATTTCATTCCATTGCAGTTGCAATTTCCTGAAAGCTACAAGGACCTTTCCTTCAAGATACAACAAGCATTAGTATCGGAGGTTCCACCCATGTACCTGTTCAAAAACATTGTTATAAATGGTGCAACAGGTTCCCATCTTCTGTGTGTTTCTCAAGCCACATTTGTCGATGTGCTAAATGACAACTATGCAAAGGAGCACTTGCTTGCGCTGATGCAATCAAAGACCAAGGAAAGTGCAGATTCTCTTCCTTTGGATTGCTTTAAAATACTTTGAAACATCTCAGCTTAATCTTTGTTCGACGTAATAACGCTTTGGAAACATTATCCATATAGACAACTATATATATGGCTACATGCATTGATTATGTCTGTTTCCATATCTAAGATTCTATAGTACAGCTGAAACCAACTGTTCTCTTAGATTTGTAGCTATGCTTCTAGGTTTCAGTAGACTGGTAGTATCAAGTCCTAATTTTGAAACCAAGTACATAAAAATGATCCAATGGAATTTCTAGTTTTCTGCAAAATGAAAAACAACATATCTGAATATTAGTAGTCAGGGTTTCATGTTCTCTATAGCTGCAATCATCATTGAGTAGAGATAGCTCCTTAGTGAACAGGATATCCATGTAATCATTACTATGCAGTACAGGGTCATCCTCTGGCACCTCCGCTGGAGGTAAACTCCATTTTAAATTTTTTTAGCAATTGGCCTCTAATAGTTGTATATGTATCTTCCCAACATGTAAGGCAAACTATGCACTTGATTTCTGATGTTCCTCTGGCATCCTTGGGCCCCTTTATGCTCACACAGTGTTTCCACAATGGATGCTGAGGTTTGAAATTCTTTCCCTGTTTGGACATGGTATGGAAATGACAAACAAAAAAATCTACAAGCTTGCCAAGTATGCAGCCCTAACAAACTCCTTAAAAAATATAACATGTAACAACATTGTCACCTTGCTCTACTTGCTAAGATATTGCAAATAGAGCTAATTGATATAGCCAAATCACTCATTGTCATAATCTACTCACCTCATTTAATTGAGTGATAAGTACATTAGATGAAGACTCGAGAACAAAGTTAGAGAAAAAATACATCCAAGACTAATGATCAACTTTACCAATAGCAACAAAAACACCATTTTTCATCTCACTTTTTGACCACAAAATTAAGTGTGAACTCAAATTTCTTACCAAAACTAGAATGAGTAATCCGGTAGATACAGAGGAGATTGGTTGATAGTGAAGATGCCTTTTTCTGCTCATGGTCATTCTTATCTATCTTTCTTAGCTTCAAGTTGTTATTCTTCAAGGATTTTGTGGACTCTTTAGTGCCTTGATTTGAAATGAGGGCATGTGCCATTGTGTTTTTTATTGCTTTAAAGAATCCATATGCACAAGCTTATATTACTTCCTGGTTAGTACAAGAACAAAATCTTCAAGGGAAGGCATCTCCCAAATATTTCAAAGAGTGTTCTTGGTGGCATGGAATGTGGAAAAAAAATAGTTAATAAAGTCCAAGTTGAGAAAGAATTGACATAATAAGTTTTGCATTCTCTTTGTTAATCCCACACAACTTCATTTGTAGCCTCAAGGATTTCAACCTAGTGAGAAAGACCTAAATGGTATTAAAAATGCTTGGTCTTAATTTGATCATCTCATTCTCTAGACCATGTCCTCTTAACACATTTTTCTTCCCAAATATTGCTTCCATAGTATTCTAGATATTATTGGGTGAACTTGCACAATCAATGTCGAAAAGAAGATCGTAAGATGTAAAGAAACTTAATAAACCATACCATAGGAAACAGGTCAATTTCTTATGCTCTGGGTTGCAATTATGACAATTTTGACTTTCATTTCTCAATTGCTTATAAACCAATTTTTCCCTACCATTTGATAGTTGCCTTTTATATGCTTTTGTTCTTTTATGTTTTTCCAGAATCAGTCAATTGTAGGATTGTTTTAGTATCAGATCCATGCGCAGATGTAATAGTATCTTTGCTTGTATTTTTTTGTTCAGGGTTGCTAATGTGCTTGAATTTATTGTCATTCTGCCATTGCAACATTGCTCATAATGTTTTTTATTGCACATAATTACAAACTTCTTATCGATAGTTTATTGCACTATGTCAAATTCATTGCTGCTTCATAGATTTCCACATTTGCAACCACCTTTGAATTCTTACTCAATATGATATTGACCAGCTGCATTCTGCAAGTACATGGAACACTCAAGCCAAAAAATGCCTTCACGTGTCCATTCCGCAAAATATGCAATAATTGCAACAAGCAAATCCCTAACAACTCGTTGGATTGCATAATATGCCAATAAAACACACCATCTAGGCAGGAGCATTCCCTGGAATGTGCTATTGAAACAGAAAATGGAACACTGGTTTGTACAATGAAATTTCCACAGCTGCAACAACATTGCCCAGCAGTTGCACTCACTACATACGAGCAATACTCAACTAGCATTTCATCAACAGTTTTTCACTTGCGAAGACTCTTTGTCCAAGTTGTTTTCACACTTGATGCATACAACACCATAACAGAAATCAATAGCACATAGTGACAGTGGATAGAAGAGTATTTGTTATTTTCGCTCTATTTAGTTAACTCTCTATACAAAATGCTATTTAGATTTTGCAAACTTCAAATTGCATGTTTGATAATATGTATAAAACCAACTTTATATGGCTTTTATCTTTAGATCAGCTATATCATTTTGCCTACTGTCCTCAGACTTTCTACCTACATATTTCATGTGACATATAAATTCATGTATATATTTATATTACTATTACACATAATTACAAATATTTCAAACTCTGGTATATGTTAATGCTATCTGTTCTTCTTGTTCATTGCATCAATAGAAATTTCAACTAAATGTCTTCTACATCTATAATGCAATGTTAGAATTCATCTCCTATATGTTCTTTTATTTTAACTTTTCTACCATAAAAATTGGTGTGTTGGCATGCTTGGCTCATCTTTTTTTTGTCGACAACAAGCCATTAGGCTCTCTAGTCTTTAAACCTTTCCTAGCCTTATATAATGGCATCAGTATCCATCACTTATGCTGCTTATTTGTTTATCTACTTGGTTTCACTCTCTTATTCAAATATGAATCACAATGGATCTTTTATTTTCTCCAATGAATGGACTTCCAGCCTAAGAAATCTATGACTCTGATATTAGAAATCTATGAAGTTTCTGGCTGATCTTTTGGTAGATGCCTTTACAGTCTTTGATTTCAAAAAACATTTCTATAGTTGTCTCGATTGCAAAAAAAACATTTTCCCTCGTCTTTTTTGTCAACAACAAGCCATTAGCCTTTGCAATCTTTAAACCTTGCCTAACCTTTAAAAGACATTGTGGTACTTGTTGCGTATTGATATTTTTATTAAAGCTTGTCTTTATGACATCCAGATTTGATGGCTATTTGTGGCTTATTAGTTAAAAGTACTTATGTATCTAAGTAGTTTTCTCTATCATGCTATGTTAGATATAGTATAATGTAAGAACATGTTTATTGTTTTTCTCTTTGCTTTCATATGAATGATGCAATTTTTATTTTAGGTTGTGCAGTAAGTAAAAGAAATGTGACATATTTATGGCTATTTATTTTCATTTTATTGTTTTTTTTGCTTTGATCATGAATAAAGTGCCTATAAAGAGTCTCTTAGGAAATGTACATTTATGTAATTCTTTTATTTCCTTGATTATCAATGATGCATCTCATGAGTCTCATAGGAAACCTACAACTATATAATTATTGTTTTCATTGATCATCAATCATGCATCTCATTGTCTCTCGTGCTATGATTCTTTTTTCTTAAGCTTTAATGGTAATAAATATTTTATTCATTGATTATCAATGATGCATCTGATGTGTCTCGCGCTAATATTTTATTTTTCTTTAATGATATGTGATGGGTCTCATGTAGCAAAAAAATTTGTTAATGATAAGTGATTTGTCTAGTGTTACAAAACAAATTATTAGTATAGGTAACATGTTTTGTGTTCTGGAAAAACTATCTCAAATATGTTCAATTTAGGAAATTTGCTTTCTCTCTCATGCATTTATAATTTTAGGTAGTTTATTTTTATTATTTCTGTGTTTTTTTTTCATATTCATGTCAATGGGTATAAATGATATCTTCACTTGTCAATCTATATAAGTTGTACATCTCATTTATGTATAACACAATAAGTGTAAGTTTTCTATGTTCAAATATGTTATACATCTAATTTATGTATTATGTGTAAGACAAGACAAAAGTATAACTTAATTTGACATAAATTTTATTTTTTCAAAATATTTTGAAATAGCACAAGTGAATCATATTTCATTGTGACGATAGTATATTATCATCCACATTGCTATTTGGTTCATGGATGTGAAGTTCCGAGCTCAACTTTGCTATTATCATCAACATTGTTGTTTGGTTCCTGGATGTAAAGTTCCAAGTTCATGGATCTCGTTCACCTTGCTATTTGGTGCTAAATAGAAAGCATAATGAAAATTTGCAGCAATGCCACTCTTGCCCTGCCCCGTCCCAAATCCCAATGCCTAAGAATGGCAAAGATTTTGGCAACAACCAACACACCAAAGCAAAAAACAAATCTCTTTTTTGCCTCCTCTGTCACGGGCATTGCCGCATACTGCTCTTGTTTATAATGTGATCTAAACAATAAGATAGGTTATAAAAGATCAAGATCTTGATCTTCATTTTGATTTTGATTTTGATTTATATATATATATATATATATATTAATTTAATTAAAAAATATATATTATTTTAACTTTCAAATTAAATGTAAGTTTTACCTTTTGTAGATTATGAAATAATGAGATAACCTCGCTTCTAATTATTTTGACGAGAATCTAAGAAAAAAATTAAATATTAAATTGTAATTTTGACAATTAAAATTGATTTAAAGTTCATTAATTCTATTTCATACTACTTCATTGGCAGTTTTAAAATACCCAGTTATAAGTATTGGAGATTGGTGAACGATGCAGAGTTCTACACAGCTTCTTAGACTAGATATATGTATTAAGTACTTTGAAATAAAGAGCAAGTATGATAGTAAGACCGTAAATGTCATTACTAAGCAATAAATATGCTCACTTATTTCTTATTGCAGCCAAGCTCGGACGTAAAAGACACTAGCAAGGTGGAGAAGCAAGATGGAGTAATTCTTTGGTCTCAAACAACTAGCATATTAAATCCAATGACAGATGACAACTCCATATGTTGGACAGAGATCAAATGTCAATAGGGCCAAGATCTACATTAACTCATATATGTAGCAATAATAAGTAAAATATATTTTTAAAGCTAGGCTTAAAACCTTTCAACTTGCCACCAAGTGTCAATGCACCAGGTCGCATTTTAAACAAACCATATCCCCAGTTCACTGCATTAGGCGAGTAAGGCATTAAATGGTTAATGACTAAGCCGATTAGCACGTGGGCTAGGGTTCACTTCTAGTGCCTGATGTCGGTCCATGCATTGTGGTTTAGAGCTTGGTCAATTTCCTAGAATTATATCGCTACACATGTGGACTCACTCTTTATTTATTAGTAGGAATTATTTTAGTAGTTTTTCTTCCGACAAAATGATTTTTTAAATTTTTTTAATAGTTTTCAAATATATATATATTAAATTAATTTTTTGAAAATTAAAAAATATTATTTAAACTAGCAAGTGTTTGTTGATATGGTTGGGAAATAAGAAAAAAAATGGTAAAAAATACAATCATGAGTTTACATTTTTGCTTAGTATTTGATATTAGGAAATAGTCTCTATACGACAAAAGATAAAATTTGCAATCATTAATAAACATTTTTGCTCAATATTATATAACAATAGACATTTTTTACAATTCAAGCAATGAAAATCTAAGGATACTTCTACTATCATAGTAGAAAGATATTGCATGGAATACATGGAAAAGTACAAGTACATTGATATTGGTCGACATTCTTGGTATTACGTAAAAGCTAATTAAAAAATGAATAAATATTGTTAACGTACCTTTAATTTGTTTACTAGGCAGACTCAATGAAGCCAACTGATACACAGTTTAAAGCAAATGTAGCAAAGCATAAATAGCTTCATGATCACTCCAATATGCTTCTAATATGTTGACTTGACAATGTTCAGAAGGCAAATTTGTCCAAATGTGATCAATGTGACTTTTTGTTTCTGGTCTAGATTTGTTTGTTATTTCATGTAAGTGTTGTGCATGCATGTATTCTATTAGTTGTTTACTTCTTTGATTATTTGCGTGGATGTTGATATTGAAATCACCAATTATCAAAACGATGTTGTCGCCATGAAGCATTTCACCCTTGGCAGCTGAGATTGTTTCAATGATTGTTGAAGCAAATTAAAATGGAGCAGCATATATGTTCATTATGCAAATATGTTGTTGGATATATAGCTTTGACATAACAAATTTGACTTTCTCATTGCAAAAGTTTTTGTTTGCAATTATGTCTATGTTCTTTTGTATACAAGAGAGCACACCATGAACAGAGTATGATGTATTGAAATTGTATCTTGAATTTTTTTTTTGCTTGGTGGGGAATTTTTTCTTGTTTCTTGAAAACAAAGAATCATATTGCTCATCAGATCCTCATCTTGTAGTATGTCATCAATATGTGCATGCAACCTTCGTGTGTTCAATGTTGCAATTGAAGGTCTAGTGGAACATGAAGTTGATTTTTGAATGTAGTCTAATTTCCATGCTTTATTTTCAGTTAGTCGTTTCATTTCTATTGATACTTTTTTGTTTACATTGAATTTTTCTTATGTTAATCTTTTAACTAGAAACAATGAGTCCATGGATTTCACTCGCGATAAAGTTGTGTATACTAATCCATGTGTTTTAATGTTACTTGGATCAAATGCTAGGGCTGGTGCAAGGTAATGATACCCAATTATGACACGTTAGTTGCAATGACATTATGGAAAAATGGAAATATTATCATTAAAATGAATTATTAGAGGTACCTACAAAACTTTTTCGGATTAGGTGTAAAAAGATGAAACGTAGAAAAATGAATGACCTTCCGTAATATATAACTTTATTTATGGAAAAGTTGTATAACCACCCCAAAATGTCATTATTCGAAGAATGGTATGTTATTTTTTTTCTCAAACATAACGCACATGTTTTTTGTTGAGCCACTTGTTTGCTATGTAAATTTTCAATTTACAAGAAAAAAAATATGTAGAGGCGTAGACAACAGAAGAATCTTGTGCGGGACTATTTTTCCAAGATTTTAAAAGTCAATTTTATATTTTTTTTTAAATTACCGAAGTCGGTGAATCCCTAAAACAACATGGTAAAGTGTTGAGCCACCATATCATGGTCTAAAAATAATCAAAATACTTTCTTTTTTTTAGGTTGTAGGTATTTTTGTGCTCTTATGCGGGTTCTTTTCCGTTTTCGAAATAGGTAAGCCAATCAAAAGTTATAGGCCAAATAAACGACCTATGTTTTTTACAAACTTGACATGAGTGCAGTTAAAAATGAATTAAAAATAGAAAACAATAAAAGATCTATTCAAAAATTATATATTTAGAATCTGCACACAGAGCTCGACAAGTGTGTGCAATTTCATCTATAGTGCACTCGTGGAACATATGCAGAACTAGTTGTGAAAAACAGAAAGTTACAGCATTTGATGTGTTCTGCCATAAATCAGACATAAATCAAACCAAGCCTCAAGGTGCAATCCGAAGATAATTCCAATCCTGCAAGGGCGCCAAAAACAATTTGAATTCAGACACACGTGCGCACATAGGAGCGCGCACGCGCCATAGCGCGCGCTCCTGTGCGTGCACGCGCTATTGCGCGCACGCATTGTTGTTTTACACATTTATTTTTTATCTATCTGTCCCTAACCAGCGCCCCCCCCCCACCCACTATGTATAACCCCACCCCTCTTCCCTTCCTATCCACCTAATCCCCCCCCCCCCCCCCCCAACTATGTATAACCCCACCCCTCTTCCCTTCCTATCCACCTAATCCCCCCCCTCTCTATTCCACAAGGGTATCCATTACGTTAGATGTATCCAAGTCTTGGGGACTTAGGGAATTGGACATGGTCAATGGAGGATACCTAAGACTCGAGCCTTAAAGGAATCTTATATCCATCTAGGGCTAAGAAGGTTACCTCCACCAACTAGACATGGCCTCTTGAGGTATCATTGTACTGTGATTGAGGATGGAAGTGTCATTATATGGTTTTGAACTTAGTATCTATATGTCTTAGGGCATTGGAAATGGTTTTCCAGGGAAGAAGTATTCTAGCCATCAAATACTAAGAAGGTTTTCTCAACCAAGGCCCATCATGTGGTTATCATCATCATCATCATCATCATCATCATCTTCATCATAATCATCATCATTATCATCATCGTCATCACCATCTTCATCATCATCATCATCATCATCATATTCGTCATCATCATCTTCTTCATCATCATCTTCATCATATTCATCATCATTGTTGTCATCATCATCACCATCATCTTCATGGTCTTCATCATCATCATCTTTATATCCATCATCATCATCTTTCTCTCCATCATCATCATCATCATCATCATCATCATCATCATCCTCATCATCATCATCGTCCTCATCTTCATCATCGTCATCGTCTTCATCATCATCATCATCATCATCATCATCATCATCATCATCATCATCTTCATTATCATCATCATCGTCGTCGTCGTCTTCATCATCACCATCAACATCATCGTCATTGTCATTGCCATCACCCTCATCATCATCATCATCATCATCATCATCATCTTCTTCATCATCATCATCATCTTCATCGCCATCACCATCTTCATCATCATCATCATCATCGTTTTCGTCGTCATCACCACAACCACCACCATCATCATCATCATCATATTCACCATCATCATCTTCATCATCATCATCATCATCATCATCATCATCACCATCATCGTCGTTGTCTTCATCATCATCATCATCATCATCATCATCATAATCATCTTCATCACCATCGTCATCGTCGTCTTCATCATCATCTTCATCATCATCATCGTCATCTTCATCATCATCTTCATTATCATCATCCTCATCCTCATCACCATCTTCATAATCACCATCGTCATCGTCGTCATCGCCCTATTCCTCATCAACATCTTCATCATCGTCATCTTCTTCATCATCAGCATTATCATCATCATCATAATCATCTTCATCATCATCGTTGTCATCATCATCAACATCATCTTCATCATTTCATCATCATCATCTTCATCATCATCATCATCATCGCCATCATCATCATCGTTATCATCATCATTATCATCATCATGATCATCATCTTCAACTTCATCATCATCATCATCATCATCATCATCACCGTCTTCATCATCTTCATCATCATCTTCATCATCATCTTCATCATCATCATCGTCGTCGTCATCACCCTCTTCCTCATCACCATCTTCATCATCATGAAGATAAAGATGATGGTGATGAAGATGATGGTGATGATGATGATGATGATGATGATGACAAAGATGATGATGACAATGATGATGATGATGATGACGATGATGATGATGGTTATGACAATGAAGGTGATGATGATGATGATGAAACGATGAAGATGATGGTTACGACGACGACAACGATGATGAAAAAGATGATGATGATGAAGATGGTGGTGGTGGTGGTGGTGATGGCGACGACAGTGATGATAATGATGATGATGAAGATGGTGATGACGATGAAGATGATGATGCTGAAAAATAAGATGATGACGATGAAGATGATGATGATGAAAAATAAGATGATGATGATGGAGATCATAATGAAGATGTTTTTGTTGATTATGATGATGAGGAGGAGGAGGAGGAGGAGGAGGAGGAAGAGGGTGATGACGATGACGATGATGATGATGGTGATGATGAAGACGATGATGATGATGATGACGATGATGATGATTGTATTGGAGAAAACTTACTATGGATTGGGAATACCACAACAGATAGATGACTACCAGAAATCTACTCAATTCTCCAAACAATGCTATTATAAATGACAATGTTAAAATAATGGAGAAATGTAACCAACCTCGATCCAACGTTTGATGTAGATCCCCATTGGAGCTTTCAATCTGCGCACATCCAAGCACTTGCAATCTACAAATTAGTCTTGACAACCAATATCTAACAACTACATGTGATATATAAATGACATTAACATTATCAATAACAATGGTCCATAATATCGTAAGCAAATGTAACCCAATGTATAATAAATGACATTCACACCATGAATGGACGAGAATATGAGTATTTCTATTAATGAACAAGAAGAAGTACAAAGTTTTATGACCTCTTGCCGGCAACCAATCTGAACCAAGATCTAGATCAATCCACTTGCGCCTCTACCACTTCAATCCTCCATGAAAGGCAAACTCAAACTAGCAAGGAGTTTGGAAGGTGAACATAACTGGTTCACAACTACAAGGATCAATGAGTGCAGAGTCAAGATAGGGCAAAAATCCACTAGAGTGCCTTTACTATTCTCTTCCTCCTCCCATCTATAAGCCATATGTGCTCAATATATAGTCCTCTCAAAGGTAGGTGAAAGGACACATCGAAACGTTACTTGGGCAGATGGAGAGCCAAAGATCACCCAATGACCGCTTTTTGAGAGTAAAAAGTAATAAAATAGTGGTTTTTACCATTTTACTTGATACCCGCGGGCTATAGGGATGCAAATCATGGGTACGCATGCTATAGTGATGCAACATACGGGTAGGAACAAAAATAGGGTAGACTGGTATCACTGAAGGATGAAAATGGATATGAGTCACTGAAATGGATCCTACAAGCCAAAGAATGCTGATGCTCATATGGTGGAAGATTTCTGTGTAACAGATGCCCCCTAATGTGTGAGGTCAGAGACTGAAATGTGCTAGGATGGCCGAAATACATTATAAAACTTAGAAGTGGAGTGATGGAGACACAAGTGAAAAGAACGGCTCACTCGTCATAGTACAATAGTATCTCTGAATACATGTTGGTATAGTACAACAATCTGATACAATGGCCATGAATAGGCAGTACATAAGTAAATATATGTCACAAGTGATCATAGCCATGATCCCTCTAAAGTAAGATATGGTCTTCTACTGAAAAGAAGACAACTGGTGCAAACCTGGAGGTACAAACTGCTGAAATCTGAGAGGTGATATCTCAAATGTAAAGTCAAAGTCATATGTAGCATACTGAATGCCACAATCGCTTGGGGTATTCTACACAAGTATTTGATGATGCAAGTCTCATCAAGTGAATAAAGGAGTTGGGGTCGAACCTGATGAGACATCATCTGATTACCGGTCATTGATGTATACCTTTAACAGATGCGAGATGACCCACCAATAATGAAAATGGGCATCAAGGCACAGAGCACAATCATCAGAGTGTGAATAAATGGGTTGAAGTCGAACACTAGGATGAATCCATCGATCAGGGGACATTGATGTATTCCAAAAACTATCGATGGCGAGAGAACCTGCCACTAATGACTGCAAGCCTCAAGGTACTCAACCGAACTCTAAGCGTCAAGTCCCAGAATAAATGAGTTGAAGTCGACAGAACGAGACTCACTGGAAGGAGGGCATTAAGGCATCCCCCATCAACCAGCACGAGGTACCAGCAATGCTAAAATATTTGGAAGATCTCAGGTGAAACGAACTAACTCAATAAGGATGGCCGACATGCAATAGTCAAGATATCTGAGGAGTGGCCGACACTGGTTTAAGGAGTTCCTTTGAACAAGAGCATGAGCAGATGGATAGACTCAGGCAGCATAGACTTGACATAAACTGTGCAATGCAGGAGGCATTACAGAGGGCTCCATAATGATTGGAAGCTTAACCAATCGGTGGAGAAAACTGAGAAACAAGTACAGCTCCTAAGGCCCAACTATAGTCCCGACTCATAATGTACGGAGTGGAATGAATGCTCTATTCAAAGGAGACACAACAGCTGCCAACAATAAATAGTGACCATAATCCCGTCCAGCTTTTTGGAATATTTGATTTTTTTTTTGTCTTTTTCATATTTGGGAAAAGCTTGAAAAAGAAAAAAATTGCTTATAGTACAACAAGTGAGGGAACGAGTGTCAAATAGCTATCAGACTAGTCCCAAGCAGTGGAACATACCTATTCTCAATGCAAGGAAGTGCATGCAAGATGTGGAAACTCGGGGGTGTGTTCCCTCAGTGTCAAAGGGTCATCAAATTGTGAAGGGAAAATATATAAGCTCTGCAGGGCTCGATAGGGAAAGTGCTCATGCACCAAGCTAACAATTGAGTAAGCGGGAGTCGGCACAAGGCTCAAGCGGTGAGCAGGATGATGCAATGCAATTACAACATGATATAACTGAGGAGAGTCCTTAAGGGAGATGGCCAACATAAGACAAAGTAGAGTATGAGTCTTCATCGCAATGTCATGGCATGACTACAAAGGACTCCCAATCCTGAGGACAAACAACGACATGGGCACCAAAAGCATAATGGGGTTCTAACTAGGGTACCCATTTTAGGGAAAGCCCTACCGCCACATGACGACACTTCTATAATAGTGTGAAGGTTCCGTGTTAGTCACAAAGAGGGGTTGCACCTAGGGTTTATGAAAAGTGGTCAAAGGTCAAATGCATAATGCATGTGAAAATGGCATCTAACCTATATGCCAGGTGTGAAACGTACTTGCCATAGGTGTGAAATGGATCAGAACAACTCTCGTCGAGGAAATCTGTTGAAAAAACACTACTCCATGACACAATATTAGTTCATAACGGCCCAAAAATGGAAAAAATATAGAAAAGTGGGTCCAGAAAATTATAAATAGTAATAAAAATTTGTAATTTTGAATTCATTTGCACTATTCACCATTTTGGAGTTAAGTGGTAAGTTTGCACCTGAAACTTCAAGCGCCGATCGTGGGAGCTATGAGCAACCGTTCAACGAACCGTCCGGAGTAGGTTAGTGGTCACTGCCATACCTTTCATTTAAGTGCTTTTATTTCAATTTTGGTCAGTGGGATTTTTTGTTTGGACAAGCCCTAAATGGCTTTGGTGCTACCCGAGGGATGTAAGTGTGTGGGTCGCGGGTAGGGCATCAAATGTGCAGTCAAAAAACAGACTGCCCACGTCTACCCACAATTGTCTACAATCTAGCCCGCAGGTACAGCCATGAAGAAGTTTTTAAACATGATATTGACTAAAAATTTCTTTCTTTGCACTCCAGGATGGTTCTAAAGTGGAGGGAGAGAGAGCATGATGAGGTAGATGAGGCCATGCGCAATGATTTGCAAGCACAACAAGCATTGCAAGCATGTGGCTTATATAAATATTGGAGTCTCGAGGGCTTAAGGGCCCAAAACCTACTACTCTATCATTTGATCAACTATTGGGATGTGGATGCTCAACACTTCAGCCTCAACGAGAAAACACTGACATTGGAAGTGGAGGATATCTACTTCATTACCGGTTTGTCCTGTAGAGGGGAAGTGGCTAGTCTTCGATCACAGACCGTGGGTGGTGGGATGATTGTGCAAGACTGCATAGTACGGTATTGTCCCACCAACACACGACCAGTGGGAAGTCAAGTGCCAGTCAACCTCATAACGGATCTGAGTACAAAGATCATTATGGCAAATCTGGTGCCGATCACGGGATCCAAAGCACTACATCAGGCATCTAGAATGGTGATGTTCTACGCATCACAATGCTTGCAACCTACTATATTTGACTGGTGTACTACTCTACTGGTGTCTATGAAGACACAACTGATGGAATGCAAAGAGGGGAAGGCCAAAAAATTTGGGTATGGTAGCATCCTCTACAGTTTCTTCTTTGAGACAGTTCCAGGACTTAGCCCGAGGGTGGATGTCTCTCCTCACAGTCTCCGAGATCCAGCCCTAACCCGGTGGGCTGAGATACTGACACGACAGGGTGGTGGTTGTCTGGCGTCACCATATACGGAGGAGTTCTTCCGCTGGTGGAACCGACAGGTGATCTCTATAGAGGACTATCCCTATGCGGGGATAGACTTCAGACAGGACCGTGACATGCCGCTCCCACTAGGCGCAGCTTTCGGAGACATCGGTGAGTACTCTTTTGGTTTTGTGTTTTTTAAATTTTTATGGATTTTTTTATTATAGTTGAAATGCAAAAAAATCTTTTTGGTGGTAGTATCATGTGCTAATGGGTGACTGTTTTCTCGCAGACAAAGGCCTAGTGAGACCCTAGGGCTTCCCGAGACATGGTCGTCGGGGTAGAGATGAGGTGGCAGCAGATGTTGCAGCAAGGTGCACACTCCAGACGTTGCGGCGCAACATATCACGGATGGTTGCCCGAGTACCACTGATAGAGGTATCCCAACTACCTGAGGCTATGCAGCGCCAGGTAGTGGGTGTTACTGGTGAGTGGGTGTGGCTACTACAGCGGATGGCCAATGCAGTACAGTACTACTATGAGACACATCCCATCGAGGCGACAGCTAAATCTCCTCGAAGGGAGTAGATATCCCAGGGTCTCATCATTTTTTGTATCGATATGTATATTTTTGAGGGCTATGGGCTCTAGTCTTGTATGACACTACCATTTTTGGACATATTTATATATATATATACAACTTTGGTTCTTAGTTCTACGATATGTGTGTATGGTACAAATGTATGAATGTATTTGTATTTATGTGTTGCATGATGAATGTGACAAATGCTAATCTAATACATAGTTAGAGTATGCATCAAATATATAATTATGACTTCTCGGAATGTGAATATATGTAATGGAAACAAAATGTCTCTCCAAGAGTTGTACCTTAAGGAATATCCGTAGTAATGTAGGGTCTCATACACGGTACTGCCCATTCAGCTGAGACACAATTAGTTGTGAATCCAAGTGGACTTCTAAAGACAAGATACCATGTGAAATGGCATCCCGAAGTAGCTCAACAGCGGCACTATACTCAGCCACATTTTTAGATGTAGGACCGAGACAAGCACCTCCTGAGGACACAACTAGATGGTCAGGTGAAAAGATAACCCATGCAGTAGAAGCAAGCCGCTGTGTATGTCGGCTAGCACCATCTGCGAAACCTAAGAACATAGGACATCCCACCGACATCTGTCAATCAAACAGAGGCTAATCAGTAGACCCGACAACCAAAAAGGAAACCCAGACTATGTACAGAAAAACTATACAATAGTGTACAAAAGTATCAGCCTGAACCAAAGGTTCAAGCGTAATACCGCTTAAGGTAGAGCCCATTTCTAGGCTCCTTCAAGACAACTCCCTCGTAATCTTCTAACTCATAAGCTCCTTTTTCAAGGACCCACCTCACAATGTAAGGACCGTGCCACATGGGATTGAACTTGCCTGCCCCCAGGGGTTCTTTAGCTTGGTCATACAAGAGTAACAAGTCACCTTTAGCATATTGCCGGGGACGGACAGACCTATCATATTGAACCTTGACACGACACTTGTTAACATCAATGGCCACAGTGGCATCTCGACGGTGTTCGTCAAGTTGCTCGAGGTGTACTAAACGTTGCTCAATCTCTGTCATATCAGGGAGGAGCTCTATGGCTAGCTTGAGCGAAGGGATCTCGCATTCAATCGGTAAAAGTGACTCCACACCATGAACTAACTGGACTGGTGAGAACCCAGTGGCAGTCTTAACTGCGGTTCGATATGCCCACAAAGCAGGATATAACATGATATGCCAATTGGTCTTGCTTTGTTGGATGGTACATTGGAGAATGGTCTTCAAAGACTTATTTATTTCTTCAACCTAACCATTCGCTTGAGGATAGTAGGAAGACGAGTGTTCCTGGTGAAACCCAAGCTTGAGAGACAAATCCTCCATCATCTTATTTTGAAAGTGACTGCCATGGTCAGTGACAATATCTTCGGGGATACCGAATCGAGTGATAATCTGGTTGAACACGAAATGGGATGCAGTAGCACCATCGGCTTTAGCGGTAGGCATGGCCTCACCCCATTTGGAAAAATAATCCATGGCCATAATAATATGATGATGCCCCCCAGCCGAAGCTGGTTAGCAATCCATGAAATCTACCCCCCACTTAGTGAAGGGACCAACAGTGACAACCGGATGGAGGGGCACTGGATGCGAGTGTATGTTTCGAGAAAACACCTGGCAAGGGTGACATCTCTTCACAGCGTTAATACAATCTTTAAAGATAGTAGGCCAAAAATAACCTGCTCGCATAAGATGCTGGGCCGTATCAAGCCCGGATAAGTGACCACCACACACCTCGCATGGAAATCATTAAGTACCCATTTCGCTTCTTCATGAGTCAAGCAACGACGGAGAATGGAATACTTTCCTCAGCGATACAAAGTGTCACCAAGGATAGTATAATATTTAGCGTGATGTCTCACACGCCGTCGCTCGTCTCGTGAATAATGCGGAGGAAACTTCAAAGTTTGGAGATATCTAACGACATCCCCATACCAAGGGTCCTCGGATGAGATAAGGAATAGGTGTTCATCCACAAAGGAATCTTCATCAAGCCGTGGAAGGTCCGACATAAGTTCAACGAACACCAATGATTTCATTGATTTTGCAGAAGCAAACTCGAGATCAAATTCCTGAAGGATCACAATCCATTTATTATACTTACCCCCAATAAGGCATCGTGAAAGCACGAACTGAAATGGATTGATATGAGCTACAACAGTGGTTGTTCGTAGCAAAATGTAATGCCGTAACCGCTGGACTGCATGAACAATCTCAAGTGCCATCTTTTCTATGTGGGTGTACCGTAGTTTAGCGTCTACTAAATTTCGACTAAAATAATAGATAACATGCTCAATGAGCGCATCATCTACCTGAACCAGGACCATGCCAATAGTATCTTGAGACGCGGCCACATAAAGAATGAAATCTCATGCAAATTCTGACAGACTAAGCACGGGGGCCGATACCAAAGTTTTCTTAAGGGTGTCGAAAGACTGTTGGGCTCGCTCATCCCAGATAAAAGGTGTGTCTTTCTTCAATAGGCCTGCGAAACCTTTAGTAATACTAGCATAGTTAGCTATAAACCGACGCAGAAAAGTAGCTCTCCCTTGGAGGCTCTGAAGTTGAAACAGATTACACGGAGGAGGCAACTGAAGTATTGCCTCAACTTTGAGAGGATCGACTCTAATACCCTCTTTCGAAACTATGAATCCTAGAAGGTGACCAGTCCTAATAGCGAAGATGCATTTGTTTGTATTCAATTGAATTTTGTAGTGAATACATTGTTCGAGAATCATACGGAGGTGCTTAGGGTGGTCCACTCTCTTGCGAGAATGTCCAGCAAGATCATCCAAGAAGACTTCCATAATCATCTTAAGATCGTGAAAGGAATAGGTCATGGCTCATTGAAAAGTAGCTCCGGCGTTCTTGAGGCCAAAGGGAATTTTTCGGTAGGCAAAAGTTCCCCATGGACAAATAAATGTCGTTTTATGTTGGTCCGCGGGTTTGATTTGAATTTGATTATAACCTGAGAATCCGTCCATGAATGAAAAAATCTCACTTCCCGCACAAGCATCCAATATTTGATCAATGAATGGCGTGGGGAAGTTTTCTTTTGGACATGCACGGTTCAAATCTCTGAAATCAGTGCATAGATGGATCATTCCCTGCTTCTTATCCACAGGAACGGGGTTTGACACCCATTCGGTAAGGGGAATGGGGTATATGAAACCAGCTTTGAGCAGTTTCTCCACCTCTTCCTTAATAGCAGCTACCTTCCTTGGGTTCACAGCACGTAAGCGTTGTCGAATCAGTTTAGCATCAGGATACATTTGAATCTCATGTTCAACAATGCAGGGGTCTATTCCTGGCATCTCCTCAGATGACCAGGCAAAAGCTTCCCGAAGTTCAGTAAACACATTAGTGTAAATAGCAATCTCCTCAGGAGTGCAATCAGCACCGACGTAAAAATTCTCAATCTTTCCGGGAGTGCGAAAGATGTTGATCGAAGTGGTTGGGGAAATATTGGCCATATTCCCCTCCAAGAAAACATCATGCGATTGTAAAATAGCCACATGGTGACCAACCATCTCGGGTAGAGTCATTCTAAACTCCTCCTGCTCAATGAGCTCAAGTTTGGGAAGGAAATAAGATCGATGGTGCATATCTTCCCAAGGCCTCTCACTACCACACATGGATTCGAGGATAGCTTCATCCGATGGCAAAGTATCATCGACAATCGTGAGAGCAAGATGAGTTGGCTGCCCAAACTGGCAGCGTAACGGGATCTTCTTCAACTGTCTGGGAAGAAGAGAGATCCGGATTTGCAGTGGTTTGTTGGATGTGATCATAAGTGAGCTCCGCTACAGATAAAGGCATAGACATCCCGATGTGCACAATGTCTCCAGACATAGAATCCGCGGATGGCAAAATCCATGGATCACCACAATAGGAAGTCTGGAATGGCATACTTTTAGATGGAGGAGGCGCACTATCGGAAATGGTTTCAATAAAATTCACAGGTGCAGAATGGTTAAAAGTTCCCATCAACGAGGGGTACATTCCAACACCTATGTTCCCAGTTGCCGACTGAGAATCAGAAACTTGCAGGACTACTGATCCCGTGGATGCTGTGGAAGGAGTGCCAACATAATCCAGCTAATCGATCATCACAATCTTGCCTTCATAGCGTACATCCAGTTCCGACCCAGTAAAAGGTTGTAGTCGATGGGCGCATCAACCACTTCGACTTCAATAGGCACGGACTTACCTCCCAAGGAGACTACAAGGGAAGGGATAATTCCATGCGGTGTAAAAGATCTACCGTTGAATGCAGTGAGTGTAGTTCTAGACGTGAGTAGAGGAGGAGAGATAAGAGATTTCCAACAAGTTAATGACATTACTGACGCAGAAGCACCTTCATCAACCATAGTACATTTGACGAAGCTCTTAAGGAAAACCACCTAGATTTGAAAAGCCACGTGGTAAGGCAAGCAAGGTTGGACATCAGTAGTATCGAACTTGATAACACTAGGACTTCCCCCATCCTGAACTCCTAACGCACTCAAAAGGGCATGCTTCTGAGAAGGACAAGCTTGCAAAACTTCAAGAGCCGACATGGCACACGGGGTTTTGCCCAAATCTTCTACGATGGAGTAGTTCTAGGTGGCTCGGGCATTAGGATTATGCATGGAGTGCTTGAGAACACCTTTCGGTGTCCGCAGCATAATAGAAGACTTCTTGATATGAAAGGAATTATCAGGAGGAGGGGGAGGCTCATTCCCCAAATTCGGTTGTGGTGCACCATAATCACGTTCATGAGTAGCAACACAAACCTCCGACTGAACCATATTCACACATCCATAACCACTAGTATTGGAAGAAGACGTTGTCATTTCATTAGTACCATAACCAGTGGTGGGAGCATGTGAAGCCATGTTCTGGTGACGAGGTAGGCGATCCTTCAACACAGCTGGGCTCTGTGCCAAATGCTTCAATGCTTCTTCAATACGAGGACATAAGTGAGTAAGATGCTCCTCCCCACAAAGCTTGCAAGGTAATTTCACCTTACGCATAGGTTTATGATCCTCATCAGCATTACCGCCTTCCCGAGGAGGGTTGGCATTCTCTTTACGAGGAGTATTACGATTGCTATTGTTGTTACTTCCATTGTTTCCACCCCTACAATTATTTCTCCCCTTTTCTTAACACCAGGCTGCTGGTTACTGGACGGTTTTGTTGATTGCACATTGTGTACATTAGACGGTGGAGTGGAAGTGGACAAGGTGTGAACCTGTCCGGGAGCAGATTGGTTTAGCGACAATTTTTTCATTTTATTAGATACCAAGTCTATAGGGCGAGTGCATGCAGACCCCACGATGCGATCGGCATGTGGTCCAGGAACTGACGTGGGCTCATGTCTTTTTCTCAGTGCGTCAGAAATAATGTCATACAAAATGCCAGACTGAGAATAAAGTAGATCTAACTACTGGACTTTCAAGATAGCTTGTTCCCAAGTCACAATGCTGGACATCGAAACATCCTTAGCAATATATGGAAGTAAAGACTTAAGGAACCATTCCAATAGGAACTCTGGAGGAATGTTAGCTTTCACTAATCTCTTCCGCTGACACCACTCTTGAACGTGGTCAGAAATATGTGTGGCCTTATTCTGACGGAAGGTGGACAACAACTCAGTATCAGTATCATAACGAACCGACAACTGGAAATGGTCTAAGAAAACCAAAGCAATCTCGTTGAATCCCCTATAGGTGTTTCCGGGAAACTCCACATACCACTTCGCGGCTGCCCCCGTGAGGGTGCGTTGAAATAGTCGTAATCGAATGGAATCATGATTCAAAGAGTTGGAGGAGCACCAAAGGTAAAATGTCATGACATGATCTCTTGGGTCCTCACCACCTTTCCCTTCAAAATTCAGAATGTCCGAAGGGAGCTTGGTAGGGACCGGGGGCCAAGTAGGGTCGTGACACACTAGATCATTCGTGAGCTTCAAAAGATCTGGGAGATTCAAGCGTGCAAGGAACGGGAGCTGCAGTTGGAAAGCTTGATTATAAGCTCCCATAAAAGGTTGGTTGAACGGAACTGTGTTGTAAGATGGACCAAAAGCTTGACCATGAGGGTTAAACGGATGATAATGAGGACTTGACGGCTCATAAGCTTGCCCATGGCCATAAGATGGATAACCTCCCCCTGCCTAACCCATTTGAGAGTAAGCAGGTATATGTGCGTTTTGAGCACCATATTGGGGTGGTGGGTGATACTGGTGGCCAACACCGACTGTGTTGTAGTAAGGGTTGCCACCATGGGTATGGGGCATGCATGTACTATTCATAGTGGGAACCGTGTTGTATTGACCGTAATGGTATGGTATGTTCCCACCCCCAATATTAGGATTATCTTGAGCAGTCGTGTGATGACCATAAGCATGAGAAGTATTCCCAGGTCCAATATGGGTGTCACCAGTAGCAAGGTTGGTGGTGTGATGTCCATGTGGATAGGAAACATTCCCACCCCCTACAATACTATTACTAGCGGCGGCAGTGGATGCAAAAGGATGCGGTATGTATCCACCCCCGTGGTTGGGAGGAACGGTATCATGTGCAAAAGCAGTCTTGGGTTGACGAGTAGCGACATGTGTATTAGGTGGTGGATGGTGAGTCGTGTTTTGAACAACATTCCGACTAGGTTGGGTATTCCTAGGAGGTGGTCACGTTCCAACATTAGCATGGTTAGGAATCTGACCAATCCCCATACTATGTGAGTGGGTGGACAATGTAGTGCCCCCAGCTAGGGTAGTGCCCCCAGTGGGTATAGTATGGCTAACACTTTGACTGGTGCCAGCATGAGTACCAACCATAGTGGAAGGTTCGACAGTATTGTGACTAGGCATACCAAAAGAGAGTGCGGTGGGGTTGACCATAAGGTCGGAATCATCATGAGTCTTAGGCCTCCTTTATCGAAAATCGCGTGGAAACGAAGGAACGAAAGGCTCGTCCTGTTCTTCCTTCTCGGGTAAGTCGGGCATCCCGTAAAGATAATTATCCAGATTCGAAGGATCAAACGGATCCCAGTCAAGTGGATTAGGCCAAATAGAACTAGGTTGAGTCTCAGGTGGATCACCTCCCCAATCCTCATGAGGAGTCTGGGGATCGAAAGTATGTTCAAATTTACCCGAAGGAGTAGAAAGGTCTTGCCCGATATTAGGATGTGTAGCCATGTAGTCCTCAACGTAAGTCTCGTAAGAATCTAAAGACTCAGAGGGAACCCTCCGGCGTCCTCTAGCAACACGTTGTGTAACCAAAGTTGGCTTTAAACCAACCAACTGACGAGACCGACGGAGAGTAGGGATCCGCGCCACGTTCTCTCTGGAGAGAGACACAACGTCTCCTAAAGGCCAACTATCGATAAAAAAATAGTAAATCAAAAGCACACAACTAGAGAATCTACAGCCAAGAGCAGAAAGACAGAGTGGCTAAATGAGCTCCCGACACTAGATCTAGTATGTCTTGCCTAGGAGAGGCTTGAGACTCCCAAACTATAGCCGAAGGTAACAGAATTAGTTATAGAGACACCCAGGCTTCACTGTGTTGACAGGGTCAAGTCCACTGCAAGAACACAACTGTGTTGTCCAATCCCTATCTGACTCAGGACACAAACATCATAACCATTGCAAGTACCCTGTGTGGTACCTAGGTAAGGAAACTATGTCTACTGCAATATAACCAATGCTTAGGGGGACAGTCGCAGGTGGGACCCGTCGCATGGGCAGGGTAGCTAAGCCCGAAGCACAAGAGGACGAACCTCCGGTACCCCCAGATACAAACAAATCCTGGATATATCTCCCATGTTCAACCGGTATCAGAGGGATATCTCCTCAACCAAGGTCCTGTGACCTCGTGCTTAACTCTAGATTGAGTAGAGCTTTCCTGAGAACACCGATCTATACCATGGATTCCTCCACTCCCTGGTCAAACACCTAATGTTTCGTTTAGTAGTCTTGGATTGTTAATTCACAATGATCTATTCCAAGACTCTAAACCTATGCTAGTTGGTGTACCCTATAAATAAAATAAGTCTAATCAATTTTATGATTAAGCGTTAATTTTAGTGGTTGTGATTACTCAAGGGATATGGTCATGAAACTAGTTATGTGTACACTCAATAGTATGCAACATCGTCCAATCCTAGACTCATCTATCCAATAAAACAATGTCACTAATATGCAAAATCAACCAACAATTCCAAAATAAATATGCAAAATTTTATCTCTTCAATGCACAAGCAGAACCTAAAATGAAGGCAACAAGGACTCGATGCAAAATGCAGTACATGGAAATAAAATATTTTTGTATTTTCTCTTATAAATAGAAAGGAAAATGCAAAAAACTAAATGAATATTTTTGTATTTTTTCAATATATATGGAATGAAAAAATGCAAGCAAAATCCTACTATTTAGTCACTGAAGTGCCGAGAAGATCACTAATACAACCCAACAGATCCTAAACAGCAATACTCAGCCAAAAGAAAGAGCTCAAAAGGAAGAAACCAAGAGGCTAAAACCAAATATTGGTAAAAAACCAAGAAGGCTCAACCAAGAGAAACCAAGAGATCTGGTCACAACCAAGGCATGAAACAGTCAGGAAAGAGGCCAACAAAAACTCAGGAATCAACCAAACTCACCCAACAACAACAAATAGCCATAAACCAACAAAAGCCGGAGTTACATGCTACTGTTGAAGGAATACCTGCGGGTACCCACGAGCAGTAGTGTAAACAGAGGTGGGTATACGTGGGCAGAACTAAGCCAGCCCGCGGGTGAGGAAAAGCAAATGGTCAAATAAAGAGTCCAGAGGCTCAGAAAAAACAAGTTTTCTACAGTGTATCTTAACGGCCAATCAGTGACACAGAGCTTCGATAAACAACAACTCTAATTATGGACTAATGCTCAAAATTTTTCCCAAACATGGATGTTTTCCCAAGCGGAGTCGCCATTTCTGTATTGGAGAAAACTCACTATGGATTGGGAATACCACAACAGATAGATGACTACCAGAAATCTACTCAATTCTCAAAACAATGCTATTATAAATGACAATGTTAAAATAATGGAGAAATGTAACCAAACTCGATCCAACGTTTGATGTAGATCCCCATTGGAGCTTTCAATCCGTGCTTATCCAAGCACTTGCAATCTGCAAATTAGTCTTGAAAACCAATATCTAACAAGTACATGTTATATATAAATGACATTAACATTATCAATAACAATGGTCCATAATATTGTAAGAAAATGTAACCCAATGTATAATAAATGACATTCACAACATGAATGGACGAGAATATGAGTATTTCTATTAATGAACAAGAAGAAGTACAAAGTGATACAACCTCTTGCTGGCAACCAATCTGAACCAAGATCTAGATCAATCCACTTGCGCCTCCACCACTTCAATCCTCCATGAAAGGAAAACTCAAACTATCAAGGAGTTTGGAAGGTGAACATAACTAGTTCACAACTACAAGGATCAATGAGTGCAGACTCAAGATAGGGCAAAAATCCACTAGAGTGCCTTTACTATTCTCTTCCTCCTCCCGTCCATAAGCCATATGTGCTCAATATATAGTCCTCTCAAAGGTAGGTGAAAGGACACATCGAGACATTACCTGGGCAGATGGAGAGCCAAAGGTCACCCAATTACCACTTTTTGGGAGTAAAAAGTAATAAAATAGTGGTTTTTACCATTTTACTTGATACCCGCAGGCTATAGGGATGCAAATCGCGGGTATGCATGCTATAGTGATGCAACATGCGGGTAGGAACAAAAATAGGGTAGACTAGTATCACTGAAGGATGAAAATGGATCCTACAGGCCAAAGAATGCTGATGCTCACAGGGTGGAAGATTTCTGTGTAACAATGATGGTGAGGATGATGATGATGATGACAATGATGATGCGAATGAAGAGGATGATGATGATGAAGATGATGGTGATGATGAATATGAGGACGATGATGATGATGAGGATGATGATGATGATGACGATGACGATGATGATGATGATGAT